>JARBWK010000001.1:192381885-192636885 GCA_030556195.1 Anolis apletophallus | reverse complement strand
TCAGCTCATGGGACATTGTGTATGGCCTGAATTGACAGTAAGGCTTCATTAACTTGATTTCCCTAACTAGGCCTCACTTACTGGGAAGCTGTTTACGCTCTAAATTGACAGCAAGACTTCATTAACTTGATTTCCCTAACTAGCCCTCACTTACTGGGAAGCTGTTTACGCTCTAAATTGACAGTAAGACTTCATTAACTTGATTTCCCTAACTAGCCCTCACTTACTGGGAAGCTTACTGAATTGACAGTAAGGCTTCATTAACTTGCTGTTCCTAACTAGGCCTCAGCTCATGGGACATTGTGTATGGCCTGAATTTACAGTAACCTACCTTGGCACACAGAGCCCCGACCATGCATGATGGGACTTGAAGTACCACCATGGAAAACGGGATTTGTAGTACTTCAAAACCCATCATTCCCCACAGACCACTGTGGCCCAGAACCAAGACCAATAAAGACCCAACTTGGCACACCATGCCCCCCATGACCCACACTCCATCCAACTGCAGTTTAGAGGAGGGCACACCGTGGATGATTGGACTTTCTCGCATCTCCTAAAAAGGGCACAGCAACGCGTGCCGGGTACAGCTAGTATTTCATAAAAGTACAAGTCCCACTTCAATGTATAGAGAAAGCATTGGGAGAGTGTCAACACGGCTCTCATTCTGCAGGCTGTACAGTTGCTAGGAAACAAAAACGGAAGCGGAACCGCTAATCCGCTTGGAATGTGCGGGGAACCAAAACAAAGATGGCGGAGGCGACATATGCCCTCAAGTGTCATGGCGGCTCAAGGCTGGGCAAGACTTCCTCGCCGCTCTGTTTCCCAGCTTCCCATTTCACGCCGGCATGAGCGTTAATGACGTCACAAAGAGGGAGGGGGGGGGAAAGCCTAGACTGCGACTGGTAATCAGTGCGCATGCGTGGCTCCGCCAAACCCCAAGAATACCGAGCCCGCAATACTTCATAATATGATACCAGCCATATTTTTTTAACATCGCCAAATACCCACGATTTATATTCCATCCTGAGGTGGGTATTGAGAGGATAGGCAAAGAATCCCAGCAGGCACTAACTTAGACAGCTATAGGTCGGAAACGGAACGCTCTCCAGCGAGGGGCCTTGAGCAAGGGGCTGGGCGCGCATGCGCAGCGAGGGCGAGCCTGAGACGACGGCAACACTTCCAGGAGGAACTCGCTCCGAGGCGCGAGGGAGGCGGCCGTTTCGCCCCCTTGCGACGGCTCCGTAGCCCCCTAAGACTTCGGGGAGGAAAGGGCCGTTCCGCGAGGGAGAGAAGACACCGGGGGAGTCGGCGGCGTCGAAGGCATTCCCCCTCCCCCCTCGCTGGGTGGCTGCCGCTGAAGGGACCGGAAGCGCCGCCATTTTGGAGAGGTGCGAGTTCGTAGAGCTAGGAATGTGACAGACATCCACAGGGTTGACTTCCGGTGTGTTTAAAGGAAGGCCTTGGTTGTGCTCTCCTTTGGAGGGGGGGGGGGTGGTTCCTGGTCTAAGAGAAATTCCATCAGCTCAGGGCCCCTCTTGCTGTGTTTAAAATAATTCTATAAAATTATTTATTTAGATAAGTAATTTTTTTGTTTAAATAAATAATGTTATGTATTATTTTATAGAAAGTATGGTGTAATGTAATAATCTATATATATATATAAAAATCGAGTGGTCATGGGATGTCCGTTATGCACGGCCAAACTATAAGCCCCAGAAACACAAATCCCACGACACACATTCCCCCAGACCACGAGGTACATACATAGCACAAAAAATCCCAACTACCTACCTTGCAACCCCCCCCAAAACGACCCCCCCAAACCGCCCATTACATCCCATTCTGCGCTGGCCGCGAGCGCAGGAGACAGGGAGGGCAATCGCGCAGGCGCATTCAGAACCCCCACCAACCCACCCCGTCGCCCTCTCTCCTCACTCACAGGGACCTTCGCAGCCCACCTCCCTACCTTTAACCCCCCCCCAAACGGCCCCCAAACACCTCACGGAGCCGGGTCACGCGGCCGCCGCCATTCCCGCCTCCTCCGCTGCCTTCTCGCCCTCCTCCGTCGCCTTCCAGGAGTTTACAGACTCGCGCGCCGCTCCTCCGCCCGGGTGCTCTGGCCGGTGTTGTGGCCCCCTCCTCCTCGGCCTCCTCGGCCTCCTCGCCCGTCTCCCTGCCGTTCCCGGCCCACTCGGGCGCCACCGGGACCACCTGGGCAGTGAGTGAGGAGGCCGCGGAACAGCCGCTCACAACACCGCCCACACCACCCAGGTCCAGTCGCGGCCCCCGGGTCCGCCAGCCCCTCGAGGAGGCAGGAACGGCGCCACCCGCACGTCCCCCGTCCCGGAGCAACTCTGGGGCGCCGAACTACACTTCCCAGAAACCTCCGCGGCCGGAAATAGCCCTGCGGGGCCTTCTGGGAAGTGTAGTCCCATGGAACACTTCTCCCCAGGAGTGGCGGAACTTCGCAAGAGAGAGAAAGGGTGAGTGATAGAGAGAGTGAGAAAGAGAGGGGGGAGTGAGAGAGTGAGTGAGAGAGAGGGGGGGACTGAGAGAGAGGGGGGAGTGAGAGATGTGGGAGAGAGAGACGGGGGCAGGAGTGAGAGAGTGAGAGAGACGGGGAGTGAGAGAGAGAGACGGGGAGAGGGGGGCAGGAGTGAGAGAGAGAGAGAGGGCAGGAGTGAGGGGGGGGGAGAGAGAGAGGGCAGGAGTGAGGGAGGGGAGAGAGAGAGAGAGGGCAGGAGTGAGAGACTGAGAGGGGGGGAGTGAGAGAGAGGGAGAGAGAGAGAAAGAGGGGGGAGAGAGAGAGAGAGAGGGCAGGAGTGAGAGTGAGAGAGGGGGAGTGATAGAGAGAGAGAGAGAAAGGGGGGGAGTGAGAGACTGAGAGAGAGTGACAGAGAGAGGGGAGAGTGAGAGAGAGGGGGCAGGAGTGAGGGAGGGAGGAAGGGAGTGATAGATAGGAATAGAGAGAGAGAGTGAGTGGTACATAGAGAGAGATTGGGTGATACACACAGAGTGAGTACACAGATATAAGAGACACACAGAGAGCGAGTGATAGAGAGAGTGTGTGATGGAGAATAAAATACACAGAGAGAGACCGTGATAGATAAGGATAGGGATAGATAGAGAGAGAGAGAGAGAGAGAGAGAGAGAGACAAACACAGGAAGTTATAGAGAGAGAGAGATAGGTAGATAGGGATAGAGAGATAGAGAGAGAGACACACAGAGAGAGAGACAGAGAGAGAGAGAGAGAGAGAGACATGGCACAGCAACGCGTGCCGGGTTCAGCTAGTATATGATATAATGTAGATGAGAGATGAGGAGTGCGTCAGCTCCCCCTGGTGGCCAGAGTTTGCCTCTGTTCGTCTATATGTTGTGTATGTGGAAACGGCAGGGATTGTCTGCTAAGTATGTGTATCTGTCATCCGCTCTGAGTCCCCTTCGGGGTGAGAAGAGCGGAATATAAATAAATAAATAATAAATAAATTCACTCTGAAGGATACAATCCAGTTTTAAAATGACACAAGAACATTACATTGTAATTTAATATAATATATTATAATGTCAATATATTGTATTATGTTATAGTATAATAATTGTAATGTAATAATAATAATAATAGGATGATTACGGTATGGTATGTGGTATATGCATTTGGTATTGGTGGTGTTGTATTGTAACACAGTATAATACTGCCAATTATAATGTGATACAATAATTATATCGTGATATTATAATTTATATATTTGTATTACATGCAATATTGCTAACAATATTGCGATATGTTGTAATGTTAATTGTTGTTTTTTCAGTTTGTTGTAAGCCGCTCCGGCAATATTGTTATATGTACACTGTAAGCCACTCTGGCAGTATTGTTGTTTGCTGTAAGCCACTCTGAGTCCCCTTCGGGGTTGAGAAGGGTGGCATATAAAAATAGTAAATAAATAAATAAATAAATAGAAGAAGCCCACTTTGAAGATAGAAATGGATGTGAACCGGTGCTTGGCCGCTGTGTCGGACTGGATGAGGGCTAGCAAATTGAAACTGAATCCAGACAAGACAGAGGTCCTCCTGGTCAGTCGCAAGGCCGAACAGGGCATAGGGTTACAGCCTGTGCTGGATGGGGTTACACTCCCCATGGAGACGCAGGTTCGCAGCTTGGGAGTGATCCTGGACTCATCGCTGAGCCTGGAACCCCAGGTCTCTGCGGTGGCTGGGGGAGCTTTTGCACAGTTAAGACTCGTGCACCAGCTGCGCCCGGTCCTTGGGAAGTCTGATCTGGCTACGGTCGTCCACGCTCTGGTCACATCCCGAATAGATTACTGCAACGCACTCTACGTGGGGCTGCCTTTGAAGACAGTTCAGAAATTGCAATTAGTCCAGCAGGCGGCAGCCAGATTACTAACAGGAGCTACATACAGGGAGCACCCCCCCCCCCCCTGTTGTGTCAGCTACACTGGCTGCCTGTCCAATTCCGGGCTCAATTCAGTAATATTGCATGTAACAGGAATATATAGTTATAGTATATTATCAAATACAACATACTATGTCATTGTCACAGTGCAACAATTACATATCACATTCATCCCTCAACCAGGATTTGAGTTCCTTCCGGAAGATCAGAAGGGATGGGGCAGATCTAATTTCACGAGTGAGGGAGATCTACAGCCGAAGGGTTACCACAGAGATGGCCCTGTCTCTTGTCCCACCAAACTCAACTGTGATAATGGTGGGACCAAGAGCAGGGCCTCTCCAAATGATCTTAAGGTCCTTGTTGGTATGTAGAGGCACTGTTTTTCCAGCTCACCTTAAGGAGGCTGTAGTAAAACATTTTGCTAAAAGAACCCAGCACTGGACCCTACTCAATTAAGCAATTAATGGTCAGATTCAAATCTTCCCTTCCTGGGCAAGGTTCTGGAGACAGTGGTAGCCTCTCAGCGCCAGAGTTTCTTGGACGAAACCTATTATCTGATTCTATTTCAATCTGGTTTCAGACCTGGTTATGGAACTGAAACTGTATTGATCACCTTGGTAGATGATCTACAAAGAGAGCTAGACAGAAGGAATGTGTCCCTGTTGGTTCTCGTGGACCTTTCAGCAGCGTTTAGTACCATCGACCATGGTATCCTTCTGGCTGGGAGGGAGCTAGGGGGCACTATTTTACAGTGGCTGCATTCTTTGCTAGAGGACTGAACCCAGAAAGTGATGCTGGGGGAACCTGTTCGAATCCCTGGCTGGTGGCCTGTGGGGTCCTTCAGGATCTGTTCTGTCACGCATGCTGTTTAACATTTCCATGAAACCATTGGGAGAGATTGTTCAGAGTTTGGTGCCATTGCTATGTAGATGACACCCAACTCTATTACTCCTTTCCACCCAAAGCCAAGGATGCTGCCCTGGTCCTATACCAGTGCCTGTCATCAGTAATGGACTGGATGAGGGCTAACAAGCTGAAACTAAATCCAGACAAGATAGAGGTACTACTGGTCAGTCGGGGTATAGGGATTCAACTTGTGCTGGATGGGGTTACACTCCGCCTGAAGACACAGGTAGACAGTTTGGGGGTGATCCTGGACATGGCTTTTAACCTTGTTTTTATTGATATTATTTTTAATTGGTTATTATTGTTTCTCTTGTGATTTGTATGATTGTTGGATGTGCTGTATTGTCCATTGGAATTTTGTTAATTTATCATTACATTTTTTATGGCATTGAATGTTTGCCTGTTATGTTGTGAGCTGCCCTGAGTCCCCATGGGGAGATAGGGCAGGGTAGAAATTAAGTTTTACTTACTTACTCTGTCATTGCCCCCAAACCATAGCAGTTTTCAAAATTGGTCATGATGGATCTGTGTGCCAACTTCATTCATTGGTGGGGGTGCTCTTCACATGTATTGTTGTTATTATGATTATGATTATGCTTATTTATATCCTGCTTTTTCTCTCTGTACGGAGACTCAAAGCAGCTCATTACTAAAAGCATTGCAATACAACTTAAAATGCATGCAGATATTAAAACTATTAATAATCATTAAAGGCATATTAAATTACAACAGCTCCTGATGATCTTAAAAACCTTCTTTCAAAGCCTGCCTGAATAAAAAGGTTTTAGCCTGCCGCCCGAAGGACAGCAGGGAGGGGGCCGTTCTGGCTTCCCTGGAAGAAGGGAGTTCCAGAGTCAAGGGGCAGTCACCCAGAAGAAAGGCCCACTCTCGTTCCCACCAACCGAGCTTGAGATGGAGGTGGGATCGAGAGAAGGGTTAGTCTTGAATGAGATCTCAGGGTCTGGGCAGTTTTGTACAAGGGGATGCAGTCAGCCAAATAACCTGAACTGTCTAGGGCTTTAAAGGTCAAAATCAGCACTTTGAATTGTGTCCAGAAACATGATGGCAGCCAGTGGAGCTGCTGCAACAGGGGGGTTGTCTGTTCCCTGTAGCGAGCCCCAGTGAGTAACCTGATTGTAGCTCTTTGGACCAGCTGAAGTTTCCGAGCACTCTTCAGAGGCAGTCCCACGTAGAGCGCATTACAGTAATTCAAACTGTAATATAGATGTAATATAACTCTCATCATCCTCTGTCATTGCTCCCCAACCTCTGTCACTACTTAAATTTCTGTGCCAGGTTTGGTCCATATCCATTGTCGGTGGCATTCACCGTGCTCTCTGGATGTGGGTAGACTGCAGCTTCCATCATCCTCTGCCATTGCCCCCCTCCAAAACCACTGCAGTATTTTCTTTTGATCATGGGTGGTGATGGTGTGTCAAGTTTGATCCAGTTCCATCATTGGTGGGATTCACAGTGCTCTGGAAGTGGGAGCCATCTTGGAAATCACAGACATACATGCATATTTTCACTTTTATTAGAGGTAGAGAGAGATATATAAATTAATAAATTGGTGTGGTGTGTGAGGGGAAGGAAAGAAAACACAGAGAAGACTTATTTCCACATCTGTAGATATTAAAGGGAGAAACATCAGAATATGAAATGGAGCATAGTGGTAAGTGCTGGATATTAAAGGACAGGAAGCTGGCAGCTGAGTGGAAATATCACATGGGAGCAGAAACATATGGCCCTGGAAGCACTTCATGAGGGTGGAAATCCACCAGGAGATTTCATGGCTTCTTGAGAGAGAGATAGATTTCAGATCAGTCTCTGGGATCTGCCTGTTGTGTTGTGTGTATACACTCACTCACATTCTAGTCTAGCATATATATCCACTAGTGTTGGATTTGCATTTTCTTTGTGTCTCTTGCAGTAGGTCAAAGGTTTGATATTTATGAATTGTATTAGGGGTTATCTGTTTCTGCTGTTTGATGATGAGGATACATTTGTTATGATCAGCCATTGTTTTGAGAACATAGAAAGGATCAAGCTTTTAAATAATTTTTTTCTTCTTATATGCTGTTTTAATTTATTTTGTTAATTATATCTTAATGACAGAAGAAACACTTCATCTGAGTCTAAACTGAAGAGAGAGATATGGATTGAGTATCCCTTATCCAAAATGCTTGGGACCCAGATGGTTCTTGTATTTCAGATTTTGGAATACCCATATTTGCATAAAATCTATATATGAAATTCATTTGTTTCATGTACATGTTATATACGTAGATTAAAAATAACTTTACATAATATTTTAAATTTGGTTATGAACCAAAGTTTATGTGTACTGAACCATCATAAAGGAAAAATGTGTTATGTGTACAATTTTTGGTTTTAGATTTCAGAAAGCTAATAATAAGTAACTTGGGGTGGTGAAAATATGGAGACGAGGAAGATCTTAGCTTTTTCTCCAGGAAACAGAAGTGTCCTATTTTGTTTTAAGCTGGGAGGCCGTGCCTTTTATAAGGATACCCAGTAAGCTTTATGGCTGAGCAGGGATTTAATGGCATACCGGTAATCTCTGTTAGAGGAGATAATAGGTAGTTGAGTTGTGTCCCATGCTTTATAAATGATTCGGGCAACCAAGGAAACAGAAGATGGTAATAGAGTCTTAAGCGGTCTGTCGGAAATAGTTTGCCTCTGAAAATCCTAAATTAGCTGTGTCTTAGGCAGAGACAAGGCTTAACAACCCTGGCGCTAGACATGGTTATTCAGTAGTAAGTCTTCTGTTTTCTATTTGTTTTCTAGGGAATATGTTCTTTATAGTCTATTTTTTGTTTTATTAGATGGGGGACTGAAGATTTATGGTGGTAAAATGTGTATCTTTTGCAATCTTATTATTTTAAATAGAAAGATGAGCATTGTATGCTTTTTTATGATAATTCATAAAGTGGCGCATTTTGGTTACTTTGTATGTTAATTAGTTGTAATTAATATTACAAAGGTTGACTTATGCTTTCATTTAGAGCAGATGATTAGCATAGGACATTTGTAGGGTGGTGGCCTGGTATATGTGGTAGACTTGCAAGGCTAATTCTGTTGTAACCCGCCTTGAGCCACAGGGAGAGGTGGGTAAGAAAGAAAATTATTATTATTATTATTTGTCAATAGCTTTCTCAACGATGTACAAGAGGGAGATTTCCAGTACAATTCTCAGGTTGGTAGAAGAAGCAATCTACAATTAGCGGGTTATTCCTGGTGCCAGCAATTTCCGGCAAGAGAATTCTAGGGACATTTTGGCAAATACACATTTTAATGGAAAACATTTGTTTTGGGGGATGGGTTTAGTATTTTTTGTAGAAAGAAAGGATAAAAAGCAGGCATTGCCAACAACCTAAAAATAACTTTGGATTCAAGATGAAATGAGAACTCTTCCTTTCCAGGAGGAAAGGCTTTTTTCAATCAAAGAGATAATTTGGAAGCTTTATGCCTCAGTGAAAGAAGTCAAGGCTCTTATTTAAATACCAAGGACAACAGTAAGCAAGAAGATCAGTTGGAAGCTCCAAAGGGGATAGAAAAGGAAATAGTGCTGAGAGGAAAATTACTTCTTTTCAGTTATTGAAAAACAGACTAATGGGGTCTCAAAGTAATCCCAAAATGTTACAATATTAAGAGTTCAAAAAGATTGAAAGAAATATATCTTCCATTTCCAGTTTGGAAGCATATAATGAAAGATGTAGTCCAGGAGGAAATAAAACTCATGCTGAAGATGGGAGCAATAGAACAAGTGTCTCATATTCAGAAGTATCAGGACATTTATTCAGGGTTTTTTTTTCCCATGGTGCCCAAACAATGGAGATTATAGACTGCTTTTGGATCTGAAATATCTCGGTGGATTCGTTCAGTAGCACAAATTCAACATGGAGATGTAGCCGACTATATTAGAGAATTTGGAGTTGGGGGACTTTCTCCCCTTAATGTATTTGTAGAAGGTATTTTCTCAGCTCACAGAATATTCACCAAAGAGTTGGTATGAAAAGCCGCCTAACTAAGACAGCAGAGAGTATATCTGGATAATATTTTGGTAGAAGTAGAGAGCAAAGGAAAAGCTAAATCAAATCTATTGACAAATTTGAGTGTGCATGCTATGGATTTCTAATAATTTTTTTAAAAGAGCCATCCTTGGGCTTCAAGAATGTTGATTGCTTTAGGGACATAAATAAACACAGAAAAAGGCTGTGCATTTCTTTCAAAAGATAAAGTAAAACATTGCAGTGACAGATTTGCTTCAGTCAGAGACAGCAGACTTATTGTAGGAGACTTATATTTAGATGGTATACATGGAATTGCAGCCAAAAGGACATGTTTGATACTGGTTTTTAATTAAAACGGAAGTATAGTATCTTAGAATAATGTATTAAATAGTTGCTATTTACTGCTCAGGGCTTTTTTTGTTCCACCATTTGTCTTTCATCACTTGCCAGTACTTTTGTGGGTATTTCAAGTTCATAAACCTCAGAATACCCCGCTATCAGGTCAACTTATGGCCATTCTAAATATAGCATAAACATAACAACAGCAGCAAACATTTACTTTTGTAGTTGAATCTATACTACGCATGTATCAATAAAGGCTTTGAATTTATTAGAGTTTATATCACAGTATGTTTGTCTTCAAATTGTTTATAGGGTTCTGTTTTTCTTTGCCTCCCTGGGTAAGAAGAAACAGATACATTTATTTATTTATTATATTTCTATACCATCCCTCTCAGCCTGAAGGCGACTCAGGACGGTTCACAGCTGGTACCAGGACCATAAAATACAATTTCAGTACAATAAAAACAATTGATAAAAACCATAGCAAAATCAATAAAAGCATGTATCAGTAGGATCTCCTCATTAAAAAAAAACATTGTCCAATTACATTGTCCAACCATTCCATTTTCCTATGGCTATGTATTTTCGAATGCCTGCTCAAAAAGCCACATCTTGACTTTCTTCCAAAATTTTAGAAGGGAGGGAGCCGATCTGATCTTAGGGAGGGCGTTCCATAGTTGAGGGGCCACCACTGAGAAGGCCCTATCTCGCGTCTCCATCAGACGTGCTTGTGACGAAGGCGGGGCCGAGAGCAATGCTTCCCCAGACAATCTTAAAGTCATAGCAGGTTCGTAAGGAGAGATGCGTTCGGACAGGTACCGTTTAGGGCTTTGTAGGCTAAAGCCAGCAATTTGAATTGTGCCCGGTAGCAAACCGGCAGCCAGTGGAGCTGGCGCAACAGAGGAGTTGTATACTCCCTGAGCATCATTCCTGTTAGCAATCTGGCTGCCATCTGTTGGACCATTTGAAGCTTCTGGACAGTCTTCAAAGGCAACTCCACATAAAGAGTGTTGCAGTAGTCTATACGGGATATAACTAAAGCGTGGACCACTTTGGCCAAGTCAGTCTTCCCAAGGTACAAGCGCAGCTGGCGCACAAGCTTTAAGTGTGTGAATGCTCCCCTGGTCACCGCCAAACTTGGGGTTCCAAGTTCAGCAATGAGTCTAATATCACACCCAGACTGTGAACCTGTGTCTTCAGGGGGAGTGTAACCCCATCCAACGCAGGCTGTAACCCTATGCCCTGTTCAGCCTTGCGACTGACCAGGAGTACCTCTATCTTGTCTGGATTCAATTTCAATTTGTTAGCCCTCATCCAGATCGTAACAGCGGCCAAGCACCGATTCAGGACCTGAATAGCCTCCTTAGTGACAGAGTTGGACATCATCTGCATACAGATGATACCACACCCCAAAACTCTGGATGATCTCCCCCAGCGCCTTCATGTATATGTTAAACAACATGGGGGACAGTATGGAACCCTGAGGAACCCCACAAGACAATGGTTGTGGTGTTGAACAGGTGTCCCCCAATAACACCATCTGGGAACGACCCTCTAGGAAGGACCGGAGCCACTGCAAAACAGTACCTCTAAGACCCATTCCTTCGAGGCGTCCCAGAAGGATACCATGGTCAACGGTATCGAAGGCCGTTGAGAGGTCCAATAGAACCAACAGGTACCCTTTCCCCCTGTCTAGCTCCCAGCGTAGATCATCCACTAACTAAGGCAACCAAGGCTGTCTCGGTTCCATGTTCCGGCCTAAAGCTAGACTGCCGAATCTAGATAATCAGTCTTCCAAGAATACCTGGAGTTGTGAGGCCACCACACGTTCCAGGACTTTGCCCAAAAAGGGAAGATTGGAAACAGGCTGATAGTTGACGAATTGAGATAAAAAATTGGTTACATTGTGGGTGAGAAGTGATGGATGATCTTTTACTCAAATCCATACATTGGAACTTTTCATCTTACTAGTATCTTAGAGGATTCTCAGTTATGGCAGTTTTGTAGGTTCACTATTTTAAAAGCAGACTACAATCTTTATTATGACCTGCTCTTTACGTTTCTGAGGTTGTCTTGAGAGTTGGGATTTCAGTTGTTGGCTTTGGGGGTAACTGTTGGTGATTGTGCCATGTTTTTTTCTGGAGAACTAGCAGTTCTTGGCTAAACTTTTTGAACACTCTTTGCTAATTTTAGTATAGTGAAAATGTAATTACACGGTCAGTATTAAACAAAATACGCTAGATGGTAATATGGTTGCTGGGGGTACACCGAGTTTTGTTTGATTTGAACTATGTGTTCCTTACTCAGGCAAGGATACATCTGTTCCATGAAACTAGTGATTTTTGAGCACTTGATATGCATCATTTGTATTCCCCTGTTCTTAAGAATAGAATAGAACTTAGAATCATATACTTTATTTAATTTTTAATTGTGTAAAGATATACATAAATTAAAAGAAATACATCAAATACACATAAAATACATCTGCCGGCTACACTTGCCTCCTTTCCCCCACCCGTGAACCACCACCCATGACTTCCAACATCATCCAATGTGAAATTAATACCTCATTAAAATCTACCTTTATCTTTATATTAATAACTTCCCCTTGCTGCTACTTTACCCCAGTTTTTCCCATCATTATCATTGGTTTGAACTAATCATACACACAGCTCATGAGAAAATAATTTTTCAAAGATGGGTCTGAAGAGATTGAATCAGCATGCGGCATTCAAAAGAATGATTCTTTTCTCGTTCTTGCCTTGAAATTGAATGATATCTGTATTTCTCATGTCATTTCTCTTAAGTATATTCCTTAAATGGTCTTCGTTAACTATATAACCCCAATTGTTTATCACATAGAAATGTGCGCAGAAATGCTTTACAGGCTTCTCAATGTCTTTCAATATGTTTGGGGAAAGGAACTTTTGTTGATTTTTCACAGCTTTACGTTTGATGGGAATTCCCTTACAAATTTAGCTTACCAGTTCACTCCTTTTCACAGAGGGATTGAAGGCAGCATTTCATCAGGCACCATGGCAGAGCCAGAGAACCTAGAAGTGATGGTGAAAACCTTGGACTCTCAGACAAGGACCTTCACAGTTGAAGAAGAGGTAAGACAGCTTCAGTTGTATTTCCCCCTCACTGACTGGCACAGATCTGAGCTGGCCTTTCTATTGGTGGGTTGTTGTAGGTTTTTTGGGCTGTATGGCCAGATGATAAAGAACCTTTTCTGAATAAATGTTGTGGAAAAACCATAACAGAGAATGTTGTGACACCATAAGACTGAAGTTTTTGTTTAATACAAGGTGGAGAATCGCCTGTGTTGAGAAATAGTTATACAAATGTTTGAATGAGAAGTAGATGTGTGGAAATAGAAAGACAAAAGACAAAAAGTGCAAATGAATACACTGTCTAGAACAGTGTTTCCCAACCGCTGTGACGTGGCACAGTAGTGTGCCGTGGCGGACCACCTGCTGTGCCGTGGGAAAAGCTCTCTGCCCTCCTTCCTCCCCCCCCCTCCTGCCGAACTGCTGCTTGGGGGAGGAGGAGGAAGGGCCGGGCGGCGGCGAAGAAAAAGAAGAAGGGGCCGGGGCGCCGCCTCCTTTGGCCGTTTCCCCAGCCAGCCTCCAATCTGCCATGACTCCCGCCATGACTCGCCCCTCGCTCGCTGAAGCCGCATGGAGAAGGAGCCCCGCCCACTGAAGCCCGTCCACCGCTCGTGCTCCTCCTCTGCGCAGCTTCAGTGAGCGAGGGGCGGGAGTCATGGCGGAGAGCGGCGCTGGGGACGGGGGCCATGACTCCTGCCCCTTGCTCGCACTGTCCCCTCAAGGCTGGAGAAGCTGTGGGAGAGCTGAAGCCGGGGGAGGGGCGGGACATGGCACAGCCTGGCTCCCCCTGGCTTCCCCCAGCCGTTCTTTACTGTGTTAGAGTGTCATTTTTTGTCATTTTGGTTGGTGGTGTGCCCCTGGATTTTTTTAATATTAAAAGTGTGCCGCAGCTCAAAAAAGGTTGGGAAACACTGGTCTAGAATCATTCAAGAAATAGTTCTTAGAAGTTAAGAGTTGCCCTGGCATAGAAAAATAAATTAGTTACATATTCTGATGGAAAGCCATTTGTGAGCCAAGCAGTGTTTGCTTTTTTCTTGTGTTCTTATGGGATTGGCCTTCTGTACCACTGCAAAGCAACATGTAGACTTGATGTTCCACCTACAGCTTCTGTCTGTTTCCCCCCATCTTTGACTGATGAAGAAATCTAGGGAGTTTTTAAAGTTGGATGAAGACTGTTGTGGCTTATTAGTTGGCTTAATAAAGGTTCTCCCATAGTACGGATTTTAGATCATTTATTTTTGGAGCATTAATGTGTCTAATTTTATGGGCCATACAGGCCATTGGATTCTGGAAAGCATAGTACAAAAATGGCCTTTGTGCCTGGAAATGCTTGAAAATGGGATTTCTTAGACCAGTGAAACAGAGAGTTCCAAAAAGCGACAAATGAGTTTGTGGGGATAGAGGAGGGAAGGGATTTCTTGCTGGACCTTTTTATTTCTGTTTTACAGATCACTGTGAAGGAATTCAAGGAACATATAGCGAGTTCGGTCAGCATCCCCGCGGAAAAGCAGCGCCTCATCTATCAAGGAAGAGTCCTGCAAGATGATAAGAAATTGAAAGAATACAGTAAGTGGGTTTGGATGAGGGAGATAGCGTGAACTTGGGAAAGGACGCTGGTATGGTGAAGGTGAAATTATAGACGTGAAGTGCACTGAAAAATGCTACATTCTTCTCTTGTCCTTGAGTTAAATAGCAGAGTTACATTGCTTCTAAATGAAAATTCAGTGCAGTCCAATAATTGGAGTCCTGTGTTTGTTATGCTCTGTATTACATTTGTGTCTGTCTCTTTCTGAATGAGATACAAAAAAACCTGTTCTCTGGCCCTTTGTGTCCCATCCAGAACTTCCCACCTGCAAACTCTGCACTGCTGCTGTTTACCAGAAAAAGGGGACAGCTGATTCAGACATGGAAGGAGTTACTAGTCAGTGCTTCAGGAGAAAGGAAAATAGGGACGTATTCAAATCAAGAATTACTCCCCTTTTTCTTGCACCCCGTATCTGAATTATCTGATTAGTTCTCGGAATCTAAACCAAATGGTTACTGACTATCCTAGCTGGAGACAGGGTTTGATTTTCAAACATTTATCCCAAAAAGTAACTTCTTATTCCCATGGAAATGAATATAACATTGAAGCCATAGACTCACAACTTGGATTCTATGGAGAGCTAGGCTGAAAATCTCTGGTTCAGCACAAAGCTTGCTGACTGGTTTTGGATTCTGCAACCTCTTTTTCTGTAGGCTGTTGTGAGAGTGAAATTATAATGATGAAAAAAACCTTCACACACAAATGTTCTGTTTTCGTGGGCAGATGTCGGAGGCAAAGTCATCCACTTGGTGGAACGCGCACCTCCTCAGACCCAGTCACCTTCCTCGGGGGGTCCATCTGGAGCTGGCTCGTCTTCCATCCCTCACAATGGTGCCGGCCCCCGGGGGACAGGCCCCACTGTCCACGACCGCAACGCCAACAGCTATGTCATGGTGGGAACCTTCAACTTACCAGTAAGCATTATGGATCCTCAGCCACCCACACAAGTGAGTTTTAGCCAGAAGGGTGCTGCACTGCATGGGAAAAGGGAGTTGTGTTTCTCCCCAGAATTGTATTTAGAGGCAGCCCCCATAGAAAAGGGAGGGGTTTCCTGTTGCCTTGCTCTGTAGACTTGGGCTCCATCTGCACTGACCATTTAATGCAGTTCAAAGCTTCCATCAGACTGAGGTGGCCAGACCCATAAACACCAATAAAACAGTGTGAAAGTAAGTCCTTAATTCATATCACTTCTCTGTTTGTGTAATCTCCATCCAGGCTACAAACTGGTTCCAATTCACATATTTTATTTCTGTAAATTAATGCAGATGTTTTATGTTTAGGTTTTATGTTAGATATAATTTTTTCATAGGTTGTTTGATTTAACTTATAGATGTCATGTTATAAATTGTTTTCATATCTGGCGCTATTATGTTTGTATTTGTTGTTGTGCCGAGGCATTGGATGTTTGCTTTTTTTGTTTTTTGGGTTCTGCCCTGAGTCCCCTCAGGGAGATAGGGCAGAATATAAATAAAGGTATTATAATTATAATTATCATTATCTGCACAGCAAAACTACTTTTTTCAGTATCAATTTGAAACTGCACTAAATGGTTAGGAAAATGTGTCCTTAGAGGTGGAAGTGAAGCAGAGCTTGGAAATGTTACTGTTTTTTAAATCACAGGTTCTAGTCACTGACTGAAGAATTGTTGGTGTTGTGGTCCAAAGCAATAACATTTCCAGCTTCCTGGGGTGGGGTGGGGGACAGGCTGTGGGCCCTTGTGATGACACAAGGAGGTTTCATAGTGCCCTTCTGTTCTGCATCTATTTAGAGCAAATCCTACACACCTTTGATAACACAGGCACTTCTAACCCCATCTAAAACCCAATCTAAAACATAAAACATTGATATAGCCATAATGAAGGCATCTCCCTACCTGATACATGCCTACCCTCTCCTGCTATATTAGACAGGCTTTCATGAAACCAATGGCAGTCTTCTCAAATGTGTGTTCTATGTTCACAGTCCTGTACGGCAGTGTTTTTCGACCTTTTTTGAGCCGCGGCACATTTTTTACATTTACAAAATCCTGGGGCACACCACCAACCAAAATGACACAAAATGACACTCTAACTTACTATATTGTACTATACCATTATACTTTAATATTATTAGTACTATTACAAGTAATATAAAATATATAATTTCAATATTGTATTATTTTTTAAAGTGTTATCTTGTATTACATTATAATAATATAAATATTATAGGTACATACAATATATTATCAGTAAAGCACAGGAGTTAATCCTGACTGTTATCATTACTCTCATAGTCAATAATGATATACACCATGACTATGACATATACTGATAATATAACAATATAATAGCATATACTAATGGAAAATAATATTATGTTAATACATAGTTCATAATAATAATAATAATAATAAAGCCCATGAGGCACCTTCCATGTCATGTCACAGTCTCTGAGGCCCGGTAAGCCGCTCGCGTACCTGCCCGGTGGCGGGCCCCCTTGTTCTCCACGTCGTGGCAGCAGTGGGCGAAGAGGCAGTAGAGAGGAAGCCCGTGAAGGCGGTGGCGCCGGCCAGGGCCAGGCTCAGGCTTAGGGGCTCCACCGCCCCGGCTGGTCAGACCAGCACCAGGCCCGCCACCAAGCCCAGCACCGCCAGGCCACCCACCACCGCATCGCCTCAGACAAGGCACTTCCGCTCCACTGGTGTCCCCTCAGGGAAGGCGCTTCCGGTACCGCCGCCTCCGCCGCCGCCATCTTGGTGCTGGGCGGGAGTTTAAGGCCACTGCGACAGGATTGGCCCGTGGCGAATGAAGGGGTGTGGCTTATTCAAGACTCAAGAGGTTCCAATTTCCCACAACACATCTGATGATCACTCACGGCACACTAGTGTGCCGTGGCACACTGGTTGGGAAACACTGCTGTACGGGATCAATAGGAAAAGCTTATTGAGTTCAGTTGTGTCCACTTCAAGACACCTATCGATTGGAGATTGTGGCCTCACTATTGAGACCTAGTTCTCAATAGTTCTCAAAATCTGCGTTAAAAATTATTATTTTTTGGACATTAAAAAAAATTAAAGCTAGAGAGACTCAGGAATTGTGTCTGAAAAAGGGCAATGGGATCAAATTCAAAACTCTCTGTAATCCAGAATCTCGATAAGAATACTGGAGCTTATATATGCCTCGGCTCCTTAGGAGCACAGTGAAGGGCAGTATGTGATCTTAACCCACATTTCACTGGATCCCAGGTTCTCTTTATTATTTGTTTTTGGTTTTTAAAAAACGCAGAATATTTTTGGCCTTATATTGGGTTTTCTTAGCTCCAAAATCTGTGCACGCAATACCTGCTGAACTCTCAGCAACCCTAGGGTTAGCTGAATGAGACTGGCAATGTTTGTGTGAAGTTGTATGGCCCAAATTTCTCATTGCCATTCAGTAACTAGCAAGGTCAAACAATTACCGCAATACACAACTGTGTCATTTATATGACTCCCCTGGTTGCTCCTATTTTATTCGGAATTTGGATCACCTGGACAATACATTTTTCTCTTTTTTATGGATGCTTAAGATATATAGTGAAGATAATATTAAAAAGGGTACCTTGGCTAAGTGAGAATTATACATGTAAACCTAGATATTGCTTTCATTTATTCCTAATATTTATTATTATGTAATGAATGAATAGATAAGAGAAAGTTGAATTCCTTACTGTTTGATTTCCTGGGTTACTTTGCCTTTCTTTCTGCTCCATTTTGTTTTTTTCTCTTTTTTTTCTCTTTCATCGCCCACGTCCCCAATTTTTCTTTTTATTTCTTTTTAATTTTTTCCCACCATCTCTTCCTTTTCTCATCCCCTGCTTTCCAAAGAGCGATGGATCGTCTGTGGACGTTCATATAAATATGGACCAGGCTCCCATACAGGTACAAGAGGGGTAGAAAGACTGGAAGTGATTGGGTTAAAGAGGGAAGATGATATGTGTGTTTTTGGAAATAGTATGTGTTAACTATATTGAAAAAAAATATGAGGGGCTGTATATCTCAGTAAAGCTTTAATTTTTCCCCTTTGAATAAGTGGAAGTTAAATGCATGAAGAGAACTGCTGGACAGCTCTTGAAAGATTGCTTTTTTGGAGGAATACACTGCTATGGTTCTTGGTCATTCTTGCTGGACAGTTCTGGAAGCTGTCGTCCAATATTTTCATAAGCAATAAATCTTCCACACAGCGGGCTAAACCGCTGAGCTCCTGAACTTGCTGACCAAAAGATTGGTGGTTCAAATCCGGGGAGCAAGGTGAGCTCCCATTGTTAGCCCTACCTCCTGCCAATCTAGCAGTTCGAAAACATGTGAATATGAGTAGATCAATAAGTACCGCTCTGGCAGGAAGGTAACAGTGCTCTCAATGCAGTCATGCTGGCCACATGACCTTGGAGGTGTCTACGGACTACACCGGCTCTTCGGCTTAGAAATGGAGATGAGCACAATCCCCCAGAGTCGGACATGAATAGACTTAATTTCGGGGAAACCTTTACCATTTAAATCTCCCCCCTCCCCCAACCTACTATTCTCAGGAAGATGACAGGTAGGTGCAAAAGCACTTTGAATGTTGTATATAAGTCTATAGTATGTGCAGTAGTCCTTTTAAAAATAGTTTTTACTGACTTACATATAGAACTTAATACTATACAGTTTATAGCATTTTGAGATTATTCTAAGGTAAACATGCATGAAATTCTATATAAAGTGCAACTGAGAATGCTGCATGACGGTTCTGTATGAAACAC
The DNA here is from genome assembly GCA_030556195.1 of Anolis apletophallus. Lineage (NCBI taxonomy): Eukaryota > Metazoa > Chordata > Lepidosauria > Squamata > Anolidae > Anolis > Anolis apletophallus. Next base: position 192,617,739 of record JARBWK010000001.1, on the reverse strand, counting down.
TGGTGTTAATGCAGGAAACTAAGAAGGATCATGGAATGCCTCCTTGTGGGAAACAATATTTTCATCCTTGGAGTTAGCTGTTTAAAAGGAAAGAGCCTGTTAGTATATTTTGGGCTGGAGCTTTGCTGGTCCTCTCTCGAGCAGGACTTTTCCCACTCTTTTCTGCTCAGACATTTTTATGTCACCCTGGGTATATCTGTATATAAAATAGGTATAAAATCAAACATTTCCTGATAATAAATCAGCATTTGCAAGGCTTGCTCAACAGGCTGATTTTCTTTTATGTGGAGTACACCTGAAGCATCTTCTGCAGAGTCTTCTGTAAACATGACACATTGTTGTCAACAGACTTTCTTAAATGGGTGGTGTTCAGAAACCATTCATTGTTGCCGAATTTTGTGTGACCTCAACATTGAGTTAAGGAGACCCCATATGGGGTCAGGACTCACAGTTTAAGAAGTAGACCCCCCACTCCCAGACCTCCGAGGATGTAGGAGTATATGGTAGAAGGCACCTCTTTCTATAAAGGAGCTTGAGTGTCTACAGAAGGAATTAATGCAACGTAGGCTTTGTGGGGTGGGTGATTCTGTCAAATTACTGGTGGCTCACATGTTTTCTTATATATAGTCCTGTAATTAAAGTAAAACCTTGAAGGGTAGGGTTGGAGTTTGGTCCTGAAGGAGGTCTTGGAGGTTGGTGATGGGAGGTGGGCTTTGTATACTCTTTGATGTTGCCTTTGATGATGCTGTGGGTCTGGAGGGATTCTGATTCTGGCTAGAAAGATGGTGCCCTTGGTTTGATCTGCTGTATCTCCTCTTCTGCTGTTGTAGAGCGAGCCCCGCATCCGTCTTGTGATGGCCCAGCATATGTTACGGGACGTCCAGGGCATCCTCAACCGGTTGGAGGTGAGTGTAACGCTGACCTCGTGTTGTTGGGCATAGTTGTAAAATAGAGCTTGAAAAACTCAGTTTTAAGTCACATCTCTGGAACTTCCCTCTATAGCACACTTTCTGTGCTATATCTGAATATGGTAACTTTTCCAACTCTGGAGGATGCAAGTGGATCAGAAATATGCTGTGAAAGTTTTGTGTCTCTCTTTTTCTTCAGGGTCGCACCAATGGCCAGGCCCCCTCAGGATCTGAAGAGATGCCATCCGCTAGCCCCACTGAACGGGAGCCAATGGAAGGGGCTGAATCCGAGCCTTCCAGTGAGCTCACGGCAGCAGAGGAAACGCCTCCATCTGGGACTGAGCCTCCCCCTGCGCCTGATGCTGCTACACCCAAGTAAGCAGAGGGTACTTTTACTAGGGAGAGAGACTCGAGTTGAAGGTGATTTCCTTGATGGCTGTCCTCTCCCTTGTCCAAGGTGACAATAGCTCTGTGTGGACAAGCCATGCAGTGCTGGGATCACAGAAGGGAAATTGTGAACGAGGTACTAGTTGAGACGTACTACTCCAGTCTGCATAGCCGGTGACTCAGATGGACACATAAGCTCAGACTTAAACCATGTTTCATGTGATGCTTGTATTTTCCATCTCAGACATAAACAATTCTCAGGAATGCTTGCTTTTGTTTGGGGAAGTTTTCATGAAGGGGATGGTAGGTGACATGGGATTTTGGCCTGCATAAATAGGAGTCTAGTGCCTAGAACCAGGGAAGTCATGCTACCCCTCTATTCTACCTTAGTCGGACCACACCTGAAATACTGTGTCCAGAGGAGGGTGACTAAAATGATCAAGGACCTGGAGAACAAGCCCTATGAGAAGTGGCTTAAAGAACTGAGCATGTTTAGCCTGCAGAAGAGAAGAGTGAGAGGAGACATGATTGCCATGTATAAATATGTGAAGGGAAGTCATAGGGAGGAGGGAGCAAGCTTGTTTTCTGCTGCACTGGAGACTAGGATGCAGAACAATAGCTTCAAACTACAGGAAAGGAGATTCCACCTGAACATTAGGAAGAACTTCATAACTCTGAGAGCTGTTCAGCAGTGGAACTCTCTGCCTCGGAGTATGGTGGAGGTTCCTGTGGAGGCTTTTAAATGGGCTGGATGGCCGTCTGTTGGGAGTGCTTTGAATGTGATTTTCCTGCTTCTTGGAAGGGGGTTGGACTGGATGGCCTGTGAGGTCCCTTCCAACTCTATGTTTCTATGATACTCCTAAGTTGATAGATTTGAAATTATTGTATGTATTATTTATTAACTTTATTTCTCATCTTCCTTTCTCCCCATGGGGACTCAAGGTGGCTTATGATAACATGACACAACCCAATAAATGAAAAACATGGCAAATACAAAAGTTAAAAACATTTTTTTAAAGAATTAAATATTTGCCAGGGGGACAAGTTAAAATACAGTTAAGATACAGTGGAAATACTCATATAGGTAAAATTACATTTAATAAAAATATTTTTTTTACCCGCTTCTCCTCACAGCTCGAGGCTGGTTACAACATTGCTAAAACACATATCAACGCACATAATGCGATTTTCCTGCTTCTTGGCAGGGGGTTGGACTGGATGGCCCACGAGGTCTCTTCCAACTCTGTGATTCTATAATCATGTAAAGCACTCAGTAGAATACACATATTAAAACATATTTCCATTAAATACATATTAAAATACACAGAACAAAAGTTAGACATAGAGTGGAAGTTTAAAATTCATTAACTGTCTGTGTAGGTCTGCCAGAAGAAATAGGTCTTCACTTGTGTCTTAAATTCCAACAGCTGATCTAGATATCGTAGCCTTCCTGGCAGCTTGTTCCACAATCACGAAGCGGCCGATGAAAAGGTCCTCTGGGAGATTATTGTTACCCGAGTTCTGGCAGGCTGGAGCAGATCCCCCCCCCCCCCGGGCGGGATCTCAATGTTCGGGGTGGATAATAATAATAATAATACTTTATTTACAACCCGCATCCCTCTCCCCAAAGGGACTCGGAGCGGCTTACATGGGGCCGTGCCCAAACAACAAATCACAAAAAATATCCCAAACATCAGAAAACAATAAACACAATAAAAGCAATACACATAATAAAAAATACATCTATGAAAGCACAACAACATAGATAAATCTAAAACAGAAACGGGAGAAAGCAATCCTGTAGTTAACCTGGATATTTAAAACTAAATATCCCCTCCATCAAATGCCTGCAGAAGGCCAGCAGGGCTGGGCCCTCCTGGTCTGTTTTGGAAGGGAGTTCCATAGTCTGGGAGCAATCACCAAAAAGGTCCTCCCTTGTCCTGACCAAATGAGCTTGAGTAGATGGTGGGACAGAGAAGGCCCCCCCTAGTTGATTCTAGATATCTGTCAGATTTGTAGAGAAAAATACAGCCCTTCAGATAACCTGGACCGGAGTCATATAGATCTTTGGAATGGTACTTGACCAACTTTTCTTTGGTTGGGTGGTCTGGGATCCTAATTGTTTATTATTGTTTTGTACTGCTTTATGTTTCTATTTATATATTGGATCTGGCATTGAATATTTGCCATCTTTTGTTGTAATCTGCCCTGAGTCCCCATGGGAAGAGAAGGTCAAATATAAATAAATTTTGTTGTTGTTGTTATTTTACTGGTACTCCTGTTGGTCATGGTGGATGTGGGGTGGTGAGAGTTGTGTTCCAAAGCAGTGTTTCCATGTCTTTAATAAAAAGTGGGGAAACCAGAAGGGAGGTAGTAAATGTGCATCAGGTCCCGGGCACTGGGATCAAAATGAGGGCTAGATGACACCTCTTCATCTTTCCCTCTTGTCTTCTTCCATAGCCATCCTTCACCAAGCGAGTATGTGGAAGTACTGGGGGAGCTCCGAGGGGTTGAGAACCGGCTCCAGCCCTTCTTGCAGAGATATGAAGAGATCCTGGGGAATGCAGGCTCGGCCGACTATAACAACAATGTAAGGGGATGTGGCATTAGATTGTGCTTGCTGGTGGAAAAATGTCTAGAGTTTCCCACTTTTGGGTCTAGTCTGGCATTCTCTTCCCCAATGATTACAGTGATCAGGCCATTTTGTTTTTTTTTTTTTACCTGTGAGTGTGTTTGCAAAGAAGTTGAGGAACCTGCCTGCTCTGCTGGGGCATGCTGTGAGTTAATCCCATCCCAGGCATGTTAGAAATCACAAAGGTACATCCTGGTGTATCTGTTGGATTGGAAGAGATTCATTAATTTATGTCTAAAACATACTGTATATACTTTTGAGCAATATCAGCTGTGGGATTCACTCCAGAATGTGCTGAACTATTGGGTTTGTTTATTATTATTATTATTATTAGTAGTAGTAGTAGTAGTAGTAGCTCTATACGGTTCTGGACCAGCTTACTTGTCCGAACGCATCAGCCGCTACGTCCCACCTTGTAATCTAAGATCATCCGGGGAGGCCCTGCTCTCGCTCCCGCCTACTGCTCAAATGCGGCTGGTGGGGGCAAGGGAGAGGGCCTTCTCGGTGGTGGCTCCCCGCCTGTGGAATGCACTCCCTATCGATGTACGATCCACCTCATCCCTCCTGGCATTCAGAAAAAAGTAAAATCCTGGCTGTGGGACCAGGCGTTTGCACACCAGCACAAGGCAGCATTTTAGATGGGATTTTAATGGAAAGTGGATGAATAGGGCCAATGCTTTTATGGACAGAACATTGTTTTAATCTGGAATGAATGCGTATGATGCTAATGTAATTGTATTTTAATGTATTTTAATGTATTTTAATTGTTGAAGGGTTCTGGGGTTTTATATTGTTACTGTGTGGGCATCGAATTGTGCCTTACTGTAAGCCGCTCTGAGTCCCCCCTCGGGGGTTGAGAAGAGCGGGGTAAAATCCTGAAATAAATAAATAAATAAATAAAAATTATTATTATTTCCATTTCTATACCGCCCTTCCCCATAGGCTCGGGGAGGTTTACATAACCTAAAAAGAGCACAATAATAATATGCAACAATAAAATTAGTTTAAAACATATTTCCGACCAGCACAAGAAAGTCAGCTTGAGTTATCAGAGACCACCAGGTTAAAATCCTGCCGGAAGAGCGCTGTTTTGCAGGCCCTCCGAAAAGAGGATAGGATAGCTCTCTGAGAGTCCGAACATCCTCCGGTAAGGCGTTCCAAAGGGTCGGAGCTACCACCGAAAATGCTCTCTGCCTTGTGGAGGACAGGTGGAAGGTCCGGACAGAGGGAACGACAAGAAGATTTTCTTCTTTAGACCGTAGTGATCTCTGGGGACATATGGGGTGAAGCGGTCCCTCAAGTACACCAGCCCTAGACCATATAAGGCCTTAAAGGTCAACACCAACACTTTGAACATAATCCGGTAATCCACTGGAAGCCAATGATGGGGTTGAAGGTGTTGGAATTCAACCCCACACTGCCCAAGTCTCCAGTCCTCAATGAGGAGCAGTTAGTTTAGTAATGACTAAGGGTTTCCCTTCCCCCATGTCTCCTCTATGACAGTTGAGAATGTATCAATTTGCTATCTCCTCTCTATTTCTGCTCTCATTCTGTTCAAAAGGATTCTACTGCAATCCTTTTGAATCTGACTTTAAGGGTTTTATTTCTATTGGAGTATGTGCTCTGTGTGCTTTCACATCTCTCTCTCTCTCTCTCTCTCTCTCTCTCTCTCTCTGCATGTATGTCAGAGACATGTAGTGATTGGTATTATTCCCCTCTGTTTGAAAATTTAGAAGAGATGGATATTAGAGTAACTCATACCCAGTTCTTTACTATGAAGAAATGTTGTTAGTTTGTTTTTATTATTGTAAATAAACCTTTTGTGAGTTTTAAGATTGCATGTTTGCCTGCCTAAGCTCTTAATTCTTTACAGCCACTTCACATGGCCCTTCACGCTCTGTTCGTTAATGAGGTGATCCTCAACTTTTGTTGAGGATGCTTTGCATTATATTTTAGGGTAGTGTTCTGTAACAGAAGGCATCTTGCTAGGTAATACCCATCTGTGTCAATTTATTACATTTCCCTTCCTGCCTTCCCTTCTGCCAGACTGAAGGCCGTGAAGAAGACCAGCGAATTATCAACCTGGTGGGGGAGTCACTGCGTCTGCTGGGTAACACCTTTGTGACACTCTCTGACCTGCGCTGCAACCTCTCCTGCAATGCCCCCCGCCACCTCCACGTGGTGCGGCCCATGTCCCATTACACGGCCCCTATGGTGCTCCAGCAGGCTGCCATCCCTATCCAGGTACGTGGCATGGGGCGAGTGGTTTCTACACTTTCTTAAGCAGAAACCTGGTTCAGGTTTCTGAATCAGCACGATCCCCAGCCTGAATTGTGCTGATTCAGGGAGGGAGAATAGGAGAGGAGTCCTGCCATGTCTCTCCTCTCAATGCAGATTAATGTTGGCACAACAGTCACCATGACAGGCAATGGCTCTCGAGGTGCTCCGACCAGCTCAGAAGGGTCCACTGCATCCCAGACCTCTCCTCCTGCTCAGCCAGGCACTTCCACTCCTCCAGATGCTGGCCGTCCAACTGAGGGGTCCCCCCCTGCGGCCTCTTCCCCCGGAGCCACCCCTACTCAGACACAGGCCTCCCAGACAGGCCACTCCCGGGTGATCCGTATCTCGCACCAGACTGTGGAACCTGTGGTCATGATGCATATGAATATACAGGGTAAGGAGACATTATGCATTCTGTTTGGGAGAGGGCACTAAATATGGGACTTTAAAATAGGAATGATGTGTCAGGAACTTTCTTTCTCTTGAGAAATGTGTGCACCTATGCTGGGGGAATGGGGTAATGATAGAAGAAAATGCTTTGAGGCATTTTAGGTCAAAGAAGGTCTGGTGAGGGTTCCTTCTCAATGTGGCATAGGGATTTCAGGTTCTAATTCCACCTTAGCATAACCTGCAAATATGATCTTAGGTGAGCTTTTCTTCAGATCTTGCAGCATTTGTGAAATGTGTGAATATGAAAACTGAGCTGTGTTGTGGGTTTATTGTTGTAAAGACTGAAATTGTTTCAGATGAAAGCATGTGTGAAAGTCTTTGAGCGCTGTGTTGTCAAAGGCTTTCGTGGCCGAAATCACTGGGTTGCTGTGAGTTTTCCGGGCTATATGGCCATGTTCCAGAAGTATTCTCTCCTAACGTTTCGCCCACATCTACATATGGCAAGCATCAAAGGTTGTGGGGTCTGTTGGAAACTAGTCAAGTGGGGTTTATATATCTCTGGAATGTCCAGAGTGAGAGAAATAACTTTTTGTCAGCTTGAGGCAAGTGTGAATGTTGCAATTGGCCATCTTGATCCGCATTTAATGGCCTTGTAGCTTCAAAGCTTGGCTGATTGCTCTCTGGAAGATCCTTTGTTGGGAGGTGTCAGCAGGCCCTGATTGATTTCTGTCTGAAATTCCCATTTTTTTTAGTGTTGCTCTTTATTTACTGCCCGATTTTTAGTTTGTTAATACTAGTAGCCAGATTTTGTTCATTTTCATAGTTTCCTCCTTTCTGTTGAAATTGTCCACATGTTTGTGGATTTCAGTGCCTTCTCTGTGTAGTCTGACATGATAGTTGTTAGAGTGGTACAGCATTTCTTTGTTCTCTAATAATATCTGGTATCCAGGTTGCTCCATCAAGTTCTCTGCTATAGCTGGCTTCTCAGGTTGAGTGAGTCTGTGGTGCCTTTTATGTTCCTTGATTCATGTTTGGGCAATGCTGCGTTTGATGGTCCCTGTGTAGACTTCTTCACAACTGCATGGTATACAGTAGACTCCTCTCACCTCATTCACCTAGTTTCCAACAGACCACACAACCCCTGAGGATGCCTGCCATAGATGTGGGAGAAACGTCAGGAGAGAATGCTACTGGAACATGGCCATACATTCCAGAAAACACACAGCAACTCTTTGAGTGATTCAAGTGTATCAGTGCATAGCAATCAGTTGGGATGAGAACTTGCTGGATCTGGGCGGGACTCTCTCCAGCATCCTTGATGCCATAGGCAGTTAGACAACTTATTGGGACTCAGTCTGTTGCCTGAAGCCTGTGGCCTTTGTTCTCTTTGCTCCAGCGCTTGCTTTTTGGCTATAGGATTTGGGTTCCATGTGGCTTTGGGGATGGTAGACACTCCCATATATACTAGGTCTAACAGTTGGCTTCTGTTGCTCAGAATTTGCCAGTATTTCTCCATGCCAGTGGGTGGTCTTTCTGGGCCACATCTGAAGGGGTTGGAGATTTAAACTGTGATATTCTTCATGCAGAACCTTGCCTCTGAGTTGTTGTTTTTCTTCATTGGAAGCTGTCTCTTCTCCCACTTTCCTAGATTCTAGCCCCCCAATGGGAGGGAGCGGATCTGGTGGAACACCATCAGCAGGAGCTCCTGGGCCAATTGGGCATACTCCAGGAATGGGTAAGGAATGAGTAAAGTATGTGGGAGTTCTGGATAGACTACTAGGCTGTGGGAGTAGAAGGAATGGGCAAATCTGATTTTGCATTTGATTGCATACTTACCTTATATACTCATGTATAAATGTAGACATTTTAGTCAGATATCTATTTTGGTTTGACTTATCCACAGGTCAGTGTGAGTACTATACCTTAACCTTTACCAAAGAACAAAACAAAAAAACCTTATTTCTGAGAAGAATGGCAAAAGGCAAGAGTTTTTAGAGCATTCCAGAAGTTCCTAAAAGTAATACTTCTCTCCTCCCCTCTCTCTGCTGTGGTTTGCTGCTTTTGACCTCTTTGATTGCCTGGTTAGGAAAATGGCAGTGGCAGCCAGGGATGGCTGACCATCTGAGACAGCATTTATGCCAGGGCTGCCCAGGAAGTCGATCGCGATTGACCAGTTGATCCCGGGATCGAAGGAGGTTGATCCCAGCTGGATGGGGCGCTTCTCAGAGGGGGCGGAGCCAGGCCACGCCAAGCCCCGTCTCCTCCCCGGCTTCGGCACTCCCAGCAGCTGCTCCAGGTTTGAGGAGGACAGGGCCAAGCCAGCCTTGTGCTAGCTATGCCACCACTGGCTTGGCATTTCCATCCTGAAGCCTGGAGAAGCTGCTGGGAGCTCCAAAGCCAGAGGGGAGGGGGCGGGGCCTGGCGGGGCCTGGCTCTGCCCCCCTGTGTCTTCCGCTCTACCAGCAGCTTCTCCAGGCTTGACGATGGCAATGCCAAGCCTGCCTTGTGCTAGCTATGTCACCACTGGCTTGGCATTTCCATCCTGAAGCCTGGAGAAGCTGCTGGGAGCTCCAAAACCAGAGGGAGGGGGCTTGGCGCGGCCTGGCTCCGCCCCCTCTGGCCAAACCCTGCCCCTCTCCAGCCTTGAGGAAGTAGGTAGATCTTTCTGACTTGGTCTTAATATAAGTAGCTTGCATAGATAAAGGGGACCCAGTCGATATTGTTTACCTTGACTTTCAAAAGGCTTTTGACAAAGTCCCTCACCAAAGGCTCCTAAATAAGCTCTTCAGCCATGGAATCAGGGGACAGGTCTTGTCCTGGATTGGAACCTGGCTAAACTGTAGGAAACAAAGGGTGGTAATAAATGGACACTTCTCTGGATGGAAAGAGGTGAGAAGTGGCGCTAAATCCACAGAGCCAGAGTTCAGTTTTAGCATTACAAACCATAGTCCATTGCAGATATCTTTTCCAATTTATTCATAAATGATCTGGATGTAGAAGTAAATTGTCCTGAGGTAGCAAAGTTTGCAGATGACACTAAACTGTTCAGGCTTCATTGTAGGTGTTAAAAATTCAAACTGACTGCAAAAGAGCTCCAGAAAGATCGTTACTTTTTAATTTATTCATAAAATTGATGTGAATGGGCAACAAAGTGGCAAATGCATTTTAACCTAAACAAGTGTAAAGTCATGCAAGTGTAAAGTCATGCGGGGCAAAGAACCCCAAATACACTTATCAACTGATGGGATCAAAGCTTTCTGAGACAAACCAGGAAAGGGATCTTGGGGTTTTGGTGGACAGCTCAATGAAGATGTCAACCCAGTGCGCTGCAGCAGTGAAAAAAGCAAATTCTATGCTTGGCATGATCAGGAAGGTAATCGAAAATAGGTCGGCAAATGTTGTATTGCCTCTCTACAAATCTATGGTGAGGCCACATTTGGAGTACTGTGTACAATTCTGGTCACCGCACCTCAAGAAGGATATAACGGAACTGCAAAAGGTACAAAGAAGGGCAACAAAAATGATCCAAGGGATGGAGCAGCTCCCTTATGAAATCAGGTTGCAACGCCTTGGTCTTTTCAGCCTTGAAAGACGGCGTTTAAGAGGTGACTTGATCGAAGTGTATAAAATCATGCATGGGATAGAAAAGGTGAATAAAGAAAAATATTTTCTCTGTCACACAACACTAGGACTAGGGGGCACTCTTTGAAGCTCCAAGGTAGGAAAGTTAGGATTAATAAAGGGAAATATTTCTTCACCCAGAGGGTCATTGGGTTATGGAACTCACTTCCAGAAGAGATTGTGACAGCTGTCAGCCTGGACAGCTTCAAGGCAGGATTAGACAGATTCATGGATACCAAGGGAATCAGTAGTTACTGAAATGGACATCCAAGTGCCACCCCTGTGTTGATGGAGGCAGGCAGGATTTTCCCCGGGTACTGGTTGTGGGGGGTCGGGAGCAGGTGAGGGTTTTGCCCTCCTTTCTGCTAGAGATCCCTGTGTACAACTAGTGGGCCACTGTGTGACACAGAATGCTGGACTAGATGGGCTGAGGCCCGATTCAGCATGGCTCTTCTTATGTTCTTATGCTGAAAAAGTGTGGGCACCCCTGATTTATGCCATCCCCTCTCTGTAGAATGACCCTTGACTTATCAACCAGTCATATCAACATCCATAATTTTGGCTTCCAAACTTATTCCCAGTTTATAAATGGGTATATACAGCATCTTGGTATGCATTTTTAGAAAGATGCACATCTTTTGCACATCTTTTCAAAAACCTCAAACATTTTCTGCACATTTTTTCAGTGGGATCCTTTTTGTGCGTAACCTTTTCAATGGGATAAAGCATATTTCTGTACATTTCAAAAATGTATGTATGTGTTAACTGTTCGTTGATGGTTCTCTTGGCCTTACTCTCTTGTAGGTGCTGCTGCTCACATGCCTCTCCCCAGCCTCCCTCCAGAGTTCATGCAAGCTGTGGCCCATCAGATAACACAGCAAGCCATGGCAGCTGCCGCCTCAGCTGCTGCAGGTAAATTTTCCAGTTCAGTTTTGGCATCCAGATTCTGAGTACTGTATTTCTTTGCGCGATAGTCGCACCTCTTATCACTTTTTTGTGATTGGGAAAAAAGGAGGGTTGCGAGTATTATGCAAATAAGAAGAAAAATCTGCCTTTAATTCTCAGGTACTTAAAATAACAAAATAAAATAAGCTGCCTTACCTCCGAGACAGAAGGTGGTGGAGGAGGGATGTGTTGTGGGAAGCAACCTTCCCAAGCCTCCTCTATATGATGTTTATTTGTTTTATAATGTATCATTTTATAACCTGAAGTATATGCCTTACTTGATTTGCAGTTTCCTTATCTCTATATACCTTAAGCAGTGGGAGGGGCTGCAGGTCACGTGACTGACTCAGTGACAATTTAGAATGCTCTGGTTTAAACAGGACAGAGAAGGAATGTCGGTGTGTGAGTGACGGTTAGAGAAGTGTCTTTTGCCTTGAATGAACTTGAGTATAGAAGTCTGTCAGAGTGCAGAAGCTCATGTTTGGAAATTAGAAACGGTTGAGGCTTGTGTTTTCATTTGAAAGTAAACTCTTATTAAAGAGAGCTGTATAAAGCAACATAGTTCAAGAAGAAACTGTTAAAGATTATCAGTTCAAGATACAAACTCTCTGAAACATGTTGTGGACTGCTTTTCTGATTCTGATAGAGAAGGGCAGGTGGTGGAAGAAACAGCACTTGGGGATTTGGGGTGGAGTGGTGAGGAGGAAGAAGCAGGAGGAGAGGTGGCAGATATATCAGAAATCAGTACATTTCTGGAATGAGGACAGAAGAAGATCAGTTAGGCTAGTAGCACTGTATTGTTGTTTCAGCGTCGAATCTCTGAAGGCTCTTGTCATTTGCAACTTGTAACAATACTCCTAATTGGAATTTCAAAACATCAATAATAGGATATCTCAGTTTAAATATCTGTATTTATACAATATATGTTGAGTCGCACTTAGTTCACATATAAACATAAGCGGAAATATAACACAATTGTGCCGCAAATAACACAAGCGGGGAGACAATTCTCCCAATAGCGTACTCACGCTGAGGAGTCTCTTTTAAAGAAAGCGTTCCGAAGTAGGATAAGTTCAAATAGTAGTTCTCTTTTCCCGCTAAGACAAGGGACAGCCAAGGTCCAAATCAAAAGAGATATATAAAGCGATTGCAATCCAAGCGGAGGCTTTCCAAGGGTCGACGATTAGTGGGTTTCTAAGCGCTGAATCGTTTCGCTTTTGCAGGCTTCATCCGGACCCGGGACACCTTCTAAATGTAGTTAGCGGTCTTGCTTCGGATTAGTGCTAGGAGGTACAAAGTCATAATAACTATATAGTACATACACAATGATAGCTTCCAAGGGAAAACACACCGGGAAAGGTCAGAAAGACATACCGGATTCTTGATAATAGACATATATGTCAAGGCTACAAGCCTAATGGTCAGATCAAAACACAAGAGCAGTTGATTCCAATATATAGGAGAGTCAAGTCATTAACGCATGCTTGAAGGTAATAAACAGAAACCGCTGGGGCTCTTACACAAGTAATTCACTAATTGATAGCTTATCGTTCAACCTATGCGGGTACTCAGATCGGAGACGGACTATCCATTCACATTCAAGCTGTAGCAACCTCTTTTTAACATCCATCTGTGGCTTGGGGATAATCCTGTCAAGCACTGTTACAGAAAAGTCTTCATGATGGTGATTCTCAGTTTTGAAATGGGAATATAAGATCAATGTTTTGCTTTTGGTCTTAAAACGTGATCTATGCTCACAAATTCCCTCCCAGTTTCCCCAACATAGAAGTTACCACACCCACAAGTGATGCAGTAAATGACATTTTTCATCCCGCAGGTTGACCAAGCTTTAATTTTGAATTTCTTTTTGTTGTAAGGGCTAGTGATGCATTCCTGTGAATTAATATGTTTACAGATTGAACAATGGCCACATCGTTAGTTTTAAATTGATGATCCAGCTTCAAACAACCATCTTATTTGTTTTGTTTCTTTTGTTTCTTTTTTTAAACTGACTTCCCTTTGGAGAAGGAAGGAAGGAAGGAAGGAAGGAAGGAAGGAAGGAAGGGGGAATCAGCCCCAAAGGGCAGCTCTGTGACTATTATGCAAGGAACACAAAAATTTCAATTTTGCCACCCAAAAAAATGGGAGTTCAACTATTATGTGATGAAATATGCTATGTTGAACTTCTGCTCTGCCTGTTTCTTAGGTCAGCAAGTCCCGAGCTTCCAGTCAGCACCGACGCGTGTCATGATTGCCAGACCCTCAGCACCTTCCGTGCGTCCCACTCACCCGGGGTCACCCCAGGCACCGGGACAAGGGGTAAGAAGGAAAGCAGCTGGATGAAGAAGGAGCTCTTTTCCTAATTTGGGGTTTTCTTTTTTCTGAATCTGTCTTTTCCCCTTCCAGGGACCCAGCCAGGGTGGAAATGCTTCACTGGCTCAGATGATCAGTGGCCTGGTGGGACAACTCCTCATGCAGCCGGTCATTGTGGGTAGGTGGTAAAACCCAGAGAAGGAAATGTCACAAAATGTGAGGTTGAGATGATGATGGGGAACACTTAGGTCATCCATCTCTAAGCTAGAACTCAGAATCATTGCACTGGAAAGGGCTGCAAAAACTTAGTCTCAATTCCTGCCACAAGAAAAGCCCCGAGAAATGCCTGTCTATTTAAAAAATCTCCAAAGAAGGAGAGTTCACCATGCTCCAAGGTAGCTTATTGCATTGTTGAGCAGCTCTGTCTGCCAAGCACTTTGTTTTCCACCATTTGAACTCATTGGTTCACATTCTAGTTTCTGGAAGAGCAGAAAGCAAGTTTTCTCCTCCTATGACAGGGCTACTCAAGGTGGTTGTGCTGGAACTGCATAGGTTCCAGTTCCTTTTGTTAGCCTGACTCAACCGCAGCTTGAGAGTAGCCATTTTTCAATTAGTTATATGAGGGTGGAGTTTAAGAAAACCCTTCCTGATTTGTGTCAGCCATTTTGTCTGCCCCTTTGCCTGAGGAAAGGAAGCCATTTTAGATCGTAGACCACCAGGGAATCTTGGAAGCAAGATGTGTTCAGTTGGTCTCCGTGAGATCTCAGATTGGACAAGCCATTTCAAGTCAATTATCTAAACCAATAATAATAATAATAATAATAATAATACTTTATACCCCTGCATCATCTCCCCAAGGGGACTTGGGGCGGCTTACATGAGGCCAAGCCCAATAACACATAATGAACAACACAACAGCAAATAATAAAAAAATACAATAATTAGTTAACCAATAATTAATTAATGCCTTGGGGCATTGTGTGCCCTAAAGACCCCTATACCAGAGACAGCGAGTGCAATGGGTTAGCTTACATTTCAGGGTTGGTGTACAGCAGGGGTGCCCACACTTTTTCAGCATGCGAGCTACTTATATTAAAACCAAGTCAGAAAGATCTACCTACCTCCTCAAGGCTGGAAACGGGGCAGGGCTTGGCCAGAGGGGGCGGAGCCAGGCTGCACCAAGCCCCTCCCCCTCCCCTCTGGCTTTGGAGCTTCCAGCAGCTTCTCCAGGCTTGAGGATGGCAATGCCAAGCCAGTGGTGGCATAGCTAGCACAAGGCTGGCTTGGCACTGCCACCCTCAAGCCTGGAGAAGCTGCTGGTAGAGTGGAAGCCACAGGGAGGTGGAGCCAGGCTGCGCTAAGCCCCGCCCCTCCCCTCCCCTCTGGCTTTGGAGCTCCCAGCAGCTTCTCCAGGCTTGAGAAGGGCAATGCCAAGCCAGTGGTGACATAGCTAGCACAAGGCTGTCTTGGCCCTGCCCTCCTCAAACCTGGAGCAGCTGCTGGAAGTGCCGAAGCCGGGGGAGGGGCGGGGCTTGTGCGGCCTGGCTCTGCCCCCTCTGAGAAGCGCCCCATCCGGCAGGGATTGACCTCCTTCGGTCCCGGGATCGACTGGTCAATCGCGATCGACTTCCTGGGCAGCCCTGGTGTACAGGTAGTAAAATACCTGGCTTGAAAAAAGCTAAGGAGAGCAAGGGGGAGGAGCTACCAGGAAGCTTCATAGCTAGAAGTGCAGTCTGATTGGCTGATGAAATTGGAGGGAGTTGCTTAGCAACTCGAGATGGGTGGAGCCAGAGAGAGGGGGAAGAAGAAGCTAAGGCAGCCATAATTGTCAGTTTGGAGTTTGGGTTTTAAAAGGTTTTGAAAGGGGAAGGAAGGAAGAGTTTTGGGAACTGTCTGTTAAAAGACACCTCTTTGAGGAAAAAAGCTAAAGCCTTCCGAGAGGAGTAAGAGATATAGTTAGGCCTCTACAGTGTTAGAGTGCTGGTGTGGAAAGAGGATTCAAAAGGTTCAAAATAACCTGTTTGTATTCCTGTGTGTGGAACGTCGCTTTTAAGAAACTCAAGTTAAAAGACCATTCTTTGTAAGAAGTAAAGCCTGATAGATTATTGAAACTACTACACATCTTTACTGTTCAAGAACAAAATGAACTACATATTCTTGTTTCATTTCACCTGAAGAGTAGGTGTGTCGTCTTAAACATTCTGGCAAGGAGGTGGCCTTTGAAACAATAGAAGGTGGCAACAAAAGAAATCTCATTAAGTATTTGGTGGCAGCAAAGAAAAATATAATATACAGTGCTATCATACCACTGTCCTGCCTTGTGCGTGAGGGTGTGTGTGTGTGTGTGTGTGTCTTGTCCCTCATTGCAGCGAGCAAGGAAAAGTGTCTTCTGTTCTCAGAAAACTGGGTGGAGATAGACCCAAGACCAGTTAATAAATCGTTACCATTTTGTGAAAGCAATAGAGTGAACATTGAGTCTGTAGGGCATGGGTGCTCAGGAAGTCGATCGCGATCAACTAGTCAATCCCAATGCCATACAAAGTCAATCCCAGCCGGATGGGGCTATTCTGCTGTGCGCGCACTCATCGCTGCGCACACCCGGGAAGGGGATTCTGCTTGCCTGCGAGCGCGCTCTATCTTAATGTCTTCGCCGCCTTCCTCCCTGCTGCGTGCGTGGGAGGTGAAGCAGGAAGTCCCCATCCCGTTCTGCTTCCTGCGTGCGCAGCAGGCCCCTCTCACGCACGCAGCAGGAAGCGCGCTCCTGCTGCGTGCGTGGGAGGTGAAGCAGGAAGTCCCCATCCCGTTCTGCTTCCTGGTTGCGCAGCAGGCCCCTCCCACGCACACGGCAGGAGCGCCCGTCCTGCGTGTGTGGGAGGGCCTGCTGCTTTACACAAGCAGGGCAGGACGGAGGGGACTTCTTGGCTGGCTAGCGGTGAGGAGATGAAGAGAGCGTTCGTGGGCAGGGAAGAAAGAAACCCAGCGCGGATGGAAGGCGGGAGCAGGAGCGCGCGGGCTCACGTGCGCACCAGATGATCTTTTAAACTTGGTTCTTCATATAGTAGCTCCCATGCTGGAAAAGTGTGGGCACCCCTGCTTTAGGGTTTCTTGTTCAAACAGGAAGGCAACCCAGCATCTCCCAAGCTGACAGAAAGTTAGGACACGTTAATGATAAAGAGACATTTAAAGCAGCTTGAGTGCGACTGCACAGTGGTGGTCCATGGGGTTAAACTGAGAGTGTATACTCAAGTGCTCAGGAATAAGGTGGGGGGTTTCTGGGAATTTGCCACATCTGAATATGACTTAATACTTGGCTAGCTGGAAGGAACCATTGTAAAAGCAAAGGGTTGCTGTAGCTTTAGACTGAAAAGGAAAGTGAGCTACCCAAGATTCCTTGTGTTTGGCAATCTGAACTGGGACAATTTGAAGTGATGAGTGACAGAATGGGCATAGTCTCTTACCCCAGATTCTAGACCCTGCAGTCATTTACACGTTTCCTTTCCAGCTCAGGGCAGCGGGACACCCTCGTCAGCCCCTCCTACCGTTAACACCCAAGCTACCTTTAGTTCCAGCAACACTGCCTCTCCTCCAACTGCCTCAGCCAGCGCTGGTACAACCAACACCGCCACCACTGCAGCTGGGGGCAGCTCTGCTGGTGCCCCCGGAGGGCCCATTCCGTCTGGCCAGCCTCCTTCAGCAGGCGCCGACCTCCAGTTGTCTCAGTTATCCCAGCTGCTGGGGAATTTCTTCGGCGCCACAGGCTCCACCATGGCTGGGGTGGCCGGCGTGGGCTCCCCAACCATTACTGTGGCCATGCCAGGGGTGCCTGCTTTCCTTCAAGGCATGACAGATTTCCTTCAGGTGAGTATCTAAAAAATCCTTCCATAGCATATCTTACCTGGGAAGTTTGCCACAAGGAAATTGGGGGGTTTCTTCCTTTGAGCATATCTGAATTTACATTTAATGATGTTGGAATTTAAACACATCCTGAACAAGGTTGTAGGCAAATGAGTTAGATGACAAAGAAGATCCCTTTGCCCATTAGCCTCTGTCTGCCGGTCTTACTTTATTTATTATTTATATTTATTTACGCCATTTATATTCCACCCTTCTCACCCCACAGGGACTCAGGGCGGATTACAATGCACATATACAGGCAAACATTCAATGCCATTGACATGCAACATATATTTTAACCTAAACAAGTGTAAAGTCATGCACATTGGGGCAAAGAACCCCAACTACACCTACAAATTGATGGGGTCAAAGCTTTCTGAGACGAACCAGGAAAGGGATCTTGGGGTTTTGGTGGACAGCTCAATGAAGATGTCAACCCAGTGCGCTGCAGCAGTGACAAAAGCAAATTCTATGCTTGGCATGATCAGGAAGGGAATCGAAAATAGGTCAGCAAATGTTGTATTACCTCTCTACAAATCGATGGTAAGGCCACATTTGGAGTACTGTGTACAATTCTGGTCTCCGCACCTTAAGAAGGATATAACGGAACTGGAAAAGGTACAAAGAAGGGCAACAAGAATGATCCAAGGGATGGAGCAGCTCCCTTATGAAATCAGGTTGCAACGCCTTGGTCTTTTCAGCCTTGAAAGACGGCGTTTAAGAGGTGACTTGATCGAAGTGTATAAAATCATGCATGGGATAGAAAAGGTGAATAAAGAAAAACTATTTTCTTTGTCACAAAACACTAGGACTAGAGGGCACTCCTGAAGCTCCAAGGTAGGAAAATTAGGACTAATAAAGGAAATATTTCTTCACCCAGAGGGTCATTGGGTTATGGAACTCACTTCCAGAAGAGGTTGTGACAGCTGTCAGCCTGAACAACTTCAAGGCAGGATTAGACAGATTCATGGATACCAAGTGTATCGGTAGTTACTGAAAAGGACATTCAAGTGCCACCTCGGAGTTGGTTGAGGTAGGCAGGATTTCCCTGGGTACTGGTTGTGGGGGTCGGGAGCAGGTCAGGGTTTTGCCCTCCCTTCTGCTCGAGATCCCCGTGTACAACTGGTGGGCCACTGTGTGACACAGAATGCTGGACTAGATGGGCTGAGGTCCGATTCAGCATGGCTCTTCTTATGTTCTTATATATAGACAGACATAGAGGCAATTTAACATTCCAGAAATCAGTTAAATTTAGCCTCCCCACAAAGTGGTACCTACATTTCCTGCTTGACAGATGCAACTGTGTTTTGGGTTGCAAAGGTCGACAACAAACTACACAAATTGGTTGAGAGCTCACCCCGACCCGGGCAGGCTTCGAATTCATGACCTTCTGGTCAGTAGAGATCTTATGCAGCTGACACCCAGCCAGCTGCGCCACATTCCCAGTACTTTCTCTCCTCCAATCTCCTTTCTTGTTGGATTGATGTTCCTTGGGGAGAAACCCCTTTTTCTGAGCACACAAATCCCCCTGAGTCCTCCATTTTGTTGTTCTCCTGTGAACATGGAGAGACAAAATGTCTGCTGTGAGTTATATAGTTAGGTCCTGTTAATTTTCCTATGTAGTTATGTACATTATATATACATGAGTATAAGCCGAGTTTTTAGCCCCCTTTTTTAGACTGAAAAAGCCCCACTCGGCCTATACTTGAGTCAAAGTTATTTATTATTTTACTGGGTTATTATTTTTATTACATGTATTATTTTACTCTGTTTATTATTATTATTATTGGCTTATTTTATTACATTTATTATTTCATATTATTTTGCTCTATTACTGTATTTATTATTTTACTCTATTACTACTGTTACTACGTTTCCATTATTTTACTCTGATGATGATGATGATTATTACATTTATTATTTTACTCTATTATTATTGAAAGGATATGTAAGCACATTTACATTGCAGAAAGTTAGAATAGTGGTTTAATCAGAGTTGGACAGTCTTTATCTTAAATTAGGTTTATGTAAATATTCAAAAACATTTAACCTACTGATGCCTCCATTAATGTAATTTTATTGGTATCTATTTTTATTCTGAAATTTACCAGTAGCTCCTGCATTTCCCACCCTCAGCTTATACTTGAGTCTAGCTATTCCCAGTTTTTTTTGTGGTAAAATTAGGTACCTCAGCTTATATTTCAGTTATTAGAAGAAAGTGCTTAATAATTTTTATGCTTGTCTCTTTTTCTTTTTCGCCTCCTATCAGCCCAGTTCCTGACCTCCTCCTTTTCTCTTTCCAGGCCACACAGATGGGAGCCGCTCCTCCACACCCTCCTGAACAGAGTCCCCCTCCCCCTCCTCCTCCTCCTCAGCCAGAGGCCACTCCACCCCCACCACCTCCCCCCTCGGCTCCCCAGAGTGGGACAGATGCCCCTTCTGGCAGTGTGGGAGGCAGTGTGGGAGGCAGTGGGGTTCGCGGAGGGGCCTCCTCAGCTGACACCCCTCCCGCTTAGTTTTTCACCAGCGTCGTCCAAGGGGTGCTGTCATCTATGATGGGCTCTCTTAGTGCCCAGCAGTGCAGCACTGAGAGCATTGCTGACTTCATCCAGCGCCTGAGCGGAACCAGTAACATCTTTGAGCCGGGCACAGAGGGGGCCTTAGGTAAGGAACACACGGGTGTCTTATGATAGGCTGCCTCCTAAGTTGCAGAATGCATTTTTTTCTCAGTTGGATAATTCAGATGCTTCCTACTTCTGAGTCTCTGATCCTTTTCTTTTCTTATGTCTGAAATGTGTCATAGTGGGATTGGTACTTGGAAATGTTTATTTTTGGTCTGCATGCTCCTAGGGATCCAGAATTTAGCTTTGGAGACTTTTAACCATATTTATTTATTTATCATGTCAGAAACAAAACTTGGCATTATGCTAAATGTCCTTTGACCAAGAGCTGGCCACTGGTGTCGCCGTAAGAAGATACTCCATTGTGCATGTGGCAGAGCTCAGGCTGTATTGTAATAGATGGTCTGTGGTTTGCTGTCCTCCACACTCACATGTTGTGGACTCCGCAGAGCGCAGTCTGTTCAGCTACAGGGGTGCTCACACCTTTTCAGCATGTGAGCTACTTATAAAACAACCAAGTCCCAAAGATCTACCTACCCACTACTCAGAGAACCATAAAAGCAAAATATTTGAAAATTTATTTCAGTGAGAGCCATAGAATATATTTTAAGACTGAATTCAACTAAATGTGAGTATAATAAGCCCCTGAATTTATTCATAACTAGCTGAACCCGGCACGCGTTGCTGTGCCCTATTTAGGAGATGGGGGAAAGTCTGAGTATGTAAGGGCTTGAAATGATGCTACTTATGGTCTGGGTGGGTGTGTGCATGTGTATCTGTGTGTATGTAGTGTATATATGTGTGTGTATATGTATATATGTGTATGTATGTTTATATATGTATACGTGTGTATGGTACTGTATATGTTTGTGCATGTGTACATACACATGAGTGGGGGAAAGGGGGGGAAGAAGGGGTCTGAGGCTGAGAGGAAAAGAAGGGGTTTGAGGGTGAGGGGAGAAGAGAAGGAGCCTGGGGCTGACGTGGGGGAGGGGGGTTTGGGGCCATAGGCTGAGGGGGAGAAGGAAAGGCCCTGAGGCTGATGGAGGAAAAGGGGGGGCTGAGGAGGAAAAGAAGGCGGCAGCAGCGACCCGGTCCTTTCCTTTTCACCCTCTGCCATCCGGAGGGCAGTAGCGGCGGCGGGCAGCGTCCCCACGCCTCGTCCGTGGCGGCTGCCATATTTTCTTGTGGCACCGGGCCAGGAGGGGCTTCTGGGGCTCTCGGGAAGCAGCTCTGAAAATGCCCCAGAAAACTACAAAAAGAACATGGCGCCCGAACAGCTTCCTGTCCGGCCGAAAAGGCTCGGCGGAAGTCATTCCGTCAGGAAAAGGGTCGGTCGGAAACTGATGCTCTGCATTGTTTGGGTGTCAGTTTCCGGCGGACCCTTTTCCTGGCGGATCGACTTCCGTCGGAGCCTTTTCGGACCGGAAGCTGTTCGGGCGCCATGTTTTTTTGTAGTTTTCTGGGGCATTTTTAGTGCTGCTTCCCCGGAGAGGCCCAGAAGCGACCCCGATGCTTTGGAGAGCGGCTGCGGGTCTCCCTCTGTGAGGCGGCGGAGGAGGCGGGTTGGTCGCCGCCCGGTGTGGCTGTGAAGTTGCTGGTGTGTGGGGGAGAGGGGATGGGATGGTTTGGGGGAGTCAGAGTGCGCAGTGTGTTTGCTCACCCTCTGTCCTGCGTTGTGGGCTGTTGGGGGTTGGAGTGCGCCTCTTGTGATGGCTCTCGCTCTGTTCTGCGCTTGTGGCCAGCGCAGAACGGAGCCAATGGGGCGGTTTTGGGGGCTGATTTTGGGGGGTTGGAAGGTAGGAAGGTGGGTTTTTTGTGTGATGGCAATACCTTGTGGTTTGTGGGATTGTGTGTCGTTGGATTGGCGTTTCTGGGGGGCGTAGTTTGGCCGTGCATAAAGTCCTTTGCACGACCGTGTCTCCTTTATATATATAGATAATAATGATGATAATATTCATTCAGCCTGTGCTAATAATAATAATAATAATAGTAACAACAACAATAGGTTCTAGAGTAGAAGGAGATCTCCAAGGGCCATCCAATCCAACCTGCCATAAGGGAAAAGCACAAAGCATTCCCTCACAGATGGCCATTCAGCCTCTGATAATAATAATAACAATAGGTTCCTTGAATAAGAGGAGAGATTTCCAAGGGCCATCCAGTCCAACCTCCTTCTGCACCTGGGCGGCATTGGGAGCCTGTGGGGTGGGACTGAACCTTCCTCCCGCCCTGCCTGCGATCTACCAGGACGCCCTACACGATCTACCAGTAGATCGCGATCTACCTAATGAGCACCCCTGGTTCAGCACCTTCCAAGTTTCCCAGTCCTCTGTGTGCCCAGGAGGGAGTCTCTCATTCAGTATCAGCCATGGTTTGAGGTTATGGGTTTTAGCCTGCCACTTTTGGGCTCTCGCTTGCTGAGGTGTTCCTGTTAGTATCTTTAGATTTTAGAAAGCTATTTCTTGATTTAAATCATTTGCGTGCTGGCTGATATCCAAACTTAGGATAGGCCAGAGATGTCATTGCCTTGCTCCTTTCATTATTGGCTGCTACTTCCCGACAGATGTCAGGTGGTGCAATACTGGCTAAACTATAATTTCTCTAGCAGTGTTGGCGTAGCCATCCTGTGATTATACGGCATGTCTCATTAAGAGCCACAGCCACTGGTTTAGTATGGCGAGATGTATTCCACACTGGGCATGCGTATTCAGCAGCAGAGTAGCAAAGGGCAAGGGCAGATGTCTTCACTGTGTCTGGTTGGGATCCCTAGGTTGTGCCAGTCAGTTTTTATTTGAAATTCTTTCTAGCGCTCACTTTTTGCTTGATATTCAGGCAGTGCTTCTTGTAGGTCAGAGCACAGTCCAGGGTAACACTGCTGCAATGCTCCACTGGAATTCCTTCCCAGGCAATCCTCAGAGCTTGACATGTTTGTCTGCTTTTAAGATGAAAAACACACTTCTGCATTTTAGATGGATTAGGAATCAGTTGTTTTTTCCTGTAATAGGCAGTAAGAACACCTAAAGCTTCGGAGAGGTGTGTTCAACCATTTCAAAGCTTCCTGCTTGAGCAGTGATGGCACAATCGTCAGCATAGATGAAACTCTCTGTCCCTTCTGGCAGTGGCTGATCATTTGTGTAAATGTTAACCATTGATGGAGCAAGCACGGTCCCCTGAGGCAGGCCATTCTTCTGTTTTCGCCATCTGCTTCTCTGGCACTGGAACTCAACAAAAAAGCTCCTGTTTTGCAGCAAATTTCCTATGAAGTGGATGAGGTGGCAATCCTTTGTGATATTATACATTTTTTCTCATGAGAAGGCAATGTTCCCTGTCGTGGTCACTGTGAATCGTACTTATGGTATTTCCCGCGCCTGCGCGGACAGTTCGGAATCTTTTAAAAGCTAATATCTCTTTAAATGGAAGCCCCGCCCACATCCCCTCCAGCATATATAGCCAGTGGGAGGGGCTGCCACCTCAGATCCTTTTATCCGCCGTCGTTGCGACAGCTAGGAATCTTGTCTAATATTTCTTATCTAATATTTTTTTTTAATACTTCTTTGACTAGCGTATAATATTTCTTATCCAAGGGGCTGGAGTTCCCCAATTGGCGCCTCTGACCCACTGGGATCATGCGCAGGACGGCTGGGACTGGAGTCCCTTGAAAGCGGCCAAACAGAAGAATCAGTGGCCCTCCGTTGAGCTCTAACCCACAAAAGAGCCTATGGATATGCCTGCAACTCTAGAGGCGCCTCCGTACAGAAATCACTCCTCCGATACGGCCGTACCGTTCACAAGCCTTATTGTCGATATGGGCTCTCAGGCATGGCTTTGGTGCCAGAAACCACCCCTCCGGTACGGCCACTCAGGAGGAAGGCCATGTGCGCGCGCGCACACACATGCGCCAGGACCTGCACCTACGGTACGGCCGTACCGTCCGGCAGCCTCTTGAACTCAGGAGGAAGGGCTTGTGCGCGCGCGCACACACGCGCGCGCCAGGACCTGCTCCTGCGGTACGGGCGTACCGTCCAGCAACCTCTTGCGGCTTCCGACGTTGCTGCCGACATCGGCAGGACCAGGGACTCCGGAAGCGGGCCTGGATGAGCTCCGCATGGCCAGGAACTCGGGTTCTCGGGATGGAGAGAGCGCGCGTGCGCGCGCGCCCATCTCCACTCAGGCGCAGCGTTTTGGAGGCGACGCTGATGCGAACAAGAGAGGGCGATCAGCTGGCCCTCTCCCTGCCCCAGCTTCAAATCAGGCTCCACGTGGCCAAGAACTCCTGGGGCGGGGCTTGGATGAGCCCCGCATGGCAGGCCAGTCAGGGCTCTGAACGGCAAAACAGGAAGTGAGGCGCTGGGCGAGCCCCAGCTTTGAAGGAGAGCACACTCACGCGTGCGCGCCTTATTGCTCTTCCTTGTGGGCTGGCAGACCTTCCTCCAGGAATGGAGAGAGAGCGCAGAGGGCCGATCCTGGAGTGCCTAGTGCCTGCTCTTCCATATCGACACAATGGGCACTTATGCATGTGGGACTGGATCCTCCACCATCGGTATGTGGCATCATCGAAGGCCCAAGGGGTAACCCTGGCATTCGGCAACCTAACAAAACGCCCTTGGAGGTGTCTATGGAGGTGTGAGGTGCTAGCCACAAGTCCCAGATACTTATGTCACAGAAACCCTTACTTGAGCCAAAAATATTAAAGGATATTCTTACTGTTATTGATGGCACTTAAATCAATGTAAATGTGAGTAGATCAATAGGTACTGCTCAATAGGTACTGCTCTGATGGGAAATAACAGCAATCCATGCAGTCATGCAAAGCCGTATGACTTTAAAGTGTCTGAGAGCAACAACAGCTCTCAAAACCAATTAGAGATGCACAGCGAAGTAGTAATAATAAAAACAACTTGGGCCTGACAAGACCTGACATAATTATAATAATTACTTGTCCTGGAGGGCACTGGAGTGCTTGTGACCTTATATAATTGGAATCAGGCATAAATTGAGAAACTGTAGAGTTAGCAGGGCCCTAACTAAAAACCAAAGGGTATGTTTTAATTCCAGGAGGACATTCCTCATACCCGCCTCGAGACCACAACAGGTCACTATCACCCTTGCTTCTTAAGAGGACTCTTCACACGTGTTACAAGAGTGTTGATAACTAAAAGGCCAACCTGAGGAAAGCAAGTTCGCTTGCAGAAAGCGCAGCAGAAATCTCATTGGATGAGATTGTTTCCAAGTTGCGTTTCTCTATGCATTGTCGTTTCTCTAAGACACCTATTTTGACATATGGATAGCGCGTCTCCATGTCTCCAGATGTGAGGCCAAGGGGTTCATTGTTGGTGATCTATCTGGCCGAACCTGAGAATTTATTATAGAGAGTACATTTATCTGAGATTTTATTATAGAGAGTACATTTATCTCTTTGGGCTGACCTGGGGCAAGTTCACCATAGAGGACAATATTGGGAATCGATTTCTTCCATTCTATAGACACGTCCTGCCTAGCGCAGTTGTGTTTTCAATAACATGGCCTCCTTGCTGGTGACCCCTGATTGTTCAAGGACACCAACATTAATCGTATATTCATATTTCTACGTGTATGCTTACTGAGTATTTATATGTTTCTTGTATCAGGAGCAGAACAATGTATCTCATAAACATTTGATATTAAACTAACAGGTCTCACCTGACAGTATAAAATGAAGGAAATGAATTACTTGGTAACATTAAATCCCTTACTAAAGGTCGAAATGTTACATGGACTGATCACAACTGTCTCATATTGTTTTGTACCCTTCCCACGTCTATCGAGGGACTCAAACCGGCATAACAGAGATATTTCAGTGCTATACAAGTTGGAAGCAGCTGAAACAGCATATTAAAATGCATGAAACCACATTGCAATTGAAACAATTCCACTCGGTAAACGTGGTCAAACATTCAGATATCTGGGAAAGCTTGGTTCATTATCCAAGTATTCACCAGACTACTAAAAGGCAACAGAGAGAGCAGATCTGAAATGGAAGATATTCATCCAAAAGGAGCACATCTGGCCATCCGATGAACGTGAAGAGGAATGGCATGAATACATTGATTACTAATAGACATAATGACTAGGAACTTCAAATAGCATGTGGAGATTCATAAGATATCTACTATCTGAAGTCATGTAGTCGAGGCCTGCCCGGATCGGTGTGAGCTCGACCAAATGGTGTAGATTGTTGTCAACCTTTGCAGCCCAGGTAGCAGTTGCATCCGTCTTGTAGTAAGTTCAAACACCACTTTGTGATGAGTATCAATTGAAGTGATTTCTGGAATGTTGAGCTGCCTTTGTGTCTGTCTTTATATGTTATATATGTCAGTGACATTGAATGTTTGCCGATATATGTGCAATCCGCTAGAAGTTCCCCTGGGACTGAACAGGAGCGGAATATGAATAACGTAAATACATAAATATAAATAATATTATTAGCATTACCCTCCATGTGATGTCACATGAGGTTATTCTCAGGACACTGATTGCAGAGTATATCAATCTTGAATGGATACTGTCACCAGACCACAGATATCCATTAGTGCTCTTCTCTTGCACTTTCTTCAGTTACCTCTGACTGCCTAACAGGAATAAGGTCTAATGACCTGTGTTGAACCTAAGAAACAGCACCTGCTGAATCCTTATTATCAACTTCGTATTATAGTATTATTATTCTACTATTCTTCCTAGTTACTAAAGACACTTCATTTGTAAAACTAATTTCAGGAGTGTTTATTGTCAGTAGATCTTTCCTTCATTATATAAAACCAGTCCTTGATGTTTTCCCTGAATATCAGTTGGGATTCACTCGGTTTCCCTGAATGTGCCATGTTAACCCATTATGACATGACAGCTATCTGTGTATTTATAACAGGATAATAGTGACTAATCGTAGCTCCTATTCCTTCTCATATCTGATTTAGTGGAATTTGTAACTTCACAATCGCTACTCTTCATGCATGGTCCTATTTCGGACAATATAGGCATGTTTTCCTCTTATTAGGATATTTCGGTTATGAACCTCACAATCAATAGTGTGGTCAGGCCATCAGACGTCTGTGCATTGTGCCCTTCAGCCTTTTAGCATGTAGATATGGCAGCCGATGGAATGGCGCTGAATCAGTAACAATTAAATTGTAAGAGCACCAGAAGATTAAATATAAATAAATAAATAAATAAATATTATCAGCAACTAAGGGTGACTGGATAAGCATCAATGCTTTGAAGCATTCTGTAAGATTAGTCTTACTAATGCCAGGTGCAGCCATGCAGCATTCTGCAAGCACCACTAAAATGTCTGGTGGAAAATGCACACAGAGTGGTTGCTTGGTTTGTAGTTTGTTCTAAAGTTATGTATGATTACATAAGTCTCTGTTTCCAGCGTTGCACTTGTTTACTGCAAGTTTAAATTTCTATAATCCTACAGAAGCTAGTGACCGGGATGTCACAAGAAACTTCAAGGTGGGAACATGGGGCATGCAATTCCTCTTATGAATAGCTAACAGAATAGGAGGTGAATATTAACCTTTATTTACTAGCAGGTGAGTAGGTCTTGAACATGTCTTGAGCACCCTACCTTGCAAGGTTGTCAGGGAGACAGTGACATTACCTCTCGGAAGAGATCAATAGCTAGAACTTAAAACTCGTTCGAAGGTTTTGTTCAGATCTATTCACTACTTGATGAACCATCACCATGAATGATGAAACATCACCATGAATGATGAAACATCATATGTTTACTTTGATTTGATATATTTTACTTAATAACAGGCATACTCATCCTTATATCAGTATGGATTTGAGAAATATTAATATATTTGGTAGCATATCGCGGTATATACCGTAGTTTCATCCAGACACTTCTCCTACTATGTCCTTCTCCGGACATTGTACATATTACTGCCAGGAAAATTCTTATTTCTACATTGCAAGCACATTTGTTTTGGTGACTCAACATAGATATTTATCTCATTAGTTTTTCAGATGTAACAGAAGCCTGGGTAATAGCTAGGGTGGCCCAATTATTTCTGAACAACAGGGCCTCCACGTATAACTTGACTGTCATGCTGTGGTGAACAAGCGTAGTCCTGGAAGTGAGCATGGTCCTGGACAATTTCAACATCTCTAGGGCTGAGTCTCCATATACTATATGTTAGGCCCTAGTTTATAGTCTTGATAGCTACGTGTATACGAAAATTTATAAAAAGTGCTTCTGAGATACAGAAAGGGTGACAGTAGAAGACCTCAGTTAGTCAGTGGCTTCGGTCTTCATCATGCATAGTACGGTTAGACTTGAATTATTGGGAGGATACTTTTCTGGATTGTCACAGTGGCTTCTCGGACTTACCATTTCAATGGTTGTACTTTACCAGAGCAGGTTGGGGATCATTCAAAAAATTTATGGTAACCCAACTACTCTTTGAGAGCCTTATTCGAAATAACAAGTCTTCTGTTAGGAAGATACTCTACTTATTTACTCTACTTACCTTTATCATGCATGACAAGTATACCTGCTTTCATAAGGGCACTCGGTGGTAGAGCAGCCCTTTCTGCTTTACGGTGGCATGACGCCCACCAGCCACGATAATTAGCTCGCTAGTCTACCATAAGTACGATTCACAGTGACCACGACAGGGAAATATTGGTTGCTTACCAGTAACTGAAGTTCCCTGAGTGGTCCCTGTGAATCGTACATTCCCGCCCATCCTTCCCCACTGATGTCATGCCTCAGTCCTTCAAGCTGCTTTTTGCGGCGGAGTAAACGGATCTGAGGTGGCAGCCCCTCCCACTGGCTATATATGCTGGAGGGGATGTGGGCGGGCTTCCATTTAAAGAGATATTAGCTTTTAAAAGATTCGAACTGTCCGCAAGAGGCGCGGGAAATACCATAAGTACGATTCACAGGGACCACTCAGGGAACTTCAGTTACTGGTAAGCAACCAATATATTTATAGTATCATATGCTGAGAGAAGTATCATATGCCTGAGAGAAGGCTCCCTGCTGGCTCGTAACACATCCGGCCGTCCCCTGGGCAACGTCTTCGTAGACGGTTGATTCTCTCACACCAGAAGCAGCATGCAACCAGCCTTTTAATCATGCTCGCCATGAAGCAGAATTTAAAATACACTTCAAAATGATCATTTTATTAAGTGAACGAAAAGATATGAAATGCAGAGTGTTTCAAAAATGTTTTTATTTCTGTGCTTTTCTTTCCAGGCTTCTTTGGAGACCTGCTTTCTCTGATCTGCCAGAACTTCTCCATGGTTGACATGGTGATGCTGCTACACGGGCAGTTCCAACCCCTGAAGCGGATCCAGCCCCAGCTCAACCGGTTCTTCCGGGAGGAGTATCTGCATGGTCAAGAGCCCACTGACCGTAACATCCAGGTGGGAAGACCCTCTCCCTCCCCCTCAGCTTTCCTGCTTCCACTCCCCTTGCAGTTGATAACAGGTGCTTTTGCCTTTTGGCTCTTCCAGATGGCCACTTACAATTTGATCAACGGCTTGGAGGACTACATCCGCGAGAGCTTTGTAAGTTTCACTCTCAACTCATCCTTCTCTGTTTGCGCAGCCACCCTGTTCTGAGCTGGGAGACTCAAGGCCAAAACCACTTCTGATTGCAGATTAAACCAGATTATAAGAACATAAGAACATAAGAAGAGCCATGCTGAATCGGGCCTCAGCCCATCTAGTCCAGCATTCTGTGTCACACAGTGGCCCACTAGTTGTACACAGGGATCTCTAGCAGAAAGGAGGGCAAAACCCTCACCTGATTAGACTGCCCTAAGCATCCTCAGGGTTGTCTCACTAAAAGCGTTGTGTCATCCTTAGAAACATGCTCATGGTATTTGTTTTTATAGTCCTGGACAAACAGAAAAATCTTCAAGCTGAAATTCTGTAACTGAAAATCTTAGATTTGGAAACCTGTAGAATCATGCAAAATTAAGGGGAAATTCTGGCTGTTTGTTCCCTTAACAAGGGGATGAACAAGTGGATATGTGAGGTATTAGAATCGCTGCATATTTGGCCACCTGAATAATCTTAAGAGTTAGTAACTTCATTCTATTTCTACATATTAAAAGGCAAAGTTTTCCCCTTGACACGAAGTCTAGTCATGTCCGACTCTGGGGGTTGGTGCTCATCTCCATTTCTAAGCCGAAGAGATGGCATTGTCTGTAGATACCTCCAAGGTCACGTGGCCAGCATGACTACATGGGGCACCGTTACCTTCCCGCTGAGGCGGTATCTATTGATCTACTCACATTTGCATGTTTTCGAACTGCTAGGTTGGCAGAAGCTGGGCCTAACAATGGGACATCACCGTGCTCTCCGGATTCAAACTGCCAACCTTTCGGTCAACACATCGAGCAGCTCAGCAGGTTAACCTGCACTGCCAGTGATAGCTTCTAATATTTCTTCATATATACATATATGTATGTATGTATGTGTGTGTGTGTGTATATATATGTATATATATATATACACACACACACATATATATATATACATACACACACACACAACATGAGATTCTCAGGAAGCTGGGCTCCATTTGGTGACAATATTGTGTTTATGAATAATCTTGGCATATGGAGTTCTGGTGATGCACAGAATGGGCACATTACTGGTATTGCAGCCTATGTGCACTCCAGGTAGTCTGCTCACTGCAATTTAAGAAGGTTCTCCTTTCAGTTCGAAATCTTGTGGTAGAAATCTTCAGAAACAAGTGGTTCAGAAATAGTTCACAAAACAAAAAATGACTGAAGATAGACAAAAATGTGATTCATTATTCCCCCCCTCCCCCCCAATGTCTCTAAAGGCCTCTGTCCGTGTTCGTGATGGCGTCGACATCACCCGCACCAATCTGGAGTTCTTGCAGGAGCAATTCAACCGCATTGCAACACACATCCTCCGCTGCACTGGTAAGACAACCACAGAGTTAAGGGCAGAGCTTAGTAGAGTGGTTAAGGATCCAAGGAGCAATATTGAGCCATCTTTTCCAGCTGTGCCTCAGGGGTCTTTCAGTCAAGCAGTTCCCTTCCTGAACTTCTCTTCCTTGTCTTCTTCCCTTTTCATTTTTTTTAAAAACAAAGTTTATTAAGTTTTCAAATATATAAAATAGACAAAACACATTGACACAAACTATACTCATACATAACAATAAACGAACAACCGAGTACTCCCTACCTTGTCCTAATCCTAATAACATTATTATCCTGGGTTATATTAGTTACTATCTTACTGAACTTATCTTTTCTCCCTCTCTGGATTTATTCTATAGAAGTTATCCATTCTATATTTCCTTTTGAGATATATCTTCTGATTGTGGACCAATCAGTCTGTTTCATTCTTTTGTTCTGTGCTAGAGCTCTCGTGAGACAGTTCATGTTCATAATGTCCATAAGTTTTAACTTCCAGTCTTTAATCTTCGGTATTCCATCTTCCTTCCACCTTCTGGCTAAGGTCATTCTAGCCGCCGATATACAATATACAAACAATTTTTCAGTATTACTCTCCAATTTAAAATCCAGCAATCCTAATAATAGATATTCTGGTTTACATTCAAACTCAATTTCCAAAGCTACTTGCATTTCCTTATGAATTTCCTCCCAGTACTTCCCAATCATTTTGCAGCTCCACCACATGTGGGAAAAACTCCCCTTTTCCTTCTTACATTTCCAACATTTATTGGAATAGTTGCTATTATACTTTGCAATCTTATTTGGTGTGAGGTACCACCTGTGGAAAATTTTCAACCCATTTTCTTCTAAATTGTATGCGTACGTATAATTTAAATGAATCTTCCAGAATTTTTCCCAATGTTTTAAAGGTATTTCTTTTCCTAAGTCTTGTGCCCATCTAATCATACAATGCTTTATTCCTTCCTCTTCTGTAGGCCAATCTATTAATTTCTTATAAATAAATGATATTATTTGGGTTTCCTTTTCCACAAGTGTATCCCAAAATGATTTCATTAAATCAAATCCCAATATCTTATCCGTCAAGTATATATCCCTGATTTGAAAGTACTGTAGCCAATTTATTGATTTATCTATTTCTTGTAACTCTGAAAGTTCTTTTAAACATAACCCCTCGTTTGTCTTTTTTAGAATTGAATCATAGTTCATCCATTCGTTCTTCTCAAACTGCCTTCTGAAGAAAGCCTCCCGGGGGGAGATCCATCCTGGAGTTTTTGAGAGCAATCTGTTTTTGTATTTGATCCATACCTTGTATAGTGCTCTTCTTATCTGGTGGTCTCTAAATGTATATTCTATTTTAACTTTCTGATACCAAAGGTATCCATGCCACCCCGCTCTTAAATTATAACCTTCCAGGGCTAGAAGTCTCTTATTTTTTAGTGTTGCCCACTCTGTCACCCACTCCAAGACACACGCTTCGTAATATGTTTTTAAATCTGGGACACCTAGACCACCTCTTTCTTTTTTATCTATCATATTGGACCAGTTTATTCGTGTTTTTTTCCATTTCCATATAAATTTTCTTAGTTCCTTATTCCAAATTATAAAATATTTATCCGTACTTAAAACTGGTAGGTTCTGGAATAGGAATAACAGCTTGGGCAGCACATTCATTTTTATCAGTGAAATTCTTCCTAAAATTGATAAATTTAATTGTTTCCAATTATTTAACTGTTTCTTTATCTCTTGTCATTTCACTTCATAGTTATTCTTAATTAAATCCAAATTGTTTGATGTTAATACCACTCCTAAGTATTTTACTTTATTAGAGACTTCCATCCCCGTTTTCTCTCTTATTTCTTCATTTTCTTTTTGGTCTATATTTTTTGTTAAAATTTTTGTCTTCTTCTTGTTCAGTCCGAATCCCATGACGCTACCAAATATTTCTATTTTATATAACCATTTCTCTAGCTTTTCTGTTGTGTTCTCTACCATGCAGACCACATCGTCTGCATAAGCTCTGATTTTAAAGCTTTCTTTTTTTTACCCATAATCCTTTTAAATTATCATCTTTTCTGATATTTTCTAGTAGGATTTCTAGCACAACGATAAAGAGAAGGGGCGACAACGGACAGCCTTGGCGTGTTCCTTTTTGAATTTCAAAGTTCTTAGATCTTTCCCCGTTTATTATTATATTGGCTGATTGGTTTATGTAGATCAGTGTTTCTCAACCAGTGTGCCGGGGCACACTACTGTGCCGTGAGTGATCATCAGGTGTGCCGTGGGAAATTGGAACCTCCAGGAGGGGAGGGGGGAGAGTCTAGTGTGTTGAAGTATAAAAACCCTAAGAAACCTACGTCGATAAAGGCACAAAATTACAAACACCACCCTCCCCACCTGTTGTCTACTTGGTCTCTCCCTCTCCATGCATTGGGAAGGCCCGCCTCCCTTTCCCCAAGTAGAGACCTCCTCTTGCCTCCTGGGGGTTCTGTGTGGGAAGTTTGGCCCAGTTCTATCATTGGTGGGGTTCAGAATGCTCTTTGTTTGTAGGGGAACTATAAATCCCAGCAACTACAACTCCCAAATGTCAAGGTCTATTTCCCCTGAACTCCATCTGCGTTCATATTTGGGCATATTGAGTATTCATGCCAAGTTTGGTCCTGATCCAACATTGTTTCAGTCCACAGTGCTCTCTGGATATAGGTGAACTACAACTCCAAAACCCAAGGTCAACGCCCACCAAACTCTTATAGTATTTCCTCTTGGTTATGGGGGTTCTGTGTGGGAAGTTTGTGTCTTTCTGCCATTCCTGCCAGGATATCTATGTTGAGTTCATCTAAACAGGCCCAGGTTTCATACTGAGTGTATAAATACATTAAAAAACACATTAACTATATGTATTACTGTGTTAGAGTGTCATTTTGTGTCATTTTGGTTGGTGGTGTGCCCCAGGATTTTGTAAATGTAAAAAGTGTGCCGCGGCTCAAAAAAGGTTGGGAAACACTGATGTAGATTGAAGTGATTGCATTAATATAATTATACCCCATGTCTAGTTCTTTAAGTAGAAGTATTATAAAATCCCAGTTCACCGTGTCAAACGCTTTCTCAGCGTCGACAAAAACCCAGGCTATTTTCTGTTGTATATTATTTCTATAATACTCCATCGAGTCTTCTTCCCTTCCTTTTCAGACAACACCTTTGGGTATCGGCTGCTGGAGCTGTGCAACCAGGGCCTATTTGAGTGTTTGGCTTTGAACCTCTACTGCTTGCGGGGGGAGCAGGGCGCTCTGACAGCCGTCATCAACGACCGCATTGTAAGTGATGGTGCTCTACATTCCCTCATGTTTTACTGTATTACATTCACATAGCTTTGTGAATGTATAAGCATTTTTAGTTAAATGGCAGGAAATACACTTTTCAGCTTACTGAACTCTACTGACATAGTTTTAAAATAATAATATTAATAGTAAACTATTTAAATAATAATTATCTTAATAATAATGTTATTTCTTACCCATCTCTCCTCGAGGCAGGGCACAACATAATTAAAACACAACATCATAAAATATTATGTAAAATACCTATATTAAAATGTATTTCTATGAAATATATATTAAAATACACAGAACAAAGATTAAAATATAGTAAACATAGGACTTGAGTTCTTAACTTTAAGTAGCAAACACATCTAAATGTCTTACAGGAGGGGTATGGAGTTTCAAGATATTATTCCTTCGGGAGGAGGGGTTGCCAGTTGCTTGAGAGTTCTGGTTTACTGAGAGCCTACTGCAGTGGTTCCCAAACATTTTTGGCCTACCGCCCCTTTTCCAGAAAAAAAATTACTCACCGGCCCCCTAGAATTTTTTTAAAAAATTAATAGCAATTAAACAGAAATATATTTTTATTAATGCAGTAATTCTCAACCTTTTTAATGCCGTGATCCCTAAATAAGGTTCCTCATGTTGTGGTGACCCCCAACCATATTTTTGTTGCTACTTCATAAATAATTTTGCTATTCTTACAAATTCTAATCCAAATATCTAATATGGAAGTCAAAGCGAAGGGGGCAGGGTGGGACGGGGCCAAAGAAGATGGCCACGCGACCCCTCCTAAATGGCCAATCGTTCACCGCCCCCTTAATGGGGTTCACCGCCCCACAAATTCCCCTGAGCCTCCCACCACTCCCTTGGATCGCCTCACCGCCTACCAGGAGGTGGTACCGCCCACTTTGAGAATCAGTGGCCTACTGCATTTTGAAAAGGAACACCTAGCTAAAGAGGGAAGTTAGTTTTAGGAAGATAGCTTTAGGGTTCTTTTTGCGAAAACGGCTGGAATTGCCTTCTTGGTGACCCTGACAGCTCTTGTTCCTTCTCTTTTTCTTTCTTTCCTTCTCCCCTCCTGGCACCAGAGGCGGATGTCGGCAGACATGAACCCCTCCTTGGTGAGCTGGCTCACCACTATGATGAGCATGCGCCTGCAGGTCATTCTGGAGCACATGCCGGTCACGGAAGAGCAGGTCCTTCAGTACGTCCGCAGGGTGGGCGATCCCCCACAGGTAAGGCTTCTTCCATCTGATAAACGAAAAGCATGATCTACGGCTGCGATCTTCAGGAATATAGTGAGTGACTGGCAGGGATAGCCTCTGTGACGCTGGTAGGCGGTGTTGGGGGAGGGGGCGGGGCTTTGCACGGTCTGGCTCCGCCCCCTCTGAGAAGCGCCCCATCCAGCTGGGATCGACCTCATTCGGTCCTGGGATCGACTGGTCGATCGCGATTGACTTCCTGGGCAGCCCTGGTCTATGGCATTGAATGTTTGCCTTGTATATGTACATTGAATCCGCCCTGAGTCCCCTGCGGGATGAGAAGGGCGGAATATAAATAAAATACTGTAAATAAATAAATAAATAAATTCAAAACAAGAGATTGGAAGTCAAAGCAATAGC
This sequence comes from Anolis apletophallus, assembly GCA_030556195.1. Classification (NCBI taxonomy): domain Eukaryota; kingdom Metazoa; phylum Chordata; class Lepidosauria; order Squamata; family Anolidae; genus Anolis; species Anolis apletophallus. Next base: position 192,581,857 of record JARBWK010000001.1, on the reverse strand, counting down.
AGATTTAAACCACCAAATGTCCAAGAAAGACTGTGGTTGAGCAATTACAAAAAATATGTGTAACAAATAAGATTAGATTAATGCGGCAGCTAGGCTGCTTACACTAACACCCTTGAAATGCCGTGTAGCACCAGCTCTTCAACAGTTGCATTGGCTGCCAACAGAATATCTGAGTCTTTATAGACGTTTAAGGCCCTGTATGGCCAGGATCCGATATATCTCAGAGACCGCCTTTCCTCTTATGGCCGTCAGTGGTCACTTAGACCCTCCCAACACAATCTGCTTTACATTCCAGGCCCAAGAGAAGCATGTCTTACTAATACGAGGCATAGGGCCTTTTCTATCTCTGCCCCGGCACTGTGGAACTCATTGCCTCCGTATATGAGAGCGATGCGCGATCTGTGCCCTTTCACCCAGGCTCTCAAGACCTGGCTCTTCAGTAAAGCATTTGATATGTAGCTTTAACTTCAGTTTTCATGATCGGTGTATGTTTTATCTAGTTTTACTATTTATGTGTAAATCGCCTGGAGCATCTTGATGGAGAGTGATTAATAAGAAATAAATTGATGATGATGATGATGAATGAAGAAGTAATAGAATTGACAATGCTGTATTTTATAATGCTTTGTAAGTAAAGGGAAGCTTGTGGGGTTATAGATCTGGGAGTAGAAGATGTAATAAAAGAGAGATTGGAGGTGTGTAGGGGGCTTCTCAACTACTCAACTCGGCATGTGAGATGTTGGCTCATTTTGGTCAAATTTTGATTAGCTGCCTGCTTTCAGAGCCAGATGAAGTTGTTTCATGTGCCGTACCTGGCTCTGGGATGGTACAGCTATTGGTAGTTAGATGTAGGCAGGCTGAGAGTGGGTGTGGTTTGGAAGAGGAAATTACCATAATTATGTGGGGTGGGGTGCTGGAAGTTTGGTACAGAATATGATGCATCCCTATCTCCCATTTCTGTTATCTCAGCCTGCTCCAGAAGAGCCTATGGATCTTCAGACAGTGGAACAGGCTCCAGAAACTTTGCAGGTATGGAGTGAGAGAAAGGCCTGGGAAGACCTGTCAGCAGATGTTCACCAACAGTCTTTATCTATTTTTCAGCATGCGAGATACTTACAATAAAACCAAGTCAGAAAGATCTACCTACCTCCCCCTGGGGGGCGTGGGGGGGGGGGGGGGCGGGGCTGGGCACGGCCTGGCTCTGCCCCCTCTGGATTCGGCACTCCCAGCAGCTGCTCCAGCCTTGAGGAGAGCAGGGCCAAGCCAGCCTTGTGCTAGCTATGCCACCACTGGCTTGGCACTGCCAAGTATGTAAACATCATGTCTTCTCTCAGCCTTCTTTGCACCCTACAAGTTATATGGATAGATCAGGGCTGCACAGGAAGTAGATCACGATCGACCAGTCGATCGCAGTCGGATGGGGCGCTTCTCAGAGGGGGCGGAGCCAGGCCGCACCAAGCCCCGCCCCTCCCGGCCGGCACTCCCAGCAGCTGCTCCAGCCATCGTCAAGCCTGAGAAGCTGCTGGTAGAGTGAAGCCAGAGGGGGCGGAGCCAGGTCGTGCCAAGCCCCCCCCCCCTCTGGCTTTGGAGCTCCCAGCAGCTTCTCAAGGCTTGACGATGGCAGTGCCAAGCCAGTGGTGGCATAGCTAGCACAAGGCTGGCTTGGCCCTGCTCTCCTCAAGGCTAGAGCAGCTGCTGGGAGTGCCGAAGCCAGGGGAGGTGGCAGAGCAAGGCTGTGCCAAGCTCCGCCCCCTCTGAGAAAAGCCCCATCCGACTGCGATCGACCTTCAGTCCTGCAATTGACTGGTCGATTATGATCGACTTCCTGTGCAGCCCTGATCTATCCATATAACTTGTAGGGTACAAAGAAGGCTGAGAGAAGACATGATGTTTACATACTTGAAAGCATGTCACATTGAAGAGGGGGGAAATTGTTCTGTGCTGCTCTGGACATTAGGACACAACAAAGCAGTGAATTCAAACTGCAGGAAAAAGGATTTCACCCTAAACATAAGGAGAAACTCCCTGATGATAAGAGCTGTTTCGCAGTGGAATAGGCTGCAATAATAATAATAATAGGCTGCTGTGAGTTTTTGGGGTTGTCTGGCCATGTTCCAGAAGCATTCTCTCCTGACATTTCGCCCACATCTGTGGCAGACAACCTCTGAGGTTGTGAGGTTTGTTGGAAACTAGATAAGTGGGGTTTATATATCTCTGGAATGTCCAGAGTGGGAGAAAAAACTCTTGTCTTTTTGAGGCAAGTGTGAAGGCTGCACCTTGATTAGCATTGAATAGTTTTGCAGCTTCAAGGCGTGGCTGCTTCCTGCCTAGGAGAATCCTGTGTTGGGAAGTGATTAGCTGGCCCTGATTGTTTTTTGTCTGGATTCCCCTATAATATAATATAATTATATTATAATTATATAATATGATGATGATAATAATAATAATACTTTATTTACATTCCACCCTATCTCCCCGAGGGGACTGCTGCTGCCTTAGAATATGGCAGTCTTTTTCTCTAGAGCAGAGGTGCCCACACTTTTTCAGCACACGAGCTACTTATAATAAAACCAAGTCAGAAAGATCTACCTACCTCCTCAAGGCTGGAGAGGGGAGGGGTGGGGCTTGGCATGGCCTGGCTCCGCCCCCTCTGGCTTCCGCTCTACCAGCAGCTTCTCCAGGCTTGAGGATGGCAATGCCAAGCCAGCCTTGTGCTAGCTATGCCACCACTGGCTTGGCATTGCCATCCTCAAGCCTGGAGAAGCTGCTAGTAGAGTGGAAGCCAGAGGGGGGCGGAGCCAGGCCGTGCCAAGCCCCCGTCCCTCCCTTCTGGCTTTGGAGCTCCCAGCAGCTTCTCCAGGCTTGAGGATGGTAATGCCAAGCCACTGGTGACATAGCTAGCACAAGGCTGGCTTGGCACTGCCATTCTCAAGCCTGGAGAAGCTGCTGGGAGTGCCGAAGCCAGGGGAGGGGCTTGGCGCGGCCTGGCTCCGCCCCCCTCTGAGAAGCACCCCATGTGGCTGGGATTGACCTCCTTCAGTCCCGGGATCGACTGGTCGATCGCGATCGACTTCCTGGGCAGCCCTGCTCTAGAGGTTTTCAAGTAGAGGCTGAGTGGCCATCTGCCAGTTGTGGTTTGATTGTATTTTCCTGCCTGGCAGAATGAAATCGGATGGCCTTTGTGTCATCCAGTGCATGACAACTGGTGAGAAGACTGTGCAAAAATTACACTTTGCTAACAAAAGCATATTAAAAATCAAGTTGCTGCCTTTCACTGTCTCTAGTTTGCTTAGGCCAGTGTTCTGCTCTTGTGGGGCGTTGGGTCCAGTCTTTCCTGTCCCTTAGGGAAGGCCCTGGCTCTTTGAGGTATACAATATTTACTCAAGTCTAATACTCACCTTTTTTGGGATATATTACATCACTGAAATCAAGATGCGCATTAGATTCAATGGTGTTTTAGAATTGTGAACCTAAACCCCTTTGTACTGTTGTGCAAGAGATCTCAATTGGGGCTGGAAGAGAGAGAGGCAGCGGTGGCCATGAAAGGGCTTATGGTGGTAGTGAAGGCTGATGGGAAGGTCAGATGGGAGAGGTACAGCTGCCCACCAGCCTTTTCAGGGCCATAATTGTTTTGCTGGCAGAGGGGCATGACTTCCGACCAATTTTTTCTCGGCATCGCATTACATTTGGCAGCAGATCCTTTTCCCGTAATGCACATTTTCAAAACCGAGGTGCGCATTACATTCAATGTTACGTTATACTCAAGTAAGGTAAAGGTTTCTCCCTGATATTAAGTCCAGCCGTGTCTGACTCTGGGGGTTGGTGCTCATCTCCATTTCTAAGCCGAAGAGCCATCTCCAAGGTTTGTTTTGTATGTCAAGGTGATGATGCCGCTGCTCTCTTCTCTGTCTTTGTTGTAGTGTGACAGTGTGGCTTCCCCAGCCCCGGCCACAACAGCAGAAGAGGCCATGCCACAGCAGCATAGGGAGCCGGAGCACGAGGAGCCTCAACAGGCAGAGCCCCCCGCCCCAGAGGCAGAGCCCTGGGCCGCTGCTGTGCCCCCTGTGAGTGCCTTGGGATGGGCAACGGGTAGAGGTGGTCATGGGAGGGAGAACACTTCGGGCCTGTGGGACAGGCATGGGCAAACTTTGGCCTTCCAGGTGTTTGGACTTCAACTCCCACCATTCCTAACAGCCGGTAGACTGTTAGGAATGGTGGGAATTGAAGTCCAAAACACTAGGAGGGGCAAAGTTTGCCCATGCCTGTTGTGGGGTATGTGTGTGCCGTGTGGTCTTGCTAACGGGTCTCCGCATGCCTTTGCTCATCCCTTCTCCGCTGCAAGGAGTGGGTGCCCATCATCCGGGAGGACATCCAGACCCAACGCAAGCTCAAGCAGCAGCCTCCCCTCAGCGATGCCTACCTAAGCGGCATGCCGGCCAAGCGGCGCAAGGTGAGACCATCCCTCCCTCCCCTGCTTTTTGCGTGCATGCATCCATTGTAGCTTCACTTGGGAAGCACAGTTGCCTTCGGTCCCTTCCCCTGGATCATTACATTGCCTGGTTCAAGGTGAGTGGGAACATGCCCAGATTACCCATAAGGCCAACGAGGCCATGACCTAGGGGCGTAAGCCGAGGGGGGGCGCAGATCACGGACCAAAAAAAACCCTTGGTCTGTGCCCCTCTTTCCCCCTTTCTCATGCCCCTCCTTCTTCCAGCAAAGTCTCTGCTCCGTCCCCTCCGTCTCTCTCTCTCTCTCGCGCGCTCTCTCTCGCCCCCTCCCCACAGCTTCAGCTGTCCCACACCTTCTGCAGCCTTGAGGGAGCGCTGGCAAGCTAGTAGTGGCATAGCAAGCACAATGCTGGCTTGGCAGTGCTCCCTCAAGGCTGGAGAAGCTGTGGGACAGCTGAAGCCGGGAGGAGGGGGCGGGGCATGGTGCGGCCTGGCTCCGCCCCCTCCCCACGGCTTCAGCTGTCCCACAGCTTCTGCAGCCTTGAGGGAGCACTGCCAAGCCAGCTTTGTGCTTGCTATGCCACCGCTGGCTTGGCATTGCACTCTCTCTCTCTCTCTCTCTCTCTCTCATGCGCACCTTTGGAGCGAGTTTGCACCCGCTGCGCTCTCCCTAAGCCTCCCGACTCCCGAGGAGACCTTCAGAGCACAGCGGAGCTCTCCAGCCAGTGGGAATGGGGACCTTGGAGGTGGTGGGAGGTTGGCTTAAAGGGGGCGTAATTCCAAACTGTAGTCTAGGGTGCAAAAAGTGTTAATCCAGGCCTGAGTGAGAAGATTCTAGTGACTATTATAGGAAGAGTGAGGATGATCCCACTCACTTCTTCCACCCCTCCATTCCAAATTCCATGGCCAATTGGATGATTTGTGGCACTAACTCACTTGTGAGGCCTCAATCCCCAGTAACTTAAAAAGTTGGGAATGATCTTTTGCACTCTTAATTATAGAAACAGGAGACGCCATGAGTTATGTAAATCCTTGAATTGCTGACCTGAAGGTCGGCGGTTCAAATCTGCAAGATAGGGTGAGCTCCCGTCTGTCAGCTCCAGCTTCTCAAGCAGGAACATGAGAGAAGCCTCCCACAGGATGGTAACACATCCGGGCGTCCCCTGGGCAACGTCCTTCCAAACGACCAATTCTTTCACACCAGAAGCAACTTGCAATATATCCTCAAGTCGCTTCCGACAGAATTTCTAAAAATCACATAAACTCCCTCAGAGTTTCCTGGGCTATGTGGCCATGCTCCAGGAGCATTCTCTCCTGACGTTTCGCCTGCATCTATGGCGGGATGCCTGCCATAGATACAAGTGAAACATCAGGAGAGAATGCTTTTGGAACATGGCTATACAGCCTAGAAAACTCACAACAACCCAGTGATTCTGGCCGTGAAAGTCTTCAATAATAGGAGATACTATTCCACTTTATCCAATGGGGTGACCCCTTCCTTTGGCTCTTGGGTACCTGTGTCAAACTGAAGGACTGCGGGCTCAATCCGGACCTCCGTGTCATTTTATGTGGCCCTCCAGATGCTGGACTCCCAACTCCTGACTTTCTCGTCATTATTACATATCACGACTAGAGCTAGTGGGAGTTGTGATACAGAAACATCTGGAAGGCTGCAATTAGGAGAGTTTGAATGTAGATACAAGACTTGTGGATAAGATGTCTGCCATATTGTCGAAGGCTTTCATGGCCGGGATCACTGGGTTGTTTAGGTTTTTCGGGCTGTATAACCATTTTTTAGAAATGGCAGGCAGGCATCCTCAGAGGTTGTGAGGTCTGTTGGAAACTACCGTGTTTCCCGAAAGTAAGACAGCGTCTTACTTTCTTTCCCCCAAAAGTCCCCTACGTCTTACTTTCGGGTACGCCTTATATAACCCAAGACGCACTCGTCGCCGCCACACCCGCCGCCACGCCGCGCAATCGGAGGTGTGCCGCGGCACACCTGCGGCACACCTCCCGGCACACCTCTTCGCCAGGGCTCCAGGCAAGGGAGGGGAAAGAGCCAGGGGGGCGGGAGGCGGCGGCGCGTCACTGTGACGCGCGATCCTCACACGCCCCTGGCTCCTTTCCCCCCCTTGCTTGAGGAAAGAAGGGAGAGGGAAAGGAGCCAGGGGCGTGGTGAGGATCGCAGCGCCACAGTGACGCGTCGCCGCTCGTCCCGCCCCTGGCTCTCTTCCCCACCCTTGGAAGGGAGAGGAGGAAGAGAGCCAGGGGGGGAGAAGCGACGACACGTCACTGTGACCCGTCATCGCTCTCCCCCGCCCCTGGCTCTCTCCCCCACCCTTGGAAGGGAGGAGGATGAGAGCCAGGGGCGGGGAGAAGGGACGACGCGTAACTTTGACCCGTAATAGCTACGTCCCTCCCCTTGCTATCTTCCCCCACCCTTGGAAGGGAGGAGGAAGATAGCCAGGGGCGGAGAAGGAGGACGACGTCACTGTGACCCGTCATCGCTTCTCCCGCCCCTGGCTCTCTTCCCCCACCCTTGGAAGGGAGGAGGAAGAGAGCCAGGGGCAGGGAGAAGGGACGACGCGTCACTGTGACGCATCATCGCTCTCTCCCGCCCCTGGCTCTCTTCCCCACCCTTGGAAGGGAGGAGGAAGAGAGCCAGGGGCGGGGAGAAGGACGACGCGTCACTGTGACGCGCCATCGCTCTCCCCGCCCTGGCTCTCTTCCCCCACCCCTTGGAGGGAGGAGGAAGAGAGCTGGGGCGGGGAGAAGGGACGCGCGTCACTGTGACGCGTCATCGCTTCTCCCCGCCCCTGGCTCTCTTCCCCCACCCTTGGAAGGGAGGAGGAAGAGAGCTGGGGGGGGAGAGGGACGACGCGTCACTGTGACCCGTCATCGCTTCTCCCGCCCTGGCTCTCTTCCCCACCCTTGGAAGGGGGAGGAGGAAGAGAGCCAGGGGCAGGAGAAGGACGACGCGTCACTGTGACGCATCATCGCTCTCTCCCGCCCCTGGCTCTCTTCCCCACCCTTGGAAGGGAGGAGGAAGAGAGCTGGGGCGGGGAGAAGGGACGACGCGTCACTGTGACGCGTCATCGCTTCTCCCCGCCCCTGGCTCTCTTCCCCCACCCTTGGAAGGGAGGAGGAAGAGAGCAGGGGGCGGGGGAGAAGGGACGTGTCACGGACGCGTCACTGTGACGCGTCATCGCTTCTCCCCGCCCCTGGCTCTCTTCCCCACCCTTGGAAGGGAGGAGGAAGAGAGCCAGGGGCAGGGGAGAAGGACGACGCGTCACTGTGACGCATCATCGCTCTCCCGCCCCGGCTCTCTTCCCCACCCTTGGAAGGGAGGAGGAAGAGAGCTGGGGCGGGAGAAGGGACGACGCGTCACTGTGACGCGTCATCGCTTCTCCCCGCCCCCTGGCTCTCTTCCCCACCCTTGAAGGGAGGAGGAAGAGAGCTGGGGCGGGGAGAAGGACGACGCGTCACTGTGACGCGTCATCGCTTCTCCCGCCCCTGGCTCTCTTCCCCACCCTTGGAAGGGAGGAGAGGAAGAGAGCTGGGCGGGAGAAGGGACGACGCGTCACTGTGACGCGTCATCGCTTCTCCCCGCCCTGGCTCTCTTCCCCCACCCTTGGAAGGGAGGAGGAAGAGAGCCAGGGGCAGGGAGAAGGGACGACGCGTCACTGTGACGCATCATCGCTCTCCCTCCCCGCCCTGGCTCTCTTCCCCCACCCTTGGAAGGGAGGAGGAAGAGCTGGGGCGGGAGAAGGGACGACGCGTCACTGTGACGCGTCATCGCTCTCCCCGCCCTGGCTCTCTTCCCCCACCCTTGGAAGGGAGGAGGAAGAGAGCTGGGGCGGGAGAAGGGACGACGCCACTGTGACGCGTCATCGCTTCTCCCCGCCCCTGGCTCTCTTCCCCACCCTTGGAAGGGAGGAGGAAGAGAGCTGGGGCGGGGAGAAGGACGACGCGTCACTGTGACGCGTCATCGCTCTCCCCCGCCCTGGCTCTCTTCCTCCTCCCTTCCAAGGGTGGGGGAAGAGAGCCAGGGGCGGGACGGCGGCGACGCGTCACTGTGATGCTGCGATCCTCACCACGCCCCTGGCTCCTCTCTCCTCCCTTCTTTCCTCAAGCAAGGGAGGGGGAAAGGAGCCAGGGGCGTGGTGAGGATCGCAGCCACAGTGACGCGCCGCCGCTTCCTCCTGCCCCTGGCCTCCCCTCCCTTGCCTGGAGCCCTGGCGAAGAGGTGTGCCGCGGAGGTGTGCCGCAGGTGTGCCGCGCACACACCTCCGGTTGCGGCGGCGGCGGCGGGACGAGGTACGTCTTATATACGGGGTATGGCTTATATAAGCCGACCCCCCAGACACCCCCGATACGTCTTACAATCGGGGGTGTCTTACTTTCGGGGAAACACGGTAGTTAAATTGGGTTTATATATCTGTGGAAAGTCCAGGGTGGGAGAAAGAACTCTTGTCTGTTGGAGCTAGGTGTGAATGTCTCAGTTGACCACCTTGATTAACATTTGATGGCCTGACAGTATTTAGGGGTGGCTTGTTCCTGCCTGGCGGAATGCTTTGTTGAGAGGTGATTAGCTGTTTCTGATTGTTTCTTGTCTGGAGTTCCCCTGTGTTTGAGTTTTGTTCTTTATTTACTGTTATAATTTTAGAGTTTTATTAATATTGGTAGCTAAATTTTGTTCATTTTCATGGTTTTCCCTTTCTGTTGAAATTGTCCACATGCTTCTTGTGGATTTCAATGGCTTCTCTGTGTAGCCTGACATGGTGGTTGTTAGAGTGGTCCAGCATTTCTGGGTTCTCAAATAATATGCTGTGTCCAGGTTGGTTCATCAGGTGCTCTGCCATGGCTGACTTTTCTGGTTGGACTAGTCTGCAGTGCCTTTCATGTTCCTTGATTCATGTTTGGGCAATGCTGTGTTTGGTGTTCCCTATGTAGACTTGTCTACAGCTGCATGGCATACGGTAGATTCCTGCAGAGGTGAGAGGATTTGTCGGATTTTCTTAGTGGGTCTGTAGATATGAGGGTTGAATGAAAAGTAATGCCTCCACATTTGTAAATCCTCAACAGATGCTAGTACTGGTATGCGGCAGGTACTGCCTTGTTCAGTAGACTCTCCTCTACAGTTCCATTTTGGTGGGAAGCCTTAGCATTGAATGGCTGTGTTGTTAAAATGCGAAGTATGGAACTCTGTGCACACCGTCGGTCAATGCGACTTAAGCAACGTGCAGTCATTGAATTCTTGACAGCAGAAGGTGTCACCCTAAAGGAGATTAATCAGAGAATGCAGGCTGTTTATGGTGATTGTGTTGATGTGAGTACTGTGCGTCATTGGGTGAAAAAGATTAAAGATGTTGAGGTGGGAATACCTGACTTGCGTGAAAAAGAGTTGGATGTCCTGTGACAGCAACCACCAAATTACACAAGCAAAAGGTTGACAGATTGATTCAGGATGATTGTCGTATCGCTCAGAGAGAAATTTCAAGTATAATCGGCATTTCACAAGAATGTGTGGGTCACATTATTGCTTTGCTTGGCTATCGGAAGATCTGTGCATGATGGGTACCCAGGATACTGACGCCTGAAAAGAAAGCACACAGACTTCTTCCGTGACGGCTTCCGAAAACTTGTTCATCGTTGGCAGAAATGTATCCAATTGTCTGGTGATTATGTGGAAAAGTGAATAGTGGTAGTTAAAGAGCACATTCTAAGGATGATTTCTGTGTTTGATTTATTAAAATATTCCCATCCAAACCCAAGTAACGAAGGTGAAGGCATTACTTTTCATTCAACCCTCGTCGTTTGTACGTTGTGTTTCCTCATCAGCTTCTCAATGTGGCCAGTGGTTCCCTTGATGTATAGCAAGAGCACATTTCCTCTGGGTGGATTTTGGTCTTGCTGTTAATACGTTCTTTAACTTTTGTCCAGCCACAGAGCCACCAGTGCCGAGTATCCAAATTGGGTAAAAAACTAGAGAGCACTGACCACTCTGTAAAAAAAATATAGTTTCCCTCTGCATCTACGGATTCTCCATCCATTGATTCAACAGCTCTTTGAAGACACCCATGAGGCTGATGTGGCCCTCTACAAGAAATTTGGAGATTGAACTCTCAAATTTTATGGTGGGGAAGAGCATCTCTCTTTCCTCCTAGAGCAGGGGTGCCCACACTTTTTCAGCATGCGAGCTATCTTTATAACAACCAAGTTGCAAAGATCTACCTGGCGTGCGCGCAAGCGCGCACTCCCGCCACAGCGCGCTCTCCCGCCACCACCTTCCGTCCGCACGGGGCTTCCTCGGCCAATGAGGCTTTCGTGCGCAGGCCCTGGCGCTCATCTCTTGACATGGTGTGGTGCCGTGACTGCCCATTGGTTGCTCCTGGGGGGGGGAGCAAGGCAAAGGTGCGCGCAGGGATAGGATGCGCGGCTGCGGGAGGGAGTGAGTGTGTTTGTGTGTGTGAGAGAAGGCCTAGCCAGAGGAGGATGGCCCCCGCGGTGGGGCTGCAGTTGACGAGTGCGCCCTCAATGCCTGGACGGGGCCCCAGTGCTGCCGAAGCGAGAGAGAGACAGGGCGGAGCGTGAGGCGGGGGCCCGTCCAGGCTTCCCTCACCGGCGTCGAGGGCGCGCTTGTCAGCTGCAGCCCCACCGCGGGGACCATCCTCCTCCGGCGAGGCCTTCTCTTTCACACATACACACACACTCCCTCCCTCCTGCAGCCTCGATTCCTATCCCTGCGCGCGCCTTAGCCTTGCTCTACCCCCACCCAGGAGCAACCAATGGGCGGTCATGTCACCACACCGTGTCAAGAGATGAGCACCAGGGCCCACCCACTAAAGCCTCATTGGCGGAAGAAGCCCCGCGGGTTGGAAGAAAGCCCCGCGTGGTTGGAAGAAAGCCCCGCGCAGGTGGAAGGGTGCGGCAAATGCGCGCGGCAGCAAAAGCGTGTGGCGGCAAAAGCGCGTGGGGTTGTGCGCGCAGGGCAGAAGCGCCCCATCCTGCTGCGCTCCACCTCAGATGAGCTCGGGATCGACTTCCTGGGCAGCCCTGTCCTAGAGGCACGCCATTGGGAGTTGTCTGATTCCATTACAGAGAATCCTATTTGAGAGACTCAGTTGGCTTTTAGCTGTACAGTTATCAAATGGGACTCTTTGGAGTTGAGGAGAAGAGATAGTCTCGGCTTGTGTGTGGTGAGAAAACTTCCAAGCCCTGACCCGGGGGCTCACTCACTGGTGGAGAACAAGTTTCACTTTTGTAGGATGATGTGTGGGCTCATGGAGCTTGTGAGATCCCCAGAATCCCTCTCACTTGCCCATGCTGCACTCTGCCTTTGCTTTCTAGACAATGCAGGGTGATGGGCCCCAGCTGCTTCTGTCTGAGGCAGTAAACAAAGCAGCCAAAGCGGCCGGAGTGAAGCCCCTGACCAGCACGGAGAGCCTGAGCCGAGACCTGGCCGAACCATCCCTACAGGAAGGCTACCGACAGCAGGTGAGAGCACTGGCCCCCTTTCTCCCTTCTTTTTCACTCCACAAATACCCATCTCTCTCAGTGCTTAGGGATTACCAGACTCATCTGCTTCTTTCTTTTCTTTTGCCCCCACAGCTGAAGTCCGATCTGCAGAAGCGGCTACAAGCCGATCCCAGTTTCACTCCCCAGCGGTTCCCCAACGCCCAGCAGGTCTTTGTGGCTGAAGACCCGTGACGGCTGCTGCCCCATAAGCCCTCCTGGATGGCGGGCACGCTTCTGGGGCTTGCCTCCCGAACACCACCACACAGGCAGCCACTCCCTTCTCAGGCCAAATATTTAAGTTCCTTCCCACGTATTCCCCCTCTCCTCAGTCGCTGGGCCCTCTCCGGGCTCAAGTTGCTGCTGAAATCAATAAATAAAAGCCACTTGACCAGGAGAGGTTCTGTTTTTGGTTTTTGTTGAGCCAGGGATTTCAAGAATGCTTGTTTGATGTGTTGTTGAAGGCTTTCATTTATTTATTTACAGCAGGGGTGTCCACACTTTTTCAGCATGCGAGCTACTTACATTGAAACCAAGTCAGAAAGATCTACCTACCTCCTCAAGGCTGGAGAGGGGCAGGGGCGGGGCCAGATGGGGGCGGAGCCAGACCGTGCCAAGCCCCACCCCCTCCCCTCTGGCTTTGGAGCTCCCAGCAGCTTCTCTAGGCTTGTGGGTGCCAGTGCCAAGCCAGTGGTGGCATAGCTAGCACAAGGCTGGCTTGGCCCTGCCCTCAAGGCTGGAGCAGCTGCTGGTAGAGCAGAAGCCAGAGGGGGGCGGAGCCAGGCCACGCCAAGCCCCTCCCCCTTCCCTCTGGCTTTGGCGCTCCCAGCAGCTTCTCCAGGCTTGAGGATGGCAATGCCAAGCCAGTGGTGGCATAGCTAGCACAAGGCTGCCTTGGCATTGCCATCAAACCTGGAGCAGCTGCTAGTAGAGCGGAAGCCAGGGGGCGGAGCCAGGGCACACAAAGCCCCACCCCCTCCCCTCTGTCTTTGGAGCTCCCAGCAGCTTCTCCAGGCTTGAGGATGGCAATGCCAAGCCAGTGGTGGCATAGCTAGCACAAGGCTGTCTTGGCCCTGCCATCCTCAAACCTGGCACTCCCAGCAGCTCCAGGCTGGGTAGAGCCAGTGGTGGAAGCTAGCACAAGGCTGGCTTGGCCAGGGCCATCCTCAAGCCTGGAAAGCCCCGCCCCTCCCTCTCCCTTGGGCTCCCAGCAGCTTCTCCAGGCTTGAGGATGGCAATGCCAAGCCAGTGGTGGCATAGCTAGCACAAGGCTGTCTTGGCATTGCCATCCTCAAACCTGGAGCAGCTGCTGGGAGTGCTGAAACCGGGGGGCGGGGCTTGGCGTGGCCTGGCTCTGACCCCTCTGAGATACGCCCCATCCAGCTGGGATCGACCTCCTTTGGTCCCGGGATCGACTTCCTGGGCAGCCCTGATTTACAGCACTATATACTGTCCTTCTCACCCCGAAGGGGACTCAGGGTGGATCACAGAACACATAGACGGCAAACATTCAAGGCCATTAAACAGACAAAACATAACAACAGATAGAGGTATAGTCAAAGGCATTGAATTGTTGCCACACTGTGAACCACCTTGAGTCCCCTTTGAGATTGAGAAGGTTGGTATACAAATACAGCAAATAATTTTCTCCTTTCCTTTGATCGCTGGGATTTTCTGGTATTTCTTTCATGGGGCCGTAAAATATCTCCTTGGTTAAGTGGTGCCTAATTTCTCTACTCACAGCTGTCAGCAGTTTCTGGAAAACATACAGCCCAGAAAACTCACAGCAACCCAATGCTTGTTCGATTATAGTGTTCCTCCTTGGTGCATCATATTAGTCATTTGGTTAGCAAAAGTGAAGTATGGGTTGCTTATTTATTTAATTTTTTTGTATTCCGATCTTCTCTACCTCCGTAGAGGTACTCAGACTGGCTAACAGCAAGGATTCAATGCTAACAATACAGTCTTAAATATCATGCAACAACAATATATTAAAATATATATAGAATAAAATACATATAAGCCAATTCGCCAAGGTAAAATCATGTCCAATTCAGTCCGCATATGTGGTCGATAACTTTGGTCTATTGCCGGTCTCAGCCATTATTCTGGGAATGCCTCGTTCCATAGCCAGGATTTCACTAGCTTCCTGAAGGTCAGGAAGGAGGGGGCGGATCTAATCTCCTTCGGAAGAGAGTTCCATAGCTGAGGGGCCACCAGGCGTGATTGTGAAAGTGGTGGGATCGAGAACAGGGCCCCTCCAGAAGATCTTATCAGCCTTGATGGTTCATGGGGGAGAATACGTTCAGACAGGTAAACTGGGCCGGAACTGTTTAGGGTTTTGTAGGTTAAAACCAGCACTTTGTATTGTGCTCAGAAGCTAATTGGCAGCCAGTGGAGTTGGTGCAACAAAGTTGTGCGTTCCCTGTACCCCGCTCCCGTCAGTAGCCTGGCTGCAGAGCGTTGGACTAATTGCATCTTCCGGGCAGTCTTCAAAGGCAACCCCATGTAGAGTGTTGCAGTAGTCTATACGGGATGGACTACTGTGGCCAAGTCAGGCTTCCCAAGGTAAGGGTGCAGCTGGTGCACTAGCTTGAACTGTGCAAAAGCTCCCCTGGCCACCGCCAAGACCTGGGGTTCCAGGCTCAGCGATGAGTCCAGGATCACTCCCAAGCTGTGAACCTGCGCCTTAAGGGTGAGTGTAACCCTGTCAAGCACAGGCTGTAACCCTATGCCCTGTTTGGCCTTAATGACTGACCAGGAGGACCTCTCTCTTGTCTGGATTTAGTTTCAATTAGTTTCCGTTTGTTCGCTGTTATCCAGTTCGTTACAGGGGCTAAGCACCGGTTCAGGACCTGAACAGCCTCCTTAGTACAAGGTGTGAAGGAGTGATGGAGATGAATGCCTCTGTCTACACAACACTACCAGATTTGAAGCGTAAGGGACAGCAACCGTCAGGAATGTGTGCCCCCCCCCCTGCTTGTTCATGTTTAGCCTGCAGAAGGGAAGGCTGAGAGGAGACATGATGAGGGCCATGTATCAAGAGGTGAGAGGAAGTCATAGGGAGGAGGGAGCAAGCTTGTTTTCTGCTGCCCTGGAGACTAGGGCATTCCCCCCTCCTCGTTTACATGTTTATGTGTGCGCTCCCTCGCAAAGAACCTACTCTGCTTATCTCACCCTGAGTTTTTAACATTTTATATTTGTACGTGGCCCGCCTTGTCATTTGTGATTTTAGAGATCTATTTGTATATTGTATTTTTATTTATATGTATGCATTTACTGTTGATGTTTTGATTTTTGTTTTATTGTAATTTGTTGTTTCGGCTTGGTCTCATGTGAGCCGCCCCAAGTCCCCAGTGGGGAGATAGTGGCGGGGTATAAATACATGGACATGGAACAATGGCTTCAAACTACAAGAAAGGAGATTCCACTTGAACATGAGGAAGAACTTCCTGACTGTGAGAGCTGTTCAGCAGTGGAACTCTCTGCTCCGGACTGTGGTGGAGGCTCCTGTGGAGGCTTTTAAACAGAGGCTGGATGGCCATCTGTCAGGGGTGCTTTGAATGCAATTTTCCTGCTTCTTGGCAGGGGGTTGGACAGGATGGCCCACGAGGTCTCTTCCAACTCTAGGATTCTGTTTTAGACTACAGACCATTGAGTGGCTGAAAGCACAGAATGTTGTACAGCAGGGCTGTCCAACTTCTACGGGCCCAAGGGCCGGAATTCCGGTCACTGATCACCTGGGGGGCCAAAGGGTCTGCCCCCACCCCCGGCTCCGCCCCCGCCTCCAATTTACTTACAATTGACCTTGAGTTGTGGAGTTGTAGTTCACCTCCATCCAGAGAGCACTGTGGACTCAAATAATGATGGATCTGGACCAAACTTGGCATGAATACTCAATATGCCCAAATGGGAACACTGGTGGATTTGGGGGAATGTTTCCTAATACCTCTGAGTTATTTGAGTCCACACTCAAATTGGGACACACCCAAAAAAAACCAAACACCTCAATGCCGTCGCAGGGCTTGATGGGGCCTCCTTTCCCAGAGGCGGGTGGAGGAGGCCCAAAGAGCTCCCTCCCTCCCTGAAGGGAAAACAAGCCGCGGGGGCGGGCGCAAAGGAAGCCACAACAAGGGGGAGGGGAAGGAAGCGTCGCCAAGGAAAACCGCCGCTGAGGGACCCTCCCCCCTCACCCAACATCCCACTGTTTTTAGATTGATTGATTCGAGCCAGGCCCTTCCTTACCCATACTGCGGGAGCCCCGCCACAGGGCCGAAGCGCCAACGCCGCCGCCGTCCCCGAAGAGCCCCGCTGGAGCCGAGGCCAAGCTCAGGCCGGGCGCGGCGGCTCTCCCATCCGCGGGGCGGGAAGTGAGGGCCCTCCACAGGCCCTCTATCCAATGCAATTTTCTGAATCAGCACTCCAAATAACCAAACCAGAACCTAAAGTTGACCAAAAACCGATGTAACACTTTAGGTACTAATGTTGAACAGTAATCCCTGGTCAAAAAAAGAGAAAAGTTGAGAACCACTGATCTAGATCAGTGTTTCTCAACCTTTTTTGAGCCGAGGCACACTTTTGACATTTAAAAAATCCCAAGGCACACCACCAACCAAAATGAAACAAAATGACACTCTAACACAGTAATACATATATTTAACTGACCTTGAATTTTGGAGTTGTAGTTCACCTACATCCAGAAAGCACTCTGGACTCAAACAATGTTGGATCAGGACCAAACTTGGCATGAATACTCAATATGCCCAAATGTGAACACAGATGGAGTTCAGGGGAGATAGACCTTGACGTTTGGGAGTTGTATTTCACCTACATCCAGAAAGCACTCTGGACTCAAACAATGTTGGATCAGGACCAAACTTGGCATGAATACTCAATATGCCCAAAAGTGAACACAGATGGAGTTTGGGGGAATTGACAGGGAGCCTGAGGGAACCGCAGCAAAGAGGGGGGGGAGGAGGGGGGCGGGGGCAAATGGGCAGGCGCCCCTGGGGCCTTGCCTTCTCCCAAACCGGTTTGGGAGAAGGCAAGGCCCCAGAGGTGCTTTCTCCGTTTGCCTGAGCCGTTCTCTCGCATGCGGGGGGGGGGGGGGCAGCTCGGGCCAATGGAGAACGGGGAGCCATTTTCCCACTTCGCGCCAGCTTCCCGCCTCCTCCTCCTCCTCCTGTGGGCTCACTTCTGGAGGAAGAGGAGAGCCTGGCCTGGCCCCTCCCCTCCTGAGCCTCCCCTGCCTCTCTAGGTCCTAGAGAGGGTCGTGTTCCCCACCCGCTGTCCTGCATCGGCTGGTGTGCCGCGGGAAAACCCTCGGGGGGAAGAAAGGGGGGGGAGAGGTTTTCTTGCGGCACACCAGCTGATTGCTCACGGTACACTAGTGTGCCGAGGCACAGCGGTTGACAATGACTGATCTAGATAATCTGGAATATAAGGCAGTGTAGAAGGGGCTTTAGAGGCATGTTGGTACCTATGGGGAAATTCAATAAAGAAGATGGATACAGGTTCAAAAGCAGACTCGTGGGAAACCAACACGAAATCCCTGAAATCCAGTCACTTTTAAGAGATCTAGATTTGTACTAAACAGCAAACAATGAATACAGGAAAACACACACAACAGTTTGACTTTTTATTTTATTGGTTTTTTTAAACAACTTTTTTTGGTTTTTATTTATTAAACAAACCAGCTCGACCACCTGTTTAAAAACTCAACGCTTCCTATTTCAAACTCAGGGGAGCAAATGGACAGGAGAGGAGGCGAGCTCCCAGTCTCACTTCCCCCCGGCCCCCATAAATAGAAGAGGGGAGAGGTGAGACCCCCCCATGTGTTCATATTTATATATATTTACACTCCACATCTCAGAGCTGCTCCCCCCTCAGATCAAAAGGGCAACCTTTGCCCCTTGCCAGGAAAAAAAACAGAAACAAAACTTGGGTTGAAACCAAAGGAAATAAGCAAAGATACATTCAGCTGGGAGCTTCCCAAAATCCTGATCCTTGCCTCCGTCCCGTACACTAAGTGTCTAACACCCCCTAACTGAGGGGGCAAATTCCAGTGTCGCCCTCCTCACAAAACAGAAAAGGAATCAAGGAGACACCCCATATTCAGGATACACCGGGGGGAGGAGGACTGAGCCCCCACAAAACAGCCCCCTTCCCAGCATTTTCAGGGAGGGGGACAGAATGAAAAAGGGAAGGACTCCGCATCCTGGACTAGTGGTGGCTAGAGAGACTGGGGTCTTGTTTGTCGCTGTGGGAGCGGGGGTCTGGCTCGAGGCGTCGAGGGGGGCCGCCATCACGGGGTTGGGGCGCTCGCTCCCAGGCATGCGGGCTCCAGCGCACGTCCGACTGCAAAGCCAAGTAAGGAGAGTGAGGTCACACAAGGGTGTTATTTATTTGCAGCATTTGTATACCGCCCTTCTTAACCCCGAAGAAGACTCAGGGCCATTTACAGTGTTGGCAACAATTCAATGCCATTGATAAAAAACATGTACATTTGCCCCTCTCGCCCCCGATAAAAATTAATAAGCACATTTTCCTAGCTTCCAACAGATGCAGGCAAAACGTCAGGAGAGAATGCTTCGAGAACATGGTCATACAACCCGAAAAACCTACAACAGTGATCCCGTCCATGAAAGCCTTTGGCAATACATTATTAATTAATTAATTGATTGATTAATTAACACTTCTAGACCGCTCCTTCTAGAAGCTCGGAGCAGTTTACAGCAATATAAAAAACAACACAACACAACAATAAAACTACAATTAATCTAAAATCTGCTTACTACTACAATTGGCACATTACATAAAATAACATCACACATTACACAAAGACATAACTTTCACTTTAAATATTCCTATGATGGACCAAAAGCTTGGTTCCACATCCAAGTCTTTAGCTGTCTCCTAAAGGTCAGGAGAGAGGGGGCTGAACTGATCTTACTGGGGAGGGTGTTCCACAGCCATGCGGTCACCACCAAGAAGGCCCTGTCCCTTGCCCCCACCAGCTACACCTGTGAGGCCAGTGAGGCCGAGAGCAGGACCTCCTTGGAAAATCTTAATATACAAACTGGTTCATAGAGGGAGATAGGTTCAGACAAGTTGGACTGGAGCAGTTTAAGCCAGCACTTTGAATTGTGTTCAGTAGCTAATAGGCAGCCAGTGGAGTTGCCGCAACAGGAGGCTTGTATGCTCCCTGTGCGACGCCTCAGTTAACAACAGGTTTCGGCGGTGACAGTTAAAACTTGTGCGCCAGCTGCGCCCGTACCTTGGGAAGTCTGACTTGGCCATGGTGGTCCACGCTCTGGTTACATCCCGTATAGATTACTGCAACGCTCTCTGCGTGGGGTTGCCTTTGAAGTCTGTTCAGAAGCTGCAACTAGTCCAACGGACAGCAGCCAGGTTGATAACAGAAGCGGCATTCAGAGCGTACAACTCCTCTGTTGTGCCAGCTCCACTGGCTGCCAGTTTGCTACCAGGCATAATTCAAAGTGCTGGCTTTAGCCTTTAAAGCCCTAAATGGTTCGGGTCCAACTTACCTATCTGAACGCATCTCTCCCTATGAACCATCGAGATGTTTAAGATCATCTGGAGAGGCCTTGCTCTCAGTCCCGCCTTCTTCGCAGGCGCGACAGGCGGGGACGAGAGACAGGGCCTTTTCAGTGGTGGCTCGGACTCGCGGGTTGATTCTGAGCTGGTGAGGGGGCGTGGAGGGCATGCACTCCACCCCTCCTCACCAGCTGAAAATCAACCCGCGTTAGAGATATCACGGGTTGATTCTGAGCTGGCGAGGGGGCGGGGACGCGGGCATTCCCTGCGCATGCGTGGGCATCATTAACGAAATAGTAATGAATTTCATTATGAAATACGGCTCGATTTCGAAACAGAGCGTGAAAATTGCGCAAGAATATCACTTTCGAAAAGGAAGCAGTTCCTGCCCCCCCCCCTTCCCAAAACGAGGTTAGAAAGAATTTTTTTTGGATCAACCACCCCTAATAGCTACATCTGCTTCAAAAACTGCTACATTTTTCATTTTAAAAAAGAGCTAGTGCTATCCATCCAACAAGAAACCACTGACCTGTTGGTAGACCTCAAAGCGCTGGGCGCGGAAGATGCTACCGTAGCCGGACGCAGGGGATTTCAGCCTGGCATTGAAGCCTCCAGAGAAAGGCCTGTGAATGAGAAGAGCGGGTTTCAGCAAAGAGGGAGAAACCCACATTTAGCCTCTGTCTAGCCCAGTGGTTCTCAACCTTCCTAATGCCCCTTAATACAGTTCCTCATGTTGTGGTGACCCCCAACCATAAAATTATTTTCATTGCTACTTCATAAGTGTAATGCTGCTATTGTTACGAATTGTAATGTAAATAACTGATATGCGGGATGTAGTTCCAAGCACTGGACCACATTTGACACAAATACCTAATACGCCCACATTTGAATACTTGTGGGCTGGGGGGTTGATTTTGTATAGTTCCTGTGATTTATAGTTAACCTACATATAGTTAACCTATGTGGCACACAGAACGCCCATGGCCAACAGAAAATTCTGGAAGGGTTTGGTGGGCATTGACCTTGAGTTTGGGAGTTGTCGTTCACTTACATCCAGAGAGCACTGTGGATTCAAACAATGATGAATCTGGTCCAAACTTGGCACAAATGCTCAATATGCCTAAATGTGAACACTGTTGGAGTTTGGGGAAAATAGACCTTGACATTTGCGAGTTGTGGTTGCTGGGATTCATAGTCGACAGACAATCAAAGAGCATTCCGAACCCCACCAAGAATAGAATTGGGCTAAACTTCCCACACTGAACCCCCACGACTAACAAAAAATACTGTGTTTTATGATGGCCTTTGGTGACCCTTCTGACCCCCCTCCCAGGGCTCCCAGGGACCCCCAGGGCTACCGACCCCCAGGTTATCATGTGTGTTGTTGTCAGGGAACTTCTTAGGGCAGGACACACACTTCTTAAAAGAGGTTGTCGCAGACATAGTAGGAAGACAATAAGTCTCAGAAAGTCTAGAAACAATTATCATAGTCCGGCAAACTTTATCAAAAAAACCAAAGGCAGTCTGTTAGCAAAGTCTCTAATTTCCTAGCTGCTGCAAAAGGCGGATGAGAAGAACTGGGGCGGTAGCTCCTCCTACTGGCTATATATACTGACTGGGAGAGTGGGCGGGGCTACCGACTTAAAGATCTGTCTCTAGAAATTTCCGAAGCTGCCTGTGCAAGCGCAGAAATAAACCATATGTGCGATTCATAGGGACCACGATGGGGAATATTGGTCTAGACATTTCTGTTGGGTAAGTGGGCTTAATAACAAAAGACCCTCTTCATAAATGCACAGCAGAGTAACTTAGCAGCAGCGTGACGCAGCACCAAAGGAGAAAGTGTAGTCAAAATACAGTCCAATATCAATACATACAAAGCAGTCCGATTTAAAGAAGCACAGAAGTGAAGGTTCTCTTGCTGCTGAGGCGGACGAAGAGAACTGAGGTGGTAGCCCCTCCATCATAAAGTGGGCGGGGCTACTACTAATCTGTCAAATTTCTCTCTAGAAGGTTCCGAAGCTGCTCTGCGCTGGTGCAGAACATACCAAAAGGATACCATATGTACGATTCAGAGTGACCACGACAGGGAAAGAACAAAAACACACAGACGAATGTTATCTCGTCCATAGGCTTTTCTTTGTAGTTAAATAATATGGTTGCACTATTTACAAGAACTAGGTTTCCTTAACAGAAATAAACAAATACATATTAGTTTTGCACGCAACAGCCCCTTCACACTGGAGCTTTCTCACACGAGGCTTCTCTCACACAGAGGTTTACCTCACACTCCTCAGAATGACACTAGCTTTGGACCTCCAACTTAACAGGCTTTGGCCTACTAAGTCTTTCAGTGCTTGACTCACACTTTTGTAATCAAAAATACCTTAATTTTTAATACTTCTGACAATTTTTTCCTCACTCAGCTTACTCACCTGCCTCCAGAAGGGGGTCTGGCCCCCGCAGCCCCCATGCCATTCAGTTTCCTGTAGTCTTGTAGTGGCTTCATTTCCAGGGCATGGAGCTGCGGTGGAGAATGGCTGTCAGAACCAGACAGAAGGCGGGGAGAAAGCCCTCACTCAACCCAAGCTCCCCCGCTCAAACCGGCTTCCTTACCTCACTACGGCCCACTCCGCTGTGAGTGAATGCTCGCACAGCTGGAGACATGAGGCGCCCCGGCATCTGTCCTGGTGGGCGCAAGGCCTGGGTGGCCATGGGCACCAGGGGCATGGGGGGCGGTGGTGGGGCGGTGCCTGTGGGCGGTGCTTGCTGCAAAGATCCAAAGTTCACCACGGGCGAGAGTTGGGGTGGCTCCACCACTGGCAAAAGTACCTGGGGCAGAAGAGAAGTGGAGAGCACGCTAGGAGCGGAGGCAAGGAGGCCGACAAGAGCTCAGTTTCCTACCGGCTGTTAGGAATTGCGGGAGTTGAAGTCCAAAACACATGGAGGGCCAAAGTTTAACCGTGCCTGCTCTAGGCAATGCTTTGCTCACCTGCTGGGCTGGGCCTGTGGCTGTCAGAAAGTTGCTCTGGCTTCCTTGCCCGAGGGTAGCAGGGTAGTACTCCGACGGGGAGGCCAGCTCTTGGCGCATCTGCTGAAAAAGCAGACTGTGAATCACAAACAATAGAGAGACAACCACTGAGTTTATAACATGAAATAACAGAGGAGGCTGCAATCTGGACACTTATGTCCAGAAAAGAGCGACTAGCCCGATCAGAAGTTTCAAAGCCAAGCCCTTCGAGGAGCATCTTGGCTGGGCCCGTTTAGCTTGGGAAAAGAAGACTGAGAGGGACTATAGCAGCCATGTTTCATTTTTTGAAAGGATGTCACATTGAAGAGGGAGCCAGCTTGCTTACTGCTGTTCTGCAGATTAGGACGCAAAACAATGCATTCAACTTGCAGGAAAACACATTCCACTTGTTGAATATCCCTTAATCAAAATACTTGGAACTGGAAGTGTTTGGGATTTTGGAAAACCTGGATATGCATAAATGCATATAATCTTGGTGAAGCCCCCAGTGGTGCAGGGGGTTAAAGTGCTGAGCTGTGAAATTTGCTGACCGAAAGGTAGGCGGTTTGAATCTGGGGAGTGGGGTGAGCGCCCGCTGTTAGCCCCAGTTTCTTCCAACCTAGCAGTTCGAAAACATGCAAATATGAGTAGGTCAATAGGTACCGCATTGACAGGAAGGTAACGTCACTTCATGCAGTCATGCTGGCCATGTGACCTTGGAGGCGTCTAAGACAACGCTGGTTTGGATATGACTACCATCCCCCAGAGTCAGACACAACTAGACTTAATGTCAAGGGGAAACCTTTACCTACTCACATTTGCATCTTGGAAAAGGAGGCCAAAATTTGAACAAAACATTGAGTTATATATTTCAAATATATCTGATATCACATAACCTGAAGGTAATTCTATGCCAGGGGTGCCCACACTTTTTCAGCATGTGAGCTACTTATACTAAAACCAAGTCAGAAAGATCTACCTACCTCCTCAAGGCTGGAGAGGGGAGGGGGGCGGAGCTTGGAGGGGGCAGAGCCAGGCCACACCAAGCCCCGCCCCCTTCCCCCCCCCCCCTCTGGCTTTGGAGCTCCCAGCAGCTTCTCCAGGTTTGAGGATGGCAATGCCAAGCCAGTGGTGACATAGCTAGCACAAGGTTGGCTTGGCACTGCCATACTCAAGCCTGGAGAAGCTGCTACTAGAGCGGAAGCCACAGGGGGCGGAGCCAGGCCATGCCAGCCCCTCCGCCCCCTCTGGCTTTGGAGCTCCCAGCAGCTTCTCCAGGCTTGAGGATGGCAATGCCAAGCCAGTGGTAGCATAGCTAGCACAAGGCTGGCTTGGCCCTGCCCTCCTCAAACCTGGAGCAGCTGCTGGGAGTGCCGAAGCCGGGGAGGGGGCGGGGCTTGGCACGGCCTGGCTCCGCCCCCTCTGAGAAGCGCCCCATCCGGCTGGGATCGACCTCCTTCGGTCCCGGGATCGACTGGTCGATCGCAATTGACTTCCTGGGCAGCCCTGTCCTTTGCAATATTTTAATTGTTTTGGGCAAGGAACTAAGTTTGTGTGTACGGACCCATGAGAAAGCAAAAGCATTACTGTTTCAGCCAGCCATGTGGTCAGTTTTGGGGTGTACCAGGTAAGGGATGCTTACCCTGTATATATATATTGGTCTCAGGACATGTCCATTAGAAAAATAAGCTGTGAAAGTTAGTTTATCGTGTTCTCAGTTATATCAAGGGACTCAGAAATGGGATAATACAACTATATCTAAAGCTAAAACTATTAAGATAAATAACTCCCAGGACACTCTTTGTTGCTAAGCATATAGGGAGAAATGCAGGTCCATTATTAATTTTAGACAGAAAGTACACCTATCTAAAGCTAAAAGGTGCAAGATTCATACTGCTATTTGACATAATATGACAATTTGATGAAGAAGTTCTATCCTGCCTGCAAAATGCATGTATATACGTCTCCCTCAGATCTATGGTGACTACCTGAGCTTATGAAGACACTATTTCCATTTTTCCTTCATCCATTTTGAACTTATAGCCTCCCAAGGTGTTTGGCACTCCAACTCCTAGAGTCCTAACTAGATTGTCCAATGGCCAGGAATTCTGAGCGCTGAAGTCCAAAACTCCTGAAGGGCCACAAGTGTGACACTAGGGGTGGTTGATCCATAAAAAAATGCTTCTAAACTCGTGGGGGGGAATTGCTGCTGTTGTTTCGAAATATAACGCGTTTTGAAAAATTTTGTAATAATTTTGAAATTGTAACGTAATTAATAATGAAATTTGTTATTATTTCGTTACACCAGCTGGGAATCAACCCCCGTGCATTAGTTCCCAGCTGGCAAGGAGGGGTGGAGGTGAGCAGAACGCTGAAGGCAACTGCTTACTAGAGATTCAGAACTGCTGACAAACAGCTGGGACAAGCAATGAAATAAGCGATTGGGGGTTCAAGATAAACACTCTAATGTAATATCAATCCAACCATGTAAACATGACAATGACATATCAATATGTAAGAGAAATTTATATATTCAATGTTCTGATACTCAAAGCATGTAGTATTCAAAGCAATAATGAAGATATTACACAATATTCATGGAACAACACATTCGTTCTCAGCTGGGAAGGAGGAGGCGAGGGGATGCCCATCCCACCTCCTTCCCAGTTGAGAACCAACGTGCACGTTAGCTTTAACGCTTGGAATCCCCCGGATAGAACAGGGCGTTCCTCAGGCAACGGAAGGGAAAATTCTTTCCGAAATTGCGGATGGCTATACGAAAAATGGCGGCAGTGGGGGTTGAATTAGGTAATTTACTTCCGGGTTGCTTACAGTTGGTCGATAAAGGTTCAATATTCATTTTAAAACGAAATAAAAACAATATCAAAGGATAACGACCGGAGATACCCAGGCCTATGTGACACCACTGATTTAGAGATTTTTGAGATTACTTCCTGTTCGATTTTGGAACTGGAAAGGAAAAAAAACCCTGTAAACTGTGTGGAACCTCCTGTATTGCTCCCATTTTACTGGTGAGGAAACACACTTGCCTTTTGGCACCAGATAGGAATGCATTCCTTACTAGCATGGCTGGGAGCGGCAAATCCCTAAAGGCTACTGAGTTCCCCATGAACGCTGCCCTGGTGCCCCAGTACCTGAAGCATGGCTTGCTCCGGAGGCAGCTGGCTGCCACAGAAGGCCGAGCTGTAGATGAAGGAAGGTGGGGGTGCCTGGTACAGCAACCCCGTAGCAGGCAGCTTGGGGAGGTCGGCCGCCTGCAGGGCCGAGATCTCCACGTACTGCCCCTTCAACGCCACCCCTGAGAGCAAGGCTGAGCTGGAGAGAACGGCACCTGTTGCCCCCTGAGCGGGAGAGGCCGGGCCCGGGCTGGGCTGGAGGTACAGGTGCTGGGACCTAATGGAGAAAGAAGCCAATTGGGGTCAGTAGAGGAAGTCTGCAGGACGGGCAATCGAACACCAAAAAGGCCCACCTTTGTCCCTCTCCTTCCCTCCTCCCTTCCCACCTGTAAGTGTGCAAGGAGGGGGTACTCGGGCGGTGGTAACTGCTGGCCCCACTCGTCCCGTGAAGCTGTGTCTCCAGCTGAGAAGTAGGGACCTGTAGGGGTGAGACATGAAGAGCAGACAGTCAGAACACGATGCAATGTTTCCAATGTGGGAGGGAGGCAGCCAGAAAGACACAGCAGCATCGTGTCTCATCCAACTGTGGTTTGGAGCCCCTCCCATCAATTATCTGTCATTACATTGTCCACTGAGTGGGAGGGAGGTAGCCAGCTGGACATAGCAACATTGTTTCACTACGAAATAGGTATGTATGTAATAGAAGTCAAAATATGAATGTATGTACATATCTACGTATGTATTTTTTCAAGATGGATTGCACATCCAGAGAGATCTGTGAATCCCACTGATGATGGATCTGAACCAAACTCGGCCAACTCTAACTCTGACTACTGTTGCAGTTTGGGGGGAGTAACAAACTGTACATCCTAATACGTTTTCTAATGGGACCATTCATAAAATCCACAAAAAAATGAACAATGACTATGTGTTGTCGAAGGCTCACATGGCCAGAACTAGTGAGTTTTCCAGGCTGTACGGCCATGTTCTAGAAGCATTCTCTCCTGATGTTTCACCCACATCTATGGCAGGCATCCTCAGAAGTTGTGGAGTCTGTTGGAAACGAGGCAAGTGAGGTTTACATATCTGTGGAATGATGTTCAGGGTGGGAGAAATAACTCTTCTCTGCTTGAGGCAAGTGTGAATGTTGCAATTGGCCAGCTTGATTAGAACTGAAATGACGATTTCTACTATTTATCTTTACAGAATACCTAGCTGGATATTGCTGGGTGCCTAATCTAGTTTATTTCCCTATCGTGGTCACTGTAGATCACACATCTGGTATTCCTGCACCCGCGCAGAACAGTTCGGAACCTTCTAGAAAGCATAAATCAAAGTATTAATGCTAGCCCCGCCCACCTTCGCCCTCGAGTATATATACAGTCAGTGGGTGGGGCTAGCCCTCAGTTCTCTTGATCCACCGCCATTGCAGCAGTCAGAGAACCTTCTTCTGCGAGCTTTCTTACATATATATTCTGATTGATCTACTGGCTTAACTTGGACTGTGTTTGGACTTCTGATTTCCCCATCGTTTGGACTTGGACTGTTTTCCTTAAGGTATCTCTCTGGCCTCTCAACTTGGACTGTACCCGACTAGGTCTCTTGTGATGGCTGCCGCTTCCTTTAAGAAGTGTACAGGCTGCCCTAACACCATCCCAGATTCAGATGGTCATTCTCTATGACTGTCTTGTCTTGGGGAGGGTCATCTCACCCGATCCTGCCCTGTGTGCGTGGCTTTTACCCCGTAGACAAGAAAGAATAGGGAGTTTGGCCTACCAACTGGCTTGGCGTCCCCTCCCTGAACAGGTGAAGGTCCATTCCACTAGAGCGATGTTCACCTCCGCTGCTTTTCTACATGGAGTTCCATTGGAATCGGTGTGCCGTGCTGCCATCTGGTCCAACCCATTGACATTTGTGTCACATTACAAATTGGATGCTGTCTCCAGGAGGGACTCAGAATTTGGCAGAGCAGTTGTTTTTGGCGCTGGCATGATGCCCACCTGCCAAGGTCAGTAGCTCGCTATTCTACCAGATGTGTGATCCACAGTGACGATAGGGAATTATGGGTTGCTTATCTGTAACAGTAGTTCCCTGAGTGGTCACCTGTGGATTCACACATCCCCGCCTGTCCTCCCCTCGAGTGTCATGCCCCACCTTCTGGTTGCTTTGTGCGGCGGAAGAGAACTGCGGGCTAGCCCCACCCACGGGCTGTGTGTGTGTGTGTGTGTGTATGTATATATATATATATATATATATATATATATATACACACACACACACACACTCGAGGGCGAGGGTGGGCGGGGCTAGCATTAATACTTTGATTTATGCTTTCTAGAAGGTTTTGAACTGTTCTGTGCGGGCGCAGGAATACCAGATGTGTGAATCCACAGGTGACCACTCAGGGAACTACGGTTACAGGTAAGCAACCCATAAGTAATAATTATCTTGTATACATTTTAAATCTGAGGGCAAAAAACAAATTGTTAAGCCACTCTGAGTGTCTTTGTAGTTGAGTAGGGTAAATATTGTCTAAATAAAAAACAATGCGGACCCACAATTCCAACAAGTTATCTTGTATCTCCCTTCACCACTTCACATTACGAAGGGGAACAAGAGATTGGAGGGGAGGCTTTTCTTTTCTCTCTCTCTCTGATTTTATTGTTGTGATCCAACTAAGACATTGTCAGTCATGAATTTTTAGAATTTTTTTTAGAAACTGGCTATATAAGACCTTATAGAGGGGATAGCAATATAGAAGTTTGCACTATGACATTTTACTCTCAATCTCCCATTGACATCTATTGGCAACCTAGCCCTTGTTTTTCAACTTTTAGAGTCTTTTCACATACTCCTTCCACTTTTTAAAGCACTTTATGAATACTTCCTGCACTTTATGGACTCTAATGACTTTATGATCTACGCCCATGATGCCCCCTAGCCCGTTGCACTTTTGTTTGCACTTTGTGGGGGTTGGGGAGGACTGGAGGGGGCCGGAGAGTGCAGGAGGAGGGAGGGAGATAAATGGGGAAGAATGCCAATTTTTAATGAAGATAAAAAAAATAAAGTAATTACTTTGGTTTCTCAAAAAGGAATTGGAGTTGATGGTTGTTTGGAGGTTGGGGGGAGTTCTATTAGCCCCCCCCCCCATAGAACCAATATGGATCACAAGTCCATTAAGGAGACGTTGAGGACCTGTTTTATAGATTTTATGGTTTTTATATCTTTAATGTTGAACTGTGTTATAACTGTTTTTATAATTGTTTTTAACTGTACCCTGTTATTATGACATTGAATCACTGCCGATTGTCAACCACCTTGAGTCGCCATTGGCTGAGAAAGACGGTATAAATAGTAATAATAATAATAAAACTTTATTTCTAACCCACATCCATCTCCCCAAAGGGGACTCGGAGCGGCTTACATGGGGCCGTGCCTGAACAACAAATCACAAAAAATATCACAAACATCAGAAAGCAATAAACACAATAAAAATACATCTATGAAAACACAGCAACATAGATGAATCTAAAACAGAAACGAATGCAGTAAATAAAATAAATAAATTGTACCTGGTTCCCATAGAAGAGCTCTGGGTAGAGTCGCTGGCCCTGGCCTCGCTCACCTGAACAGGCAGAAACACGGAGAGGTCAGGCATCCATTGCCTAGTGAACGCCGAAAGGACACTCACCCACCCTAATCCTTTGTCTCTCTTAACTACCTGAAAACATAGAGGACTCTGCTGGGAGGCTCTGCAGGCATGAAGCAGTGGAGACAGCAGCTGGGGCGACCGAGAATGGCCGGGCATCACAGGAACGGCCAGGAAGCATCTCGGGGGAAGCTCTGTGGCTGGCAGGAGGCGGCGGGAGCAGCTCCCATTCCCGGGGGGCAGAGACCAGCTGCGGAAAAGCATGGACAACAGGGACCATGAGAAGAGAAGGCAGGCATTCTACAGTTCTCCAGTTGCCTCCCTTAATTCCTGCTCAAAAGATGCTGTTTATTTATTTATTTACAGCAAGGGTGCTCACACATTTTTAGCATGTGAGCTACTCTTAAAGCAACCAAGTCCAAAAGATCTACCTGCCTCCGCCGCCACGCGCTCCCGCCGCCACACGCTCTTGCCACCGCGTGTGCTCCTGCTGCTGTTTTCCGCCCGTGTGCAGCGCTTCTTCCACCTGCGGGGCATTTCAGGAAGGAGAAAGCACGAGGCGGGGCATCCAGAGGGAGCACTCCACCCTGCCTGTCTCGCCGGCAACGGAGGCTGCAGAGCTGCTTCTGGACGAGAGAGAGGCAGGGCGCTCCCTCCAGAGGCCCCGCCTCGTGCTTCCTTCTTCCTGCAATACCCCGCAGGCGAAAGAAGCACCGTGAGGGTGGAAGCCAGCAGCAGGAGTGCGTGTGCGTGCAGGGTGTGCGCGCGCATGGCAGGAGCAACTCATCTGGATGGTGAGGCCCGAAGATCACCTGGAAGAGGGCCGAAGATCTACTAGTAGCTCTCGAGCTACCTAATGAGCACCCCTGCCGTACGTACTGTACATGAAGACCAAATATAAGAGCAAGACAATAACATATAACTATAAACTAACCTAACCAAATTAAAACATAAACATAAAATAACATTTAGACATAAAGCATAAAAATTAAAATATCGGTAATATAATATTTATATTAAAGTCCACTGATAAACAACACGATTTAAAAAGTTATCAAAATCACGCCATCCAAAATAGAGTCCGTAGTCGTTCCATTGGTCCATTCACAATTCCTTATTAGCTAATTGCTGCTATTTGAATCTTCACAATTGGCAGGTAAGGCTAGAAATTGGGAAGCCATTCCAGAACAACCCCAATTTTTTAAAATAAATCTTTGGTCATCCAAACCTGTAAATGATTTTGGTTCTCTCAAGGGTGTTGTACTTTAGTCATATCATGAGAAGAGATGGCAGTAATGCTTGGTAAAGTGGAGGGCAGTAGGAAGAGAGGAAGGCTGCACTCCAGATGGATGAACTCAAACTAGGAAGCCACGGCCTTGAACCCGCAAGACTTGAGCAGGGCTCTTGACAAAAGGATGACTTGGAGGTCTCCCATTTGTGGAGATAGTGGAACTCAAATTTAATTTGATAGCAGTTAACAATAACTAAACGGAGGGCACCAGAGGCAACTTAAAATCTGCTCCAATGTAGAATGATTTTCAAATTCAATTTTGATTTGGAGTATTATAATGTTCTGGGGAGATTGAGCTGCAAGTAAAACTCATATGCAGAGATTTCCTATGTCCTAAAATTATTTCAAGTGCTTCTACAGGACCAATATTACCCAAAGCAGAACTTTAGACAGGTAAGGCTAGAAATTGGGAAGCAGTATTTTTTTCTCCAATTACAACCCTCAAAATCCCCCAGCTAGCGGTACTTTGGCCCCTTGAGCCTCCACATCATGTAGAACCACTCACCCCTTCAGTAAGTGCTTCTTTGTCAGCTTTCGGCCCTTCATTCACTATAAAACGGAGATCGGCATCCTGAAGGAGATGGGAAACCCAGGGGAGAAAGAGATTAGGAATCTAATGTAATGTGCTCAGAAACTTGGGGGGGGGGGGGAAGAGGAGGAAAAGAGGGAGACTAGAGCCCCCCCCCCAAAAAACCCCCTACCATCTCTCTTTGCACTTACCTTTTCACTGGCTCCAAACTGGATGGGTGGGCAGGTTCCCGAGTTATCCAGCTGAGCACCTGCCTCTGACTTCATGGTGCCCAGCCCTTCACTGCTGTCTTTTGCTTTCTCCGCTCGCTGGGAACGCTCAGTACCGATTGCGCCAGGAGGAGGGTGGTCTCGGGGCGGAGGTTCAGAGGAACCGCTCACCTGTTCAGAAAAGGCAGAACAGTGAACCTTAGGGGTCCCCCTTGACCCAGGGGGCAAATGACTCACTTAAAGGCCTAGAAAATTGCCAGCAGGCCCAGCCTTTTGCGGCAAGGAAGCCATAATTATAGCATCCGCTCATATTGCAGAGCGGCGTTTCCCAACTTTGTGCCCTCCAGATGTTCTTCCTCCAAAGAAGGAACTGCAATCCAAGACATCCAGAGGGCATAAGATTTGGGAAAACTGGTCTAGTGTGAAGGTTGCCCCGTCCCTTGATGAGACTTTGTACTAGTCATGTGCTTTTGAGACAAAAGGCTTAGATTTTTGGGTCCATTTCCGTCTGATCTCTCATTTCGTTTACCCGAAAGGGGAGGAGTGTTTTCTGTTTCATTTGGCAGAGATTTGGCCCATTGGCTACAATGGGAAACTTTATAAAGGCTCAATCTTCAACCATTTAAAGACCTATTTGCATTAAACGTACCTCAGTTGTAGACCCCATTTACAACTGCAGGCCTTCCAAGTTTCAAAACAATTCATCAATCTACTGATTATTAAGAATTATTTTAAATTTGAAACATAACATTTTTAAAAATAAGACAAACCGTAAGAGATGGTTCTGGGAATTGTAGTTGCCGGTTGTGTCCATTCTCAGCCAATCAGAGCATGGACACCACCAGCCTTTTTATTAGCCGAGAGACACATAAAGAAAAAAAAACTTCAACTCCCATCATGCTCCAAGAGGAACTTTCAATGGCTACCCTATGCTAGTGCCACCGGGATAGCAAGTTCTAAAGCAGTGGTTCTCATCCTTCCTCATGCCGTGACCCCTTAATACAGTTCCTCATGTTGTGGTGACCCCTAATGATTACATTATTTTTGTTGCTACTTCATAAATGTTATGAATCATAATGTAAATATCAGATATGCATGGTGTATTTTCATTCACTGGACCAAATTTGGAACAAATATCCAATACGTCCAAATTACTGGTTGGGTTGGGGGGCAGGGAGAGGGTGATTTTGTCATTTGGGAGTTGTAGTTGCTGGTATTTACAGTTAACCTACAACCAAAGAGCATTCTGATCTTCACCAATGATGGAATTGAACCAAACTTCGTACACAGAACTCCCATGACCAAAAGAAAATATTGGAAGTGTGTGGTGGGCATTGACCTTGATTTTTGGAGTTGTAGTTCACCTACATCCAGAGAGCACTGTGGACTCAATGATGGATCTGGACCCAACTTGGCACAAATCCTCAATGTGCACAAATGTGAATATTGGTGGGTTTGGGGGGAAATAGACCTTGACATTTGGGAGTTGTTGTTGCTGGGATTTATAGTTCACCTACAATCAAAGCGCATTTTGAACCCCACCAATGATAATATTGGGCCAAACTTCCCACACAGAACCTTCATGACCAACAGAAAATACTGTGTTTTCTGATGGTCTTTGGTGACCCCTCTGACACCCCCCTCGTGACCCCTCCAGGGGTCCCGACCCTCAGGTTGAGAAACGCTGTTTTAAGGGCTCCCTCCGGAGGAGGGAACTTTCCAAGAAAAAATGAAATAAGCTTCTTCTGCTGGGGAGAGAAAAAAAAAAACTCCACTGAGGCAGGGGGAATTAACTCATTTGTGGACTTAATTCTCTGAAAATATAATCTTTCTGAACTCGTTTCACTGGTCTTTTAGTCTCTCTCTTCCCCTTTCTGTTTTTGAAAATTACACAAAAATGGCCATTCAAAAAATACAAATCTTTTCGTTAACAGTGACTCAGGCCCAACTCTACTTTGTACCTTCTCCTTGAGCAGACTGGAGTCTCTGGTTGGTGGTGGCCGCCTCCTCTGCTCTTTCGGCTCGGCTCCTTCAGGCCCAGTTGCAACGGTCGCGTCACTGCTCCCTGTGCCGATGGCTCCACTGTGCTTGTTGCCAGTGTCCGGTGTGGCCTTCAAGCCCCCGTCAGGAGAACTTCGCTGGCTGCACGTGGCTGAAGAGACCTGCGAGTCGCTGCTGAGATCCACACCACTGTCTGAGAGGCTCATCTGGGGAAAAAGCAGAGATGTTTCATCCAAGTAGGTTGGAGGTAGTAAGAAGAGCCCCAGAAGCTCTGTTCTCTATAGGGAACATCTCTGGAGCAGGTTTCCCCCACCTTTTATGTGGCAGCTCAGCAACTCTGGTCCTCACCTCTGTACTGGCAACCTCTTCAAAGGCATTCAAGGGGTCAATCCAGGGCTCCACAGATGCAGGCCTATAACTTTTCCTGGAGGAGTCTGATGAAGAACCAAAGGGTGGATGAGAAAAGTCTTGTCCGTCTCCCAAAAGGCCTCACTTTGCCTTTGCTCCACCCTTCCAAAAACTTCCAGCCCAATAGCAAATTCTACTTCAGTCACCCTCTCTAACCCGGCCCCACATCGCTAGATTCCAAAGGAAGCAACCATTTTCAGAATGAATGTGGTACCACTCAATATTATTTATTTATTTATTTATTACATCATTTCTACCCCGCTCTTCTCAACCCCCGAGGGGGGACTCAGAGCGGCCTAGCAAAAGGCAACAATTCGATGCCGATACACAATATAAATACCATATAAAACCATAGACATTCAGCATTAAAATACAGTTAGCAATTAACACATAATACACATACACTTAAGTTAAAAACAGTGTTCCATCCACAACATGAACATTGAGCCATATCCATCAACTTGCCATTACAATTCCAATCCAAAGTGCTGCATTGTGCTAATGTGCAAAAGTTTGGTCCCACAGCCACGATTTCACTTTTTCCCCGAATGCCAGGAGGGATGGGGTTTTATTTTATTTATTGGATTTGTACACCGCCACTCCCAAAGGCTCGGGGCGGTTTACAACATGAAAATTGATCACAAATGGACAAGCAATAAAATGGACAAGCAATTAAAACAATAAAATACAGTAAAAATTCAGTAGCACAATAAAACACTGACGAGAATTACTAGCAATCAAACGCCTGCCTAAATAGATGTCTTGCAAGCTCTGCGAAATGTGTTCAAATCTCGCAGAGCACATGTCTCCGAAGGCAGTGCGTTCCACAGTGTAGGAACAATGATGGAAAAGGCTCGCTGTCTAGTTGAAGTTAGCTGAAAGGATTTCACACTGGGAATAGTTAGAAGATTCGAGTCCTCTGAACGAAGTGATCTCGGGGGGTTATATGGAATCAGGCGATCCTGTAAGTACACTGGCCCCAGACCATACAAGGCCTTAAATGTAAGGCGATCCGGCATTCAATTGGAAGCCAGTACAGATCCTGCAGAGTTGGTGTAATTCGGCACATTGCGGGGTCCCCCGCATGTAGCCGAGCTGCAGCATGTTGATCGTATGTCGCTTGGAAGCGCATTCCACAGATGGGGAGCCACCACCGAGAAGGGCATATCTCTCATCCCCACCAACCGTGTTTGAGAAGTTGGCGGGAGCGAAAGCAGGGCCTCCCCAGATGATCTTAAATTACGAGGTGGGACGTAGCGGCAGATGCGTTTGGACAAGTAAGCTGGGCCAGAACCGTATAGAGCTTTAATGGTAAAAACCAGCACTTTGAATTGAGCTCGGAAGTGGACAGGCAGCCAGTGGAGCTGACACAACAGGGGGGTGGTATGCTCCCTGTATGTAGCTCCGGTCAATAATGCAGCCATCTTTAGCAACTCAATAATAAGAAATAATTGTTTCATAAAATCTAGTTTCCTCCCCATTTCTTCTATTTGTAGTGTATTTATTTGTTTTTGGAGTATTTCTAACTGTAATTTTGTTCTTTGATCTAAAAATGCAGAAACAGTAACACCCAACATAAATATCACATTCTCCCCATATCTTCCTCCACTCCCAAGAGTTTTGAGTCTATCCCTCTTGTCTCTTTTATTTCAGACAACTCACTAGAATTCAATTGGTTCCAAATCTGTGGGGCTAGCCCCTCAGATACTGGGACACTTCTGCTGCGGGGCTCCCCGGGAGACTCTTCTTTGGGAGCTGTATATCCTGGGCCACTGGGGAAGGCTAGGGATTCCTGAGAAAGAGGGAGAAGGGGAGAAAGTTACTTCTGAGAACTAGAAACAGAAACCCTTTGTCCATTCCACTCAAAACGACGATGGAAAAAGAAGCATACCTGCTGCAATAGGTCTTGCTTGCGAGGCCGTTCCCGTTGCTTTGCAGGAAAGCTGCCCAATGTGCCAGAGTCTTTGAGGGGCCTGCTGTTGGAGTGGAGCAGCTGGTTTTCGTCCAAGTAGCAAGAGTCTGGGTGAGAGGAATACAGTATGCAGAATTTCTGGTCAAAAAGGATGGGGGGCATACAGTGTTCCCTCACTTATCGCGGGAGTTCCGTTCCAGTACCACCCGCAATAAGTGAAAATCCGCAAAGTAGGGATGCTATATTAATTTTAATATTTATATATTATTATATATATATTGTATATTATTTTCTTACCCACGCTTCCTTACTTTTAATATATGTGTGTTATGGTGACAATTTTTAATCTTATTTTGTTTATCTTATGGTTATGTTGTTTACTCTGTATGTATTGTGTCCTCTCCATTGGCGCCCCCTTGTTGTGGGGGAGAGGCTTGCATACCCTAATGAAGTTGTGAGCTATGCTGGCGGTGGCATAATAACCACTGGTAGGGCCTCCCATGCCAGACAGGTCACAACCGAAGGGTCTGACAAAGAGTGTCAAAGCAGGATGGGCTCTCTAGCCTTTTGGCAACCATCCTAGGAGAAGGAAAACTCTGATTTCAAACCCGGGCAGATGGTGCTCGTTTAACCCTGTAAGGTCAACCATCTAAGAGAAGGAAACTCGAACCAAACCTACGACCTGAGGACCTTGCTGCCACCGTCCTAAGCTTGCTAGGCCCAAGCAGACGAACCTTTGGTTTAAAGGGTGAGGCCAGTTCTGTGCACGCTGAGCTCCACCAGAAAGGTCCATTCTACAGGCTCGAAGGACACATCCAACCTCCGAATCATCAACGTGCATGTAGAAAGCGTGGGATGAGTCCTTCCTGAATCTGAATCTTCGTGAAGAAAAGCCAAGATTGTGATGTTATTTGGAAACCGCTCTGAGTCCCCTTGGGGAGATAGAGCGGTATATAAAGTTTTATTATACTATTATTATTATTACCTGCCTCCCGGCCAATCCTGAGAACACTTGCCTGCCTCCCTGTCCGCCGCAGACCCCAGCAGAACCTCCAGAGCCATACAGGCAGCAGCAGGCCAAGGAGTCAGGCCTTCCCCGCTGTGCCTCAGGCCACCACACTTCCGGGGTCTGTGGAGGCCAGGGAGGCAGGCCTTCCTCGCCACGCCTCAGGCTGCCGCACTTCCAGGGTCATTGGCCTCCACTGTACATAAATAATTTATATTATATATTTTTAATTAATATTGTCCAAAACCCACAAAACAGCAAGTCCACATAAAGTGAACTGCGAAGTTTCGAAGGAACACTGTACATGGAAACCCTAAGATATTCCATCTCTTGAGTCTAGAAACACTCGACTGCAGCATATGTCACAAACACCCTCGCCCCTTGACAGCAACTCTAATAGTTTGCAAGGCATGTCTTGAGGAAACACGGCCTCTAAAGCAAAGCTTTCCAAACCTGTCATGTTGCTGACATATTTTTTAGACTCAGAATTGGAAGGGATAACATGGGTCATCCACTCAACCCCTCTGCCATGCAGGGAAAGCACAATTAAAGCACCCCCAACAAATGGCTATCCAGTCTCTGCTTAAAAACCTCTGAAGGAGCATTGAGGCAGTGATTTCTACTGTTGAAAAACTCTTATAACTGCACCATTTCGCAACACAGTAGCTGGCAAAACACAGGTTAAACCAACCCCTTGTAAAATATACGGTCACATGCGTGAATTATAATAACAAAATGTATGGATCCACAATGTTATCCCATGAAAACCTTTGATTTACATTTTTAAATATATATGATTTGTAAGATACTATAATGGGATTTCCAATGTTTTTTCAATTTCTTGTTACATTCAAGTGACACAAACTGCAAACCAACATGCTTAATGTATCACAATAAACAGTTTGAGAAGTTCTGCCCTAGAGTTATTTGTTTGCTTCCAAAAAATCTAGGGTCACACAACAGGAGGCGTAGACTCCTCACACCCCACCCCAAATCCCTGCCTTACAATAACATCCTCAGCAAAAGAAGCAAAGTAACGAAGAAAGCGGTCTTACTCTGAGTCAAAGCATATATCTCCAGTTAGTCCAGTGCTGTCTACTCTGGCTGGCAGCAGGTCACCAAGCTTTGGTGCATGATTCCTTCCAAATTCTCCTAGAAGCTCTCCCCCTTCAAGTACCAATCTCAATCTTGTGAAACTTCACAAATCAGAGGCTATAAGGCAGACATGGGCAAACTTCAGCCCTCCAGGTATAAGCTGGCTGAGATTTCTGAGAGCTGAAGTTCAAAATATCTGGAAGGCCAAAGTTTGCCCATGCATGCTATAGGGTATGATATACATGGGGAGAAAACATACTAGCTGGCCCTCCAAAACTCCTTCTGCCATCTCCTCCTCCCTTCCATGCAGAGAAATAGGGTTCCTTTTAACCACCCAGCACATGCTTCAAAAGGGGAAAAAAGAGGGCTGGGATAGTCTAGTTCCAGAGAAGCCAGAGCCTAAGAATGGATGTCCAAAGGCACCACAAGTTACCTGTGCTCCCACTGCTCCTACTTTCAAAGCGTCCCAAGGGGAGGGAAGAGGAATTGCTGTTTCTGGACCCCAGGAAGGTCGGCTGGGCTGGACCAGGAGAGGAGGTTGGCTTGGCGTGGCGGCTCCCAAGCTCGGCCAGGGCCTGCTGGATCCCAGCCGGGTCGCTGTGGATGACACGGTCCAGGCGATACACTGTACTGGTGGTGGGCGCTGGAGGAAGACTCAGACCTGGAGAATGGTCGTCTGTGTTCCGGCTGGAGAAACAAGACGGCGAGGGAGGAAGCGTTACAAAATGGAAGGAGAGCTTCCTTGTTGTAAGGGAGGGTTCATGAAAAAAATTGGCAACAGTGAAAAGTTTCTGAATCCTACTCATTTACAGTGTTCCCTCACTTATTGCTGGGGTTACGTTCCAGGATCTCCCGCAATAAGTGAAAAACCGTGGAAATACCATATGTGCGATTCACAAGGACCATGATGGGGAACTGGATAAAGAGGGCTGGCTGCAAGATAAAATAGCTATTGGCCGAATCCTCAGCATATGATGCATAACCAGTTTAAATCTGAACTATAGAGACTATCATTTTGAAGGCTTTGACCTGACATTTTTTTGCTCTGCCTCCTTGAATATGGGTTATTTTATTATTAACTCTATTTATACCCTGTCTTTCTCTACCCTAAAAGGGACTCAAGGCAGCTTATAAATATATATGTAGGCAATTATTCAATGCCTTCAAAACATGCAATTCCAGTAACATTAAAATTAAATTAATTATTATTTATTTACATCATTTATTTCCCGCCCATATCAGCCCGAAGGCGACTCAGGGAGGCGAACAATCGGCACAATTCGATGCCATTTATAAAACATAAAAATACATCAATAGAATAAAAACATATCATTGCGATATCTAAAAATATCAAAAGCATCAAAAACAATGACAATAAAAAATTTAAAAAATAAAATGAATACATAATAAACATTTAAAATGGGTTTGCTTCATCTCCCTTATGCAGGCATACTTAACTTCTCTCCCATGTCACAACAGGCCTAATACTGACTGGTCGCAGTCACACAAGCTACAATGACCTTCAGATGCTCTATATGGGACTGCCCTTGAATAGG
Organism: Anolis apletophallus; assembly: GCA_030556195.1. Classification (NCBI taxonomy): domain Eukaryota; kingdom Metazoa; phylum Chordata; class Lepidosauria; order Squamata; family Anolidae; genus Anolis; species Anolis apletophallus. Next base: position 192,542,534 of record JARBWK010000001.1, on the reverse strand, counting down.
CTATATTACAGTGTTCCCTTGCCGCTTCGTGGTTCATTTACCACAGACTCGCTGTTTCGCCCTTTTCCCTGCGCCCTCACATCCATCCTCCTTGCCTTCCCTCCCTGCCTGCTTTCCTTCCTCTGCCATGGTGCCAGAGGGGGCTTCTTCTTTTGAGTAGCCCCCTAGGCAGCAGCAGAAGTTCCTGACAGTGAGGTGGCCAGCCAATGGGAAGCGGACCCTGCTTTCCCTCGATTGGCTGGAAGGCCACGGCAGGCAGCGTGCCTTCCCTCGGCAGCGAACTTGGCGGTTTTGGCGGCAGCGGGGACGCAGTAGCACTGGAAGCGGGTTTGCTTTGGGCCTTTGGCCCAATTTTTAGCTGGTTTTTTTTTTGGTCCCCTGGGACTTCCTCCTCGGCTGGCCTTGGGCTCCCTCCCTGTTTTGAGTATTCATGCCAAGTTTGGTGCGGATCCATCATTGTTTGAGTCCACTGTGCTCTCTGGATGTAGGTGAGCTACAACTCTCTTTGAATACCCCTAATTTGCAGATTTTCACTTATTGTGGGTGGTCCTGGAACATAACAGCCACAATAAGTGAGGGAACACTGTATTGGCTATTTAGACATATCTTGATCAGCTAGCTATTTCTTTCCCAGTGATGTTTTTGACTCATCAAGCCCTTGAACAGCCTGGATTCCATGTACTTGGGGAACATCTCCTCCCATACAAGTCTTTCCCAGAGTTAATGCTGCCTGCAAATTCCAACTCATGCAAAGTCCAGACCAGTCCCAATGAGAAACACAACAGCTTCCATCATGTCCCGAAGACATCTCTACAACCACATTCTCAATGTTTTCCAAATTTTATCAACTTTAATCCAAAATTTGCCACTTTTTATTTACTATGAACTATAATTTGCATGTTTGTATACAATTTTGTATATATCTATATCTATAGAGTACTGGTATAAAAATATTGAAATCGGACCGATGTCCACATTTTGCTAATAATCCAACTTTTATCACCCTTTCCACCAACCTAATGGTAAAGGATTATGAAAATAGCATTGAATTAGAACTATACATATTAGTCCAGAAATTTTAGTTTCCAAATCAATGCCTCCCTAACTGGATCAATTTATCCATGGGTCAATGTAAGTACTGTACCTTAACTATTATTTAAAGAGGACCCACCCACTTCTCTGAGTGGCAAGAAGGCTTAGTTCATTCTGGGAGAATGTAAAAGAACTAACCTTCTGCTGCTGTGAGACTGCTTTTGATCTCTTTGAATGTTCAGGTGACTCCAAGGCCATTTTGCTATCTATTCAACAGATTCTTTCCCTCTTGTTGATCAATCCCTCATCTCAAGTTAAATATGAACCTCCTCTGGCCTTACCTCTCCCTTTCCCAGGTCGAGATTGTCCCCCCACCCTTCAGTCACACATGCATACCCCTTTCCCCTCGAATCCCCCTCTTCCAAGGACTTGCCTGCGGTTTTTGGGAGAGGGCCAACTCCTCTTGTCGCCACCACTTCGCCCGCTGCCACTCCCTCCACGACCAGCTCTGCCGCCTCCTCCACCGGGGGCAGGATTGGAGCGGCGGTTCTGGCGGTCCATGCCAGGCCGCTGGCTGGAGAAGCTGCGCTTGGACATTTCCTTCCTCTGTGCTAAGCTGAGCTCATTGTTGGAGGGCCGTCCGCCTACTGAAGGTGCACCTGAACAGCCCCCCTTCAGGAAGGCAGTAGGGGGAGGCCCGCCCGGCGCTGGCTCCTTCTCGCCGCCTCCCCTGCGCTCTGTGAAATCGCTGCTCTCTGAAGCGGTTTCCCACTCCTCATTGGCCTGGTCAGAGTTCTGATTGGACAGATCAGGGGACTTTGTGCCGGCCACGCGCCTGCTGGTTGATTCCTCTGGCACTGGGACAGAAGCTGCTGGGGGAAAAGGTTGCGCTGTTCTCTGCTCCCCATTGAGCCGGGCTGCATTTTCGCGCTCCTGTTTCAGTCTCCGGAAGCGGGGCGGCTTGTCCTGCTGTTGGGAACGCCCATGACGCCGTCGTCGGGGTGGCCGGTCAAAGCCACGGTCTGAGTTGGGACCAAGAGGCTGTTGTTTCGGGGGACCTTGGAAAACATTGGAGTCCTCTGGAGTCACAGCAGGAGGTCCAGATGGGACTTTCTCCTTTCCAGAGGACTCCATAGGTGCCTCTTGCTGCTTTTCAGGCTTCTTGTTGGGCTGAGGCTTGGATGGGGGGCTCCATCCACCAGGAGGGGCACGGCCGCCACCTCTGCCCCGCCGTGAGGGTACACCGCGAGGGGTAAAGACACGCCCACCACGGGTGCCAGGATCAGAGAGACGTGGAGGCATCCTGTCAGCAAACCGAGGTAAGCCAGGGTGCAATGAAGAATGTGCAGATGTGTTTGTCATCGGGTGCCCTCGATTGCGATGGCTCGGGGCTGGTTCTTTAGTCACCTCCTTGTCCGAATGGGCCACATCACTGGCGCTCTCGTGAGTCTCGCTTCCCGTTTCCGATCCCCGCTGGCGTCGCCTTTTAGGGATCTCTTCATACTCCGAGCCTTCACTCCGTGTCTCGCTGGTATTGCGTGGGCGGAAATTGGAGCCTGGCCCAGGGGGCTTACCAGGTCCATCGTCCAGCCGGTAGAAAGGTTCACGGTAGCTACGGAACTCCCGGCTTCTCCCCCGCCCCCCTCGGCCACGGCCGCTGTAGGCTCCCCGGAAACCCCGACCTCTGGCAAAATACTCTCCGCGTCCCCTGGCCCGGCCACGGCCAGCATAGCCGCCGCCGCGCTCAAAGGGGCCATCTCGACGTCGCCGACTTGGCGACAATGGACCCTGTTGTTGTTGCTGCTGCTGTTGCTCTTTAGGTGGCATGATTGTTCCCCCATTTAACACTGGCTTGGCCTTGTTCTCCTTTCCGGGTTTTGGGGATTCTTTAGGAGGTTCCAGTTTGTTGCTTGCAGCCTCTGCAACTTCCTTGGCCTTCCCTGTAGGACGAGTGTCCTCACTTTCGTCCTTCATCTCCTTTGGAGGAAGAGGCTTCTTGATAGGCCCAGCCCGCCGCGGGGCCTTTTCCCCAGATATCTCCTCAGTCCGCCGGCTGCTGCCAGGACGGGGCCCCCAACGTGTCTCTGTTTTGGACTCCCGCCGGGGCTGCTTATGGAATTCATGCTGCTGCCGCGGTGGCTTTTCCACTCGCCGCAAAACCTCCTCTTTGACAGGAACCTCTTCTTTGGGCTGTTCAGCAGGAGGCTTCTTGGCTAACACAGGCCGAATGACGGGAGGTTCGGCTGCTTTACTCTCTTCTGGGGGCTCGCGATGCAGCAGTGGGGGCTCTTCTTCATTTTTGCGAGTTGGCTGGATCTGGGGTTCAGGACGCACATTTCTGTTCACCTCTGCTGATGCTGCCAAGGTTAGGTTAGCTTGCCATGGTGGCCCTGGTCTTGGTGGCTCATCCACCGGGAAACGATGTAGTGGAGCAGAACCGCCGTTTTCTGAGAAACCCTGGTAGTTTCCCATGTAAGGCTGGGGGGTAACAGCATCACGTAGGCGAACAGGGGGTGTCTCACTCCTAAAAGAAAAGGCAACATATTTCATTGTAAATATAGTCCCAAGAAGTGTATCTACCCCCTTTCCATCTGCCTCTAAGATATAAGCCAGATCTGAAAAAAATCTGTTTTCTTCTCTTCACGCCTTGGGGTATAGGATCTTAGCCAGTATCTGAAAATGTTACTTTTTTGACAACAGCTTCTGGAATAGAGGTGTCAAACTCACTTTCAGCAAAGGCCACATCTGTCAGAAATATTAAAAATTAACTAGGCATTTTAAAATTACAAAAATGTGAGTCAAGCACTGAGTTAAATGGATGCAGTAACTCAGCAAAAGCTGCAGTTCTATATAAGCATGTGTGCCTGTAGCTTAGTAGCCTCCGTCTGTGAGAGGTCTTTGTAGCAGAAGGGCCTCGGTGTGTTTATAGAATTCATGCTGCAGCCATGGTGGCTTTTCCACTTGCTGCAAAACCTCTTATTTGATGGGCCTCAGTGTTATTTCGTCTCAGTGTATGAGAGGCATCAGTCTGAGAGCCCACAGAGTGAGAAGGTCTGTGTGAGGTAGATCCCAGTGTTAGCAGGCCTCAGTGTGAGAAGTCATAAATATTCATAAATTTAGAACAGATACAAAAGTACAAGGTACTTAGCATACCTCAAGGAGTCCCGTAAGATTTCACTGTCCACAAGATGACACCTTTGGGTCAATAGAGCCTACTATGCGCTATGTGTTATTCCAATGCATCTCGTTGATATATGCTCGCCTTGAATTGATGGTACTGGTATAAGTCCTACTGGTATGCCTCTGAGGAAGCCGGGGAACCTTAATCCAGGGAACTCTCAGTGAAACGGTTTGAGCTCCGTAGACTTAAGAACCGTCAGGCAACCAATTGGAAGTTCATACTCTACTATTTACAAGGAGTCTAAATCTCCTTAGGGGAGGAGGGCATGGGGTATAGGTTATTTTTATTTTTATTATTTTATTTTTTATTTTTATTATTTTATTTTTATAGGGCACTGGTTGATTATTCCTGGCTTTGGCATTATTAATTAGGTGGGTTTTAGTAGTTTTTCAGTGTATTAGTTTTATACTGTGTATTTACAGTAGGTTACCTGTATAGTTTATTATTATGATAATTGTATTGTACTGTGTTTAATTGCCCACTTGTGTTTTAGTATGGATGTATATTTTTGCATAATATGCCTTTGAAATATTGTTAAGTGTATTCGTACACAATTTGAAGCTTGTCTTCGCCCTGTAAAATTTGTTTTGGAAGCTTTGCTTCACTGTCTACACTGTTTGTATTGTATTGTGAGCCACACTGAGTCCCCTTCGGGGTGAGAAGAGCGGCATACAAATAAATTGATTGATTGATTGTTCTGCAACCTGCAAAACGTGGTCGAGCGGAGAACTCCTAAACAGAGTCGACCAGGTGGATTACAAATTGTACATCTATATTAGATGAACGCGACGCAATAACCCGCCCGTGTGGATTACAAACTTCATATACATAGAGAAGAATATTATTTTCTTGGGCTGGAACATTGCCAATTGTGAAACCAGGATCGACACTCTTCGAACCCGATAATCCGGATTATAATAACAAGACTTGGAATACTCAACTATTTTTCCATCTTGCAGACAGTGAAATCTTACGGGACTCCTTGGGATATGCTAAGTACCTTGCACTTTTGTATCTGTTCTAAATTTATGAATATTGATGAATTTACACTATGAAATATATCAAATGATGGTTTGATACTATTTTGCTACTAAGGCTGATTCTCTCCCTTGTGGATTGTTAGTTATGAGAATTTACAGCTTTACTCTTCTGTATAACACTCAGTGTGAGAAGGCCTGGTGAGAGAAGCCCATCATGTGTGAAGCTCCTGTGTAACTTCGATGTGAGGCTCTGTGAGAGAGAAGCTATTTATCTACATGAGAATGAAGCCCAGCATGGAAGCAAAGAAGAAAGTGTAAAGAACTTTGTGTTATAGAAACCTTGTTATTGTAAGTAGCTTAACCATGTTATTTTACTACAAAGAAAAGCCTTCTATGGAAAAGATAACATTGGTCTGTGTATTTTTGTTCTTTTTATCACTTTGGGCTACTGGTGCTGGGTCATGCTGCTGCTGCTAAGTTACTCTGCTATACATTCATAAGGAGGGTCCACTTGCCCAACATCATCAACAACAATGGCTTTCAAAGAGTCATTGAATCCATGGTTGGGGCTCTCTAGTTTTTACCCAATTTGGATACCCAGATGTTACTGAACAACAAACTCCCCCCACCACCACACTTTTGAATATTCACCATGCAGACTGAGGATAATGAAAATTGCAACCCAATCGTTCTGAGATTGGGGAAAGGCTAAAGGACATTTCAAAGTGAGGCATCATATCCACAAGCCTTGTATCTAAACTGAAACCCCACCTCCTGACTAAACAGAAGAAACTGCAGCCTTCCAGGTATTACTGCATCGCAACACCCATTAGCTCTAGTTGTGATGTCTAATGATGAGGCATACAGAAGTTGTAGTCCAGTATCTGGATGACCATGTAAAATGACATAGCAGGTCAGATTCAGCCTGCAGTCCTTGAATTTGACATGTGGCCTAGAACTTCCTTGCCAGCATGGTTATACTGGCTGAGTGATTTCAAGATCTCATTTCAGCCGCTTTTTATGGTGTCAAAGCAATCAACATGGTTAGTTGTTGGGGACCAAGATCTCCACTTCTGAGATGCTCCCGTGGTGCTAATAATTAAGGAGAAGCCCTTCCCTCACCTTAATGCTTTCTCTTCCTCTTCTTGCTGCTGACGAAGGGCCGCTGCTTGAGGACGCGAGTCTGCGTTGGAAGGAGCATTCGTGAAGACATCTCCGGCCCAGGCCATTTTGGGATCCACAGGTGGAGTACCCCGCTCTCGGAGGATGGGAGGGTGGCGGTCAAACTGCTCTGAGCTGGAGCCCCCACTGTCCGATCGCTCGCGAGGCAAAAGTCCTGATGGTGAGAAGGAAGGCCAACACAGAGAGACATAAGTCCTAATGATTCAGGTCACTTCCCAAACCTATGCCCACTACATTAGTATCAAAATTTGGACTTACCAGAAGGGTGTACCCCAGGGGGGAAGAAATCCATGGGGGGCCGCCCTTGCATCATGCGGGGGTCCATGTAAGGTGGGATCATCATCCAGCGAGGGTCGAAGTTCATCTGAGGCATCGGTGGGGGCCGCCCAATGGAGCCTGGGTACATGCCTTTGGGGGGAGCCTGCTGGGAAGGAGGAGGGGCCGGGGGCTGCTGTGCCCCTGGTGGTCCAGCCTGAGGGTGGACACTGCCTGAAGGGCCCATCGTAGTTAGAGAAGCGCTAGCTGCCTGCTGCTGGGCTGAGGAAGCCAACGAAGGCTGGACCTGATTGTGTTGCTGCTGCTGCTGTTGCCACTGCTGCTGTTGCTTTAACAACTGCTCCTGAAAGGGCACAGAGGGCCAAAAGGGAGAATGAGTAAGCCAGAACAGTCATCCCAAGGGGGCCATTTACTGTACTAGAGAACCGTATTAGGTGAAGGAGATGCAATCTGTTGCTCAGGTAGCTGTGAGGACATCAGTAGATGTCAGAGACTCTAGTCTAAAGACTCGTCATTGCAACAGAACTTCCATGAGTGGCGTTCCCTCCAGAGCCATCCTCTATTTTGAAGCTTTTACTGGACTATGACTCCCAGACTCCCACAACCAGCATGCTGAGATTTCTGGGAGGTATACCCCCTAAATGTTATGCGGTAGCTAAAAAAGCCAATGGGATTTCTGTCAGAAATGTTAAACATTAATTAGGTAGGAAGGATAAATAACTTTGAGTTATAGAAACCTTGTTCTCGTAAATAGTTAAACTCTTATTTTACTACAAAGAAAAGCCTCCTATGGAAGAGATAAGATTGGTCTGTGTTTTTTTCTTTTTCTTTTTATCACTTTGGGCTACTGGTGCTGGGTCAAGCTGCTTCTAATAAGTTACTCAGCTGTACATTAGTAAGGTCTTTTCTTAATAACCCTACTTGCTCAACAAGGGTTATGGGCCCAGTAAAACTCAAAACTCAGTCTAGCCTAGTACAGACTATATTGATGCTGAAGAAATATGGCAATGTCCTTTCAACAAGTTGAGTGCCTTTAAAAAAAGTTGCCTGATAGGAGTCTAGTGTCTACTACCCCTCTATTCCAGTGTTTCCCAACCAGTGTGCCGTGAGCAATCGGCAGGTGTGCCATGGGAAATTGGCACTCTTCCCCATCCTAGCAGCTCTTTCTCCCTCTTTCCCACCCCAAAGATCCTCCCCGAGGCAAAGGAAGGGCTCCACCGAATGCCGGAAGTTCCACATCGGTGAATTGGGCAGTGAGCCAACCTGGGAGCATCGGGAGGCTGAAGCATTCACAGGTTTCCAAGAAACAAATTGAGCCTCTCCGCTTGGAGATGTTTATTTTTTTTTACTATTTTACTGGATTTTTCTAGAGTTGCCTCCCCCCTCCCCCAAAGGAACAGTTTATAACAGCTTCATGACATCCATAGTTATCTGGAAGCAAGTTTCACTCAGGGTGAAATTTCACAAGGGTCTGGAGAACAAGCCCTATGAGGAGCGGCTTGAAGAGCTGGGCATGCTTAGCCTGAAGAAGAGAAGGCTGAGAGAAGACATGATAGCCATGTATAAGTATGTGAGAGGGAGTCATACAGTATATATGTTGTGTTCATCGAAACAGGCCCAGGTTTCACACTAAGTGAGTGTATAAATACATTGAAAAACATATTAACTATATGTATTACTGTGTTAGAGTGTCATTTTGGTTGGTGGTGTGCCCCAGGATTTTGTAAATGCAAAAAATGTGCCGTGGCTCAAAAAAGGTTGAAAAACACTGTTCTATTCTACCTTGGTCAAACCACCCCTGGAACCATGCTGTGTCCTATTCTGGGCACCACAATTGAAGGCAGATGTTGACAAGCCGGAATGTATCCAGTGGAGGGCGGCTAAAACAATCAAGGGTCTGAGAACAAGCCCTATGAGGAATGGCTTAAAGAGCTGGGGATGTTTAGCCTGAAGAAGGGAAGGCGGAGAGGAGACACTATGAGGGCCATGTATAAATATGTAAAGGGAAGTCATAGTGGGGGAGGAAGCAGGCTTGTTTTCTGCTGCCCTGGAGACTAGGATGCAGAACAATGTCTTCAAACTACAGGAAAGGAGATTCCACCTGAACATGAGTAAGAACTTCCTAACTGTGAGAGCAGTTCAGCAGTGGAACTCTCTGCCCCAGGAGGCTCCTTCTTTGGAGGCTTTTAAACAGAGGCCGGATGGTCATATGTCAGGGGTGCTTTGAATGTGATTTTCCTGCTTCTTGGCAGGGTGTTGGACTTGATGGCCCACGAGGTCTCTTCCAACTCTATTATTCTAAATAAAAGCTATTTATCTGACCTTGGATACACAGCTCCATTCCCCATACCTGCTGCTGTCTTTGGAAGCGAGGTGGCAATGATTTCTGATACTTTGAGTAGCCGAGAGTCTGGGCTGGAGGCGGCTGTCGTGTCTGAAGGAGCGTCTCCCCTTTGGGTTCCACCTTGGCTGGAATGGGAGCTGCTGCCGGGACGGCAGGTACAGGCAAGACTGGTGGCTCTTCCCTCAGTTTTGGTACTTCCTTAGAAGGAGCAGTAGGAGGTGGCTCAACTGTGGAGTATAGCAATGTGTGAGAGAGACAGAGAACCAGCAAATGGCTTCCCCATCTGTTAACTTTCAGTACTCATTAACTAAAGAAAAACTCTCCCTATACCAAGCCACATATGTCAAAAAAAGAGAAGACATTCTCAAAGTTAAGTCTGACTTACTAGGGGACAATCCATGGAACAACTTACTGGTGGAAAGTTCTCAGGCTTTAAATTTTTATTTTTTCTACTGTATTTTACTACCTCTTTTACTACCCTTTAATCACCTTTTAATATTTTTGAAGTGCATTTTGTGGTTATGTTTTGTGGTCACTTAAAATGCTCATATTAGACAACTGAGGATGGAGAACAGATATAAAGATGGGCTACTAAAGCAAGTTCAGGGGCCATGAAGAACACAGCCATTCCCATGAATGGCAGACGCCGTCCGGGCACGGGTGGGATCCAGCTCCCAACCCTGGACCGCGCGATACTTCGCCCATCGCCATCAGTCAAAAGTCTGGGAGTCACTCTTGACTCCCACCTGTCGATGGAGAAACATATCTCCACCGTCAGCGGAGTAGCTTTTCACCACCTCCGGCAGGCAAGGAAGCTGGCTCCCTACCTGTCCCGTCACGACCTAGCCACAGTGGTCCAAGCCACGGTCATCTCAAGATTGGACTACTGTAATGCTCTTTACGTTGGCCTTCCTTTGTCGGTGATCCGGAGGCTTAAGCTGGTGCAGAACGCTGCAGCTCGCCTAGTGGCAGGCCTACCATCTCGCTGCCACATCACGCCTGTTCTGCGCAAACTGCACTGGCTTCCAATAGAGCACCGGATCACCTTCAAAGTGCTGGTTCTGACCTTCAAGGCCTTGAACGGTCTGGGGCCGGTGTACCTAAAGGACCACCTCTCCCCATATAGTCCTGTAAGACCACTGAGATCCAAGTCCTTGAACCTGCTCACGGTTCCGAGCCACACAACCCCCCACCTGACCTCGACGCGGAGGAGAGCCTTTAGCGCCATTGCTCCAGCATTATGGAATGCTCTCCCTCCCACTATCCAGGCGCTGCCCAATCTGTTAGCCTTCCGAAAGGCTTGTAAAACCTTCCTGTTCACACGGGCATTTGATCAGGAATAATTTGGGGGCTCCCACTGTATTGCTGCCGGTCATTATTTATTTGTCACGTTTCTATACCGCCCCTCTCAGCCCGAAGGCGACTCGGGACGGTTTACACAGGCAGTCTCTGCCCTCAATACAACACAGCAACAAGTCAACCCCCCCTCAGAAAAAAACATATAACAATTAAAAACATACAATTGCAGCCTCAGCGTCATGTTGAAATCAGTTTCCATCACATCGTCGTCATTCTTTATATCCAATTAAGCCTTATATTTCATCAACAAATGCCTGCTCAAATAACCAGGTCTTGACTTTCTTGCGAAACGTCAGGAGGGAGGGGGCCGATCTGATGTCTTTAGGGAGGGCGTTCCAAAGCGGAGGAGCCACCACTGAAAACGCCCTGTCTCTCGTCCCCAGTCATTGCAATATGTAGCGCATGGCTGCTACTATACAGCTCTTAACTATGGATGTTAGTTCCTAATGTGATTTTATTGTGTTTTATTGTGCTTACTGTGTTTTTATCATGTTTTACTGTGTTTTCAACCTCTGTGAGTCGCCCCGAGCCGCACGGGAGGGGCGACCAACAAGTCGAAATAATAAATAAATAAATTGAACTACAGAGTATTGAACACATCAAGTGGCACCCAGAGTCAGTTCCCAATACCAGGGAAATCTGCCTATTTTTTAAGGAGAAAGTTATTATTTGGTTCAAAAATCCAACTAATAATTCCAACGAGAGTAGCCTGCCCAAATCAACGAATTCACAATTTGCTATTCAGAAACTAAATCAATTTTAGTTAGGATTACACTATGTAACATGATTTTTGTTCTGGGTTATAAACGTCATTTACTAATTGGTTCTGTCATAAAACATGGAAAAAGTTTAATAGACTGCAAAAGCTTTGTTATTGTGGGACATCCTGCAGCACATTTTGCTATAGTTTTTCAATGAATATCTCATTGGGTCTCAACCAATTCAACAGAATTTGTGGCAGCCACAAAAAGGAAGTTTCTGGAGTACAACAACTGTTTTCAAAGTAAATACCACCAAATTAAACAGGAAATAACACTTTGAAACCAGGAACAGAACACTTTTGAAATTTTGCTAGATAATGTTATTAACTGGATATAGGCCTGTGTGAGCTCCCCAACAGTCTGTGAGCATAGGCATGTGCTTGACAGAACTTATGGACATTTTTGGTGATGGCACCACAGTTACTTTCCCTCAGAACACTCACTTGGTACCAATTTTCTTATGTTTGCCTGAATTTCCTGAGCTTTCAAAAGACCAGTTAGTATTACTCCTTTTTTAAAATGCTGGCTCTCTAGTTCCACTTTCAAAGAGCTTTCTGTTTCTGCAACAATTTTGTTCTACTGTCTTACAAGTTCTGATTTAATTAATTTTCATGATCAGCCATTTGGAACAACAGGTGGAATATGATGATGGCAATAATAATAATAATAATTTGCCTCACCTTGTGGTTTGAGACAGGACACAACATAGATAAAAACAATTCACCAAAAAGCCCTTTAAAAATTGCTTTAACAAACAAAAATAGAAGAGTTACCATGACTGGCAGAGTCTAGGTTGCCTCCATTGCTACTGCTGCCGCCGCCGTCACCAACAATATTGTGAGGATTGCTAGGCAATACAGGCTCCTCATTCTCCCTCTTCTCCTCTGGGAGGGCCAGGGGAGCTGGTGGATTAGGGGGTACAGGGGTAGGAGCAGGCGGAGGGGCAGGAGGCTCCTTTGGTGGCTCTGGCTTCAGGCGTTTGTCCAGAGCTCCAAACTTCTCATCTAGGCGCTTGAGTTTCTCAGCACAGGCCGCTCGGCGCTCCTCTTGCATACGCCGCTCCTCCTCCTCTCTCCTTCGGCGGGCTCGTTCTACAGCAGCGGAGATCTCTGACGAGGACTGCTTCCGCCGCTGACGCCAAGCCTCATCCTCGTCTTCCTGGGGAGGCGGCCGCAAGGGGCGGTCCTGGGGATGGGTTTAGAGAGAAGAGACTTGGTTCAAAGCTGCCTGGCGCATGAAAACCTGAACTGAAAGCTCATTCAAAGTTCCAAAACAGTACTTTTTTTGGACCACAACTCCCAAAATGCCCCATGCAATACCAGATTTTAAGAGCTGCAGCCCACTAATCAAAATAAATAAAATTTCCAGGCTCTGCCCTCAAACACATTACTTGATTTGGTGGAAGGAGCTGGTATGCCCCTTGTGCACATCACACATGATCCAGAAACACATGCACAAAAAACCTAAAAGCCACCCTCAAATTTTGTTGGCTTTTACTAACCCAACATAATTCTAGTTGCAACAACACAACATAAATGCCACTAAGACAGAGTTGAGAGAAGCTATTTTAAACTATACAGACAGTCCCCCAAGTTACAGATAACCAACTTACAAATGGCTCATAGTTAAGAACAGGAGTGAGACAACAGGAAGTGAGAGGGAATCGACCCATAGAAAAAGAAATTAATTCCTGGAAAAGTTATAATGGGGAAAAGATGTCTCAGGTGAAGCTTTATCACCAATCATTGTTTCCACAACAAGCCATATTTTTCGAAATCCAATTATCTCAGGGATAGAAAGGGATTTGAAATATTCTGAACAGGGGCACAGACAGCAAAACAAATGTCACAGGGGTGTTAACCTTTCCCTATGCCATCCAAAACTTTGTATATACATCATGTTCATAAGCCAGGGACTGTATGCAGTTACCAAAACTCCCTGCCTGTCTACTCTCTGGCTAGTTTGTGGAGTTTTGGGCCAACGCAGCAACTTTCCCAAGCTCTGGAGGGAACCTATCCAAAATGTCCCCGTTTCCTTGTCCTGGTAAGCTGGCAGCCTGCCTCTTGAATACAACAAACAAGAAAGGTGAAGCGCAGAAATGACACTGCTATGCCACCCTTCCCCAGGCGGCTGTCAAAGATAAAGACTAACAATAATCAGTCTATGTAAACTCACTGGGAAATCATTAGGCTGGCCCCAGTTGCCACGGTTGGGTGGAGGTGGAGGTGGGGGCGGCGGCGGACGGACTGCAGGAGGTGGTGGCTCTTTGGTGCTTTCCGGGGGATGTGAGTTTTCAGCCCATGCTGTTTTCACCAGGGGTTGATCGTCTTTTGGAGTTCCAGCCTTTTTCACATCTGTGCCCGAAGTCTGGCCTTCTGAGCCAGAAGCCTCATTGCTGCTTGGGGACAAAGAGATGAGAGGATAAAATCACACAGTGCTATGAGGGGAGTACTGCACTGATGTCTTTGTTGGGCGAGTGGGCTTATTAACAAAAGACCCTCCTCATAAATGTACAACAGAGCAACTTGTTAGCAGCAGCATGACCCAGCACTAGTAGCCAAGAGTGATAAAAAGAACAAAAACCCACAGACCAGTGTTACATAGGAGGCTTTTCTTTGTAGTAAAATAACATGGTCACACAATTTTCAAGAACAAGGTTTTTATAAGATAAATAAAGTTCTTTATATTTCTATGCCGACCCTGGATGGCGAGGCTCTTTGCCCGTCATCAGTAAAGAGCCTGGGTGTCTATTTGGACCCCCTGATGTCAATGGAGGCTCAAATCTCCAAAGTCATCAGAATCGCATTTTTCCACCTGCGACAGGCAAAGCGTCTGGTTCCCTATCTCTCATGGAACGACCTAGCCACGGTAATCCAAGCTACGGTCATCTCAAGACTTGACTACTGTAATGCTCTGTACATTGGCCTACCCTTGACTCTGAACCGGAAGCTTAAGCTAGTGCAGAACGCTGCAGCCCGGCTCCTCGCGGGGGAGCCCGCGAGCTGCCACATTATACCTATACTGCAGCACCTGCACCGGCTGCCAATTGAATGGTGGGTCACTTTCAAGGTGTTAGTTCTTACTTTCAAGGCCTTATATGGTCTGGGGCCAGTGTGCCTACGGGATCGCCTGATTCCGTACACCCCCTGAGATCACTCCGTTCTGAAGACCAGAATCATCTCGCCATTCCTAGTGTGAAGTCCTTCCATCTGACTTCGACGCGCCGCAGGGCCTTCTCTATCATTGCCCCGGCCCTCTGAAATTTGCTACCATCAGAAATGTGGGCCCTACGAAACCTAGCTTCTTTCCATCGAGCCTGCAAGACGCATTTGTTTAGACAAGAGTTTGGAACCCTGTGACTTAAACATATTTTATCTACTGTTTTATGTATACCTTATGCTATGCTTTTACCATTGTCTGTTACTGAGTTGTGTTGTAAACCGCTCCGAGCCTTTGGGAGTGGCGGTCTACAAATCCAAATAAATAAATAAATTAAATAATATGCTTGGCTTCTCTCTCATGCAGATATACAACTTTGCTCTCACAGAGCCTCTTCTCATACCGAAGTTACACAGGAGCTTCACACAGTAGTTTTTTTTTACACAGAGCAGCCTTCACACACTATGATCTTCAAGCTGGGGCTTTTCTCACTGGTTTCACACTAGGCCTTCTCACACGCAGCCTTCTCACAGACTAAGGCCTATCTCACACTATGAGGTCTTCTCAAGGACTGAGACCTTTCTCCCACTGAGCCAAACTAACACAGAGGCAAACTAAGCTACAGGCACACCTGTTTATATTGAACTGCAGCTTTTGCCAAATCATTGCATCCATTTAACATGTAACATCCATTTAACCCTTTCAGTGCTTGACTCACTTTTTTGTAATTAAAAATATCTAGCTAATTTTTTTCATATTTCTGACAGTCTTGGAAGCATGAGAAACCAAAGCCAATGACTGAGTGCCATCTGGGTTCCTCTGGGCTGTCACCACATCCTATTCAATAAGGGCTGTATCTGAACAGGATACCATTGGTGGAGCTGACTGAAGCTGCCCACCTTGCCACAGCTCTGGCACGCTGGAATCCATTTAATGGGACAGTGGACACATGTGCCATCGGCCTCACAATGCCCTCTTACCAGATCTCAATGGTTTCCCCATCAGATTCTTTTCCATCTTCCTCATCACTGAATTTTAGCTTCTCAGTGTAGTCCACTTCCTCATGAGCTCCTGAGAGTAGCAAAACAGGCAGACTTTAGACTGACAAAAGCCAATCGGGATGGTATGGAAAAAAAACAGTGACTTGGGAGTCCCAAGTCTTGGAAGAAAAACAGCAGCAGTTAATACTGTTGCTGACGCTAGGCCCTCCAGTCACCTGCCCAGCCTTCATCGTTCTCCTGGTCCAACTCATCAAATTCTTTCAGGTCATCCTGCTTCAGGACAGGTGGTCGGCCCACAGGGTCTGAGGTGCGTGGCGGAGGTTGCGAGGGCCGAGGTCCTGGGAGCCGCTGGAACCTGGGGGAGGAGGAGGAAGCATGAGGTTCTCATTATCCTGCTACACTCAAAACAAAAGCTGGTGGTCTGACTGCCTTTAGTAGCTTTCTCTAACCAGGGGTCCTCTGTGTATCTTTAGAGCAGTGGTTCCCAACCTGTGGTCCGTGAATCACCAGTGGTCCGCAAGAACAAAAATATGGTTAGTGGCCTCACCATTGCCTTGAAACCACATGGCAAGGAGAGTGACTGATCTCATGAAACCCTCTTATAGTGCGGAAACAACGTGGATGTTGGGAGGAGAGAAGCTGACTATCCATAAAAGATTACTGCTACCACATCAGCTCTAGATTATTCAATATGGTTTTCTGTGGGCAAGCAGATGGCAACGACTGGGTGGCATAGCTTCTGTATCAGTAACTAGAGCTGATGTGGTCTACCTCATGTAATTTTCTGAAACAGCACCGCAAAAACCAAACTAAATCTAAAGTTGACCAAAAACTGATTTGTATCCCTTTTGGTATTAATGCTGGAAAGTGGTCCCTGGTCAAAAAAGGTTGGGAACCACTGCTTTGGAGCCTTGTTGTTGTCCAGATGTTATTTTGTATGGCAGCTCCTATAGTGGATATGCTGGCTGGGATATTTTGGCAGTTGTAATCCCTCCTGAGAATTTTTTCCAAACACAACACTCCCTTATTTGGGATGATCTGGCATGCTAGCGGTACCACAGGTTGCTGAATATTTCTTTCTTTATTATTTACTGTACTTATACCCCACCCTTCTCACCCCCAGAGGGGGAATCAGGGTGGCTTACAAACTATGGCAGTAATTCTATGCCAGATTCAGACAATAACAAAACAGTAAAACATAACATTAGAAAACTGTAAAAAAAAAAAACCCCATATACAAATCAATTAAATAGTCTTTCAAATGATTAAAACATATCAAACTTCTTTGATGGATGCAAAGAATTAGAGTATTGTGAGATCTGCCCATGGAAGACCTTCACTCGTTTCCCCACCAGTCTTTACCAAGGTTTGAATAAAATTACTTGTGAGGACTATTGCTCTCAGAATCTGTACCGGGCTATATAGAGATTTCTGGCACTTCCAATTCAAAATTTCCCCAGCCTGTTTCTCCCCTTTAAGGGATCAGAGGGTGGCTATTAGAACAGGGGTGGGCAATTATTTTTTCCAAGCGGCCACACAAGAGACAAAAAATATTATGGAGGGCCGCACCTAAAGGTTGAACTACATTCTAATCTACATTATTTATTTATTTACTTACTATATTTACTATATATTACACATCATTAATATTAACATATTAATATATCAAGAAATATTCATATATTAGTATTAATATCATAATTATTATAATAAAATATAACATTATTATATTATATCATTATATTATTATAATAAAATTATTATAAAATAATAATAAAACCCACTAAAATTAAATTAAATTACATTCAAGAAGACAAGGTGCGAACCAAGATGAAGGCTGACATCTTGAAGAGAGGAAGGATCCCAAGATGGAATGGCCCAATGACCCCAGCCCAGAGGATGGCAAAGTAGACCCAGCCACAGCAGAGGAGAGCATAGCAGTAGGCAGGGCGGTCCAACTGGCGGCCCCGGGGCCAGATCCGGCCCCGTAGCCTGTTGGACACGGCCCCACCTATGCCCCCGGCCGCCATTTTTAAATTTTAAAAAATCGATTAAAAAAAAAAAAAGGCGGCCGGGGGGGGGGAGGCGGGCAGGAGGAGGAAGAGAGCTAGCTCCTCCTGCGCCCCCTCCTTCCTAGGCCGGGAGCCGCCGAAAAAGGGCAGAAGCGGCGCCAAGAGCAGCGCGTCACTGGCCTGGCGTGACGCGCGGCTCTTGGCGCCGCCTACCTCCTCTGCTTTCTTTTTCTCCCTTCTTTAGGCCGGGGAGCCGCTAAAAAGGAGGAGTAGGCGGTGCCAAGAGCAGCGCGTCACGCCAGGCCTGTGATGCGCTGCTCTTGGCGCCGCCTTCTGCCCTTTTCGGCGGCCCTGCCCTAGGAAGGGAGGGGGCGCTGTGGGCAGAAGGCGGCGCCAACGGCAGCGCGTCACAGGCCTGGCGTGACGCGCTGCCCCTTGGCACCGCCACTCCTCCTTTCGGTGGCTCCCCCGGCCTAGGAAGGGAGGGGGGCGCCGAAAAGGAGGAGTAGGCGGTGCCAAGGGGCAGCGCGTCACGCCAGGCTGTGACGCGCGCCCGGCCCTAGGAAGGAGGGGGCGCCGAAAAGGAGGAGTAGGCGGTGCCAAGAGCAGCGCGTCACGCCAGGCCTGTGACGCGCTGCTCTTGGCGCCGCCTACCCTCCTTTTCGGGCGGCTTTAGGAGGGGGCGGCCTGGGCTGGGGGGCGGGGCCTGGGGGCGGGCCGAGCGGCCCCGCAGGTCATCAGTGACCTCTTATCTGGCCCTGGACCCGCCAGAAGTTGGACAGCACTGCAGTAGGCGATCGGAGGCTGCAGGCCTCCGCCCACTCTCGCCCCCAGCCATTCCCTAGCTGATCGCCTTGCTATGGAGTGCCCGCCATCCCTGGAGGCGATCCGGGCCTGCAGGGGGAGCGGTTGGTGATCTGAGGCGACTGTTTGCCCTGGCGACCCGGAAGACGATCAAGTCTTCCGGGTCGCCAGGGCGATCAGCCCCTGCAGGTCACCAAGTGCTCCTGCTGCAGGCCCGGATCGCCTCCAGGGATGGCAGGCACTCCAAAGCCGCCGCTCCTCCAGCCTGTCTGCCAACACAGGCCCCACATAGCCCGTGATGGGATGGCGGCAGCGGCACCCCTTCCTCTTGGCCCCGCCCTCGACGCCCTTCTCCCCGGGCCGGACAGAATCGGCTGCCAAACCGCATCCGGCCCGCGGGCCATAGGTTGCCCACCCCTGTATTAGAAAAAACTGCTTTATGTGCTGGTTCACAGATTAGAAAGATTGAAAACGCTCCATTGAAATCAGGAATCAGTTGTGTATTTAAGTGACTAAGTGTTAACTGGGGTATGCTTCTTGGATGTTAGTGCACAGAAGGCCGATAGAACTGGCTTTTATTTGTGCAGAAATGTTGGGAAGAGAGAAAGAAATGCTTTCCCTCTAGGAGTCTCAATTTTTTTAAAAAATCTTCTTCTGTATATTTCAATATTTTATAGAAATATGTTTTAATGTATGCATTTTACTGAATGTTTTTATGATGTTTCCAAACATGTGTCCTGCCTCGAGTCATGGGGAAAGGCACGTAAGAAATAATGCAATATTATTTCCTCCTTATATGCCAGCTTCTGCTGCCCCCCCAAACACACACTTTTCCTTGGCATGGCACACACATTTTTTTCAAAGGAGAATGAATTCTGCTAACAGAACTGCCCTTTGTTCACCTTGATTGCTCTTGGGAAAGGCTGAAAGCAAGCCTTTTCAGTCAGAAAGTGAAAGCTGTTTCAAAACCCCTCTCCTGGCCTCTACTGTTCATAGCCACAAAGAGTCCCTGACTTCTATCTCCTGTTCTGCCAGCCAATGGACTCTAACCTCCTGCTGGAGAACATCCTCTTCCCCAGCCAAGGCTCTGTATCTCAAAATGCACCTCTCCTTCACAAAGACTACTTAGTACTATTGCTGCAGTCCATTATTTGCACCTACCTCTGTGCCTCAGGTGTGGGGTAGCGGTAAGGTCCCTGTGGTCCATAGGGAGGCGGGAACGGGAGGTATGGGGGATACATCTGTTAAGGAGTACAGGAGCAATCAGTTACTGGAAGGTAACTTAACAACCCTGAGCCAACAAGTCTGAGTCTTCTTCTAAAATATACTTACAAATGGCGGCATCATCCCCCGGTAGGGAGGGAATTGAGGCGGGACGTTGGGCTGCATGCCGACCACAGCCCGCCCGTCCTCAGGCACCAGCTCCCCGTCAGTGCCTCGCCCGCCTCCATCCCGCCAAGTGGTTGCGTCTGTGAGTGATGGGAGAGAGAAGCATTAAAGGCTAGAAAAGATTTCAATGCTTCTAACAACTTGAAGTTCTTAATCTGCACTGTTTTCTGCTAGCCCCAGACCCAAGACTCAGCTGCCATTCAAGCAATACCACTTACTCTGGGGGCGGAGGTTTGGTCCGGGCCCATACGACGCATCGGTAGTGTCCTTTTCTTTGCCAGCTTTGTCCTGGTCGCCAGCTGCCTGCAGGGTCGGAAATTCCTCGCGAGAGAATCGCGACAGTAGGCTTGATCCCTTTCCACCTTGACATCAAAAAGAGAAGCTCCCTTAAGAGTTTGTAGGCAACTCCCTCACTCTCTTATCTCTGTGCCTCTGA
Source organism: Anolis apletophallus (assembly GCA_030556195.1). Lineage (NCBI taxonomy): Eukaryota > Metazoa > Chordata > Lepidosauria > Squamata > Anolidae > Anolis > Anolis apletophallus. Next base: position 192,522,618 of record JARBWK010000001.1, on the reverse strand, counting down.
CGGATGGCTCTGCTTCTCTGATCCAAGAGATAACAGTCCCAAGATTTGGGAAAGCCATGACTGAATGCCCAAACTGAATGAGGCCAATCGTTCTGAGCCCCCACCCCAAATGTCACAAGATTTTCCACATTGCAGGACCTCGGTGATCACCAATAATCACAACCCAAGGCTCAAAATTCTGCACTTGTAAATGGTAGAAAGGACCTTGTAATCCGATCTGGAACAGGATACTGATAAGCCGGCAGTTTGTGTAAGGAGTTAACTGCCTTTTGCTTCATCTCCTCAAATATTTCAAGACACAGCATCACGCAAAATTAGCTGGAGCACAACTCACCATCTCCTTGCGCTCCATGGGTAACGCTGGCCTGTGCCCAAGACTTTACCCCGCTTGCTACTGTAGGGGGATTCTGAAAGAAGAGGGATGAGAGGTTAACAATAAGGAACTGTCTTTCTTTTTGGCTTAGCTTTAGCTAAGGGGTTTAAGCTTTTGGACAAAATCTACAGGAGTACAGCTTTTATGAACTCACTAGGATATGACACACTCAAAACACTATAAATATTTTATTTTATTTATTTAATACATTTCTATCCCGCCCTTCTCCCCACAAAGGGACTCAGGGTGGCCTTACATAAGCATCCGAAGATGCTATCCATATATATATATATATATATACACACACACACACACACACACACACACCAATAAAATCACAATTAAAACTATAAAATCCATTTAAAAACATTATATAAATTCAACAACAAATTCTTTAATAATAAATTAACATGCCAATACGCCAAAGCCAAGCTGGGAGAATCCAATGTCACAATGGCCAACATTTTTTCTCTTTCATATTCCCGTTCCCTTCTAGTCAAACTCCTGATTCCAGAGCCAGGTCTTCAGTTGCCTTCTAAAGGACAGGAGGGAGGTGGCCAACCTGATGTCCTTAGGGAGGGAATTCCACAGATCGGGGGGTGGGGGCACTACCGAAAAGCCCCTGTCTCTCGTCCCCACCAACCATGTTTGCGAAGGTAGCAGGATCAAGTTTCATGATGGTTCATAACATAAGAAACGTTCAAACAGGTAATCTGGGCCAGAACCATTCAGGACTTTAAAGGTTAAAACCAGCATTTTGTATTGTGCTCAGAAGCTGATCGGTAGCCAGTGGAGCTGGCGCAACAGAGGAGCAGTACGCTCCCTGTACACTGCTCCAGTTAACAACATGGCTACCGACCATTGGACTAGTTGAAGCTTCCGAGAGGTTTTCAAAGGCAGCCCCACTTAGAGAGCGTTGAAGTAATCCATTCGGGGTGTAACCAGAGCATGGACCACCGTGGCCAGGTCAGACTTCCCAAAGAACAGGTGCAGCTGGCGCACAAGTTTTAAATGTGCAAAAGCTCTCCCGGCCACCACCGAGACCTGGGGTTCCAGGCTCAGCGATGAGTCCAGGATCACTCCCAGACTGCGAACCTGTGTCTTCAGGGGGAGTGTAACCCCATCTAACACAGGCTATGCCCTGTTCGGCCTTTCGGCTGACCAGGAGTACCTCTGTCTTGTCTGGATTAAGTTTCAATCTGTTCGCCCTCATCCAAGTCGACACCTAAGATGGATGCCTCCATTATATCCCCATCTAAAACAGTTGCCGAGCTTTTGGGCCTAGCTTTTCCAGGCTTCTCCTAGCCTCCCAGTTAGGGGATTCACTATAGCAGCCAAACATCGGTTCAGGACCTCCACAGCCTTCTTAGTAACAGGTGGGAAGGAGTGATAGAGCTGAACTTTATCTGCGTATAGATGACATCTGACCCCAAAACTCTGGGTGGTCTCTCCCAGTGGCTTCATGTAGATGTTAAATAACATCGGGGACAGAATAGAACCCTGCGGGACCCCACAAGTCAATGGTTGTGAGGACGAGCAGGTGTCCCCCAATAACACCTTCTTGGAACCACCTACAATGAAGGACTGGAGCCACTGCAAAACAGTACCCCCAAGTCCCATGCCTCTGAGGCGTCCCAGGATACCGTGGCCAATGGTATCAAAGGCCACTGAGAGGTCCAGCAGAACTAACAGGGACACACTCCCCCTGTCTAGTTCCCGGCGAAGATCATCTACCAAGGCGACCAAGGCTGTTTCGGTACCATGTCCTGGCCTAAAGCCAGACTGTGCCGGGTCTAGATAATCAGTGTCTACCAAGAATCCATGGAGTTGCAAGGCGACCACATGTTCTAGGACTTTGTCCAAGAAGGGGAGATTGGAAACTGGCCGAAAGTTGTTTAATTGGGTGGGGTCTCGTGATGGTTTCTTCAACAGCGGCTTTATGCAAGCCTCTTTCAGGCTCGCTGGAAACTTGCCCTCCCATAGGAAGGCATAAACCACCACCTTCACCCACCCTGCCTAACCACCTCTTGCTTCCTTTATCAGCCAGGATGGGCAGGAGTCTAGGACGCATGTGGCCAGCCTCGCCTCTTTAAGAAACTTGTCCACATCCTTGAGCTGTAGATTGAAACAAATCCATAAAAATTGGACAAGCAGGTGCTCGTGTTACATCCTCAGAGACTGCCGTTAACATGGGGTCAAAGCCAGAGCAAACCAAAGCAACTTTGTCTGCGAAGAACCGAGCAAATGCTTCACAGCGAGCCGCCGAGTTGTCAGAGATCCCATCTTGATATTTAAATAGGGTAATGCTTACGCTGGTCAGGTTTACAAATAAAGCATTGTCTATTAATGTTGAAGCCTCATTTGGGTACAATACCTAACAGTGGTTTAGTGGACATGAGAATATCTTGTGGCTGATGGTACCCCATGTTTCCCACTCTTGGATGTTGCTTCTGGAAGTATCCCACACACCCTTGGGAAGTCCTTTCCCTCATGTAAAGAAGCTGTCTTGCCAGAGGGCTATCAGCCAAGGTCCACAAATTTGTAAGAAAGGTTACTTTCAACCATGCAGAAGTTCCATTCTCTGACATAAGGCACTTTGTGGTGGAAAAGGGGAAGCAGAAGTTCCCAGTGTCCTCCTTGCCAGAAGATAGAAAAGTATAAAATCACAAAGGATTTGCAATCTAGGTTATAGTGAACGTGCTTCAACAAATGCTGTTAGCAAGAGCGAATGTAGGTTTATGCATCCATCCTTGTGTATAAACAGGATATTCAAAGAGAGACAGTAGTGCACCCCAACAGAATTAAGGGATTGAAAAAAATAACTTTGAATTACGGAAGAAGTATTAGATCATAAATGGAATTTGAAGGCAGAAATATACAACTGCCCAGAGAAAGGATGACTCCAAGTCCTCTACTCTGGCCCATGATTTACCTCTGGGGCCATTGGGGGTCGTTTCGGTGGGTTTGAGGCAGGCGTCTGTGAAGCCGGCGGTGACTGCGATTCCGGCGGCTGAGCTGTCGAGGCATCGGTACTGAGGGCAAAAGGAAAGGGAGCATGAGGATAGACTCTACAGAGGGCACACTGGAAGCCCTGCTCCCACCCGGCCTCAGAAAACAGCCGTGGCCCTCTAGTCTCCCCTCACCTCTTTGGGTCTGGCTGATCCTGCTTGCTTGCCCATCCTGTCCCGTCTTTCGGTACTAGTGAGACGTTGGGGTCATTGCCTTTGTTCTCCGCTTTTAAGCTTGGCAGGTTCGCAGGGGGTGGCATGCGCCGGGCAATAGCAACCTTACCGAGACTCTGCAAGCCATGGCGGGGAGTGACTGCAACAGGAGAAGCAGGGGTTACAGATGGACATTGGGATGTGACAGGATGCACCCGCTGCCACCCCCCAGGTTCAGCAGAAACAGCTTCTCTTCCTGAAACATGGCAATTACCCAACAGCTGTCTGACTAAGCCTCAAATGGGCCTTTTAGGATGAAATCCAGGTAGGGGCAGCTGCTCAGGGCGCTGCGAGTGCCATCAAGGGGCATCAGAAACAAAGCAGATTCATCATAGCAACTGCCTCCTCCCCCCAAACTCGAAGGCAATTTTACCTGTGGGTTTTTGGATCTCTAAGGATTTTCCCTTATATGTATCAAACAGGTTGAGCGATGAATACTTTTTTCCATCCTTCCCCTTTGCTGTTTGCCCCAAACGATCTGACATTGCGCTGTAAGGTCATTGAGTACGATGGTTCCTCCTGGCTCCCTGCGAAACGTGCCTCTGTTGAAGAAGAAGAGCGGGAAATTGAGAGGGAGAATCTTCAACAGTTCAAACTCTATCCTTTCCCATCAACTGATCACTCTCTGAGACAAGCACATGGTTCTTCTAGGCTGACCATCAAGAGAAGCACAGATTTTCAGGTCCATTTGAGAAAAGGCCAGGGCCAAATATTACCTGGAGGTGGGGATGGCCCTATGTAGATGGCAGCCCACACTTCCAATTGAATCAAAGCACCTCTACCTCAAGAGCAAAAGTAAAGTGGGATGCCTTGATTTTCAATCTTTCAGTTATTTAGATCAGTGTTTCCCAACCTGTGTGCCGTGGCACACTAGTGTGCTGTGAGAGATCATCAGGTGTGCCGTGGAAAATTGCCAGGGCCAGGCCCGCCTTGAGGAAGCCTTCAGGAGCCTCGACACAGTATGGCTCCAGCTCCCGCTCAGGGCTGCTTCAGCCTCCCAAAGCTCTCAGGTTCGCTCACTGCCCAATTCACCGACGTGGAGCTTCTGGCTTTCACTGTTCTCATGAGAAATCCAAGCCAACGCGAAAACGCCATCTCAATCACTTCCGCCCAGTGCTCTGCTTTTGCGGAGGGAGGCAGTGAAAGAGGCCACACAGATCTATGAAACGTATAGACTCTATATGTTTTCGGTTTGGCTTGGATTTCTCGCGAGAACAGCCAAAGCCGGAAGGTCCAAGTCGGTGAATTGGGTAGTGAGCGAACCTGGGAGCATCGGGAGGCTGAAGTATTCACAGGTTTCCAAGAAACAAATTGAGCCTCTCCACTTGGAAAGGTTTTTTTTTTTTACTATTTTACTGGATTTTCCGAGAGTTGCTCTCCCCCGAACTGTTTTATAACAGCTTCATTACATCCATAGTTAATTGGAAGCAAGTTTCACTCAGGGTGAAATTTCACAAGGGTCTGGAGAACAAGCGGCTTGAAGAGCTGGGCATATTTAGCCTGAAGGAGAGAAGGCTGAGAGAAGACATGATCGCCATGTATAAGTAGCCATGTATACGTATATGTTGTGTTCATTGAAACAGGCCCAGGTTTCACACTGAGTGTATAAATACATTTAAAAACATATTAACTATATGTATCACTGTGTTAGAGTGTCATTTTGTGTCATTTTGGTTGGTGGTGTGCCCCAGGATTTTATAAATGTAAAAAATGTGCTGCGGCTCAAAAAAGGTTGAAAAACACTGATCTAGATACATAAACATCTCAAATATGAGAAGGGATCTCAATTCAAAATTATCAGAAATGACATCACTTGCTTAGAAACACTGCACACATCTCTTGCCCAATATCCAGGTGAGTCAGAATACAACTCTTATATCCAATCAGCATGGATGGGGGTTATCAGGGTTACATTCTAACCCATTTGAAGATTATCAGATTGATACTGTTGGTACATGGTTACATGATGCTGTCAGCTACAAAGACACTGACCACAGTAAAATTTAATTACTGTTTCATAACAGTAAGCAAATGGTAACTGCCTCTCCCAATAATCAACTTAAGTCTTTCTCTATTTTGGTCCTACTAAATTAATGCTTTAAACACCTGGCCAATAGTTGACCCCACCAATTGGCCAAATATATTTCTATGAGACAAACACTCAACATGATCTGTAATAGGATCAGTAACATCTGTTGGGGATAGTTTGGGATTAAAAGAGTCAATATCATTTCCACAGATTCACCCATGATTATTTAAAACCAATGTTACTTTCTCCTTGAAGTCCTTGCCAGGGCACTGGAAGGAGAGATGGGTCTTCCTCGTGCAGTAAAACAGAGCTACAAAGGCAGAGACTCCATCAACCTCAACCTATTATTGTTGTTATCATTCCTGCTTTTTCTCTCTTAAAGGCTACTCAAAGCTGAAAAAACACACTAAAAATCACACAATATACTATGTAACAATGACATCTAAAGCAGAGCAAAGTAGTACAAACAAAAATGCAGGCTTCTGGACAGAACTACCCCCGGAGAAGATGAGGATCTATCTACTTAAAGAGTGGGAAACCTCAAGCTCTGCAGGCCAAACAAGAGTCTTGTGGGGTTCCCCCCCAAAATGATCACATTTTCTTGCCCCATGGTCCTACTTTTTGTTTTTGGATTAATTTTCAGCCCTCCTACTCTAAAAGCTTGAGACACCTCCCCTAATAATTAATCACTGACAAAAAAATCTGTCAGCATTTTTGGCTCCATCCTTTTGCATTTTTACTTACTTACTATATGTATACCCTGCTCTCCCTCTCCTCAAAGGGGACTCAGAGCAGCTTACAAATCGGCAACAATCCAATGCCATATAAACGAACATGTAAAAACAATAAGCATATACATTAAAAACCATAAAAGTTACAAAATAGCATCTATTCATTAAAAACCAGTTATTAAACCACACAAATCTAAAGTCATAATCCAGGAGCCATTCCAATCATGCCGCACTTATTTCAAATCCACTCATTGCACTGAATCTCTGGAAGATTGGTCCCACAGCCAAGTTTTTAAATTTCTTTCTTAAGGTCAGGAGGGAGAGAGCTGATCTAATTTCACTAGGGAGGGGCCACCGCTGAGAAGGCCCAGTTTCTCATCTCCACCAATTGCACTTGCAAAAGAGGTGGGACTGAGTGCAGGGCCTCCCCAAACGATTTCAACCTCCGAGGTGGTTCATAGATGGATATATGTTTGGACAGGTAAACTGGGCTGGAACCGCTTAGGGCTTTCTAGGCTAAAGCCAGCACTTTGAATTGTGCTCGGTAGTAGACTGGCAGCCAGTGAGCTGGTTTAACAGGGGGGTTGTGTGCTCCCTGTACGCCTCTCCAGTGAGGAATTTGACTGCCGCCCATTGGACCGCTTGACGCTTCCAAGCAGTCTTCAAAGGCTACCACGAAGAGCGCATTACAGGAGTTTATTCAGGATGGTCTTGCTCCCCAGTGGTGGGCTGGGCAATTACCGTATATACTGATGTACACATTGATTTACAAGTAAGTAAAGGGCATATTCTAGGGCCAAGACTGTGGATTTTGATAAGACCAATAGGTAAGTTGTGGTCATTCCGCTGAGAAGTGAAAGCACCAATGCTACCTCAAAGGGCCAACTGCTGCCATTACTCCGCCCAAGAATTCAAAAACTCCATAAGCAGTGCCACACCGGGCAGTAGAAGTTTATCTAAGTTCTCCCAGGATAAGACTAAGCTCTTTCCTTTTGCTAGTCTGGCCGGAGAAGGATGTTGTTCCTTTTTTGATATAGTACTCACACCGATCAGTGGATAAGTCAACGCAATTTTTTGGGGATTTTAAAAACTAAACATTCTAGACGGATACACGAGGAACTCTGAAACTGACTCCAATTCTACAATGGAAGAGGCTTTGGACTATAGTACTTGGTCCTCATACAATCCACTTCCTTTTCCTTGGGATTGCCTTTCACAGCTACTTATCACCTATCTGAGAGTACCTGTCCACTTTGCAATTATCCCCTCCTTACCTTGCCTTGGCATCTGCTGCTACTGGAAGGAAAAAACCCTAAAACTATTTTCTTGCAAGGAGGACATAAATAAGAAGCTATCTTATTTATCAAATCGTCCCTGCAAGTATTTTTAACCAGGCCTCACAAGAGAGAAACAATCTATTAGTGGGCACCAAGGTATTTGCATAGAAAACACCCATTCCAGTTTCAATGGATTATATTAAATAAAGATAAATAAAAATCACAAAGCACAAAGGAGAAATAAAAGTGAGATTTAACACGGCAGAGTTGGACCTTTTAGTTGTTAAGAAATGCATGTCTTCCACCCCTAATCTGTGTGGGCTCAATATATATCCCGATAAAGTGTTAGGTAGACAAATCAAATTTCTTTTTGGTTCTCTGTTCACACACAAAGACATTAGGATCAGTAAATTGAGGGGGAGCCAGAAAACAGTATTGACACTGTATTGACACTGTGGTTCAAGTAATTTTCCAGAAGCAAGTCTCATAATTACTTGGAAAAACAAAGTATCTCCATGACATGGAAAGTAAATGTCAACACTGTAGTATGGACATAAATACTCACTATATGTCATAAAAAGAATGATCATGAAACATTTTTGCCTCAGAAATGAAATATTTCACCTATACGCCATTTTATTTCAATTTTCAATTTTTGTTAATATTTCTTTTAAAATTAAGTCTAGAAGGTAGGATAAACCTCCCAAGGACTCTTAAAGGGGCAACGCAATACAATGTACATGCTTTATCATCATACTGAGTTGCCTGCGGGCTGAGAAAGGCGGTACACATATACAGCAAATAAATAAATTCATACATGGCTTTCCCGCCAGAATCAGGAATCAAAGCAGATAACTTAAAAAGCCATTGTTAAAAACATATAAAAGGTAAATATTAAACTAGAATTTAACTAATAGAACCATTAAAACAATTCAATTAAGAAGAATGTTAAAAGATGTGGAAGAAACATGCCTGTACACAAGATTGCCCATATATACACTGATACTAGGCAGGCAAAGAATCGCTTTAAACCATACAGTGTACACAGCTATGAATTGCTGATGGCTTCCTATTACGACATGCCCTTGAGTTTGCCCCTTGAAGCCAGGACTGGGGAACTGACTCAAACTAATAAACAAGGTTTGGGTGACAGGTGCAGGACAGAGGGCAGGCAAGGAAGGAAGTCGGCGTGGGTCACAAAAGGGTTCAACTTTCACCTGGCAGGAGGAAGTAATATCAGAAGATTGGCCACAACAATAATTGTTCAGCATGTGTTTAATACAGGCAATGGAAAAAACAGGGGCCTAGGAACAACCTGTGAGGCCCACTGACATCTAAAGTCCAGCTAGCAAGGTACATTTTGTATGACTGATATTGGCCTTCCAAGATCTCTAGCAATGGTTCTCTCAATGGATTACTAGAATGAGATCAAGGCCTAATATTCAGTTAAGAAATTCTATAGGATAAGTGAAGGCGGATTTACTGAACTTACTACCTTATCCTATGGGGGAGCCACCATCCCCCATGCTGTTTCACCAACAAGGGTGCTGCCCCACACACCACTTCCCCAATCACACAGGGAAGTGTCATCTAAACAGGGCAGCACAACAATGGAGCCAGCGCAACACGGGAAGGTCTCAATGTTTGGGGAGAAGCATCCAAGGATGCTTCCACTCCAGTTGGGGACAGGGTCTCCACTAGAACCCACATAACATTGTGTGATGGCTGGTGTTGGGCTCCATCCCTGAAGGTCTGAAGCATCCTAGGAGGCTTCTTTTAGTAAATGTGATGAAGTCATAGATGTATGTTGGAATACCACTCCAGTAGCCTCAGAACTGCAATCTAATACTAACACACCTGGAGAACAACAAATTGTAATTTTCACAGACATGTGCCAGTTAACACAGTAAAGGGCTCTGCATACCTTTACTGTGAACTGTCAATTGAAATAAATTGCAAATAAAACTGCTTCCCAAAAGGGAAAACTGTCCTTAATATGGAAGCTGTTTCATGTCAACAGCTTGCAAGGAAAGTGGTAGAGAACAGTCACTTCATAGTTTTCTTCAGTGCCATGTTGAGCACTAGTACCTACTACCATGGCTACAAATATACACCAAGTAATTCTTGCCAGCTCTGCTAGCAACTCCAGGTGGAGTTTCTGCACCATTTATGATCTTCAGACTGGGTGAAAGTTTTTTGCACAACAAAATTATTTTGAAGTCATACTAATACATGTGTTCTTCTAAACTGATGTTTTCACTAGAGCATGTGTTTTCAATTGTTGTATAAATTGTATTTTAATATGTCGTTTCTCACCTTGAACTATGGTAGGAGGCAGGTAGGAAATAAAAACATCATCAATAACAAGATGAGTAGCCGCAGCAATAAGACCCTTGGTGATGTGGAAATGTACAAACACTATCATAAAAATAACACCTTTACTCAAGAACTCACAGTATCACATTCCAGTATGCCAATATGCAAACCCAGTAGCTCTTTACAGAAGCAAAGACAAACAGGTTAGCCCACTCTTCCAAGACTCCATTCTATTATCACTTCCTTACTGCAAGGTGGCCAATCTGGGGAAGAACTAATCCAGTTCTTAGTATCTGCCATTAGGGGTGGGGTTTTTCAGGGCCATTATTTCACTGCCTAAGTGGTGGATGGAAAGACTCATTCCCTTCATTCTGTCAAGGGTTTAAAAAACAAAAACAAAGAACAGATCAGTGTTCTGAACGTTAGGAAGTAAGCAGACTGGTGCAATGTTTAATATGGTTTATGTTATGTTTTTATGTATAGCGTTTTAATGGTTTAATTCATATTTATATGATATCAATTTTAGTTAATGTTATGTATTGCTTTTGTATGTATATTGCGGCACTGAATTTTGCAATGTTGTACACCACTCTAAGTCTTCCTGGAGTGAGAGACGGCAGTATAGTAATGGCAGTAAATAAATATATTTACAAAATATTGTTTATTCGTTCAGTCGCTTCAGACTCTTCGTGAGCTCATGGACACGCCAGAGCTCCCTGTCGGCCATCACCACCTTATCATATTTGCAAAATGACTGGCAAATATACAAACACTATAGTGGATGTATCCAATACTCAGAGTATAAAACCACACAAATGTATGAGATACAGTATAATTAATAGAAAACTGAGACAACTGCACACTTTTTACTCAACCTTTAAGGCCTTGTATGGTCTAGGGCCAGTGTATCTGAGGGACCGCCTCACCCCATATGTTCCCCCGAGGTCACTACGTTCGGAAGAACAAAATTTCCTAGTAGTTCCATCCATGCACTCCTGCCACTTGTCTACAACCAGATCAAGAGCCTTTTTCGTAGCGGCGCCATCGCTATGGAACTCAATGCCTGAAGAAGTCCGTGCCATTACGGAATTGGGCCCATTCCGGAGAAGCCTGTAAAACGACCCTTTTCAGGCAGGCCTTTAACCTAAATGGCTCCTGAGGAAATTCCTCAAATCCTGAGTCCTATGTGGATTGTTGTTTTTATGTGCTGTTTTATATTGTTGTTATTAAATTGAAATGTTGCTGTTTTTAGTAATTGATTTTATGTAAACCGCCCAGAGCCTGCTGGAAGGAGCGGTATATAAAAACGAACAATAAATAAACAAGTAAACAAACATTAGCACTCTGAAGTATCAACTGCCATTCTAAACAAACGATCACCTCCTTGAAAATTTGGTCTGACTGCAGTTCAAATAACCTTGCCAATGGCTGATTGGGAAAGTTACAATTGGAAACCTTAAAGTCAGATGAAATAGGCAAGAATGTCACAAAAATGTAGCTTCTTTCCCCCTTTTAATAGCTGAGATGGCATGATTTGAAAACTGACCTTGTGACATAACTCTGGAGTGATTCATGTTTAACTAAGGTCTATCCCAATCCAAAAAGGAGCGAAACGACTGTAAAAATACAGAAGAAGCCATCTCCTAAAAGTGTAGTTTGGTCACTGCTCTAATTTGCAGTATGAGAACAAGCATCCTTGTGTCTTTCCTCCTCCTCTCATTCTGTACGCAAAAGAAACAGGCAAGAAATCTCCAACCCCGATTTAACACAAATTATAATTTTCCATTTTGCTAGCAAATTATACCCTGTGGAAAGACATTTGCCCATAAAATGGGATCAAATGAAGTTTCAGAATGTATCTAAAAGCAGCCAGTGAAACAATTCCAAATATAATGATACTCAAGTAGAACTGTTTATAGAGTGAATATGTAGGCCTAACTTGAATATTATTTATTTATTTACTTACCGCATTTCTATCCCGTCACTTCTTAACCCTTGAAGGAGGACTCAGGACGGTTTACATTGTGCCCCGTTAAGAGGCTATTACAAACAATTACAATAATAAAATCACAAATTAACATATCATAATTAAAACAATACATAATTAAAAACCATACATAAGGCAACATTAAAACAGTAAACCTGTCTTGTTAGTCGTATCGTCATTGCAATATGTCCCTTTAAAGTGCTGCATTAAATCTATTGACCAAAAGCCTGGTCCCAGAACCATGCCTTTAATTTCTTTCAAAAAGCCAGGAGGGAGGTGGCCGATCTTATCTCAGTTGGGAATATGTTCCATAGGCGGGGAGCCACCGCCAAGAAGGCCCTGTCTCTCATCCCCACCAGGCGCATTTGAGCTGTTGACGGGAGCGAGAGCAGGGCCTCCCCGGATCTTAGATTTCGAGGTAGGACGTAGGGGTGGATGCGTCCCACCTCCCACAATCTGCAATGCTTTTAGGGACCTCTGGTTTATACCCATATGGATATGGGTATAAACCAGAGGTCCCTAAAAGCATTGCAGATTGTTTGCTACAGGGCAGGATGGGACTGCACTGATAGCTGACTGAAATCTTCATCAAGGGAAGGAATAAAATGGACGGCAGAGCTAAACGAAGTCATGACCAAACCCCAATCATTTGGCAGCCTGTTCTAGTGATGAGGGACACTGAGCTTGAGACTGAAATCTTCGTCAAGGGAAGGAATAAAATACATGAGCCAACTGAAAAGAGTGAAAGGCAAAGTCCTTCAAAATGATAAAGAGTAATTTTCCTGTTTCTATAAATATGTCAAAAAGAGCAATGAAGTTTACTAAATACCCCTCGCTATATACAATGGGCCCTTGGAATCTGCTAGGATTTGGTCCAGGATGGATGTTAGTTTCATTATACTACAATGGCATAGTAAAATGGAGTCCATTATGTATAATAGGAACAATCAAGGCTTGTTTTTTTGTTGGTGTTTATTATTTTCAAGCCAAGGATGGTTGAATCCATGGATATGGAGAAACAACTATATATTTGCTTCTCTTAGCCCATTTTAAATATGTTTTGAATTAATTTGCTTGCTTTTGTTATAACCTGAAATCTTGTAATACCATTACAGTGGCCCACATAAAGAAAATGGTTGGGAACTGCTGCACTGGATCAAGGTCACCCCAAAATGGTTGGCCTGGTGGATCAAGGCTTAAAACCTGGTTTCCTATCATCTCAGCCAAATATTCAAAACACTACAAACTAAAATGCTGAGAGCTTCTCATCAGAGGGAGGCACAAAATGGCAGCACTAGAGACAGAGCTAATTAATTTCTTACCTCATTAACCATACCCTGCCAGATAAAAAAACTAAGACACAAGAGATTGGGAATCATCACACAAGTCTCTAAAATTGGACAGCAGAGCAAAACAAAGTCATGGCCAAACCCTAATCATTGGCAGCCTGTTCTACTGATGAGGGACACTGAGCTTGAAACAGAAAGGAAACATGGCTGGGAGTGTTTTCATTTGTATTATGGTGACCCTTGCAAACTCTCACTTGAGGTGAGAAAGCAATAGTGTCATCCAGTTAAATAGTGTGAGACAGTGATAATCTTGAAAATGGGGATAACTCTGGCATTTAGTTTCAAAGAAGATGTTTGCAAAGGGATGCAGCTCTTGGTTTAGGGGAAAAAGTGCTACTCTTCAGAAAACAGTCTATCAAACAACTTGGCATCTAAAGTCTGGAGGATTCTGAAAATGTCTCCAAACCCTTTGGAATGCTGTTAGGGTAGAAGTATGTTAGGCTGAAATACCCAACATACTTCCAAATTACTGGTGCTTTAATAATCTAAAACAGTGTTTTTCAACCTTTTTTGAGCCGCGGCACATTTTTTACATTTACAAAATCCTGGGGCACGCCACCAACCAAAATGACACTCTAAGGCTGAAATACCCAACAGTCCAAATTACATATAGTTACTATGTTTTTAAATGTATTTATACACTCGGTGGGAAACCTGGGCCTGTTTCGATGAACACAACATAGATATCCTGGCAAGAATGGCAGAAAGACACACACAAAGGTCTTGCTCAACAGCTGGGAGTTATAGTTCACCCGCAATCAAAGAGCCTTCTGAACTCCACCAATGATGGAATGGAATCAAACTTCCCACACAAAACTACCATAACCAAGAGAAAATACTATAAGAGTTTGGTGGGCATTGACCTTGAGTTTTGCAGTTGTAGTTCACCTATATCCAGAGAGCACTGTGGAGGGGAGGGAGGAAGACGTGGGGCGAGTCTGCGCAGTAGCGCCTGCACAGGTCACGTCTTCCTCCCTCTCCCCTCCCACAGAAGCAGCAGCGTGAGCAAAGCAAAGCAAGCAGAGTGAGGCTGGGAAAAAGGGAGCCCGGGTGGAGAAGAAAAAGTGTTTGGTAGGAGGGGGAAGAAAGGGTATTGGAGGTTCCAATTTCCCACGGCACACCTGATGATAGCTCACGGCACACTGGTTGGGAAACACTGATCTAAAAGAACATTTAACTTGCTAAAATGGTTACTCTAAACCAGCATTCTGCTTCTAAATAAAGACCTTTTTATTGGTTGCTAACAAGACACAAAAGGGACATTTTCTTGTTTTAGTTCAGACATTAGGAGATTAGTGTGAAAGGTTTTTTCAGCTAGATATAACATTACCCTAAAGGGGCATAAAGTAGTCCATCTACTTTGGTAAGGGTTAGTGGTGTAGGATACTGACAGTAGTGGAACAGCCACAAATAGAAAAAAAGTACTATTATTTTTAACTTGGAGACATCTCTTTTGGAATCTCTAGTCAGGCCTCTTCAACCTGCGGTCCTCCAGGTGTTTGGGCTCCCAACTCCCAGAAACCCTGGCCAGCTTGTTTGATCACCAGAAATTATGTGAGCTGAATACCAAAATACCCAGAGGGCCGCAAGTTGAAGCAGCCTACTCTAGGTCCTTCACAGTCGATTTCCACTGAAGGCTGAACGCATACATGCTTAGAGAAGTATTATCTTTAGAAATCTCTAGATTCTCCAGCCCAACTCTATTATTTATTTATTTATTTATTCTTTCGGCTTCTAGACCACTCCCTCTAGAAGCTCGGAGCGGTTTACAAACAGGTAAAAAACAGGCATAGAACTGACATTATAGAACAACGGTGTAAAAGCAGATAAGCAATGATTTAATCTAAAACATTACTAGCGCTAAAATAATTCTAAAAGTAAGCTAAACTACATAGAAAGCATAACAGTTACTCAACTGGAAAAGCTAGACGAAAAAGAGCCATCTTGCAGGCTCGGCGAAAAGAGGACAGTTCCCTGATACCTCTGACTTCCTCAGGTAGGGCATTCCATAAGGTTGGTGCCACCACCGAGAATGCTCTTTGTCTTGTTGAGGACAGGTGGAGTTGCCGGATGGAGGGGACGTTGAGAAGATTTTGTTATTAATAAGATTATTAATGCCTAGCAGACGACAAGAGTTGCACTGGAGGACATACCAATTTCTAGACAGAATGCATTAATCAAATCTCCAAATATTACCCTAATTCTCATGTATAAATCTAGAAATATTAGTTAAAAATCAAGCCCAAAACTTGGGTCAACTATACATGTTTCAATGTAAGTACTGTACCTTAACTCATAACCCCCCCCCCCCAAGTCCATCCCAGGCAGGGAAATGGCAACCAATAGTCAAGGACAAGTGGCTCCTGAGGAGGCATGGAGCTATCCCTTCTCTAATTAGTGATCCTTGACTCATCTTCTACCACTGGCTACAGATTAATCCTGATGTAGTCCACCACATTTGTAGGGTACTAGATTAGAAAGGCTGGTACAATAAGGAGACATAACTGGACTTTCATGCCACCAGATACTCAACCAGATACTCAAAGAAGTCACGGAAACTGAGCCAACTTGGCATCTTCCATGCTAGACTGAAAGAAGAGATGACCCACAACTGAAATGGAGCCTACAAATTTTACTTTGGAGAACATATGATGTCATGAAGGTTCACAAATCAAGATTTACAGGAGAACAGCACAGCAGATTGCTACTTTTGACTACTCCATTTTTAAAAACCGAATCAGTGATACTCCCAGCAATTATATATAGTATACATCTTGCTCTGTAAGTATTAGTAATGGAAAATAATGAAATAAAAAGAAGGTTACAAGGGGGAAAAATTCTGAGTATGTGACAGATTGTGTGAACTGACATACCAAGGAATACATTTAAGATTCCAGTGGTGGTTAATCCATTACAAGCACATGTCACAGTAAAAGACTCTAATATTTAAATCATAATTATATCTAATTATAAGCATATCTGCAACATGTCACCCTCTTGGAAGGCAAGATCAGAATGTACTGCATTTTCGGAATACTATCACTACTATCAATAATCATTGTTTCTTTATTGCTCAGCTAAGACTGTTCGCATTACAAATAATCCTGGAAACTAAAGGTATACTGAAACAAACCAACCAAGCTGCTCAATAACATCACCTATTTAAGATAGATGATATCCAAGACACATCATAAGATACAACAATTTTTAAGCATAATGTATGTAATACACTAAATGTAGTGCTTGGGTGTTCACACACAGTAAAGGATACTGGAAACATTATTGCTAAGGATGCTCTATCCTATCACCCATTAGAGAGATCGTTCCTAATAACAATGATTCAATGGTCTGTGGAGGAAAGGATGTGCAGTCAAATAGCTGATAAGCATTAATGTCTAAAATCTGACCACAGCAGAATCAGGCATGGAACTGCTTGCCCAGCTGCCATTTCACTATGCATATCCTTCTTGATACACATTGTACCTTGGCAATTCTACTTGCACATTATTTAAATCCATTAAAACTGCCAATACATTAACTGGTACTACAGATTATCTTAGAATGCCAAATGTTTAGGAACTGCCTCTGTTCAGTCTGCCCCCACCCCAAAGACAGCTTGTTTCAGACTCACACAATAGATATGACATTTGTTCCCTTGTGTCAATTTTAGTTGATTTTAAGTTAATGTGGTTTTACTTTGCTTTATCCTTTTGAAGAGCAAATAATGCCACAGACAGTTTTACATCTTCCCGACATAATGCATAGCTAAGATGTCCAATTCCCACAGCACTGCACAATCAGATATAATGGCACCTGAGCAAAAACAAGGCAGGAGCAGGTTTAAAAATAGCACATCCTACTCACAGCAGCTGATAATTATTTATACAGTCCTTTCAGAATGTCAATTTCTGATCTTGCTGAATATGATTGGATGTCATCCTTTCAAACTACAAGAGTATACCACCTTTTTGTTTATTTATTATACATCTACATGTTTAACAAGTACATAAATCTACATGACTAATAATGCAAGTAATCTAAACACTTTTATTTAATGGCTTTTGCCCAGTTACTTGAAAGGAAAAAAGGAAGGACCTCCATTTCAAAGCCATCTTGATATTGAACCAGCAATGATTAATTATTAATATATTCATTTTATCTGCAGAATCCCAAAACTGCATTACAAACGGGTTTGGACATCAGGAAAGGCACTCCCAGTTTGAAATTATAGATGTGAGAAACCAGCATTTATCAAAATAGCCAATGAAAACAAAATCAGAGGTTGTTTCACCCAAATTCCATTAGTCAAATATGAAGATGCCAGAAGAGGGACCCTTTTTCCATCAGCCATCTGAATCAAGGAAAGCATTAAGTATTCGCCTCGACCCCCAAAATAAACTAGAATAAAATGAATCCAAGGCTATGAGGGAAGGGAAGTCAAACCCTCTCAACATGCTGTCATTTCACTATGGTATACTGAGTGTACATGCAAATAAGTGGCAAATTCACTTGCCCTGAAATGCAAGAGTTGGCCACTTCATTTAATCTCTAATCATGTATCAAAATTACTATGCCTTTTTTGTGCATGAGTGTGTGCGTGTGTGCCCTTGGAATACACACTAAATCAAAAGACCCAGTCAAGATACTCATCAAAAAGCTGTCTTGGCTTCCACTGTTATCTAATATGTGCCTTTGTGCTGGGAAGGGGAGTTGTTTTCTTACTGCTGCATAAATACACCTATTTGTTTTAAACAACATCGCGTTTAGAAGGAATGCTTCCAAAATAAACGGGGTCCATATTTGCTTCCTATTTTTCTCTGTGTCAGCGTACACCCAGAAATCGCTGCCATCCCATCCTCCCGCTTCAATACTGGAAAAGTCAAACTCCATTTTTAAGCCAAATTAATTCTATTTGTATTATTTAGCTAGCACCCTTTTCCAAACTGCAAGATAACTCTTCCTGTTGTGGGGTTTTTGTGCGCCAATAAAACACAAGGTTTTAGATCTACTCACCAGCCTTCCTTTTTCACCAAAGGCACACCCCTGATTTCAGCACTATCCTCAAGGAGATAGCGTTTATATCTGCCCTAAACACAAAGATCTGTGATTGACTGGATTTCAAGACACAGAAAAGCCTCGGGTATCAGCCGCTAATGCGTCTAGATTTTTCGCTGCCATTTCACAGCCAACATAAAAAAACCACTCCATTTTTAAAATAGGTTCAGATTTTAATGTGCAGCTGCAGTAAAATGGCCTTTTATGTGAATCGGTATGGTTCGTCTCATAATTATAACAGGGCTGTAACTTCACAGCTATTTCGTTATAGCATTTATTTAGGGGATTCTCTTTCCCCCCAAGATGAGAATATAATTTCATTTTCTGAACAGTATTACAGTTGGCAACCAAGAGGTTTGCTTGGATGCCGTTTCCATACATTAAATGCTGCACAAAATCCTGAACAGAACACCTGCCACACCTCCTCCCCTCCCATCCCACCATTTCTCTTCATCTATCTTGACATTTGTCTTTTTCTCTCTAAAATACATTATTTTATTTACATAGCAGGCTGTGCCTGCTGGCAAAAAAGAGAGGGTTTTTTTTAAAAAAAAAATAATGATGCAGCAAACTACACAGACATTACAATATGCTTTTTCAAAGCAGCAGGCAAACCAGTTTCTATGAAGCAATCTCTCTCTCCCTGAAACAGGTTTGGATTTTTGTTAGTAGCTTTTGGGGGGCTTTTAAACAGCATTTTACAAGAGGTTAGATTAACTCAATATTATTACAACAACAACCTATATGTCGATACTGTACTGAAGGTATGCTGGAATGAAATAGTGCCTCCTCTGCCCACACACACACACACACACACACACACACGTGAGTGGCATTTTGGCATCAAGGCGAATTTAATCCCTTCCATCCCTTGCCTACCAGCTACAGTGATAAAGGCAAAACACAATGGGAGAAAGGAATCCTCGGTGCACCAATGGATCCTGACATTTCATCCTCCCTTTCCCCCCATTAAAAATAGGATTATAATAATAATAATAAAACACATGAATACTCCAGCTCAGTTTGAGCCATCTTTGGTTTGAAGATAGATAGATACACACATATATATACACACACACACCATTCACACATACACAAGGTATCAAATGATATTAAGGCTGGGGGTGAGAAATAAACTTGGGGGATTGGGATAAGACACAAAATTGAGAGTTGGCAGTGAGGGAAAAAATTGGGGGTTCGGATGAGACATATAATTGGGGGAGAGGGGCATAGATTTTGGGGCTTGTCGGAGAGACAAAATTGGGGGCTTTGGGGAGAGATGCAATGGTGGGATGAGACATAAAATTGGGGGCAAGGCATGTTGTGGGGTGGGATATAAAACTGGGGGCAAGATATGATACTGAGGGGTGAGATATACAATGGGGGTGAGACATATTGGGGGTGGGAAATAAAACAGGGGCAAGTCATAATATTGGGGTGGGATATAAAACTGGGGGCAAGACATGATACTAAGGGGTGAGGAGTAAAATTGGAGGCAAGACATAATGGGGAGGGCAGGATAAAAAATTGGGGGTGAGACATAACATTGGAGGAAAGATATATGGGGCAGGATATAAAATTGAAGGTGAGATGTAAACTTGGAGGAAAGACATATGGGGCAGGATATAAAACTGGGGGCAAGACATAATATCGGGGGGTGAGATGTAAAATTGGAGGCAAGACATATGGGGCATTATATAAAATTGAGGGCAAGACATGATATTGGGGGGTGAGATGTAAAATTGGAGGAAAGACATATGGGGCAGGATATAAAACTGGGGGCAAGACATGATATTGGGGGTGAGATGTAAAATTGGAGGCAAGACATGATATTGGGGGTAGGATATAAAATTGGGGGCAAGACATGATATTGGGGGTGAGATGTAAAATTGGAGGCAAGACATTATATTGGGGTAGGATATAAAATTGGAGGCAAGACATGATATGGGGGGTGAGATGTAAAATTGGAGGCAAGACATATGGGGGCAGGATATAAAACTGGGGGCAAGACATGATATGGGGGTGAGATGTAAAATTGGAGGCAAGACATTATATTGGGGGTAGGATATAAAATTGGGGGCAAGACATGATATTGGGGGTGAGATGCAAAATTGGAGGCAAGACATTATATTGGGGGTAGGATATAAAATTGGGGGCAAGACATAGGGGGTGAGATTGAAAATTGGAGGAAAGACATATGGGGCAGGATATAAAACTGGGGGCAAGACATGATATTGGGGTGAGATGTAAAATTGGAGGCAAGACATGATATTGGGGGTAGGATATAAAATTGGAGGCAAGACATGATATGGAGGGTGAGATGCAAAATTGGAGGCAAGACATTATACTGGGGGTAGGATATAAAACTGGGGGCAAGACATGATATTGGGGTGAGATGTAAAATTGGAGGCAAGACATGATATTGGGGGCAGGATATAAAATTGAGGGCAAGACATGATACTGGGGTGAGATGTAAAATTGGAGGCAAGACATATGGAGGGCAGGATATACAATTGGGAGCAAAACATGATATTGGGGGGCAGGATATAAAATTGGGGGCAAGACATGATACTGAGGGGTGAGACACACAATGGAGCGAGATGTATTGGGTGTGGGATATAAAATTGGGGCAAAACATGATATAGAGGGTGGGATATAAAAGTGGGGGGCAAAACATGATACTGAGGAAACATACAATGGGGGGCAAGTCATATTGAGGGGTGGGATATAAAAGTGGGGGGCAAGACATGATACTGAGGGCCGAGACACAAAATTGGAGGCAAGGCATATTGGGGTGAGACATGAAATTAGAGGCTTAGTGGGGAGACACAAAACTGCGGGTCAAGACATGAAACTGGGGGTGTTTTGGTGGAATGAGATGCAAAACTGGGGGGCATAAAATTGGGATGACTTGATTTAACATTGGGAGATTAAGGGCAAGGTATAACACTGGGGGATTGGGGGGTGAGAGACACAACATTGGGGGGCTGGCAATAAGACTTGAAACTGGGGATGATATGGGGCAAGACATACAATTAGGGGGGGGCTTAGAGTGAGAAGGGATTGAGGCACAAAACTGATTTGAGACAGAAAACTATGGGGAAGCACAATATTTGGTGGGGGCTGAGACAAAATTGGGGAGGCTTTTTTGATGGGGGGGGCTGAAACACAAATTGGGGGGTTGTATGTCAGGAAACAAAACACCCCCCTTTCTCCTCCCCCTTAGTGGCAGCCCTGCCCCCCAAATACAACCTTTAATAGAGCTGAAACACTAGAAAATTAGGAAACTCAGGGGATTAAACTACCACTAGGCCCAGGTTAGGCCTACATTTCATAACAAGGGAAACCCTCCCCATTCCAATATGTACATTCAAGGCCTAACTGAACTC
The DNA here is from genome assembly GCA_030556195.1 of Anolis apletophallus. Taxonomy (NCBI): domain Eukaryota; kingdom Metazoa; phylum Chordata; class Lepidosauria; order Squamata; family Anolidae; genus Anolis; species Anolis apletophallus. The sequence goes on along the minus strand of JARBWK010000001.1, from coordinate 192,500,891 downwards.
CCATTTGAATCCAAACATTCCCACAGGCCTCTCTTGTTCCGAAGCCACCCCCCCCCCTTCCTGGTCCCTCTTTATAGGCGTCTCTTCTTCGGGGAAGGCTTCACTTTGGGGCCCCAAACCCACCGCGAACAATAAGGAGAACCTCTGGGCCAAAGGCAGGTCTGGCTAAAAGGACCCGAAAGCAAGGCCCCACAGGCGGATGGTGGCGGATTGAGTTGGGGGGGGGGTTAAGAGATGAAGGCAGGATGAAGTAGGGGACAAGATGGCGGAGGCCTGAACGTTCTACGGGCTCCACTCTCTCCAGCGCCGCTTTCCCCCTGAAGGCAGGCTTGCCGGTCACGTACCCGGGCCGAGACTCACCTCGTCGGATCGGGCCGAGTCCGCTCTCTCCGGAGGCGAGCTTTCCGGGGGCGGATGGGCGTCCCAGACGGAGGATGGCGGCGGATTACACGGTCCCACCCTCCCCCGGTTTCCCCCTTTGCTTTGTAATTTTGTCCAAGGGCCGATGTGGCAGCCTCGGCGTCTAAGCACCGACTAAACGGCCATCCGGGTCTCAAGGCCCGGCGGCGGCAGCGAAGCCACGCCCCTTCGCGTTGCGTGAGGGGAGGAGCTAAAGAGAGAGAAAAAGAACCCCAAGTCCAGGAGCTTTGCAAACATACAGGTGTTGCTGGAAGAAGAAAGTGATTGTTTTTAAAGGGAAATTTATGCAATCATACATTCTACTCCAAGCTATCAAAGCAGATGATCCCCATTATCTGCTTTGAACTGGATTATATGAGTCTACACTGCCAGATGATCCGGTTCAAATCAGATAATCTGGACTTTATATGGCAGACTTCCAGGGGCCACAGGGCCTTTCCACAGAGCTATATAACTCAGAATATCAAGACAAATAATCCACAATATCTGCTTTGAAGTGGATTATCTGAGTCCACACTGCCGTATAATCCAGTTCAATGTGGATTTTATACAACTGTGTGGAAGGGGCCTTAGGCATGCTTAAAGCAAGGCCAAGTTATACAAAGAAGACAGCCTGCGCTATCTGCACTGCTATATAAAGTCTAGATTACCTGCTTTGAACTGGATTATATTTGTCTATACCAGTGTATCCCAACCAGTGTGCCGTGGCACACTAGTGTGCCGTGAGCGATCATCAGGTGTGCCGTAGGAAATTGGAACCTCCAATACCCTTTCTTCCCCCTCCTTCCCACAGTGCTCTCTGGGTGTAGGTGAACTACAACTTCCAAACTCAAGGTCAATTCCCAAGCAAACCCTTTCAGTACTTTCTGTTGGTAATGAGAGTTCAATATGCCAAGTTTGGTTCAATTCCATTGTTGCAAGAGTTCAGGATGCTCTTTGATTGTGTGTTAACTATAAATCCCAGAAACTGTAACTCCCAAATGTCAAAGTCTATTTTCCCCAAACTCCATCTGTGTTCACATTTGGGCATATTGAGTATTCATACCAAGTTTGTTCTTGATCCAACATTGTTTCAGTCCACAGTGCTCTCTAGATATAGGTGAACTACAACTCCAAAACCCAACGTGAATGCCCACCAAACTCTTATAGTATTTTCTCTTGGTTATGGGAGTTCTGTGTGGGAAGTTTGTGTCTTTCTGCCATTCCTGCCAGGATATCTATGTTGTGTTCATCGAAACAGGCCCGGGTTTCACACTGAGTGTATAAATACATTTAAAAACATATTAACTATATGTATTACTGTGTTAGAGTGTCATTTTGGTTGGTGGTGTGCCCCAGGATTTTGTAAATGTAAAAAATGTGCCACGGCTCAAAAAAGGTTGAAAAACACTGGTCTATACTGTCATATAATTTATAATATTATAATGTAATACAATAGAATACTAATAATATGATATAATTATATATTTTATATTATTTGTAATATTACTAATAATATTACAGTACAATGGTATAGTACAATATATGAATATATAATATGTGACGCAGCTGCTCTCTGAGCAGTAGGTCATGAGTTTGAGGCCTGCCCGGGTCGAGGTGAGTGCTCGACTTTTAAGTGTAGCCTGCTGTCGACCTTTGCAACCCGAAAGACAGTTGCATCTGTCAAGTAGGAGACAAAGGCACCACATTAAGTGGAGAGGCAAATTTTGACTGAATTATGAGGCCATTAAAGAACTCCAGGAATGCTGAGGAATGCGGAAGGAACAACAAGGGACGCTGGGAACGCTGAGAGATGAGGAGTGCGTCAGCTCCCCCTGGTGGCCAAAGTTTGCCTCTGTTCATCTATATGTGTGTATGTGGAAACGGCAGGGATTGTCTGCTAAATATGTGTACCTGTAATCCACTCTGAGTCCCCTTCGGGGTGAGAAGAGTGGAATATAAATAAAGTGTAATAATAATAATAATAATAAAAAAATCTATGCTAATAATATATTGTATGTATATATATCTTGTAAGCCGCTCTAAATTCCCTTCAGGGTGAGAAGAGCGGCATATAAATGTTGAAAATAAAATAAAATAAATAAATAAATATAATCCAGTTCAAATCAGATAACCTGCATTTTAAATGGCAGTGTAGAAGGGGCCATAGGAACACTTAAAGCAAGGCACTGTTATATAATTGAAGAAGACAGCCTGGCCCCATTTACCCTGCTATATAAAATCCAGATCGTCATCTTTGAACTGGATTATATTATACACTGCCATATAATCCAGTTCAAAGCAGATAACCTGGATTTTATATGGTAGGGTAGAAGGAGCCCCAGTTGGATATGCATTGATTTGGAACGCAATGCAGAACTTTGATGTTAGGGGTGCTTCATTCTATACTGTATGATTAATGAAGTTTGACAACACTTTAACTGCTGTAGCTCGATGCTATGGAATCCTGGGAGTTGTAGTTTGAAGTCCAAATTTATTTATTTATTTATTTATTTATTTATTTATTTATTTATATTCCGCTCTTCTCACCCTGAAGGGGACTCAGAGCAGATTACAGTACACATACTTGCAGACAATCCCTGCAGTTCAACATGTACAGACAACATATATGACATATTTAGACATATATAGACGAACAGAGGCAAACTTCTGGCCACCAGGGGGAGCTGACGCACTTCTCATCTCTCAGCGTTTTCCAGCGTCCCTTGTTGTTCTTCTGCAATCCTCAGCGATTCCTGGAGTTCTTTATTGGCCTCATAAATCAGTCGAAATTTGCCTCCCCACTTAATGTGGTGCCTTTATCTTCTACTTGACAAATGAACTGTCTTTTGGGCTGCAAAGGTCGACAGCAGGCTACACTTAAGGTCGAGCACCCACCTCGACCCGGGCAGGCTTCGAACTCATGACCTACTAGTCAGAGAGATCTTATGCAGCTGACACTTAGCCAGCAGCACCACATTCCCGGTGGCGCTGCTTGTAAAGACCTTGTAAAACTACAATTCCGCTGATGCCATAACACTAAGCCTTGGCAGCTAAAATATCAAACTGCATTAATGCTGTGGCTGTGTCTTTCACCCAAGGTTCCAGGATGTTTTGGGCTTACACTCCCATCATCCTAGCTGCTTGGGGATGATGGGAGTTATAGCCCGATTAATTCCGAAATTTTGGAATGGCTTCGTTAATGGCAGACATGCGCAGTAAGAAAGACACCCAGTTTGGATGCCAAACGCAGAGGGAGGGAAACACATCTGTGTCCAAACTGGTTAAAGACCCAGTTTGGATGGCAATGTCTTTCCCTCCCTCTGCGTTAGGTCTAACGCAGAGGGAGGGAAACACATCTGCGTCCAAACTGGGGTAAAGATCCAGTTTGGACACCTATGTCTTTCCCTAACGCGGAGGGAGGGAAACACATCTGAAGCATCTGGACGCTGATGTCTTCTTCTCCGCGTTAGGTCTAACGCGTAGGAAAGACAGCCGCACACAGAAGGGAAGGTCAGGGAAGGAAAACCTGCCGATTCCTTTCCGAAGATGGCAGCGGTAGTTTCGAAATGGCAAATTCACTTTCGGGTTGCTTACATTGCTTCAAAACCACTTCAAAAGTGAATTTATTCCGAATTCATTCCGATTTTAGAAGCATTCCAACGAACTTGACCAGGCTTAGTGAGCAGATGGTGCCTGGCAGATGGCATATGTTCTGTATTTCAAAAACTAGAGCTGATGGGGGGAAACCGGTGCCATTTTTTGAATCAGCAGGTCAAATATACCCAGAAACAGGGATAACATTTGAGGCACCAAAATTTGTGTTGGCATTCATTTTTTTATATATATATATACTGTATAAAAAGTTCACAAAAATATCTGAATAATTCAATTTGTTGATATAATTCACAGCTTGATTCATCAAGCTGTTTGGTGAATTTGGGTTGTAAGAAAACCCATTGCAGGGATTTCCCAAGAGTATCTCCTTTTTAGGCAAAGAACAGTTGGAGTTTCATATCTAGCCATCTTGTCCTTTCCGTTTTAACTCTGTCTCTAGTATCAGTTTATTTTTCTGATACAAAAGGAATCCCTAGAAACATATCTACTTTGTTAAGTGAAGTATGTCTATATATGTTTATATCAAAGGAAGTCCCACAGATGATATATGCCTCTATGTCCCATCTCGCAGTCTAAGATCATCTGGGGAGGCCCTGCTCTCGCTCCCGCCAGCATCGCAAATGCGGCTGGTGGTGACGAGAGACAGGGCCTTCTCGGCGGTGGCCCCTCGCCTATGGGACACACTCCCAAACGAAATAAGATCGACTCCATCTCTCCTCGCTTTTTAGAAAAAAGCTAAAGTCGTGGTTTTGGGACCAGGCCTTTGGGCAGCAGATGTAAATTGTACCTTTGGATTTGACTGGATTGACACTTTGGACTTGACTGGACTGACAATGTGTTCCGCTTGATGGCTTTAATTAATTATTGTTGTATGTAGTAGTTTTTAATGTAATGTTTTTAAAAATGTTTTCAATGCTTTTTAATGATGTTGATTATATGGTGTATTTTAAAATTGTATTGTGGTGTTGCGGCCTGTAGTGCTGCAAATGTAAGCCGTGCTGAGTCCCCCTGCAGGGGTGAGAAGCTACCGGGTACAAATACCATAAAATAAATCTATATATATATAAAGAGACTGGTTGTGCGTTGACTGGTATAGATGGGAAAACGATTGCCCCCTCAGGCACAAAACCCACCCAACACATTTCTCCATACCACGAGGTACCTATAGGGCACAACAAACCCGCCCTAGGTACCTCGCAAGACCCCAAAAACCCACCCCTAAAACATTCCCATTCAAACCTATGGCGCGATCCGGCGGCTGCGGCGGAGACTTCACCCGGTCCCAAGCCAGCCCAGACCAGCACCTCCACGCGGCCATTATGCACCCGGCCAAGGAGGACACAGCGGAGAAGATCCCAGCAGAGGAAGCCACAGGGAGGGGGGGCCGAGGGGTGAGCCTTCATTACGAAGGCGGCGGCGCCGTGGCCAGCTCTTCCGCCCTCTTCTCGCTCTCCTCCGCCACCTCTCTTCCGCTCCCAGAAAAGGCGGCCGCAGGGAGAGCGATCGCGCGGTTCCCCTTTGGCCTCCTCTTCGGGGAACGGAAGGGAGGCGGCAGAGGGCTCTCCTCAGCCGCCTCTCTTCCGATCCCAGAAGAGGCGGCCGCAAGGAGAGCGATCGCGCGGTTCCCCTTCGGCCTCCTCTTCGGGGAACGGAAGAGAGGCGGCAGAGGGCTCTCCTCAGCCGCCTCTCTTCCGATCCCAGAAGAGGCGGCCGCAAGGAGAGCGATCGCGCGGTTCCCCTTTGGCCTCCTCTTCGGGGAACGGAAGAGAGGCGGCAGAGGGCTCTCCTCCGCCACCTCTCTTCCGCTGCCCGAAGAGGCGGCCAAAGGGGCCCCGCGCGATCTCTCTCCCTTCGGCCTCCTCTTCGGGCAGCGGAAGAGAACCGGCGGAGGAGAACGAGAAGGGGGCGGAGGAGAGCGAGAAGGGGCCGGAAGAGCCGGCCACGGCGCCGCCACCATCGTTATAACGGCTCACCCCACGCCCCCCCCTTCCTGTGACTACCTCTACCGGAATCTCCTCCTCCGCCTTCTCCTCCTCCTCCTCCTCCTCCTTCGCTCCTAGAACCGGCCCGCATGAGTGGCGAATAAGGGCGAACAGGAAACAGACCAAACGTCCATCACAGACGCAGGCAAGCTTAAAAAACCAATACTAATAACACAAACACAACTGCACACAACAACACACACATATACACACACATACACATACATATATACACATCACCATACAAATATACACACATACAAATACATACACACATACCTATAAATACACACACAACTATATACAACCACACATACAGACACACATACATACACACGCATATATACACATACACATACCTAAACACAAACATACATACCACCAACTATAAAAACACACATACACACACACAAACACACACATATATACACACACAAAACACATGCTCACATCATTTCCAACCCTTACATCCCCAGACTTTCTCGCATCACCTACATAGGGCACAGCAACGCGTGCCGGGTTCAGCTAGTAAATAAATAAATATAGTAATCCATCCACTCCAATGGGGTGAAGCTTCAGATAAACTGGAATGCAATGTCCACCATTCATGACTGCTGTCTTGGGCCAGGCCCGGATTACCCATAAGGCCAACCTAGGCCATGGCCTAGGGGCACATCCCGGGGGGGCGGCGCAGATCACGGACCAAAAAAAATGTTGAAACAAATAAAAACGCCGTGGTCGGCCCCTGGGTTCTCTCCCAACTCTCGGAGCTTGTGAATGCCAAGGGGGAGTTAGGTGTGTTGGTTGTGGGAAGGGTGTCTGGCTCTGTCCCCGGGTCCAATCCCGAGGACCTGGCCCTCTTCTCCCTCCCTCCCTTCCAGACATGGCCTCCTTTGCGGAGGGAGGGAGTGAATGGCGGGAGGGTGCCCCGGCCTGGTTGGCCCCTTCCCTCCATCTTTCCTGGGGAGGCTGTCCCCGGGGCCCTTGGCTGCTCCCTTGGCTGGAAAGGAGAAGGAGGCCAGTTGGGGGGCTCTGCTTCTTGGGAGGGAGGGAAGGAGAGAGGAAGAGCTTCCTGACTGTGTGTGAGAGAGCGAGCTATTGTTCACCAGGGGAACCCTCTGCTTTTGTGCATATAATGACCCTTTTGAGTGTGTGTGTGTCTTCTGAATGGATTGCGTGGGGGGGGGCAGTCCCGGGGGAGGTTCTTTCTTGCCGGAGTCTCCACCAGGGCTGGTGAGTTGCCCATGTCAGCCAGTCTTTCCTCGTGGCTTCTATCATCAAAACATGGGTGGGGAGAGTGGGTTCAGCTGCCGAAACGTGGCTTTTGCGGGAGGGAGGGGGCCCTTTTTGCTCTCATTTGGCAACAGACCCGCCCCCTCGGGGAGCCTCTGCCCTTGAGGGCACATCTTCGAGGGGGGGGGCAGCCCAGGACCTTTGCAACTAGCAGGCAGGGAGGGAGGGAGGGAGGGAGGAGGCTCTTCCTGAAGACTTGGGCCGAGCGAGGGTCGGGGTCCACACCGGGGGGGGGGGGAGGACACGTTCTCCGCCGGGCGGGAGGGGGGCGTGCGGTAGAGGTTGGCTTAAAGGGGGCGTAATTCCAAAGTGTGGTCTAGGGCGCAAAAAGGTGTTAATCCAGGCTTGTCTTGGGCTGATAAGTATTCTGGCTCAAGCCGTAGGGTAGAACTGGAAATGAATTAAAGGAAAACAACAACAACTGAAGCACAGGAAGCTTCCGCTTAGCTGACAGGTTAGGGACCGGACCACTGTCAGAAAGCGGAATTGGTTGTAAAGTGGAACCCAGGTTTTTTTTGCTTGTAAATGAAAGATTCAACACTAGATGGCACGGAGTTGAGAGAAAGAGAACAAACGGTGTCAAAATCACAGTAGCAGGGTTGAAAGAGCAGAGTAGACATAGAAAGCATGGAACATGGGAAGGAATAGTCAACACAAGTCAACAAGGCCTTGTATGGTCTAGGGCCGGTGTATCTGAAGGACCGTCTGAACCCCTACCAACCCCAGAGACCACTCCATTTGGAAGATCTAAACCAGGGGTGCTCATTAGGTAGATTGCGATCTACTAGTAGATTGCGTAGGGCGTCCTGGTAGATCGCAGGCAGGGCAGAAGTCTCAGTCCCACCCCGCAGGCTCCCAACGCTGCCCAGGTGCAGAAAGAGATTGGACTGGATGGACTTGGAGGTCTCCTCCAATTCTAGGAACCCATTGTTATTATTATTATTATTATTATTATTATCAGAGGCTGAATGGCCATCTGTGAGGAATGCTTTGATTGTGTTTTTCCCTTATGGCAGAAGGAGGTTGGACTGGATGGCCCTTGGAGGTCTCCTCCTATTCTAGGAACCCCATTGTTGTTGTTGTTGTTATTATTATTATTATCAGAGGCTGAATGGCCATCTGTGAGGAATGATTTGATTGTGTTTTTCCCTTATGGCAGAAGGAGGTTGGACTGGATGGCCCTTGGAGGTCTCCTTCTACTCCAGGAATCTGTTGTTATTATTATTCTCAGAGGCTGAATGGCCATCTGTGAGGAATGCTTTGATTGTGTTTTTCCCTTATGGCAGGAGGTTGGACTGGATGGCCCTTGGAGGTCTCCTCCTATTCTAGGAACCCCATTGTTGTTGTTGTTATTATTATTATTATCAGAGGCTGAATGGCCATCTGTGAGGAATGATTTGATTGTGTTTTTCCCTTATGGCAGAAGGAGGTTGGACTGGATGGCCCTTGGAGGTCTCCTATTCTAGGAACCCATGGTTATTATTATTATTATCAGAGGCTGAATGGCCATCTGTGAGGAATGATTTGATTGTGTTTTTCCCTTATGGCAGAAGGAGGTTGGACTGGATGGCCCTTGGAGGTCTCCTCCTATTCTAGGAACCCCATTGTTGTTGTTGTTATTATTATTATTATTATTATTATCAGAGGCTGAATGGCCATCTGTGAGGAATGATTTGATTGTGTTTTTCCCTTATGGCAGAAGGAGGTTGGACTGGATGGCCCTTGGAGGTCTCCTCCTATTCTAGGAACCCATGGTTATTATTATTATTATTATTATCAGAGGCTGAATGGCCATCTGTGAGGAATGCTTTGATTGTGTTTTTCTCTTATGGCAGAAGGAGGTTGGACTGGATGGCCCTTGGAGGTCCCCTCCTATTCTAAGAACCCTATTATTATTATTATTATTATTATTATTATTATCAGAGGCTGAATGGCCACTTGTGAGGAATGCTTTGTTTGTGTTTTTCCCTTATGGCAGAAGGAGGTTGGACTGGATGGCCCGTGGAGGTCTCCTCCTATTCTAGGAACCCATTGTTGTTGTTGTTACTATTATTATTATTAGTAGTAGTAGTAGTAGCAGCAGCAGCAGAGGTTGAATGAATATCATCATCATTATTATGATGAATAAATTCAGGGGCTTAATTTACTCACATTTAGTTGAATTAAGTCTTAAAATATATTATATGACTCTCACTGAAATAAATTTCCTAATATTTTGCTTTTATGGCTCTTTGAGTAGTGGGTAGGTAGATCATTTTGACTTGGTTGTTTTATAAGTAGCTCACATGCTGAAAAAGTGTGAGCACCCCTGATCTAAACCTACTGGAAGTGCCCAGCTTTAAAGCCGTTCCCCTAACATCGACAAGGCACAGAACTTCCTCCATTGTGGCACCATCGCTTTGGAATGCCTTACCAACTGAAGTCCGTGCCCTGCGAGACCTATCGGCCTTTCGCAGGGCTTGCAAGACTCATTTGTTTCAGTTGGCATTCGAACTTTGAATTTTAATCGGGTACTAATTAATGTTAAATTGCTTTTATGGTGTTTCTATATTGTATGTCTATGTTGTGAGCCGCTCCGAGCCCTTGGGGAGTGGCAGCATACAAGATCGAATAATAAATAAATAAATAAACAGTGCAACGCAGCAGCTTAAAAAAGCCAATAAGATTCTGGGCTGCATCAATAGGAGTATAATGTCAAGATTGAGGGAAGTCATAACTCAACTCTATTTTGCTTTGGTCAGACCTCACCTGGAATAACAGTGTGTCCAGTTCTGGACATTGCAATTTCATATTATCTGATTTGAACTGTATTATATGGCAGTGTAGACTCATATAATCCAGTTCAAAATAGATAATGTGGATTATCTGATTTGATAATCTGGATTATTTGGCAGTGTAGAAGGGGGCTCAGTGTTCCTGAACTCTACAGAATTCACTTCTGATAAGAAGTTGAATAGGTAACCACACAAGCTGGACTTTTTATTTGTGTTGTGAATTAGGTCTGACCATCTAGTGCAGGGGTCGGGAACCTTTTTGACTCAGAGAGCCATGAGAGCAAAATATTTGGAAATTTATTTCAGTGAGAGCCGTATTATATATATATATATATATATATATATATATATATATATATATACACACACATATATACTCACATTTAGTTGAAGTCAGTCTTAGAATATATATATATATACTATATATATATATATATTCTAAGACTGACTTCAACTAAATGTGAGTATATACGTACATACTATGAGAAAAGGATTCCCCCGGCAGAATGACGGGACACTTCAGACCTGGCTTTGCAAAAAAACATGCTCAGGACTCTGGGAAGGAAGAGAAGACGGAAGGAAGGAGGAAAGAAAGAAAGACAGACGGACAGAGGAAATAAAGGAGGGAGGGGGAGAGGAAGAATAAAATAAGAATGAATTATGGAAAAGGAAGAAAAGAAAAGCAGGAGAGAGACAAGGAGGGGAAAAGAAAGAAGGAAATGGGAAGGGAGGAAAGGAAAGGGTGGGGAAAAGAAAGGAAAGGGAGTGAGGAAAAGTAAAATAATGAAGGGAAAAGAAGAAAAGAAAGAAGGGGAGAGAGGGGGAAGTGAAAAGAAAGGAAGGAGAAGGAAAGGAAGACTTGGGGGAAAAGAATAGAAGAGGAAAGGAGGGAGGGAAAAGGTAAAAGAGAAGGAAAGGGTGAACGGGGAGAAAGAAAGGATGGAAGAAGGAAAAAAGGGAGAATGGAGGAAAGAAGGAAGGAGAGAGGGAGGGAAAAGGAAGGAGAGAAGGAGAAGGAAGGGGTGAAGGGGAGAAAGAAAGGAAGGAAGAGGAAGGAAGAAAGAGAATGGAGGCCCGTGGTGGAGGACGAAGAGGAAGACGAGGATGAGGCGCCACCGCCAGGCTCCGCCATGCCCAGCAAAGGGCGCAGGGCCCCGAGAAGCAGCGGGGGATGAGGAAGAGGCGGCGATGGCAGTGCAGAAGCGGCAGTTGCGGCCCATTTGCGTTACTACTCCCCACTGCATGCTGGGAAACCGAGGCCCGGGCTGCTCTGGAGAGCCAGATGCAATCATGAAAAGAGCCACATCTGGCTCCCGGGCCATAGGTTCCCTACCCCTGATCTCGTGCAAGGTGGGCAACTGTTGGGGTTGGAGTCCATTATCATATTGCCCTGCGTAGAAAAGGGTGCATGGAAGACAATTGCATTACTATTTGAAGCTCTGTTTTAGGTTTTTCAGAGACTTTTTCCACAATCTCATTTCCTAATATGAAAATACAGACTTGGTCAAAATGTTTTGGGGGTGTATTGTAAAAAGCATTCAAAATTGCTTCCCAGGTCATAGCAAAAAGGGAATGGATCAGGAGACTATGGCAGCCCTTAGGTTGCATTTCCCCAGTTCCAATTTTTGGTCTGGAATAAACATAACCCAGTTTTTAAAATGGAGAGAGAAGGAAAATGTAGAACCGCAAGTAGGGAAAACACACCCCGTTCCCCGTCCCCATCAAACACACACGCGGAGGCATAATTCTTCCGTATGTCGGAAATCATCTTATGAATGAATTACTTTCTAGAGATTTCTTTTTTAAAAATAGAAAAAAAAGGTTTATCTATATTTTGGTTGTTGTAGTAGCCACCTGAATGCAGGAATAAATCATATGAATTGCGTGGGTGGGAAGGTCTTTAAGGAAGATCTGCTATTAGTTTCTTTGGCGGGGGTCCTGCTGGCTTCTCATCCTTCTCTTTGGCTTTTTCCTCATACATCAGAATTCTGTAGGAAAAGAAGAAGATACTCTTCGGTGTCGAGTATTTATGCCACAGCGGAATAGGCAACAGAAATATAGAAGTTTAATTCCCCATCGGCCCAATAAACTCCAGTCTCTGTTCGTGTGAATAATGACACTCTCATTCAATTCACAAGGTAAAAATATAACTTTGTATTGAATTGTATTTAACAATAACAAGCTAAGCATGGAAAAACAACAGCAATCTCAGCTACCTTTCTAAACATCCTTTCCTCACAGATATTTAATCCCAACTGTCCTCTTCAACGGACAATTCCCAACTGTCAGATCCCAACTGTCACTTCTTAACTGACAAATCCCCAAGATTCCATTTATCAGTCCTGAGACAGCGCCATCTGGTGTCAAACATGTCACACTGCAGAAAATACATCTTGTGCTGACTCATGAATTGCCATTCAAAATGCAATAATCTGACAGATACGTGTTCACAACTTGGGCTAAGTATTAGGCCTGGTTTGGTTCGTTGGAATGCTCGCAAAATCGGAATGCATTCGGAATAAATTCACTTTTGAAGCGGTTTTGAAGCGATGTAAGCTGAATTTGTAGTAGTGAATTTGCCATTTCGAAGCCACCACCGCCATTTTCGGAAATGAATCGGCGGGTTTCCCTTCCCTGGCCTTCCCTTCCATATGAGGCTCTCGCCCCAGTTCTGACGCGGAGGGAAGGACCTCCGCGTCCAAACTGGGTGTTTAACCCAGTTTGGATGCGGATGTCTTTCCCTCCGCATTAGACCTAACGTGGAGGGAAGACATTGGCATCCAAACTGGATGTTTAACCAGTGCTGTTTCTTTCCTACTGCCAGTGCTGTTTCTATCTTACTGTGCATGCATGTCTGCCATTAACAAAGGCATTTTGAAATTTCTGAAAAATTCGTAAAAATTCCGCTATTTTTTCGGAAAATTTCGGAAGTCATTTAGATTCGAACCGCCAGCGCCCCCTTACACCTGCAATTAGTTTTGAACCATTGTTTTTTCCTTGATCAAACAGACCTACTAAGTATGGCTGTATAGATTGGGGCACTGGATGTATTTTGGGATCTTCTTCCTTTTTTAAAAAAAAAAAATCTTTATTGAGTTTTGTGTTTTGACAGAAGGTGACACAACCATCCACAACATAGGTCAAGTGAGGAGGGGGGAGGTGTGTGTGGGGGGTTAAGGGGGGATTAGGATGGGGGGCTTGGGGATACACACAAGGGGGCTGGAGATATGGGAGGGGATACATAGGGGTATATATAAAAAGAGTATTTTGGGATCTTCTTTAGTCGCAGGATGAAGAATGTATACCTTCCCCATCATTAATTTATTTCACTTTTCTTCCGGAGAGGGACCAAAGGCAGAATCAATACATTATTATTACTATTATTGTTATTATTATTATATCCCACTTTATCTCTACTCTTGGAAGATGATGATGATGTAGCTGTGTCACACATATGTAATGAGCACCAGGAATGTGACACAGCTGGCTAAGTGTCAGCTGCATAAGATCTCTCTGACCAGTAGGTCATGAGTTCGAGCCTGCCCGGGTCGAGGTGGGTGCTCGATCTTTAAGTGTAGCCTGCTGTTGACCTTTGCAGCTTGAAAGACAGTTGCATATGTCAAGTATGAGATTAAGCTACCACATTAAGTGGGGAGGCAAATTTTGACTGAATTATGAGGCCATTAAAGAACTCCAGGAATGCTGAAGAATGTGGAAAGGAACAACAAGGGACGCTGAGAGATGAGTCCGTCAGCTCCCCCTGGTGGCCAGAGTTTGCCTCTGTTCGTCTATATGTTTGTATGTGGAAAACAGCAGGAATTGTCTGCTAGTATGTGTATTTGTAATCCGCTCTGAGTCCCCTTCGGGGTGAGAAGATCGGAGTATAAATAAATAAATAAATAAAATGAGAAACCTCTGAGTCTATGTGAAATAAGCAATAAATCATTCATACATGTGTGTGTGCGAATGCCTCAGAGTGTGGTGGAGACTCCTTCTTTGGGGGCTTTTAAACAGAGGCTGGTGGCCATCTGTCTGAGGTGCTTTGATTGTGATTTTGCTGCATGAAGGCAGAAGGTCCTTGGACTAGAGATGGTTATGATGATGATGATGATAATGGCTGGATGGCCATACATACAAAGAATCCTTAATAAATTTGAAAATAGTTATATGTTTTACATTTTTGTAGTGGGTAGGTAGATCATTTTGACTTGGTTGTTTCATAAGTGGCTCGCATGCTGCAAAAAGTGTGAGCACCCCTGAGATAGGGTCATAAAATGCCCTGCATCCATCAGTCAGAAAACCGGTGCCAATATCTACACTGCCATATAATATCCAGATTATCTGCTTTGAACTGGATTATATGGTAGTGTAGAAGGGGCCTCAGAAGAACTCAACATACTCACCATTGCACTTTAAACCATTATACACATCATTAAACCACTATATATACACACACAATATCAGGAGAACGTGATAAGGGTGAATCTGGGAATCTGTGAGTTGAGAAAAAACAAACAAACAATGCTTACATTTTAAAGATAGCTGATTGCTTTCCCAGCATCATTCGAACAAAGTTTCCGTAGGAGATGGTTTCGCTCATGCCTCCGGTTACCTCGGTGATCATCTTTTTGAGCTCCAAATGGGTCTTGGCTGCTCCCATCTTTTCCAACATGCGTTTCAAAGCCATGATATCTTGACAGACAATGTAAAACCATGTACAAAATTAGCAAGGATTGACAGAAAGTATTGAGCCAGAAGATCCGGGCTCAGGTTTCTGCTGAGCCATTAAATTTGCTAAGTGGTCTCGGGCTCCATCTACACTGCCATGTAAAATCCAGATTATATGGCAGTGTAGATCCAATCTGATTTTCATTTATTAGGCTCGTTCCATACAGCTGTATAAAATCCACATTGAACTGGATTATATGGCAGTATAGACTCAGATCACCCAGTTCAAAGCAGATATTGTGGATTATCTGCCTTGTTATTCTGGGTTATATGGCTGTGTGGAAAGGCCCTTAGAGATCAAGACTGAGGGCTGCCTTTCCACGCAGCCATATAACCCAGGATATGAAGGTAGATCATCCTCAATAGGTAAAGGTAAAGATTTTCCCCTGACATTAAGTTTAGGTGTGTCCGAATCTGGGAGTTGGTGCTCATTTCCATTTCTAAACTGAAGAGCAGATGTTGTCCATAGTCACCTCTAAGGTCATGTGGCCAGCATGACTGCATGGAGCGCCATTACCTTCCAGCTGAAGTGGTACTTATTGAACTACTCACATTTGCATGTTTTCAAACTGCTTGTTTGGCAGAAGCTGAGGCTAACAGCAAAAGCTCACCCCGCTCCCCAGATTTGAACCACCGACCTTTCAGTCAGCAAGTTCAGCAGCTCAGCAGTTTAATCCACTGCACCACTAGGCGCTCCTATAGTCCACAATACCTGCTTTGAACTGGATTATCTGAGTCCACACTGCCAGATAATCCAGTTCCATGTGGATTTTATACAGCTGTGTGCAGGGCCATAGCCAGGATTTTGATTCGGGGCTGAGACTGGGTGGAAGAGGGTCTACCCTAGCAAACCTTTTGTATTGTTATCCCAATAACCCCATTAATGTAGGATATAATGAGCATGGTGATCAGATCATGATATGAATAAACATAATAGTTTAAATAATGTACCAGTAAGGCCTTCTCGCGGACCACCCTGAGAATTTCGGGGGGGGCTGAAGCCTCCTTAGCCCCTGGCTACATGCCTGGCTGTGTGGAAGGAGCCTGAATATGAAGCAGAGAGTGTTTCATACGTAGTCATGTAAATTCAGTGCATGAACAAAGCTTACCTATATCACCTTGTGCATTGAGGTCAAATTCCATATATTTCTCTGCAAAAGAAAGCAAATGAAGATAAAAAACATAAATATTGCCACGCTAGATCACACATAAATTCTCATATAGAGATAGCGAGCCTTTGGTGGCTCTCTGTTTTTTTAAAAAATCCGGCTTTCATCAGCCCTATCCAGACACTGGGTTTACCTAATGAATAAATTAACAGTGTGCATGCTATATTGGAGTGATATTAAGATTCGGAGATTATGAAAGGGGAGAAAAGAAACCCCCTAAGGATGTCTTTGCTTCCACCCCAAATGTAGCTCCATAATCATTTTGTGGCATGAAATGTTGAGTGAATGCAATGGCATGACAGTTGTGCTCAGACCCGGATTACCCATAGGGCCAACGAGGCCATGGCCTAGGGGCGCGAGCCGAGGGGGGCGCAAATCACGGCCCCAAAAAATAAAATACCCAAAAGGAAGGAAGGCAGGAGGGAGGAAGGAAGGGGGGGCTCCCTCCTCGGCGCCCTGCAGACAATACAGCCGGGAGCCAGCCCCCACGTGACCCGGCAGAGGGCGCACCACGTGACCAGGGCTCCACGTGACCAGAACTCCAGGGCAGCAGCAGCAGCAGCATGAGGAAGAGGAGGAGCATGCCCCGCGGCTGAGAGGCTGGCGCCCTCTGCCGGCTCGGAGAGGCTCTGTAGCCTCGCGCTGGGTGCGCGGAGGGCAGTGGCTGAGAGGCTGGCTTGGAGGAGGGCATACTTATGCCTGTGTGCATGACTTTATTTCTTTGTATTGTTCTCATTGTATTTTTGCATTTATGTTTATATTGCAGGCAGGAATACACCTTATGGATATTCGTCTTTAATTTGGATATATATAAGTACATGTTCATGTGAAATTACTCTCTTTATGCACTTAAATTTGACGGAGGGCCTTGAGAAAGACCCCGGTGGGGGTCGAAACGAAGTGAGGGACCCAAGAATATTGTTTTTCCTCGTTGGCCTTAGAGACTGGTGTTCCCAAGACTTACCGCGGAGCATCCGACTCTTCGTTTTCTATTCATTTGGGCCTGTATTGTGAACACGGCATCCCCATTTATGTTGTATTTGTGAAGAAGACAGTGCATTGGATTATTGATCTATTGATATATATTCTCTACTTACAAGCATTTTTCACTGTACTTCTACATATTTTGAAACGTCAATATAATTATTTTCACCACGGATTGGGAGTCTGCGTGTTCCATTTCGGCTCTGGGAGGTTTTCCATCCTGTCTCCCTTTATGATATTTATTTTACATTTATTGACACGCACAGTTTGTGGAGTGGCTTGGAGGAGGCCTCTTCCTTCAGCCCATGTGGGTCATGATTGGCTCCTGAGGCGGAGGAAGGCCCCGACTCTCTGCAGCCGCTGTCCTCCGCGCACCCAGCGCGAGGCCGCAGAGCCGGCTTCGAGGCCGCGGGGGCTGCCGGGATGCGGCGGCGGCGCCAGCCTCTCAGCCGCGGGGCATGCTGGGACCTGTAGTTCTTTGGGATCATTAGGTGCACATTCCTGAGGAGCCTCAGCGGTGAGTGGATGGATGTCGGGGGAGAAGAGAAGGAAGGGCTGAAGGGAAGCAGGGGGGGAGAATGGGGATAGGCCTCTCTAATGAGGCGGCGCGAGGCGGGGGGTGGGGGTGGCCAAACTGTGGCCTAGGGCGCCAAAAGGTGTTGATCTGGGCCTGGTTGTGCTGGAGAGGGAAGTGCAATAATGTAGGTGGAGAAAAGGGAAGGAAAACATGGATATATAAACAAAAATGTAGAAAGAACCATCTCATTACCTGAATAGTAGGCCTGTGCAATCATGCTTCTAAATGTTTCTAAAGTACTTACAAAACAAAAATTCTGAGGGTGAACACTAGGTGGCGCTGGTACTTTGTTTCTATAGTGTTGCTAAAGTTCTGGTGGTGAAATGTTCACTACCAGAACTTTAGCAACACTGTAAAAGCAAAGCACCAGTGCCACCTAGTGTTCACCACCAGAATTTTAGTTTTGTAAGTATTTTAGAAACATTTAGAAGCATGATTGCACAGCCCTACTGAATAGGTTCAAACTACAACACTCTTTCAACATTTTTGCAGAGATGGACAGAAAGTAGTCTATGGAATGGCTGAATGTGGGTAAAGACTCGGCACCAATTTATTTATACACATTGAACTCTTTGCATTCGCCTCCCAAGTTCTTCATCATGGCAACTTACTCTTAAATATGGCTAATTTTTCTGCTATCTCTTCAACGGTGCTATATTTGGGATCATCCAGGAATTCCTATAGAAGCAAAACAAAGGCTGATTATATACAGTGTCTTTCTGTTGGGGCAAGTTGTGGAACTAGGTTACCAAACCGTGGACTCCAGCTGCTGTTTTCTGCCGTCCAACTCCTTCATAAATGGCAAATTCTTTGTAACCTCGGGAGCCAT
The DNA here is from genome assembly GCA_030556195.1 of Anolis apletophallus. Lineage (NCBI taxonomy): Eukaryota > Metazoa > Chordata > Lepidosauria > Squamata > Anolidae > Anolis > Anolis apletophallus. Next base: position 192,482,538 of record JARBWK010000001.1, on the reverse strand, counting down.
TTCTGGGCGCCCCGAGGATTACTTTCTGTTCACCCTTTTTGTTAAATGTCTTTCTTTTCTGTTTTATACTTTCTGAAATCTAATAAAGACGGTTTTAAAACTGCAAATAAATAAATAAATAAATAAATAAATAAATAAATAAAATGGCAAACGCATATTAATTAGTGATATAGGTTATGTATTCTTTATATGAAATGCTTAGGACCAGATGTGTTTTAGATTTGAGATTTTCTTTTCTCCAAAATTGCATATACATTATGACAGTGTTTTTCAACCTTTTTTGAGCCACAGCACATTTTTTTACATTTACAAAATCCTGGGGCAGCCCACCAACCAAAATGACACAAAATGACACTCTAACACAGTAATACATATAGTTAATATGTTTTAAAATGTATTTATACACTCAGTGTGAAACCTGGGCCTGTTTCGATGAACACAACACATATATGTGACTTCCTCTCACATATTTATACATGGCTATCATGCCTTTGCTCAGCCTTCTCTTCTTCAGGCTAAACATGCCCAGCTCTTCAAGCCGCTCCTCATAGAGCTTGTTCTCCAGACCTTTGTGAAATTTCACCCTGAGTGAAACTTGCTTCCAGTTAACTATGGATGTCATGAAGCTGTTTTGATGTAGTTCGATATGCTGTAAACCGTCCTGAGCCAGTTGGAAAGGACGGTATACAAATCGAAATAATACAATAAATAAAAAATAATAATAAACAGTTCCTGGGGGAGGCTCAATTTGTTTCTTGGAAACCTGTGAGGGGGGCTGCTAGGCGGGGGAGAATGCCAATTTCCCACGGCACACCTGATGATTGCTCACGGCACACTAGTGTGCCACGGCACACTGGTTGGGAAACACTGCATTATGAGATATCTTGGAAATGGAACCCAGGATCTAAATGTGAAATTGATTTATGTTTTCTGTATGTACACCTTATATATAGCACAAAGGTAATTGTATACACTTTTAAATAATTTTTGGACAGGAAGCAAGTTATGTGTATGCTGAATCATTGAAAAGCAGAGGATTTGGGAGCATTTCGGGTTTTTGGATAAGGGGTACTCACTCACCTGTAAGAAATTTACTGGGGTAAAATTGCGGCATAAATAATCACCCAATGCCATTGCAGGAATCATCAGGCTACATAGGCCCTTTCTGTAATGCCATATAATCCAGAATATCAAAGCAGATAACCCACATTATCTGCTTTGAACTGGATTATATAAGTCTACACTGATTTACGGACCAGGCTTTATCACAGCTGGTAAATCAACAGCTATGATAAGATCTACCAAATGAAAGTTTGCCAGTTCGAAGCCTTGGGTTGGCATGAGCACTCGACTATCATCCTAGCATGCTGTTTACCTAAGCAGTTCGAAAACAGCTTGAGCTGTAAATAGAGAAATTAGGTACTGCTAAAACAAGCGGGGGGAGGTATTTTATGACCCCATAAAGAAAACGATGAGAAAAGCCCCAGCGACCAAAAGGAAGAAGGAAGTCCTGATTATTCTTCAATATAGAGGATGGAGCAACAGCACCCCCTGTGGCTGGATTTGAGCACAACCTCCAATGCGCCAAAAAAACCTGGATGTTGACACAACATACCACCTTTCTGTTCTGCCTGTCTCTGTCCTGTCTATCCAAAACGACATTGAATGTTTGCCATGTATATATACTGTGATCCACCCTGAGTCCACTTGGGGAGATAGGGCGGAATATAAAGTGTTGTTGCTGTTGCTGTTGTTATTATTCAAAGCATATAACCTGGATGTTATTAATTAATTAATTTATTTCCAACATTTCTACCCCGCTCTGCTCACCCCCCAAGGGGGGGACTCAGAGCGGCCTAACAAAAGGCACAATTCGATATCCACACAGTAAAATACAATATAAAAACCAAAAACATTCAGCATTAAAATACATTAAAATACAATTAACATTAATACAACACACACATTCACTTAAGTTAAAAACAGTGTTACATCCATAACAGGGGCATTGAGCCATCTCCATCAACTTGCCCTTACAAATTCAGTTCAAAATGCTGCATTGTGCTAATGTGCAAACGCCTGGTCCCACAGCCAAGATTTCACTCCTTTCCTGAATGCCAGGAGGGATGGGGTCAATCGTATGTCGCTTGGGAGCGCGTTCCACAGACGGGGAGCCACCACCGAGAAGGCCCTCTCTCTTGTCCTCACCAACCGCATTTGAGAAGTTGGTGGGGAGCAGGGCCTCCCCGGACGATCTTAAATTACGAGATGGGACATAGGGGCTGATGCGTTCGGACAAGTAAGCCGGGCCAGAACCATATAGAGCTTTAAAGGTCAAAACCAGCACTTTGAATTGAGCTCGGAAATGGACAGGCAGCCAGTGGAGCTGACACAACAGGGGGGTGGTATGCTCCCTGCAGGCATGTAGCCAGGGGGGGCTAAGGGGGCTTCAGCCCCCCCCCCCGAAATTCTCAGGGTGGTCCGCGAAAAGGCCTTACTGGTACATTATTTAAACTGTTACGTTTATTCATATCATGATCTGATCACCATGCTCATTATATCCCACATTAATGATTCATATCATGATCTGATCACCATGCTCATTATATCCCACATTTCAAGAAGGATATAACGGAACTGGAAAAGGTACAGAAAAGGGCAACAAGAATGATCCAAGGGATGGAGCGGCTCCCTTACGAAATCAGGTTGCAACGCCTTGGTCTTTTCAGCCTTGAAAGACGGCGTTTAAGAGGTGACTTGATCGAAGTGTATAAAATCATGCATGGGATAGAAAAAGTGAATAGAGAAAAATATTTTCTCTGTCACACAACACTAGGACTAGGGGGCACTCCCTGAAGCTCCAAGGTAGGAAAGTTAGGACTAATAAAGGGAAATATTTCTTCACCCAGAGGGTCATTGGGTTATGGAACTCACTTCCAGAGGAGGTTGTGACAGCGGTCAGCCTGGACAGCTTCAAGGCAGGATTAGACAGATTCATGGAGACCAAGGGAATCAGTAGTTACTGAAATGGACATCCAAGTGCCACCTCTGTGTTGATGGAGGCAGGCAGGATTTCCCCGGGTACTGGTTGTGGGGGGTCGGGAGCAGGTGAGGGTTTTGCCCTCCCTTCTGCCAGAGATCCCTGTGTACAACTAGTGGGCCACTGTGTGACACAGAATGCTGGACTAGATGGGCTGAGGCCCGATTCAGCATGGCTCTTCTTATGTTCTTATGTAATGGGGTTATTGGGATAACAATACAAAAGGTTAGCTAGGGTAGACCTTCTTCCACCCAGTCTCAGCCCTCCCCGAACCAAAATCCTGGCTATGGCCCTGGCTCCCTGTATGTAGCTCCGGTTAGTAATCTGGCTGCCACCCGTTGGACTAATTGTAATTTCCGAACTGTCTTCAAAGGCAGCCCCACGTAGAGTGCATTGCAGTAATCTATTCGGGATGTGACCAGAGCGTGGACCACTGTAGCCAGTGTTATATGACCACTGTTATATGACAGTGTAGAAGGAACTTCTGTCTCCCTGAGTGTGGAAAAGTAGCAGATTGAAATCCTGGCAATAAATGATAAAATGCACTATTTTGACTAATAATAAATACTTGGATGCAATTGCAGGTTGAAATCCTTATGAAAACCTACATGCGCTTTACTAATAATTATTGATTGACATCTGGAACTGTTCCTACCAACATCACTGCCCAAATGATCTGCTGGAAAATCTTTGAGCTTCCAAACACTCCTGGTATCACTCAGCCCACATGTTTGTTCACTCACCTCTGAGGGAGGGCTGACATAATATTTAAAATGATACCAAAATGGATATGAGCTCATCTTTCTCCCAAATCCACATCTTATACAATAGATTCACATATTATGAAACTTGATATTTGATGACACATCAGTGCCCATCCTCTTACATTTCAGTTGAGCTTCCAAGTCTAAAATTATTTGGCATTAGTGATGGCAAGAAAAAAATTAAAAATTGCAATAATGTTCAAACATGCAAATTACAGCGAGCCTTCCACATTTGTGGAGTTGACTCTCATTGGTATCTAGGTCTTCCAGTTCTACTCTGTGGTCAATTTCTGCTGGAAGCTGATCCAAGAGTCATGCGAAGGGGCCAGGCTTAGCACAGCAGGTTAAACAGCTGTACTGCAAAAAAAAAATCCTGCCGATTAAAAGGTTGATAGTTCGAGCCCGGGTCTGGGTGAGCACCCGCCATTAGCCTGAACTCACTTGCCCTCTTAGCAGGTTGAAAGCAGAAATAAGAGTAGATAAATAGTTACCGCTTTTAGCGGAGAGGTAATAAAGGTGCCCTGAAGGACAGGGAAGCGCCTCGGCATGGAAGGTGGAGCGACAGCACACCCACCCCACCCCGGTGGCTGGAGTCAAACACAGCCTCCAAGGTGCCGGAAGTAAGGTGGGAACAACTGCCTTTATCTCTGTTTGTATTGTCTGTCCTTGTTAATTGTATAATCGGCATTGAATGTCTGCCATATGTGTGTTCTGTAAGCCACTCTGAGTCTCCTTCTGGGTGAGAAGAGCAGACTATAAATACTGTAAATAAATAAATATATAACATAGAGATTCATGGAGTGAATACCTCTTGAGGAATCTCTAGATTAGACCTGGGCAACCTACGGCCTGTGGCCCGGATGCGGCCCGGCAGCTGATTCTGTTCGGCCCGGGGAGAGGGGTGTCAGGGGTGGGGCCAAGAGGAAGGGGTGCCGTTGCCGCCATCCCATCGCAGGCTGTGGGGCCTGCATCGGCAGACAGCCCGCCACTCCAGAGAGCAATCAGAAGAGTGGCAGCTTTGGAGTGCCTGCCATCCCGGGAGGTGATCCGGGCCTGCAGCAGAAGCAGTCGGTGAGCTGCGGTGGCTGATCGCCCTGGTGACCCGGAAGACTTGATCGTCTTCCAGGTCACCAGGGCGATCTCCTGCCGCAGCTCGCTAACTGCTCCTGCTGCAGGCCCAGATCGCCTCCTGGAATGGCAGGCACTCCAAAGCCGGGATGGCAGGCACTCCATGGTAAGGCGATCAGCTGGGGAACAGCTGGGGGCGAGAACAAGCGAAGGCCTGCAGCCTCCGATCGTCTGCTGCTCTGCTCTGCTGCGGCGGCGGCTGGGTCCGCTTTGTTATCCTCTGGGCTGGGTCCATTGGGCCATTCCATCTTGGGATCCTTCCTCTCTTGCGGATGTCGGCCTCTATCTTGGTTCGCACCTTGTCTTGTTGAATTTCATTTTATTTTATTTTAGTGGTTTTTATTATTATTTTATTATAATAATGTTATTATAATAATATAATAAATAATATAATGTTATATTATATTATAATTTCAATATATTATAATGTCTATATATATATACTATAATATAATATACTATAATATAATTATGATATTAATACTAATAATATATGAATATTTCTTGATATATTAATATGTTAATATTAATGATGTGTAATATATAGTAAATATAGTAAATAAATAAATAAATAATGCAGATTAGACTGTAGTTCAGCCTTTAGGTGTGGCCCTCCATAATAATTTTTGGCTCTCGTGTGGCCCCTTGGAAAAAATAATTGCCCACCTCTGCTCTAGATCCTCCAGTATGATCTGGTGGAAAGTGACCATCAAGTCATGCTGGAGAAACTAAATAATCCCAGAGAAGTGGTTCCCAACCTTTGGGCCTCCAGGTGTTTTGGACTTCAACTCCCAGAAATCCCAGACAGCTTACCAACTGCTATGAATTGTGGGAGCTGAAGTCCAAAACACCCAGAGGCCCAAATGTTGGAAACCACTGCCCTAGAGAAATGTTCACATGGCATTTTATTATTTTCAGAATTTCACTTTTGTGTGGGTGTTGTGCACCGATCCTCAGCATATATGAGTGTATTTTTGAAAAAGTTGAAAATTACAAAAAAAAAGTTTCTTGAATATTGGGAGAATTATGAATGTGTGGAAATCTCAGTTTGGGAATTATTATGTGTAAAAAAGGGACTATTTTGGTGTAGAAAATGTCACTGTCTAATTAGAAGATGTTTTCTGCACAGAAAAATTGTGGTTTTTTTTTTTGCAGGGAATTAGTTTCTGCTTAAAATGCTGCTTTCTTTGCAGAAAATGCTGTTTTCTGGGCAAAACAACCACAAGCATACATTATGTCCTGAAATGCAAATAAACATTTTAAGCTATGCATTTTTTTCGATTATCACAGCGAGAAGAAAAATAATAGAAAAGGGTGCAGGTTAATTGACATTTTAAAGTCAGACATCCTACCCACAAGCCTTGTATCTCAATTCCAATCCCACTCTCCCAACTAAACAGAACAAAGTGTTATACTACCCCAACTCCCATTAGCTTAAGTCAGTGATTTTCAACCAGTGTGCCGTGGAGCACTAATGTGCCGTGAGAGATCATCAGGTGTGCCGTGGGAAATTATTTTCCAAACTTCATTCATATATAAACTATAAGGCGCACCTGTCCCTTTAAGAAATGGAACCATAGCACTCTCGCGTCACCTAAGAAGTGACGCGAGAGTGCTATGGTCGCGCCATCTTGGATTCTCTCAGACGCGGCTAGGTAAACAAAGTTAGAGTTCGTGCTGCAGCTGCGCGTCAAGTGAGAGTGGCAATTTGGGATCACAGGAAGACAAGCGAGTGACAGTGATGGAGAAGATTTTGAGAAGGGAAAATGCTAATGCCGAACAGGCTATCTTGCCAGGATATCTATTTTGTGTTCATCGAAACAGGCCCAGGTTTCACCCTAAGTGAGTGTATAAATACATTAAAAAACATATTAACTATATGTGTTAGAGTGTCATTTTGTGTCATTTTGGTCGGTGGTGTGCCCCAGGATTTTGTAAATGTAAAAAATGTGCTGCGGCTCAAAAAAGGTTGAAAAACACTGGCTTAAGTCATTATGTCCAGTGGTGAGGAATACAGGAGTTGTAGTCCAGCATGAGAAGGGCCACATAAAATGACATGGTGTGCCAAATTTGGCCCACGGGCCCTGAGTTTCGCACATGTGATCTAGAGATTCCTAGATAGATGTTTCCTCTGGTATTTTTATTTGTGGTTTTTGTATTTTTGCAGGAGCTCAGTGCAGGGCTTCCAGCCTGCCTGGCAGTACAGCAGGTTAAACTGCTGCTGAACGTGCTGATCAAAAAGTCAGCAGTTCAAATCTGGGGGGCAGGGTGAGCTCCCGCTGTTAGCCCTAGCTCCTGCCAACCTAGCAGTCTGAAAACATGCAAGTCTGAGTAGATCAATAGGTATAGCTTTGGTGGGGAGGTAACAGCGCTCCATGCAGTCATGCTGGTCACGTGACCTTCGAGGTGTCTATGGACAACACCAGCTCTTTGGCTTAGAAATGGAGATGAGCACCAACATCCAGAGTCGGACATGACTAGACTTAATGTCAGGAGAAACCTTTACTTTTTACCTTGCCTTTAACCCCAGCTACTCTGAGTGGGTGACTGTGATGATGATGATCACAATTATGTCCATGATGATAATTGTCATCATTGCGTAACTTGGCTAGGGGTGGATATCTCGGGCCGTAATACTTTGATTTCCGTTAATTTTTTGTATTTAAAATTATTTTGACCCTATATCGTTTCTCGGCGTCCAACCCGGAAGTGATGTTTCAAAACCGACGCCATGATCGTCATTTCCGTAAAGGGCACATTATTAGGTCGTTATTTCCGCCCTTTCTTATTAACCCGCGATGCTTCTGAGCTGGGGGGGGGGGAGGGAACAGTGGAGGGCTTGCCTTCCATTCTAGCCTCCCTACCCTCCCAGCTGAGAGGCATTGTGGATTAAATTCTTCCCTCCTGTTCCGTCCTCCAGACGTTTCATATGCATAGCCCCATAGTTTTGTTTTAAAAGGCAGCATTTTTTCCTTTTGCATTTTTTACTGGGACTGTTCCAGACACACTGGCACCTTGCCTGTTAATTATTAGCAAGGTTGCAGCCTGGTGCAGAATTTGCCACCTAAAGCTCTGCAAATGTATCTTTTTAGTTGGTGTCCGCCCCTTTTTCTTCCTGGGGATTGGCCTCCATTTTAGAAAGTGTTTTAGTTCCTTTCAGAGAGGGAAGGAAGCCAGATGTGTTTTTTTGGCCAGCCAGGATTGGCTGCGAAAGGGTCACCGTAAGTACTGGGTGCTTACTGGGTGCTTACCTAGGTGCTTACTGGGTGCTAACCTGCATGCTAACCTGCATGCTGACCTGCTGATTGCTATTTGCTTGACCATTAGCTGGGGGACTGCTGGAACCAGATGAGTTTATGGTACCTTGCAGAGACTGGCTTTGCATGCTGTATAGGATAGACATCTGGTTACCAGCCCAGCTTTAGGTCACCTTTGGACTGGTCCTAGGTTTAGAGGGGGGAAGGAGTGGTTTCTTCAACCAAACACCTAGGACCAGGGTGGGAAATATCGGGTTTCCTGCCATCCAAAGGGAAGCAGTGGGAATCTTTTGAGCAACAACCCAAGGCATTTCCAGTCTGTTGTGTTTTTTTTGCAACCATTAAGAAGCTGTGCCAAGTCCTGCAAAGACTTTGTTATTGAATAAACTGTTTGATTTTCAACTTTATTTTGGAGTGTTTTTTGGGTTGCCAGACCACCTAGCTTTTTCAGCAAGTGCTCTGCAGTCCACCAGGTAAAAAGGACAACACATCTGCCAGTTTTAATTTTAAACAGACCTGGTGTGACGGCATACCTCCCAGCTGGCGTAAGGAATAATAACGAAAATACGTTATTAATTATGTTTCAATCACGAAATTTATTTACATTTTTTGGCAATAATTTCTATAATGACCCAGCAACGGAAATCCCCCACGAGTTTAGAATCAAATTTTTTATGGATCAACCACCCCTAAACTTGGCTGATGCGGACTATATAGGAACTACTTTGACTTAGTTGAGTTGAGGCAATGGACATACTGTAATTTTTGATTCACTTCAGACCTGCCCCCTTGTATAATCCGATCATGTTAACAGGCTGCTGCCTTACCTTATTGAGGGAGTCCAGAACTTCCTCCTGCTGGGCCTTCATTGCCCCGAAGGCCTTTCCTCCTAAGAGGTGAAGCAAAAGGTTAACAGTCATCCTTGCAACTTCCCCTGCCTCTCAGCCAAGGAGGACTGCACTCTTTCAGAGTGTCCCAGTTTCCCTTTCCAAATGCAATTTCCTGACTAGGGCATCTGTGTTGCGTGTGTAAGCTACATTTCTGACTTCTGTAAACGATTTTAGTTTTGGGTCACTGTCTTGCTTGGCTAAGCAAAGAGGAACTAGACGAAATGTCCTGACGCTGGGGTTTTTTTTTTAATGTACGCCCCAAATAGCAGAGAGGAAATGAAATTCGGGGCAAGCGACCATTAGAATAAGACACCAATGGCTGGGGCAAGTGAGGAACTTTATAAAACTGAAGGTAGTGATGGGAGAGCAATGTTGCTGATCTCCAATAAGAGAGAATGCACCCCGAAAATGGAGGACAAAAGCAAGGAAGAATGGCACACATTCAGAGCTCCTGCTGGCCCTCCAACCTGTAGGCTTGACTAGTGTGAATTTCATTATTTAAGGCAGTGTTTCCCAACCAGTGTGTTATGGCACACTAGTGTGCAGTGAGCGATCGCCTGGTGTGCCGCGGGAAAACCTCCAATATACCCTTTATTCAAGTAAAAACAATAACAAAAAAAATGTGTTGTTGAAGGTTTTCATGGGTTGCTGAAGCATTATCTCCTGACATAGATGTGTTGTGCCCACATCTATGGTTGGCATCCTCAGGAGTTGTGAGGTCTGTTGGAAAAAAGACAAGTGGGGCAACCAAAGTGATCCAAGGTTGGGAAACTCAGCCTGATGAGGCTTGTATAACTATGTGACAGGGTATCAAAAGGAAGAGAGAGCAGGCTTGTTTTCTGCTGGCCTTGAAACTAGGAAGAGTAGACAGGAAAGGAGATTCCACTTGAACATCAGAAAGAACTTCCTGACTGTGAGAGCAGTTCAGCAGTGGAACTCTCTGCCTCTGTCTGACTGCTCTCTTTCCAGCCGGCTTCCCTGAGGACCGGGAACATTTTCCCTGAGGACTGGGTGACTGCGATAAAAACTAAACACAGAGACTGACAGCTGTTGAGCAAGACCTTCGTGTGTGTTTTTCTGCCATTCCTGCCAAGATATCTATGTTGTGTTCATCGAAACAGGACCAGGTTTCGCACTGAGTGTATAAATACATTTAAAAACATATTAACTATATGTATTACTGTGTTAGAGTGTCATTTTGGGTCATTTTGGTTGGTGGCGTACCCCAGGATTTTGTAAATAAGGTCGGCAGTTCGAATTTGCGAGATAGGGTGAGCTCCTGTCTGTCAGCTCCAGCTTCTGTGGGAACATGAGAGAAGCCTCCCACAGGATGGTAAAACATCAAACATCTGTGTGTCCCCTGGGCCAATTGCAAATGGCCAGTTCTCTCACACCAGAAGGGATTTGAACAGGGCCCGAAGCCAGGATTTTGATTGCGGGGTGGGGGTGGGGTGGGGGCTGAGTTTTAATCGGGGGCCTGAATCTGAGTGAGAGAGGATCTACCCTAGCAAACCTTTTGTATCGTTATCCGAATACCCCCATGCATATGGGATATATTGAGCATGGTGATCAGATCATGATATGAATAAACACAACAGTTTAAATAATGTACCAGTAAGGCCTTCTCGTGGACCACCCCGAGAATTCGGAGGAGGGGGACTGAAGCCCCTCAAGCTCCATCCCCCTGGCTACATGCCTGGATTTGCAGTTTTTCAAGTTGCTCCTGACACCGAAAAAAAATATCTAGAGGTTTCCTACTTTTGCACTCAACATAATACTTGTAAATGTGGAGGGCCCAATTAAAAATGCACACAGATCAAACTTTAAATTTTTTATAACTCTCAGTAACTGGGCTTGCTGACTGGTAGATTTTAGTTCAAAACAAAACCCCTTTTTAAATAAATAAAATAATTAATTTTATTTTTAATTATTATTTTATTGTAATGTTGCTTTATGTCTTTTATGTTACTGTATTGAAATGCACTTCTGGGCTTGGCCTCATGTAAGCCGCCCTGAGTCCCCTCTGGGGAGATGGTGGCGGGGTATAAATAAAGATTATTCTTATTCTTATTCTTAAACACAATGTGTAACACAGATGCAATTTCAGGGAAAGAGACAGCATGTAAAAAGTTGCAAATTTAGAAACAGATGCATCATGCATAGATGCAAATTTAGGAATAATTTTTATAATTGAAGTGGAAAAAAATACAGTTCACCATAGTGGGAAATATGGAAGTATTACACACATGTCACACTAGAGAATGAATCCACTTTAAAACAGGTTTCTGCCTCTTGCAGAATTCTGGGGTTTGTAGTTTAGGGATGAGCCTTTAACGGCCTCACTAAACTACAAACCCTAGATTTCTGCAGGAGGCAGAAACTAGATTTAAAGTGGATTCATTCTCTAATGCAAAGTGGGCGGTACCGCCCCCCTGGTGGGCAGTGGGGCGATCCAAGGGGGCGCTGGGAAGGTCAGGAGAATTTGGGGGGCGCTGAACCCCTGTAAGGGGGCAGTGGCGTGAGCCAGGCTTGCTTACCACTTGCGCGCTTGCGAGGACGTTCCCATTGAAAGAAAGAGGAGATACACATGACTTCGCCGTGGGCGGGGTTGCTGAGAGGAAGGAGGCATGTGCTGCGGTTTCCACGGCAATGCCTGCCTGGGGATCCCAACTCGCAGGGACACCGTCGCAAGCGTGAGATCCCCGGGCAGGAGTTGTCGTGGAAACCGCAGCACACGCCTCCTACTTCTCGTCAACCCCACCTCGGCGCAGTTCTGTGTATTGCCTCTTTCTTCCAATAGGGACGTCCTCGCAAGCACGTCTTGCTGGGACCGGCATGGGGTGGGGCGAGCGGGAGGCGCTTTTCAAGGTGGGCCTCGCTTGGCCAGTGCCGGCCCCTTCTTTTTTCAATGCCATAAAAACAACATGCAATTAAAATAACATTTAAATTAAAATTAAAACACATTAAAACATTTAATTTTACGAAAAAGGTAGAAACATTAATACATTAATACATATATCTTTCTGTTTAATTGCTATTAAAAAATAATGTATAGGGGGGCGGTGAGTAAATTTTTTTTTCTGGTAAGGGGGCGGTAGGCCAAAAAAGTTTGGGAACCACTGCTCTAGTGTGATGAGGTCCCCATAATGAGCCTGCTGTCCAGGTATAAAAGCAGATGCTGCTGGGCAGCAACTCCCGTCATTCCTCACCTTCGACCAAGCAATAGGAATTGCGTTCTGGCAGCATCTCGAAATCACCTGTTTGGTAAATGATTACGAGTAACCTCAAGGCCCTTACATTCCTTCATATCAAGTTTCTTTGCCTTTACACTGGATTTAGATCGAAAAACATAAAATAGAGCAGGGGTGCTCAGAACGGTGATCGGGATCACCAGGGTGATCTTTGGGCCTCATCCTGGTGATCTTGAGGGCCCTGACCAGGTTTTTTGCTGTTGGTCCTCTTCACGCGCCCCTGCACGCTGCAAAGAAGTCCTCCGTCGTTGCTCCTCCCCGCTCCCTGCCCGCGTGCCGCCTCCAAAAGCTCCAGAGTCCAAGAGGCAGAATGGGCCCCCTCTTTTGGATTCCTCCTCCTCCCTCCGTCCTTCTCCAGCCACTCAGAGTCGTAGGAGACCAAAGGGGGCGGGCCTGGATGACGCAATGCATGGCTGGCCCCGGGCGCATGCGCAGAAGCAACCATTCTGCCTCTCTGACTTCCCGTGAGCTCTTGGAGGCGGCACGCATCCTGGCGGCGTGGAAATAGGAGCAATGACGGAGGAGAAGGGCGCTTTGGGGTCATTTCCTTACCGCATCTCAAAGGCCGGTCTTTTAACTTTGGGGTGGGTGCTTGATTGTTCTGTGGCATGTCTCTTTGTTTATTTTTAATGTTTAAAAATGGCCTTTTAGCTCCAAAGCCTCTCTGCTTGCTTTGTTCCTTGAGAAATATATGTTGGGGAATATGGAAATGTGGGAGAAATGGGGTGGTTGTATGTATTTTTGCATGCCCCTTTGTTTACCTTGCTGACTATTAAATGGCCTTGCAGTTCAAAAGCCTCTCTTCTTACTTTCTGGCTGATAATATGTGTGGTAATATGGCAGTGTGGGAGAAATGGGGTGGTGGGATGTATTTATGCATGCCCCTTTGTTTACCTTGCTGAGTATTAACTGGCCTTGCAGTTCAAAAGCCTCTCTTCTTACTTTCTGGCTGATAATACGTGTGGTAATATGGAAATGTGGGAGAAATGGGGTGGTGGGATGTATTTTTGCATGCCCCTTTGTTTACCTTGCTGAGTATTAAATGGCCTTGCAGTTCAAAAGCCTCTCTTCTTACTTTCTGGCTGATAATATGTGTGGTAATATGGCAGTGTGGGAGAAATGGGGTGGTGGGATGTATTTTTGCATGCCCCTTTGTTTACCTTGCTGAGTATTAACTGGCCTTGCAGTTCAAAAGCCTCTCTTCTTACTTTCTGGCTGATAATATGTGTGGTAATATGGCAGTGTGGGAGAAATGGGGTGGTGGGATGTATTTATGCATGCCCCTTTGTTTACCTTGCTGAGTATTAACTGGCCTTGCAGTTCAAAAGCCTCTCTTCTTACTTTCTGGCTGATAATATGTGTGGTAATATGGCAGTGTGGGAGAAATGGGGTGGTTGGATGTATTTTTATGCTCTGTTTTATATTGTTGTTATTAAATTGAAATGTTGATGTTTTATAACTTCATTTTATGTAAACTGCCCCGAGCCTGCTGGAAGGAGCGGTACATAAAAATGAATAATAAATATAAATAAATAAAGAAGAAAATAGTTATACGTTTTACATTTCTGGGCAGGTGATCTTTGGGACTTGGTGTTTTAATCAGTAGCTCCCAGGCTGAAAAAGTGTGAGCACCCCTGAAATAGAGGAAGTTGCTCATAAAGGATTGCCCTCTGCAAAGAAGTGGTTTGTCTGGCTGCCCTAATGGGAACACCAGATGACACAGTGCATTATTAAAGACCGGTAACCTTAGGAGAGTCAGGACTTCAGCAAGACAAACTGGGTGTACAGTTCCATTAAGACGGCACCGTTACAGCCATAGAATCCTAGGAGTCGTAGCTTTTTGCAATCGACTGCCATCAAGTCGACTTCAACTTATGGTGACCCTCATGAATGAGAGGCCACCAAGCCATCTGTCATCAATAGCTTTGCACAGTGCAGATGCAAGACTGCGGCTTCCTTGACTGATCTAGTCATCTTGAATGCAGTGTCCTCCCTTCCCTACTGCCCTCTACAGGTTAAGCATCCCTCGTCTAGAATCCAAAATTCTTCTCGTGGGCTGCTGAGATTGGTCCAAGGAACGCAAACTTTGTTTCATGCACAAAATTAGTACAAATGTATTGTCGAAGGTTTTCATAACATTAGTTCAACGTTATCAATCAATCAATTTTTATTACTTGCTTAGTCGCCCTCCACAAGCGGTGCTCTGGACCAGTGTTTCCCAACCAGTGTGCCAGGGCACACTAGTGTGCCGTGAGCGATCATCAGGTGTGCCATGGGAAATTACAGTGGAGAGAGAGAGAGAGAGAGAGAGAGAGAGAGCCTAGCAGGAAACTTCAGGCAGTGGAAATGAGGCTTTCCTGGCCGAAGCAGCAATGCCAGCCAGCCTGGCTACAGTCAGGGAGAGCCCTCGTCGTCCAGAACTTTCCTCCCTCCCTCCTCTCTCTCTCTCTCCTTTCCTTCCTTCCCTCCCTCCCTCTGCGCACCAAGGGCTACCTGGCCTGGCTGCGGCTCCTCTTGCTTCCCGGCTCCTGGGCGCTCTTCTGCCCTCCTCCCCTCCGGCAGCAAGGAGGAGGAGAGGGAGAAGGAGTCTGTGGAAGCTGCCCCCGTCCGATCCCGCTCCCGGAGGCTCGAGGCGAGGCTTTCTGCCCTCTAGCCCCTCCGCGCCGGGGAAGGGGAGCAACCCCTCATCTCCTGACCTCTCCTGGCTGGGCTCCGGGTTCGCTGCAGAGCAGAGGCCGGGATGCACAGCTCCACAGCCCAGCTTGGTTCCTTCCCGATCTGGCCCCAAGGCAACAGCAGGGAAGCCGAAGGGACGCCGGGGGGGCACTCCTGGGGGGCTGAACCCCTTTGGGAAGGAGAGCTGTGGGGTGGCGACGGCTGTGAGCCTCTGCCGCAGTTTGTTCCGAGGCTCGGAGCCACCCCGTGTGCTCAATTCCTATTTGTCCTTCTCAGCCAAGCCCGTGCACGCTTCGGCCACTCACGCAGCCCTCCCCTGCGGGACGGTGATGGGCCCCCTGCGTGTGGGCCTCCTAGGGGAGGCGGGTTTGGCGGAAGCAGTGGCATCACGAGGGGGGAGGGTGACAGTTAGTAAAATGACAGAGTGTCATTTTGTGTCATTTTGGTTGGTGGTGTGCCCCAGGATTTTGTAAATGTAAAAAATGTGCCACAGCTTTAAAAAGGTTGAAAAACACTGCTCTGGGCGACTTACAACATAAGGGAAAAGAAGAAAAGAAAGAAGAGGAGAGAGAGAGGGGGAAGTGAAAAGAAATGAAGAAGGAAATGAAGACTTGGGGAAAAAGAATAGAAGAGAGAGAATGGAGGAAAGAACGAAGGGGAGAGAGGGAGGGAAAAGGAAGAAGGAGAAGGAAAGGGTACAGGGGAGAAAGAAAGGAAGGAAGAGGAAGGAAGGAAGAGGGAGAATGGAGGAAAGAAGGAAGGGGAGAAAGGGAGGGAAAGGGAAGGAGAGAAGGAAAGAATGGAAGAGGAAGGAAGGAACGATGAGGGAGGGAGGAAAGAAGGTAGGGAGAGAGGGAGGAAAAAGAATGAAAGAAAAAGAGAGGGGAAAAGAAAGGAAGAGAAAGGAAGGAAGGAAGGAAGGAAGGGGGCAGGGCCAAGGTGGACCTTGGTGTCGACATCGGCGAGGCAGTCCCTCCAGAAGGCGTCGAAGAGGCCGCTGCTCTTGAGCTGCCTGATGATGTGGGCAATGAGGTGGGCATCCCCCGGGGGGCAGCGAGGCCGGGTCCGCAGCACCAGGGCCAGGCCCGCCTCCGCCGCCTCCCCCGAGGCTCATGGTGGAGGACGAAGAGGAAGACGAGGACAAGGCGCCGCTGCCGGGCTCTGCCATCCCTGGCGAAGAGGGCACAGGGTTCTGAGAGCAGCAGGGGATGAAGAAAAGGTGGCGATGGCGGCGCAGAAGCGGCAGTCGCGGGGCATTTGTGTCCCTCCTCCCCACTGCATGCTGGGAAACCAAGGCCCAGGCTGCTCTGGAGAGCCAGGTGCAATCATGAAAAGAGCCACATCTGGCTCCTGAGCTATAGGTTGCCTACCCCTGGTTTAGGTGGAGCCTAAGGCTGAGAGACTGAGACTTGTCTCATCCAGAAGATTTCATGGTTGAGCGGGGGTTTGAACCCTGGCCTCCGGTGATAGCTCACTCTCTTAAAAACTGCAGCCACTGATTTTCAAGGCAAACAGAGAATAACAAACATCAAGCTGGGGTTCAAGGTTCGAAAACATGACAAACTCTGGTGGGAGGTATTAGGTGACAAATTTGTCTATATGGGTTTTGATCCCCTGTCAGCTTCGTTTCTCCTAGTTTTTCTCTCTATTTTGCCGTACTGTGCCTAAACCTTAATCTTGATTCATTGATTTAATCGTGAAGTATCTCGCTGCTTGTTGACTTCTGTGAATCATTTCTCAGCCTCTCCCTGTGCTTGTCACAGAGCCGGGAAAAGTTACATTTGTGGGGAATGAAGCCACGAGAATCTTCCCAGCCCATATGAAGGGGTCTGGGAGTTGTGCTCCCCAAAAGAAGCATATTTCGGGTGACCAGAGTGAGAACTGGATGAGTGTTGTACCCCGTTAGTGCAGCCAGGTAACAAGTAACCCTTGGAGAAATGCCCTTCTTTACACAGACATCATGAATACAAGGCCTCCTCCAGTTTCCACTTTGGTCTTCTCTCTGCCATCCCATTGTGAGTCCCATTCTCGCCCCATGTGTTAAATCCCCCAAGTAGTAGGTAGGTACCTTGTGCATTCATGGCCTTGTCCCTCTGTCTGTTCTTCGGATGGTTCCCCTGCTTCCCAGGCACCCTTGTTGGTTGCTCCGCGTGGCCTGTCTGAAGTTCTCCCTCTCTTCAAATGTTCCTTCCCCCTTACGCACACATCTATATCTATCTATCTCTGAGTGCATGAGGTTGGCTATTTCCTCTTTTGCTCTGAGCAAGCTGCTTTTCATTGACACCCAGGCTGGAGGTTTTTTTCTTCTTTTTTTAAGAATACGGCTGGGGAGAGCAATGCATGGGAGCGGAAGTAACAATCTCCCTTTTGAGGGGAGCAAAATGAAAGCTCTGTGCAAAGAAGGCGGCAAAGGGCTGCGCGCCTGAAGCCATCATGTGTGCAGCAAACACAGGTCCTTGCAGTCATATAGTCTTCAGATTTTTACCCACATGAGTTGGGGGGGGGGCTTTCTATAGCTCTGCAGTGGTTTTTTTTTGTCTTTGCCGTATTTGTATGCTACCCCAAGGTGGCTTCCAAATCAATTGCAAATATTCACAGTAGACATCTAAAAACAGTTGCGTGTGCATGGGTGATACACCTCCTGCCTAATAACCAATAACACACAGACACAATTTGTTGGGATAAAAATGGCCGCAACTCATTTATTGATAACAGGAAGAAGGATTGGCAGCCATGCATGGGTCCTGGATCCAGGGTCGGACAACCCGCTGTTGTCCGAAGACGCTTGCATGCCTGGGTACCACCAGCTCACTACAAAGCACAACCAACTAGTGGGTTGTGCTTGCGCCCCTTATTTTCAGGCCCTGTCCCTTTTTTTTTTACTGTGAATACACAGAAGCACAAGGCAGGGGTGCTTGCACAATATATACAAACAAGTAGTGAAAGCAAACCATAAAATTGGAAAATATCATGCAATACAGGCATACAATGCAGTCTGGGTGAGTGCACCTCTTAATGTAGGCTATAGTAAGCAAGGAGAAGCGTCACAGGTATATTCAAAGCATGTATTGCATGATATTTTCCAATTTTATGGTTTCCTTATTTTTTACTAGCAGGACAGGACTGGGCGGGGTTGACCAGAGGAAGGTGTGCGCTGCGGTTTCCACGGCAATGCCTGCCCGGGGATTCCAACTCGCAGGGCAGCCTGCATCCCTGTTGGAAGGAAGAGGCGATACAGGACTTTTTCAAAGTACAGTAGACTAATTAACCGTTACCTAAGGGAATGTTGGATCATGTTGGATAAAGATAGTTTCTGGTTGCTTGAGAGTTACTCTTAAAATAGGCCTAGCTGTGCATCCCAATACCATACAATGCTGTGTATCCCATACTATACTATACCATTAACTATTGACATAATAATCATGAAGATGTACTGTCTTATAAAAAATATTTTATTTTAATGTTAAGATAGTGCACTTTTAAAGTCAGCAAAGTCAAGCACTAAATACAGATGGAGAAAATAAGGTAGTTCTAATAATGTTTTTTTCTGCATGACAAAGCATGCGGAAACATACCATGTACTGTTAAGAGGGTATAAGTCAGTTTCTTTTGTGAGTTTCAATCATTATCTTATTCTGTTAGTAAAACTATTTCTACCTAATGTTTGAGTTTCAAGTTTTTAATGAAGTGTCCCTTATTTTTGTGAAAAATCCCGTAAATGTTCCTTATTTCTTATATCAAAAAATGGCAACCCTAAACTAGTCCCAGAAATGCAATGCAAAACAAAAGGAGCTGAAACCAGCAATAGAGTTCAAAGTAGCAATTTCAACAGTATATGTGATATCAAAATCAATGTATTTTCATCAATATATTCATCATATATGCAGTATATTACAGCTAGGCAAAACGGAAGAAAAGTAGTCCAAATATATCAGTCGTGGCTAATTGCCTGCGTTTTTACTCGCGACGAAGATGGGAGGAGCATTCAGAGTCAATCAAGTCCTTTTCAAAATAGTAATAATCAAGTCCAAGAGAGCAAAAATAAGTGTCTGTTTGTAAATCCAATCAAAAGAAAATATGATGCTCCATGCCAGTCGACGGACAGGAAGTTTCCTGCTCTAATCCGTTTTGCCTTAAAAGGCTTCTTCGGGACCGGAAGATCCGTAGTGAAGGGATAAATACTCCGTAATTGCCCAAGTTTAAACTAAAATAAACATATTAAATTCAATAAACAGCATGAATGCTCAAAAGTGGAACTAAAAACATGTTGAATAAACCACCATACAGACCTTATGGTTCAAGGATTCAACACATATTGAATAAATTAGCGTAGCATAGGCCTGCGGGTCAGTATCTCAGACAAAGTGAACAGCGCAAAGTACAAGGTATATGTAGGTTAACAGTAGGCTGAAAACAGATGTAGGGAATTAGATTAAGATCTCATTGAGGGATAACCTATCATTGAGGCCCAGAGGTGCTTCACATTTTAGAGCGTTCATGCTGTTTATTGAATTTAATATGTTTATTTTAGCTTAAACTTGGGCGACTACAGAGTGTTTGTCCCTTCACTACGGATCTTCCGGTCCCGAAGAAGCCTCTTAAGGCAAAAAGGATTCGCGCAGGAAACTTCCTGTCCGTCGACCGTCATGGAACA
Source organism: Anolis apletophallus (assembly GCA_030556195.1). NCBI lineage: Eukaryota > Metazoa > Chordata > Lepidosauria > Squamata > Anolidae > Anolis > Anolis apletophallus. The sequence goes on along the minus strand of JARBWK010000001.1, from coordinate 192,462,878 downwards.
TCATATTTTCTTTTGATTGGATTTACAAACAGACACTTATTTTTGCTCTCTTGGACTTGATTATTACTATTTTGAAAAGGACTTGATTGACTCTGAATGCTCCCCCCATCTTCGTCGTGAGTAAAAACGCAGGCTATTAGCCATGACTGATATATTTGGACTACTTTTCTTCCGTTTTGCCTAGCTGTAATATACTGCATATATGATGAATATATTGATGAAAATACATTGATTTTGATATCACATATACTGTTGAAATTGCTACTTTGAACTCTATTGCTGGTTTCAACTCCTTTTGTTTTGCCACCAGCTCACTACCATTCCACGAAAACTCGGCATCCCAGGGGCCAGGGCGTTATCCCCCCTACCGCCAGGGGGTGATAAGCCAGCCAGATCCAGGGCCCATGCCACACGCCAAACAGAGTTGCGAAGATGAACACACAAACACAGAGTTGCGACAATGAACACAAGTAACAGCAAGAAAAGTTAACAAGATACAAACAATGAATACATAGCATGAAAAGTAAAAGGATACAAACGAAGATACATACAAAGGGTGGGTGGGTGGACAAAAACAGGAACAGGCCCAGTGCCTGTTGAGGAGCTTCGGGCAGCCTTAAGTAGACTGCCCAGGCGAAAGGGAGGGCTGGCCCGCAGACGGGGCAAGGGAGGCGGTGCCAGCCCCACCATTGGCCAGCTGACACTGGTGGCGGGAAACTCTCCCACCACACAGGGGGCTTCTGGGAAGAAGCCCCCTCCCTAGGGCCAAGATGGCGGTGAGGACACCCTGTACCGCAACGCGCTCGGCCCGGTGAGTCTGGTCGAGCCATTTAACAGCAGATAAAATGCTACAAACGCATAAAAATGATAAAATTAGAAATAATACAATAACTCCATAAACAGCTCTCCTGCCTACATGTTGAAAGGCTTCCCATAAAGGCAATGAGCTACTAGATTTAGAAGGCACAAATCTTCCATTTGGACGGCATGCATATTTGGACATACAAAAGGCCAAACCAACAGGCATATTTATTTAATGATCTGAAGGTGTGCAGACCAATTCTAAACACCTGGAATCAGGCATGTAGCCGGGGGGGCTAAGGGGGCTTCAGCCCCCCCCCCCCCCCAAATTCTCAGGGTGGTCCGCGAAAAGGCCTTACTGGTACATTATTTAAACTGTTATGTTTATTCATATCATGATCTGATCACCATGCTCATTATATCCCACATTACTGGGGTTATTGGGATAACAATACAAAAGGTTTGCTAGGGTAGACCCTCTTTCACCCAGTCTCAGCCCCTGAACCAAACTCAGCCCCGAACCAAAATCCTGGCTACGGCCCTGCCTGGAATAGACACCAAAAAAAAGAAAAGAATTTACACAAAGACACCAGACTGGATGTCCCAACATGAGGCATACTACAAAAGGGAGAATATTCTTCAAGGAAAATGGTTAACCTACAGCAGTGTTTCCCAACCTTCCTAATGCCGCGACTCCTTAATACAGTTCCTCATGTTGTGGTGATCCCAACTATTAAAATTATTTTCGTTACTACTTCATAACTGTAATTTTGCTACTGTTATGAATCATAACGTAAATATCTGATCTGCTGGATGTATTTTCATTCACTGGACCAAATTGGGAACAAATACCTGATATGCCCAAATTTGAATTCTGGTGGGGTTGGAGGGTATTGATTTTATCATTTGGGAGTTGCAGTTGCTGGGACTTATAATTCACATACAGTCAAAGAGCATTCTGAACTCCACCAACAATGGAATTGAACCAATCTTGGTATAGAGAACTCCCATGACCAACAGAACATACTTGGAAGGGTTTGGTGGGCATTGACCTTGAGTTTTGGAGTTGTAGTCCACCTACATCCAGAGACCACTCAAACAATGATGGAGCTGGACCAAACTTGGCACAAATACTCAATGTGCCTAAATGTGAACACTGGTGGAGTTTGGGGAAAACAGACCTTGACATTTGGGAGTTGTAGTTGCTGGGATTTATAGTTCACCTACACTCAAAGAGCATTCTGAACCCGGCCAACGACAGAATTGAGCCAAACTTCCCACACAGAATCCCTTTGACCAACAGAAAATACTGTGTTTTCTGATGGTCTTTGGTAACCTCTCTGACGACCCTTCATAACTACCCCCCCTGCCCCCCAAGTTGAGAAATGCTGCCTTAGAGCTCAAGATGATTATAAACAGAAACAGCTGTACTTTATTTTATTCGATTTATTTATTTTCTTGCCTTTGTCCTAGCATTGGGACTTCCAGTTATGGGCTTGGCCGACTTACCAGCCAAGCGGGTTACGGGGCGGGGTTGCCCTCGCTGCCATCTTGCGGAGAGAGAAGGGGCTTCTCCTTTCCAGAAGCCCATGGGGTGGCGGGAAGGTTTCCCGCCACCAACGCCGGCCGGCCAATGATGGGGCTGGCCCCGCCCCGCCCCCTCTTTGCGCCGGCTGGCCTGCACTTCTGCCTGGGCAGCCTATTTAAGGCCGCCCGGGGCTGCCCAGACTGCACGTGGGGCCAGCTCTGTTTTTCCTCCCACCCTCCCTTCTTATTGCATTGCTTGTTGGTGTCCATTTTGTTCTTTCCTCATGTCATTGTTGCATTGTTCATGGTTATGCCTTATATTGTTCTTTGTCACAACTCCGTGTTTGGCGTGTGGCATGGCCCCTGGATCAGGCTGGCTTATCGCCCCTTGGTTGTAAGGGGAATAACGCCCAGGCCCCCTGGGGTGCCGAGTTTCCGTGGACAGGCATTGGGCCGCTCCCACCCCAGGCTTGCAAATGCCTTTGGACATTTGTGGGGGCTGTACGACCCTGATCCAGGACCCATGCGTGGCCACCAACCCTTTGTTCCTGTTTTCAATAAATGAGTTGTGGCCATTTTCATCCAACCTCCTGTGTCTGTGTTACTGTTCTTGGCGCGAGGTGTGTCACCCTTGCACACGCAACTAACTTATCTTTGGCCATATGACTCACTCGAAGGGGAAATAATTCTTGGGACTACGAAAAGGATAGATGCAATCAAGGAAACCACAGCTCAAAGCCTGCTAGATGTAAGCAGGGTTATTGTGGGTGGATTGACATGGAGGTCTTTCATTTATGGGGCCACCAAAAGTAGAAGTTGACTTGATGATAACTACCCTGGTCATGTTATTCGTGCTTTCTTTAGGAATGTAATTCTTGTTGGATTAGCCCTGGCTTCATGTTTTTTGAAGTGGATCCCTAGCCAGGTTCCCTGTGGTTGCTGTGTGCCTTCAAGTCATTTCCGAATTATGGCAACCCTATCAAAGGGGTTTCTGGGGCTGAAAGTGTGTGACTTGCTCAAGGTCACTCAATCGGCTTCCATTGTCTATCAGAGAATTGAACTCTGGTTTCCAGAGTTATAGCCAGGCCCAGATTACACATAAGGCCAACCTAGGCCATGGCCTAGGGGTGCAAGCCGGGAGGGGGGGGGCGCAGATCACGGACCATAAAAAACAAAAAACAAATAAACAAATAAAAAGGCAACGCGTTTTTCCAACCCTCCCTCGGCCTCGCCCATAGATGTCTATGAGAGCGGGCTCTGTCCTGAAGACTACACTTCCTGTCGTGCACCTCTCTCTGCTTCCGCCTTCCTCTCTGCAGGAGAAAGACTACACCTCCCGGCACGCCCCACTGGGGCTGCGGTGGGGCCGGGCCAATGTGAGGTGGCAAGAACGGAGCTAGGGGGCGTGGCTGGGCGGTGGAGAGAGCGCGAGCGGACTTGCGGGGATGGCGGAGGGCACAGAGGAGGGTCCGCCCTTCCAGCTGGACAGGCCACGCTTCGAGCAGGTAGGCGCTGGGGTGCTGGGGCGCTGCGCGACGGGGACTGGGAAGGCCCCACCAGAGATGGAGTCGCTCCCTCAGGGAGCCCATGTCGCTTGCCTTAGGTGGCCCCGCCCCTCGGCACCATCTTGTCCCCTCATTGGCCCTGCCGGGTGTCACTCTCCCATTTGAATTCCCGCCCTTGGAAAGCGTTTCTGTGATTGGCTCCCGCTTCCCTTAACTCCCCTTTGGGGGTGGTGCTTCTGTCTTAGCATCCTGAGTTTGAGTCCCGCTTCGGGCAGAAAGCGTGACCGTGGAACTCCCTGCCACTGCATTGGGATGGCATTTTAATAAATGGGCCCGAGCATGGTGCTGCTGCAGGTGGGTCCGGCCCAGGCGCCCCGCGAGCCCCGCAGATACACCTGTGCTGATTGGCGTGGGTTGTTGTTGATTTATTTGGCTATTACTGATCAACTGAGATATATTGGGCTACCTGAGTGAATTTGAGGTAAGTTGTATGATATGATTTATTTTTAATGTGGGTCTGAGTGATGTGGGGGGGGGGTGCGATAGAGGTTGGCTTAAAGGGTAATTCCAAAGTGTGGCCTAGGGTGCAAAAAGGTGTTAATCCGGGCCTGGTCATAGCCCAACACATATAGCGTTGCATCACACTGGAGTATATTCAATGCCTCCCTCTTTCTCCCATTTACTAGTAGTCAGAGCTTGGAAGTGGTACAAAACATTGTTCAGTTTCTGATTCTCCTTTTGCAAATGGACAGGAAGTGGACTCCTTGCATAGAACCCTTGAAAAGAGGAAGTAACAGCTCCATGTAATGTATGTATTTAGAAACAGAAAGGAGCAGTGACATGTGAAGGAGGAAGGATCAGCTGTGTCAAATAGTGTGCATCACATCTCTGTTCAGATCAGCATCAAATGTGTCTTCCATTTCAGCTCTGCAATCAGGCCCGGATTAAGCCCTTTTGGCGCCCTAGGCCACACTTTGGAAGCCCTGCCCCCGGGGCCGCTTCCGGGCGTGCGTGGCAGGAGGGTGCGAGCACCGTGGCCTCCTCCGCCATGTTCCTGGGTACCGTGAATGCGTGGCAGCGGCCCCAGGGGCTTCCCTTCCTTCCTCCTCGGAGGAGGAGGAGAAAGGAAGGGAAGCCCCTAGGGCCACAGCAGCACCCAGGAACATGGCGGAGGAGGCAGAGGCTGCGGCCTGCTGTGCATGCCCGGAAGTGGCCCCGGGGGCGGGGCTTCCCTTCCTTCCTCCTCCTCCTTGACTCAAGGAAGGAGGGCGTGGCGAGGAGGAGGAAGACACGGAGGAAAGCCCTGCCCCCGGGGCCGTTGCCGGGCATGTGCGGCCAGAGGGAGGGCACGGGTGCTGTGGCCAAGCCTCCTCCGCCATGTTCCTGGGTGATGCGCATGCCCGCCAGCGGCTCCGGGGGCTTCTCTCTGCCTCCTCCTCCTCGCGCCCTGCTTCCTTGACAAGGGGGGGCGATGGTGAGGGGGGGTGCCATTCCCTCATCCCCCACCCCCTCACAGCGCTGTCCCCCGCCCTCCCCCGAGAGAGAGAGAGTCACCTCCATGCCACGCGTTGCAGTTTTGTTGCAACATTTTTTTTGGTCCCTGAACTGCGCCCCTTTCGGCTTGCGCCCCTAAGCCATGGTCTAAGGTGGTCTTATGGGTAATCCGGGCCTATCTGCAATCTTGTTTTTTGTCACTAGTTTCACTTCGATTTATGGCAACCCTATGAATGAGAGATCTCCAAGGCTATATCCACCCTGCAGAATTGTAACAGTTTGACACTGCGTTAATTGCCATAGTTCAATGCTATGGAATGCTAGGATTTGTACTTTAATAAGATGTTTACCCATTGCTATCAGAGTGCTGCAGTGCCATAACAAGCTACAAGCCTCAGGGTTCAATGGTCACTCCTGGGATCTTATCAAATTGTCTTCAGGCTCGATATCCATGCGCTTAGGAAACAGAGTCACACAGGAGTCCTAAGGAGGCCATCACATGACATAACAGCACTTCTGGTGGGACTCTGTGGTGCTCATGTCTCCCAAGTGCATGGAGGGTAAACAACACAGAAGATGCAGCTAAACATACTATTGGACACCATGACTCACTACTAGGAGAACTTATAGTTTCACATGATTTTTAGTCTTTTCTTCTAAAGAATGCTAATGTTAAACTGCATTAATTCTACAGTGAAAATGCAAGCTCAGTCTACGCTCTTCAGTGCTTACAGTGGCCAAGTACTCAGAAATGGGCTTTTATGGGCAAATTGTATGAATAGACATAGCAATGCAAAAACTGTGGGTATGGTAAACAGGTAAGTAAACAGGTAGCCAGTCGAGATTGAAGATTGTAGTGGAGGTACAAAGACAAGAGGAAAGATTTTGCCTAAAGGCAAGATGGTTAGGTCCCTCGTTGTCCAAGTAGGATGGCCTTCCAAGAGTAGTGTCTTGGTGGTGGATATGAAGGTGACTGTAGAGCCCTGTTCTTGACCCACATGTTCTTCCACAGGGAGGACATTGGTTTTATTTTTCTTGAAAGATGCCTATGCGTGAGTTTTTTTAATATGTGGAGGTTGGTGCACAGCCGATCAACACACAGTCTTCACAGAGTGAGAGTCCCAACCACGGCTGACACAATGAGTGAGCTGGAAGCCCTATGGCCGCCTACTGGCCTCACTCTTGACCGATTTATGCCACTGGATGTGGAAGCTGTTGATAAGATCCTGGTTGCTGCAAAATCAACTACCTGATCCTTTGACCCATGCCCCTCCTGGCTAATTAAGTACTGCCTAGATCAGGGGTGCTCACACTTTTTCAGTCCCTCTAAGAAGTATAATCAACAACTCATAAGAACATAAGAACATAAGAAGAGCCATGCTGAATCGGACATCAGCCCATCTAGTCCCGCATTCTGTATCACACAGTGGCCCACCAGTTGTACACGGGGATCTCGAGCAGAAGGGAGGGCAAAACCCTGACCTGCTCCCGACCCCCCACAACCAGTACCCAGGGAAATCCTGCCTACCTCAACCAACTCCGAGGTGGCACTTGAATGTCCTTGGAGCAAGGAGTCTTCCCAGATAGCTTAAAAGAGGCAATGGTTCGCCCTCTTCTAAAAAAGCCGAACCTAGACTCCACGACTCCTACCAACTATCGCCCAGTCTCAAATCTTACATTCTTAGGTAAAGTGATCGAGTGGGCAGTAGCTGGTCAGATGCAGCAGTTTTTGGATGAGACAGCCGGCCTGGACCCCTTCCAGTCCGGCTTCCGCCCTGGTCATGGGACTGAGACTGTCCTAGTAGCTATCACCGACAGGGCCGCCAGCTCCATTACGTGAACTAAGCAAATGCGTAGAGTGCCATCTTGCGGCATGGGCGCTCCACGCGGGCGCTATGGTGTTCCGCCGCCCGCCAGCGCCCTGCTGTGCAGCCGCCATAACGGTCGCTGGCCCGGCCGCATGGGAATCCATGCGGCGGGCCGTGGAGGCCCTGCTCCTCGCCCTCCTCGGGGTGGTCCCTCGCTCTCCCCCTCAGCAGCGGCCCCGAGCTCAAGCAAGGGAAAGGGGCGCAGCAAGAACTCTGCGCGTTCAGAGGCGCGAGACGAGCCCCAAAAGCTGCCTCCTTTTGGGGCTTGCTGCTTGTGTGCGCGTGGAGCGCCCAATGTGCACACAAGCAGCAAACCCCGTCTTGAGGCAGCCATGGGCCACAGCGGCTGACACTTTCACTTTGTGCTTTGAGGCTGTGATGAGATGGCTACGTGCGAGCAGACTGAAGGTGAACCCGGCGAAGAGTGAGATCCTATGGCCCGGTCACCCGTCTGAACTGGTATGGCCACTGCCCACTTTCAACAGTGAACCTCTAACCCTATCTACCACTGTTAAGAGCCTCGGGGTTTTCCTGGACTCACGGCTAACAATGGAGGCTAAGGTCACCGCTATCGGTAAACAAGCCTTCTTCCATCTTCACCAGGCGAGGCAATTAGCTCCCTACCTCCCGGCAGAGGCTTTGGCAACGGTGACCCATGCTACGGTCACCTCAAGGTTAGACTATTATAATGCACTTTATGTTGGCCTCCCTCTATCGGTGACCTGGAAGATTCAGGTTGTTCAAAATGTGGCAGCCAGACTACTCTATGAGATGTCGCATAACACCGACCTTATAGTGTCTACATTGGCTGCCAATTGAATGTCGGGTCTCTTATAAGATACTGGTCCTGATCTTTAAGACCCTCTACAGTCAGGGCCCTTCACACCTTAGGGACCTCTTTCCCCTTTTCATCACCAGCGGTTGCCACGACCCAGCCAAGACAATCTTCTTTACATACAGGGCCCCAGAGAGGTATGCCTAGAATCTACAAGGCGTGGGGCTTTTTCAATCTCTGCTCCAGTTCTATGGAATTCGTTGCCACCTTACATGAGGGCCATGCGTGACGTACGGTCCTTTATTCCAGTACTTAAGACCTGGCTCTTTAGCAGAGCATTTAAATTGTAATTCATTTTAATGTTATTTTTGTATAAGTTTTGTTTATTCTGTCCTATGTAAGTCACTCAGAGTACTTCGGTGGAGGGCGACTAATGAAATAATAAAGTGATTGAATGAATGAATGAATGAATGAGTGTCGTGGTAGGTAATCATATGGATGGTGAAGAAAATTATTGGGATGTAATATAATTCAGGCTAGGAACCAGAAAGGAGATGTAATAAATGATCTGGAGACTAGGATACAGATCAAAGGATTCCAGTTGCAGGAAAAAAGATTCCACCTGGGAAGAAGTTTCAGATGGTAAGAGCTGTTCAACAGTGCAATAGGCTCCCTGGAAGTGTGGTGAAGTCTCCTTTCTTTGGAGGGTTTTAAGCAGAGACTGGACGGCCATCTACCAGGAGTGCCTTGTCGTGTCTTCCTTAGCAACAGTTGGACTGTATGGCCCTTGTGGTGCCTTCCAAGTCTATGATGCTGCAGTTATTTAGGAAAAAAATAATAATGACGCAACCATTTCTCTGATTTCAAAGAGTCCTGTGTTTGATAAAGCATCTTTGCTTATGAATACATATAGGAAATGCACAATTATACACAGAAGTGGAACTGATGAATGAAAGGGCTAATTTAATAATAGTGTAGCCAGACTAAATTAAACAGCTAGCTGCTAGTGCGAAACTGGTGCCTGGGGTCAGCAATGGAATGACTGTGTTCATAACTGATGTTTAGATGAACGTGATGGAGGCGCTTGGGCCAGGAGTGTATTGCATTTTGATTGTTTGGTGTTTTAGAAATACCGTATTTGCAAATACTTGTATGTATATAAGTTAGGGTTCCCATATGTCCCTTATTCTAAGGGACGTCCCTTATTTTGGCCCTAAAATTTGTGTCCCTTATTTTCAGGCCCTGTCCCTTATTTTTGACTAGCAGGACAGGACTGGGCGGGTTGACCAGAGGAAGGTGCGCGCTGCGGTTTCCACGGCAATGCCTGCCCGGGGATTCCAACTCGCAGGGCAGCCTGCATCCCCGTTGGAAAGAAGAGGCGATACAGGACTTTTTCAAAGTACAGTAGACTAATTAACTGTCACCCAATGGGGAATGTTGAATCATGTTGGATAACGATAGTTTCTGGTTGCTTGAGAGTTACTCTTAAAATAGGCCTAGCTGTGCATCCCAATACTATACAATGCTGTGTATCCCATACTATACTATACCATTAACTATTGACATAATAATCATGAAGATGTACTGTCTTATAAAATTTATTTTATTTGAATGTTTAGAAAAGCGCACTTTTAAAGTCAGCAAAGTCAAGTACTAAATACAGATGGAGAAAATAAGGTAGTTCTAATAATGTTTTTCTGCATGACAAAGCATGCAGAAACATACCATGTACTGTCAAGAGGGTATAAGTCAGCTTCTTTTGTGAGTTTCAATCATTATCTTATTCTGTTAATAAAACTATTTCTACCTAATGTTTGAGTTTCAAGTTTTTAATGAAGTGCCCCTTATTTTTGTGAAAAATCCCGTAAATGTCCCTTATTTCTTATATCAAAAAATGGCAACCCTAACATAAGTAGATAAGTAGATATCGACACTGTGAACAGAAAAGGTCTGTGGCAGATCCTGGAACGTCTAGGATGTCCCCCCAAATTCCTCAAAATGATTATCCTGTTACATGAGGGCCAGCGCGGTCAAGTCAGATATGGCGATGCTCTCTCGGAGCCCTTTCTAATAACTAATGGAGTGAAACAAGGTTGTGTTCTTGCACCAACCCTATTTACAATCTTCTTCAGCATGATGCTCTAAAGAGCTACGGTAGACCTTGATGAAGAAGACGGCATATATATACGCTATCGTAGTGTTGGTAGCTTGTTCAACTTAAGCCGTCTGAGGGCTCGCACTAAGACTCTAAACTATCTTGTCCGTGAGCTGCTTTTTGCCAACGATGCCGCCCTTGTCGCCCATTCAGAAGCAGCTCTGCAGCGCCTAACGTCCTGCTTTGCAGCAGCTGCAGAGCTGTTTGGGCTGGAAGTCAGTCTGAAGAAACCAATGTGCACTACTAAGTCCTCTACCAGCCCGCACCACAGGAAGAACACCATCATCCCCACGTCAGCATAGGCAAATCTGTGCTTAAGTCCGTTCACCAGTTCACCTACCTGGGAAGCATCATCTCTTCAGACGCCAAGATTGATAAAGAGATAGATCACAGATTAGCAAAGGCATATAGTGCATTCGGAAGGTTTCACAAAAGAGTCTAGAGCAACAAGCACCTGAGGCAAAGCACCAAAATCAGTGTGTACAGAGCCATCGTACTGTCTATTCTCCTCTATGGGTCTGAAACATGGGTCACCTATTGCCAACACCTACTACTCCTCGAACGCCTTCATCAGTGCTGTCTTCGCACAATCCTAAATGTACACTGGACTGACTTTGTGACTAATGTTGCTGTCCTTGAGCAAGCAGGGATCACCAGCATTGAGGCCATGCTATTGAGAACACAGCTGTGCTGGGCAGGGCACGTCTCTAGGATGGAGGACCACCGCCTCCCAAAGATACTACTCTATGGTGAACTTGCCACAGGTCAGCGCAAGAGAGGCGCCCCCAAAAAGAGATATAAGGACTCCCTGAAACAACATCTCAGGCTCGGCCAGATTGATCACCAACAATGGTCCAACCTGGCCTCATATCGGGAGGCATGGAGATGCACTCTCCACAACGCTGCGGCCTCTTTCGAGAAGACATGCCAAATGGGTCTCGAAGAGAAATGACAACGCAGAAAGAACCACAACTTGGAAACAACATCACCCAAGGAGACTTTCTGCTGTGCTTTCTGCAACCGAACTTGCCTATCTCAGATTGGCCTTTTAAGTCATCAACGTGCTTGTAAAAAGCGTGGGATGAGTCCTTCCTAAGAATCTTCGTTCGTGAAGTAATGCCGAGAGAGAGAGAGAGAGAGAGAGAGAGAGAGAGAGATCTTGGGGATGTGACCAAAGTCTAAACACAAAATGTGTGCACATGGAACCATCAGAAAACAGAAGTGTCAGTCAGCCAGAGTGACAACTTTGGATGTTGGAGTATTTTGGAATTGTGGATTAGAGATGTCCAACCAAATGTAGTTGATTCACCTGTTCATTAAAATGATGTAAAATCACATCTGCCATTTATGCCTTACTTCAACACTGATGATGGGGCAGAGAATAAGGGCAACATTGTCTCTGGGGACTATGCTAGCACATATGCCTTTGTCCAAACCTCTAGAAGAAATGGTTGTGGGCTTTAGAAAAGTATTTGAAGGTTTGCCATTGTTTCCTGTTGGCATTTATTCAACGCCAGCCCTGTACCCAGTCCATTTCGAAATCCTCGTTCCCGAAGCCCAGGTTGACCGATTAGCCGATTGTCTGATCTCCTGGATAGATATAGCTTGCTTACTGTTCTCCGTGTGTTGATAAAGCTCCCCTTTGAACTAGCACAGTGTATTGTAATGTGGGATTGTCTTTGAGGACTGCCTGGATACTGCAGCGAGCACAGAATGTGGTTGCTAAGATACTAACCGAGTTTGGCGGATGGGATCATAGCCTAGCCTGGTGCTTAAAGAGCTACCAATGGCATCGAATCTATTTGTGAGCATAACTGAAAGGCTGTATTGTATATGCTGGAGATAGCCCTTCCATTAAGGACAATGATGTGTGCCCATCTCCAGTGAGGAGGCACCAGGAGTAGACAAATGTGCCTTTCCCCTGGAAGTACCCCTACCACATGCAGCTTTCCAGAGCTTGGCTCTGATAAAGTAATGCCCAGAGCCAGGCATCTGGGGACATATCCCATTTTGTGGACAGCTACTCCTGTTCTCCCCTTAGGACTTTATCACACAAGGGTGGTATAACACACTTCACAGCAGGATAAGGCATCGTTATCTGGGACTTCAAATCACAAATTGGAAAGGGTTCACAAAAGCCAACTGGCTCTTGTGCACCCTCTTAACCAGGGATAGGCAACCTACGGCCCGTGGGCCAGATCTGGCCCAGCAGCCGCTTCTGTCCAACCCGGGGAGAAGGGTGTCGGGGGCGGGGCAAAGATCCTCGGAAGCTCTGTGGGGCCTGTGTCGGCAGACAGGCCAGAGAAATGGCGGCTTTGGAGTGCCTGCCATCCCTGGAGGCGATCCGGGCTGCAGCGGGAGCACTCCGCGACCTGCGGGGGCTTATCGACCTGGTGACCCGGAAGACTTGATCATCTTCCAGGTTGCCAGGGCGAACAGCTGCCTCAGATCGCCGAGTGCTCCCTCTGCAGGCCCGGATCACCTCCAGGGATGGCAGGCACTCCAAAGCCGCCGCTGCTCCTCCTGCCTGTCTGCCGACACAGGCCCCACAGAGCCTGGGATGGAATGGCGGCAGCGGCACTCCATAGCAGGGCGATCAGCTGGGGAACGGCTGGGGGGGGGGGGAGCCTCTGCTGCGGCAGTGGCTGGGTCCGCTTTGCCATCCTCTGGGCTGGGGTCATTGGGCCATTCCATCTTGCGATCCTTCCTCTCTTCAGGATGTCACCCTTTATCTTGGTTTGCACCTTGTCTTCTTGAATTTCATTTTATTTTATTTTATAGTAATTTTTTATTATTATTTTATAATAATATTTAATCAAATAATAATATAATATAATAATGTTATATTATAATTTACAATATATTATAATAATATTTTTGTGTGTATATATATACTATAATAAAATAATTATGATATTAATACTAATAATATATGAATATTTCTTGATATATTTGAATACTGGTGGGGTTGCAGGGATTTATTTTGTCATTTGGGATTGTAGTTCACCTACAATCAAAGAGCATTCTGAACTCCACCAATGATGGAATTGAACCAAACTTGGCACACAGAACTCCCACGACCAACAGAAAGTACTGGAAGGCTCTGGTGGGCATTGGCCTTGAGTTGTAGTTCACCTACATCTAGAGAGCACTGTGAACCCAAACAATGATAGATCTGGACCAAACTTGGCACGAAAACTCAATATGCCCAAATGTGAACACTGCTGGAGTTTGCGGGAAATAGACTTGACATTTGGGAGTTGTAGTTTATTTTATTTATTTATTTATTATTTCCATTTCTATACCACCCTTCCCCGCAGGCTCGGGGCGGTTTACATAGCCTAAAAAGCACAATCATAATATGCAACAATAAAACAAATTTAACACAGATTTAAAACATATTTCCAACCGGACACAATAGTCAACATGGGTTATCAGAGGTTTAAAGCCTGCTGGAAGAGCGTTGTTTTGCAGGCCCTCCAAAAAAGAGGATAAGTCTCCGAGGGCCTGAATATCCTCCAGTAAGGCATTCCAAAGGATCGGAGCCACCACCGAAAATGCTATCTGCCTGGTGGAGGACAGGTGGACAGTCCGAACAGAGCAGGCCCGGATTAATGCCTTTTGGCGCCCTAGGCCACACTTTGGAAGTCCCGCTCCAGGGGCATTGCTGGGCATGTGCGGCAGCGGCCCCGGGGGTGGGGTTTCCCTCCGCCTCTTCCTCCTCCTCGCCGGGACCGGCTTCCTTCAGTCAAGGAAGGTGTTCGCGGGGAGGAGGAGGAAGGGAAGCCAACCCCTGGGCGCTGCTGGGCATGCGTGCAGCGGCAGGAGGGCTTCCTCCTCCCCTCGCCACGACCACCTTCCTTCTCCGGTCGCGGGAGGAGGAGGAGGAAGGGAAGCCCCAACCCATGTTGCTGGTATGCGTGCAGGAGGGCACCTCTGCCTCCTCCGCCATGTGGCTGTCAGCGCATGGCCCAGCGGGGCTCCCTTCCTTCCTCCTCCCGAGGAGGAGGAGGAAAGAAGGGAAGCCCCCAGGGCCGCTGCCGGCCATGCGCGGCACCCAGGAACATGGCGGAGGAGGCAGAAGCGCCCTTCTGCCGCGTGCGCATGCCCGCCAGTGGTCCCAGGGGCGAGGCTTCCATCCGCCTCCTCCTCCCCGCGCCCTCCTTCCATGACAAGGGGGCAGGGCGGGGGGGCAATGGCAGGGGGCGCGCCATTCTCTCCTCCCCTGCTCCCTCGCAGTCATCATGCTGCATGTTGCAGTTTTGTTTGAATTTTTTTTGGGTCCTTGATCTGGCGCCCTCGTAGGCCTGCACTCATAGGCCATGGCCTAGTGTGGCCTTATGTGTAATCCAGGCTTGGAACAGAGGGTACTACAAGAAGATTTTGTAATTGCTGGGATTCATAGTTCACAGACAATCAAAGAGCATTCTGAAGCCCACCGATGATAGAATTGGGCCAAACTTCCTACACAGAACCCTCATAGTGTGTTTTATTATGGTCTTTGGTGACCCCTCTGACACCCCCTCGTGACCCCCAGGGGTCCCAATCAGGTTGAGAAATGCTGCTCTAAAGTGCTCCTCATTTGGACTTTTAATCATTTTGCTTACCTTCCTTTCTATATGTCTTTCCTGTTGCTGCATTGCATTTCCATTGTTATTGGATTGCATTTTTTTTTCTTGATGGAGGAAACCTGTTAATGGCCACAATATTGCTGCTGTTCAGCGATTGGTTTCTGGGGTGGTTTTGATATTCCAGCAGTCATGTGGTTCGAGTGAGCATGATTCTTCTCTTTTTCCTCAAGTGGGGTGTAGTCATGCTAATTTACTCAATTTTCTGGGCTTTTATTTGTTGTGGGTAGTATTGCCAGAACATGCTGCAATTATGTAATCACATCATGGCCCTCAATGTGCAGGAAGTGTTGAATCTGCACAATTATGCAATTGCAACGTAGAATCGATACTGGTTGGAAGGCAGGATTAAGTAAGACAGGACAGAAGACTGTGAGCAATGTGCACTACTAAAGTGGCTATTGGAGATAGTGCCGTAGCCAGGATTTTGGTTCGGGGGGGGGGGGGGGGACGACTGAGACTGGGTGGAAGAGGGTCTACCCTAGCAAACCTTTTGTATTGTTATCCCAATAACCCCATTAATGTGGGATATAATGAGCATGGTGATCAGATCATCATATGAATAAACATAACAGTTTAAATAATGTGCCAGTAAGCCCTTTTCGTGGACCACCCTGAGAATTTTTGGGGGCTGAAGCCCCTTAGCCCCGGCTACATGCCTGATTGGAGAGAAGATATGAAAATGATCGTTCCACACTGGTTGCCTCCATTTAATTAAACAACACAATTGCTGTAAGAGCACAAGTTGGTGTGCTAAAGCCCTTAATAGCCAATTGCTGTCAATAGTGGACCATTTTAAATGGCTTTTTAAATCTATGTATGTAAAGTCAAGATATGCATGCATTGTTTGTTTGTTGTTTGTACCACAAAGGCTTGATGCCCCATGCTTCCCCATGGATGCCCCGACTGTCCTCTGGCTTAAGACCTCCATGTGATTGTTGTATGAACCCCCCCCCCCCGGGCAAAATTTTTATTTGTTCCCTTTGTGCCTGCAGCAGAGAGTTCCAAAGGCTGCAGATACCTAAAGTGTACTTGTTTGGCTTTGCATATGTTCAGACAATCAGGAAACTAGCTACAGACTGCCTATGATCTCCTCCAGTTGTGTTGCTTCTGTTATAGTGTTCCCCTATGACACACTTTCCCCCATTCTTAACTGTAAGCTTGTCCCCACTATTTTATTTTCTTGGGCCCTCTATCTCCTATTATTTGCGATCTCCTACTCCTATCTCACCCAGGGTTTTATCCATTTATCTTATCCACGTGGCCTGCCCATCCTATTCGATTTTTCTATGTAAATTTTCTGTATCATTTCATTTATTATTGTAATTGTATTTTAATTTTGTTAAAGTTATGATTATTTCTGATGTATTTTACTGTGTTGTATTTTAGAAGGGCTTGGCCTCATGTTGGCCACCCCAAGTCCCCAATGGGAAAATGGTGGAGGGGTATAAATAAAGATTATTAATAACAACAATAATAATAATAATAAATTGGTTACTCTGAACTCTGTGCTTCACTTGCCTTTCCTTGCTGTAATGTATCTTTCCCAGACATCAGGTTCCTCTCCTTGTTGCAATTCAGCCTTTCCTCTTTTCTTCTTTTTCCGGATAGTCGGTTCCCCCATTAGAAAGCCTTTGATAGTTTAAGCTCTCTCTGCTCATTATATGTATCTCCTGCCACTCACCCTCTCTCAGAGCACACTCTCTGGCCTCTTTTAGGACCTAACTCAACCCAGGGATTCTGAAAACTATGTCTCCCAGGACTGGTGTTAAAAAAAATTCTTTACCTGCTGAGTAATCATATGTTCTAAAGTTGTTTTCCTTATCTCTTCCCATCCTTGCAATGTGTAACCTTGCTGCCTTTTTGTTCCCTGCCTTTTCCTATGTGTTCCTATGTTATATTACTAATATATTTTGTGCTTCTGAGATTTCCTGTTCCTTTCTCTGGATGGAAAACTGTATTCCTGACCCCTAAAGGAAGTCCTGCATCCAGGCCCGGATTAGCTTCTTTTGGTGCCCTAAGCCAAAAGAAGCCCCGCCCCCAGGCTGGGGAAGCCCCATTCCCAGGGCGTGCTGCGCATGTGCGTCAGCGGCGCGAGGGTGGGGCTTCCGTCCTCCTCCTCCCGCGACCGGAAAACGGTTGCACGGAGGAGGAGGAAGGGAAGCCCCGCCCCTGCTGGCGGGCAAGCACGTCAGCAGCCTCGGGGTGGAGCTTCCATCCTCCTTCTTCTTCTCGCACCCTCCTTTAAAAGGCGGGGTGGGCCAGGCGGGCGATGGCGAGGAGAGGGCGCCATCACTTCCTCCCCCGCCCCCTCGCAGTGCTCTGCCCCCGCCCTCTCGTCCCTCTCTCTCTCGGGAGAGGACAGGGGCAGAGCACTGCGAGGGGGCGGTTAAATTTTTTTACATTTTTTAAACATTTTTTTTGGTCCTTGATCTGCCGCCCCCTAGGCCTACGCCCATAGGCCATGGCCTAGAGTGGCCTTATGGGTAATCCGGGCCTCCCTACATCCCATATGATCATACAGCCTGTGGGAAGAGACAACAAGCTGGGGATTTTCTCAATCAATTCCAGGCCTCACCCATATTATGGACATTATCTGGACATATGTAACACAACAGCCCAATAGACAGGGCAAGATGGCCCCATTGCCTTTTCCTGCCCACCGCTGGGGAAATAACTACTCTTCACATTGCACCTTTGTGTGTGGGACCTCTCGCCATGGAAGGAAACCTGATTGTCTTTTTCTATGCCCATCTTCTCTGCCATTTGCATCATTGTGCCAATATGTCCTGTTTTGCGCTACCATGATCTAGATCCCCTGGTCCCCCGTCCCCCGGGGATGGGGCTCTGCCATGACACAGGAAAAGTTGATTGTGTGCAGAATGGGGAGACTCGTCCAATGAGCTACAGCCGATGTTGCTGCGGTGGGAAATTTGAAATTATTGTGTATTAAAGGAGACAGTATCCACATTGCAAAGTATGGTAACTTTTACAAAGTAGCTCTCCAAGCTATGAGTAGGGCTAAGTGCCCCAAATCATTTATTATTATTTTTCCTGTTGAATAAAGGGAAACCCGTTCCCCGCCATTCAATGCTCTTTGTCTCTTCACAAGCTGACTGCCCAGCCAAGCCCCCTTTCTTTGATTGGTCAGAATTGGGAGACTCGTCCAATGAGCTTCGCTACAGCTGTTGTTGCTGCAGTGGGAAATTTGAAATTATTGTGTATTAAAGGAGACTGTATCCACATAGCAAAGTATGGTAACTTTTACAAAGTAGCTCTCCAAGCTATGAGTTTATATTTCTCAACAACGCGCTCTACGTTGGCCTTCCTCTGTCGGTGACCCGGAAGCTCAGGCTAGTGCAGAACACTGCCGCCCGGCTCCTGTCTGGCACGCCAGCTGGCGCCCACATAACACATGTTTTGCAGGATCTGCACTGGCTGCCAATTGAGCACCGGATCACCTTCAAAGTGTTGGTCCTCACCTTAAGGCCTTACACGGCCTGGGGCCAGCGTATTTGAGGGACCGTCTCACCCCATATTGCCCTCCGAGATCACTTCGGTCTGAGGACTCCAATCTCCTGGAGATACCTTCAGCTAAACTCGCAAGGCTGACTGCTACCGGCCGGGCGTTCTCTGTCATAGCACCTACGCTGTGGAACGCCCTCCCGGCCGGAACTCGGGCTATGAAGGACTTGCTCCCGTTTAGACGGGCCTGTAAAACATACCTGTTTAAGCAGGCCTTTGGTGAGTAAGTCCTGCCCATGCCCCGCCATCTATTCTTCTGAGGATGATGTGCTGTTCATTGTGTTAACTGTGTTATTAATTACTATACTGCTGTTGTTTTTAACTGTTTTTAACTGCTTATTGCCTGTATTTTACTGTGCCCTTCGGCTCCTGTAAGCCGCCGCGAGCCTCAGGGAGTCGGCGGCATAGAAGCCCGAATAATAAATAAATAAATAAATAAACAAGTGGCAAAAGTGTAACAGTGCGATTTCCTGTATCAGGTAGCTTGTAATATAGTTACTTGTGACAATTTATTGGTAAAGTTTTAGCATAGTTATACACTTGTAGAAGTTATTTATTTATACAGTTATTTTTGGCAAGTTGTGTATATATATATCTCTCTCTCTCTCTCTCTCTCTCTCTCTCTAATTTATTTATTATTTGAATTTATTAGTCGCCACTCCCGTTCGGCTCGGGGCCACTCACAGCAAACAGAATCATAGTATATATATATATATACTTACACACACATACACACAACACACAACAACAACAAACAATGTAGGTAGACAATGAAGTAACAATGGAATTTTTTTTCAAAAGTAATGTAACAAGTATGAACAAAATGCTTGGTGGTGGGAGGAAACTAATAATGTTTCAAGATATGCTGGAAACAGGAAAGTGGATTCCTGATGAGGAAGACTGTACTCTAGACCAGTGTGTCCCAACCTTTTTTGAGCCACGGCACACTTTTTACATTTACAAAATCCTGGGGCACACCACCAACCAAAATGACACAAAATGACACTCTAACACAGTAATACATATAGTAAATATGTTTTTAAATGTATTTATACACTCAGTGTGAAACCTGGGCCTGTTTCAATGAACACAACATAGATGAATCAATATAGATAAGTAATTTGAGCATTGGAGTTATGGGTGCATCTACACCAGGCATGGAAAACTTGGGCCCTCCAGGTGCTTTGGACATCAACTCCCACCACTCCTAATAGCCTCAGGCCCCTTCCTTTTCCCTCTCAGCCATCGTCGGAGGGTCGTGAGCGGGGAGGAGGTAGAGGCAGGCCGCGTTCCCTTCGGCAGCGGCGGGGCCCTTGCAGGCCGGCTCGGGCAGCCCGTCCAGCTCCACGCTCCGCACTTTGCGCAGCTGCTTCAGCCGCCAGTCCAAGGCATGCAGCTCCCTGGCCAGCATGTCTTCTCTGCTGCTTTTGCCGCCACCTCCGCTCCTCGCCAGCTTTGGGCTCTGAGCAGCAGCGGCGGCAGAAGCAGCGGGGGCTTCGTTCCCCACCAAAGAGGCGGAGAGGCGGTTCGAAGCCATCCCTGGTCCTGGTTGTCCTCCTCCTCCTGCTGCTGCCGCCATTTTCTCTGGCCGCGGGTCACATCACATCCCATGAATGTGTCCCGAGAGCGCCGACGGCAGACAGCAAGCAGCGGAGGACGAATGGCACTGAATGGAGCGGCGAAGGGCAGACCCAGCAGAGGCAGGGAAGGAGAGGGGAGGGAGCCGAGGGCCAAGCCAGGGGGCGGGGCCAGGGAAGAGAGGTTTTTCCGCGGCATACCAGGTAATCGCTCACGGAACACTAATGTGCCGCGGAACAGCGGTTGGGAAACACTGCTCTAGACCTTCAAATGGGCATTTTGTTAGTGTGTGTGTATTTCATTCTCATATCAGAAGCGACTTCAGAAACTGCAAACATATATGAAATAATGTCAGTAGGTTCAAATAGACACAGATGCTTTCTCAAACTTGTTTTCTGTGCAATCGAGACAGCAGATGATCATGGTGGTTTTGGTTCTTGATGGTGGTTTTGGTTCTTCCCGGATCAAACAGCACCAATAAATCAATAATAACCCCCATAGCTTGCTGGCTGCATTCATGTAGCACAGTTTAGCTCTCAGGACTGAGAAGGAGAATAAGAGAGAGAGAGAGAGAGAGAGAGAAAGAAAGGGGGGGAGAGGGAGAGAAAGAAACAGAATCTATTTGAAAAATCATAAACTGATTTTTTTTAAAAAACAGCTTGGAAGTTCAATTGAAACATGGCTTCATGTGATGATGCTGTGCTATAAATTCTACATAGAAATTATTTACATTCTTAATATGCCTTTATGTAAAACAAGTTCCTGATCCACTTTTGGCTGTTGGGGGTATGTTCATCAGCTTCTTCATTACCTTTAAAAAACTTCATATGTCATCATTATCCAGGCCTCAAACTGGTTATAGGATATCCTATATAATTATTCACACAATGAAACCACTTTCTTCAAGCGGGCTGGGCTTAGCACAGCAGGTTAAACCACCAGGCTGCAGAAAATCATGCTGATTGAAAGGTTGGCAGTTCAAGCCCCAGTTGGGGTGAGCTCCCACCATCAGCCCTAGTGTTTGCTCACCTGCCTCAGCATCTGGTCACCTGAAAACAGCAATGTGAATAGATAAATAGATATCACTTTAAGCAGGGGAGGTAATAAAAGGTGTCCATAAGGACATACTGGTGACTCAATTGGGAGAACGACTATGGACAACAAAGCTCCACGGCATGGAAGATTGAGCAGCAGCACCCTTGGCTGAGCACAGCCTCCAGAAGCCGGAGATGGAAAAGGATGGGAAAGCCTTTACTTACTAACTAACTAACTTTATTTCTTACTAGCTGAGGACCCGGCGGTGCCCGGGTTATTTGAGGAAGGCATTGTGTGCCAAGGTTGGTTCCTATTAGATGTGTATGTGGCTTGCAGTGGTCTCAGGAAGTTAGTGAAGGTACTGCAAGTCCCATTGGCCATGGTCCATCCCCCTCCCAACAGCACCAGGATGTAGAGTGGGTCATGGGGGCTCTTAGTGCCACGTTTGGTGTTGATCATTCATTGGATGAGGGTCACAGTAGTCTCAGAAGGTGAGTGAAGGTACTTCAAGTCCTGTCATCCATGGTCCATCCCCCTCCAAACAGCACCAGGATGTAGAGTGGGTCATGAGGGCTTTGTGTGCCAAGTTGGTCTTGATTAGTCATTGAATGAGGGTTGCAGCAGTCTTGGGAAGTGAGTGGAGGTACTTCGAGTCCCATCATTCGTGGTCCATCCTCCTCAATACTGCACCAGAATGTAGAATGAGTCATGGGGGCTCTGTGTGCCAAGTTTGGTCTTGATCAGTGTTTGGATGAGGTTGGCAATGGTCTGGTGAAATGAGTGGAGGTACTTCAAGTCCCATCATCCGTGGTCTGCCCTCCGAACTGCATCAGGACGTCCATTGGGTCATGGGGGCTTTTTGTGCCAAGTGTGGTCATGATTATGCACTGGATGAAGGTCGCAGCGGGCTTGGGAAGTGAATGGAGGTACTTGAAATCCCATCCTTCATGGTCCATCCTCCTCTAAACTGCAGTAGGATGGAGTGTGGGTCATGGGGGTACTGTGTGCCAAGTTTGGTCTTGTGGTTCAGGGCCGCCTTGGTCTGTGGGGAATGAAGAGTTTGAAAGTACTACAAATCTCATAACCTGTGATGGTACTTCAAGTCCCATCATCCATGGTCCTCCCTACTCCAAACTGCAGTAGAATGAATCATGGGTCATAGGGGCTCAGTGTGCCAAGGTTGGTTACTGTTAATTCAGGCCATACACAATGTCCCATTAACTGAGGCCTAGTCAGGGAAATGAAGTTAATGAAGCCGTACTGTAAATTTTGGGCCTGGTTTGTGATTTGTAGGGGCTACAGTGTTTTCTGGGAAGTTAATTGGGTGAAGGTACTGCAAATCCCATCATTTGTGGCCCATCCTGTCCTAAACTCTCTTGGGGCCTGTAATGTTCTGGCCTGCTCTGCTGGTAATTGGTAACTTTAAAAGGCCAAATGGCAGGCAGCCGTTTTCTAAAAGCTGAGGGGGAGGAGAAAACAGGAATTCATTTTGTTTTCACAGAGCCAAGTGGGGAGGGAATGTTGATGGTGCATTTTTCCCCTCAGTGGGAAGAAATCCTGTTGTTTGAATGTAGAGGCCTGGATTCTGGGATGCTGGCTAATCAGTGGCAATCAATGCCCTCTGTCTGGTGCCTTAGAATTTTGGAGTGGCGAGGCTGGCCAATCAAAGGACTTTATGCAAATAGCTGCCACATTTTTCCCCTCAGTGGGAAGAAATCCTGTTGTTTGAATGTAGAGGCCTGGATTCTGGGATGCTGGCTAATCAGTGGCAATCAATGCCCTCTGTCTGGTGCCTTAGAATTTTGGAGTGGCGAGGCTGGCCAATCAAAGGACTTTATGCAAATAGCTGCCACATTTTCCCCCTCAGTGGGAAGAAATCCTGTTGTTTGAATGTAGAGGCCTGGATTCTGGGATGCTGGCTAATCAGTGGCAATCAATGCCCTCTGTCTGGTTAGAATTTTTGGAGTGGCAAGGCTGGCCAATCAAAGGACTTTATGCAAATAGCTGCCACATTTTCCCCCTCAGTGGGAAGAAATCCTGTTGTTTGAATGTAGAGGCCTGGATTCTGGGATGCTGGCTAATAGAATTTTGGAGTGGCAAGGCTGGCCAATCAAAGGACTTTATGCAAATAGCTGCCACATTTCCGCCCTCCCGCCCTCCCGCCCTTCCGCCCTCCGCACACATACATACAAACATTCCGTTTTATTAAGGTATACAGATGAGTCGCCCTCCACCAAAGGTGCTCTGGGCGACTTACACAATTAAAATAAACAGGTTACATAGTCACTGCTTGTTACTAGCAATCATAGGCTCTTCTGAAAAACCATGTCTTGAGTGCCCCTAAAAATGTATGTAGATCAGGAGTGGCTCTTTGGTCTGGCGGGAGGGAGTTCCACAAGATTGGGGCTGCGATTGAGAAGGATCTCTGTCTTGTGGACTCCAAACGGACCTCTCTAGGGCCAGGGACATAGAGGAGATTCTCATGAGCTGACCGTGGCAGTCTCTGGTGGTGGAGTGGCGTTAAACTGTCTCTTAGATATGGGGGACCCTGACCTCGGAGGGCCTTGAATGCTAGGACCAGGGTCTTGTAGAGGACTCTGTGTTCAACCGGCAGCCAATGTAAGTGCTGCAGAGACGGCGTTATATGGCTCATCATTGATGTTACCTCTGTTTGTGTATTGTCTGTCCTTGTTAATTGTATAACAGCATTGAACGTTTGCTATATATGTGTTCTGCAATCCACCCTGAGTCCCCTTGGGGAGATAGAGTGGAGTATAAATAAAGTATATAATTATTCAATACTGGTTTGAAACTGCATTAAATGGTCCATGCAGATGTATCCTCAGTTACATATCCAAAACTCTAGGTTCTGAATCCATAAGTGCAATACTGAATAATATACAAAAATCAATATTACAATTAAACGATTGATAATATTTGAAAAATCTGTATCTCCTCATAAAAAGGAGAACAATAAGATCAAGAACAATCTCTCTTCTCTGGAATTATTATTTTCTGTGATTATTATTTTTATTACATTTATAATTTTACTCTATTAGTATTATTACATTTATTATTTTACTTTATTATTACATTTATTATTTACATTTATTATTTTACTCTATTATATTTATTATTATTATTACATTTCCATTATTTTACTCAAGTATTATTATTATTACATTTATTATCTTAGTCTTTTTATTATTATTGCAAGGATACATAAGGACATTTACATTGAAGAAGGTGAGAATAATGGTTTCATCAGAGTTGGACAGTTTTATCTTAAATTACAGTTTTATGTAAGTATTCAAAAACATTGAACGTATTGATGCCTCAATTAATGTAATTTTATTGGTATCTATTTTAATTTTGAAATTGACCAGTAGCTGCTGCATTTCCCACCCTTGGCTTATACTTGAGTCAATACATTTTCCCAGTTTTCTGGGGTAAAATTAGGCGCCTCGGCTTATATTCAGGTCGGCTTATACTCAAGTATATACGGTATTTTTTCTAAGTTGCACAACTCACCTGGCTGCTGTTGGGAGGGTTGTGTTGTAATCCACAGTGAATGCCTCTGCATTCCCTCGCCCATCAATGATCAGGACATCTGCCCAAGGAGTACAACAGGTTGACCTACAAAAGTGGAGGAAGCATAAGCGAGAGATAAGCGGGAAAATTGGAAAAAGAAAGCCAAGGCCAGGAAATCTACTGGGAATAAAATTCTAATAGAAGAATCCATATACACAAGTTGTTCAGTGTCTTGAAAGAGCTGGATTTGTTTTAAAAGGGAATTGTGCATTTTAGGTAGATAAAATGTACAGTCAGCCCTCTATATTAGCCGGCTTGACTTGATTTGATGTTTCATGGATTTGATTAAAAGGTTAATTCTGGGAATCTCTTGGCCCTCCAATGCACCTTTATGTTCCACTTCCGCTTGTAAGTTGACCATAGAATCACCCGAGAGCAGTGTTTCCCAACCAGTGTGCCATGGCACACTAGTGTGCCGTGAGCGATCATCAGGTGTGCCGTGGGAAATTGGCACTCTTCCCCCTCCTAGCAGCTCTTTCTCCGTCTTTCCCTCCCCAAAGATCCTCCCCGAGGCAAAGGAAGGGCTCTGCAGAATGCCAGGGCCAGGCCCGCCTTGAGGAAGCCTTCAGGAGCCTCGACTCAGCATGGCTCCAGCTGCCGCTCAGGGCTACTTCAGCCTCCCAATACGTTTCATAGATCTGTGTGGCCTTTTTTGCTGCCTTCCTCCTCCCTCCGCAAAAGCAGAGCATTGGGCGGAAGTGATTGAGTCGGCGTTTTCGCGTTGGCTTGGATTTCTCGCGAGAACAAAGCCGGAAGCTCCACACCAGTGAATTGGGCAGTGAGCGAACCTGGGAGCATCGGGAGGCTGAAGCATTAACAGGTTTACAATAAACAAATTGAGCCTCTCCGCTTGGAAATTTATTTATTTATTTACTATTTTACTGGATTTTTCAAGAGTTGCCTCCCCCCCCCCCGGGAACTGTTTATAACAGCTTCATGACATCCATAGTTAACTGGAAGCAAGTTTCACTCAGGGTGAAATTTCACAAGGGTCTGGAGAACAAGCCCTATGAGGAGCGGCTTGAAGAGCTGGGCATGTTTAGCCTGAAGAAGAGAAGGCTGAGAGAAGACATGATAGCCATGTATAAGTATGTGAGAGGAAGTCATATATATGTTGTGTTCATCGAAACAGGCCCAGGTTTCACACTGAGTGTATAAATACATTAAAAAACATATTAACTATATTTATTACTGTTTTAGAGTGTCATTTTGTGTCATTTTGGTTGGTGGTGTGCCCCAGGATTTTGTAAATTCAAAAAATGTGCCACAGCTCAAAAAAGGTTGAAAAACACTGCCCTAGAGGGCCTAAAATGTCCCACTTTTCCAACAGAAATTGACCACAGAGCCATGCTTGAGGACCTAGAGAATCACAGATAAGTGTTCTCTTAGGTTAAAAAAACACATTTTGACAGATTTTCAGTTTTGCTGGAGTCCTATGCCTTTAACCTCCAGGGCCGGGCTTTAGCACAGCAAGTTAACTTCCAGCAACAGTAAATCTGGTCAACCGAAAGATTGATAGTTTAATGTATTGTCGAAGGCTTTTGTGATTGGAATCACTGGGTTGTTTTAGTGGTTTTGGGCTATATGGCCAGGTCCTAGAAGTATTCTCTCCTGATGTTTCACCTGCATCTATGGCAAGCATCCTCAGAGGTTGTGAGGTCTAAGGACAACCTCTGAGGATGCCTGCCATAGATGCAGCTGAATTATCAGGAGAGAATACTTCTAGATATAGCCCGAAAAACTTACAACAACCCAGATTGACAGTTCAAAACCCAGGTCAGGGTGAGCTCCTAGGCTGTAGCCCAGCTTCTGCCTACCTAGCAGATTCGAAACAGCAATGTGAGTAGATAAATAGATACCACTTAAGTGGGGAGGTATTTAAGGCAACTGCTCACAGTGGCAGGGCATGAAAAAAGATTTCAAGAGCAATGGTATCCAAATGTATCAAAATATATTACTCATAAGTGTTCAAACAACAGCATAACATTAACAATAACGCATCAGTGAAACATACTTATTCAATACATATATAAAGGGTACGCTCACAACAAGTCTGTAGGATTTCTTAGTCCTAAGTTGTAGATGTGTGGCTGGTGGGAACAAGGGACAGGGCCTTCTCTGTGGTGGCCCCTCGGCTGTGGAACTCTCTCCCAAGGGATGTTAGATCTGCCCCCTCCCTGCTGTCCTTCAGGAGGCAGGTGAAGACTTGGATGTGGAACGAAGCTTTCCCAGATTAGGCTGTGATTGATTATAGTATGAACTGAGTGACCACGTTTTAGATTGAATTGAATTGTTTTAAATGGCTATGTATTTGTATGTATGTAATTTGGTGTTTAAGTTTTTAATAATGTTGTTGTAACAGGTTTTAATTTGTATAGCATTGAATTATTGCTGTAAGCCGGTCTGAGTCCCTCTATAGAGGTGAGAAGGTTGGGGTACAAAAAATTTAAATAAATAAATAAATAAATAAATAAATAAATGTGATGGAAATCCGTGTGATATTCCACTATCGAGTATCACGTTCAAAGTATCGATTCTTGTAAATAGGACTCTATAATACATGAAGCTTGAGAGAACTCAGGAGAGATGACAATGGAACATAACAGTCAAATGGCTGAGGAGAAATACTCCGTGGTTCACTCTCTCCGTATTACCATACAAACTCAAAGTGGCGGTGTCTTTCAACTAAAGGTGAAGGTTCTTCTGGGGCAAGATCCCCCGCTTTTCATTGCCGTAATGCAGTGTTTCTCAACCAGTGTGCCGGGGCACATTAGTGTGCCGTGAGCGATCATCAGGTGTGCCGTGGGAAATTGGAACCGGGGGGGGGGGGTCTAGTGTGTTGAAGTATAAAAACCCTAAGAAACCTACCTCGATAAAGGCACAAAATTACAAACACCCCCCCCCTTCCCAACCATTGTCTACTTGGTCTCTCCCTCTCCATGCATTGGGAAGGTCCGCCTCCCTTTCCCCAAGGGAGAAACCTCCTCTTGCCTCCTGGGGGTTCTGTGTGGGAAGTTTGGCCCAGTTCTGTCATTGGTGGGGTTCATAATGCTCTTTGATGGTAGGGGAACTATAAATCCCAGCAACTACAACTCCCAAATGTCAAGGTCTATTTCCCCTGAACTCTATCTGAGTTCATATTTGGGCATATTGAGTATTCATGCCAAATTTGGTCCTGATCCAACATTGTTTGAGTCCACAGTGCTCTCTGGATATAGGTGAACTACAACTCCAAAACTCAAGGTCAATGCCCACCAAACTCTTATCGCATTTTCTCTTGGTTATGGGAGTTCTGTGTGGGAAGTTTGTGTCTTTCTGCCATTCCTGCCAGGATATCTATGTTGAGTTCATTGAAACAGGCCCAGGTTTCACACTGAGTGTATAAATACATTTTAAAAACATATTAACTATATGTATTACTGTGTTAGAGTGTCATTTTGTGTCATTTTGGTTGGTGGTGTGCCCCAGGATTTTGCAAATGTAAAAAGTGTGCCGCGGCTCAAAAATGGTTGGGAAACACTGCCGTAATGGACAAAATCATACAAATCAGCCGACGGAAATATTAATAGTTTGGAATTCCTTCCGTTTCGTTCCATAAGGAACTTTCTCAAGGCTGAGTGATGAGTATGAAGAAATATAAAGAAATATACCTTCATCTTTATGATTATATAATCATTTTAAGGATGTGGGAGATTCATTCTCCTCTGCTGGCATAAGCTGCGTGCATCCTAAAGGGATGGGCTGCTAGTGCACAGCCTCCAAGATGCCAAAGATGGGAAAGAATTCACATGCCTCTATCTATGTACAGTTGTCTGTCTTGTCAGTGTATAACGACATTGAATGTTTGCCGTATATGTGTTCTATGATCTGCTCTGAGTCCCCTTTGGGGTGAGAAGGGTGGAATATAAATACTGTACATAAATAAGGAGAGCTGACTGTAATCGATAGTGCTATTTTTAATTAATCTTTCTACAGCATAAACCAGTTTTTAAAAAGATACTATGTTTAATGTATGTAAAATAGTGTCTGTGATGCATATAGTTATATAAATATACTGTTTATTTATTGCTAAAGGCACGAAAGGCATGGCAGGCAATCAAATAAATTATAGCTTATGCTCTTCATTTACATTCCCCTGCTTACTTACCCTTTTTTTGAAATTATGATACATGGCAGATTGATGAAAAAGCCAGGGATAAATCATGATTGTATGAATGGATGTTACAAGAAACTATGACTTAAACAACTATGAACATGAAAATGAACAACAACCCATGGGTTTAGGTTGTGCATTGTAGCCTTAATAAACCATGGTTTGTTAGTTAGCAGAGACCTGCTTATATATCATAATAAACAAGACAATATCAACAAACCACATCATGGCTTGTTGTAGTACGTGGCTGGATCTACACTGCCATCTAATGCAGTTTCAGAATGCAGATTAACTGCGTTGAACTGGATTATATTAGTCTACATTGCCATATAATTCAATACAACACAGTTAATCTGCATTCTGAAACTGCATTAGATGGCAGTGTAGATCCAGCCTGTGAATGCAGTTATTACTCCAGCTCTTCATCCCATACTGACAACTGGTGATGTTGATTCTCAAAAGCATAGAGATACGAACTTATAGTCGCAGATGACATCCTTGTCGCCATCAGTCCCTGCTGAATGGCAAGACACACCAGTGGGATTTGGGTTGGCTTTAACATTGACATCACTGTGATCATCCTTAACAGAAAAGGTCATGCGCCAAATTTTCCGAGAGCACTCCGGTTGGTTCGGACTGTCTTCTGCACATGGCATCTTGAGCTGCATTAGGGTGTACCCTGGTGGAGTTATGTCAGTTTCCTGCAGGATGCAACAGATTGAACAGTAGAACCAAACACATAGGTGGTTTTAGTCACGTGATTGAAAATAAATATTTTAAGAAAAATGCTAAAAAAAAATTTATAAGACATTTTTATTTATTCTTGCCAACTACTGTTTCCATTTATGGGTACTTCATAAATGAGAGACCTCTAAGTCATCACATCATCAACAGCCCGGTTCTGGTCCTGCAAACTCAGGGCTTCCTTCATTGAGTCTACTGAGTCCATCTGGGAAGGCGCTTCTGGTCGCTATCAGCCAGCATGACAACAACTTAAATCAAGAAATAGTTTTCTAAGATCTACAGCAGTGGTTCCCAAAGTGGGCGGTACCACCCTCTGGTGGGCGTTGGGGCGATCTAGGGGGGCAATGGAAGGCTCAGGAGAATTTGGGGGGTGCTGAACCCTTGTAAGGGGGCGGTGGGGGGGGGGGGGGTTGGCGGCATGAGCCAGGTGACAGGCTACCATCCATCTCTGTGTGTGTCTCTTTCTCCTTCCCTCCTCCTGCTCCCTCCTCCTCTCACCAAGCAAGGGATAATAATAATAATAATACCTTTGGGGTTCCCTTCCAACTGGTTGAGTCTTATAACAATAATAATAATGTCCTCCAACATATTTAGTGGAACGTGGATTCAGTGCAATAACCAATTTATTAACAAAAAAAGAAACCGATTGCAAAATAGTCAATCGCGGTGATTTGAGATTACTGCTGACGAAAACAGAGCCGTGGATTACTAGATTGGGAGCAGCATACCAGGTTCATCCTTCTCATTAAGAGGATTTTGAATGTTTTAACTTTCTTTGTATTACCTTTCTATTTTAAGTTCAATAAATAGTTTCATAATTTCAAGCTTCAATGTTTCTAATTTACAACTTTATTATATTTTACGAAAAAGGTAGAAATATTAATACATATATCTTTCTGTTTAATTGCTATAAATTTTTTTAAAAAATTTTTTTTCTAGGGGGGCGGTGAGTAAATTTGATTCTGGTAAGGGGGCAGTAGACCAAAAAAGTTTGGGAACCACTGATCTACAGAGACGCTGGCTGGAACATCTCAGCAAACGAGTGGCAGGCTAAAACCCAGAACCTCAAGCCATGGCTGATATCAAATGAGAGACTTCCTTCTGGGCCCACAGAAAACTGTCTGACTTAGAGGGCGCCGAACTGACTGTGCTCTGGCACCACGAGATGCAAAGTCAACCTTAACAAATGGGGCAACAAAGTGAAGTCCATGACATATGAGTGTGGAGAAGAGCAAACCACAGACCACCTATTACAATGCCGTCTGAGCCCTGCCACAAGCACAATGTAGGACCTTCTTACAGCAACACCAGTGGCATTCCAAGTGGCCAGCTACTGGTCAAAGGACATTTAATATAATGCCAAGTTTTTAACTTTGCTTGTGTTTTTAAATACGTTACAGCTGTACCCTCAATTCACTTCTGACACGGTAAATAAAAATAAACAATGGCAAACTCTTCTGAATAAATCATGTAAAGAAACCTCTTTGATAGCTTCACCCTAGGGTCAGCTGAGGCCAGAAATGACTTAAAAGTCACACAACAACAACAGAACAAGCAAATCAACAATTTGCAGCTGCTGTGAATGGTCACCACAAAGAAGTCAGACTCACCAGGGCTGTCTCAGTGATCACAGCGATGGGCAACTTCAAGTAGTTCTGGGCTGTAGAGCTTTCAGCTGTGAAAGTTGCAATGCTGGAAGAAATTTCAAAGTTTATTCTGAATAGTGTGTGTTTTCAAATGTGTTCTCTCCCCCCCTAGCAAATGTGGAAGGCTAACTGCATTTGTCATTCATAAAGGCGTTGGAGTTGGAATCAGAGTTGGACAATGGAAAAAGGGAGGTTGCAGTCAAAGGCTTGGCTTGCTAACTATCTGTCGCACCCCAGGCCTGAAGCCATCGATAGCATAGCATCACACAAGAATAGAAGCAAACAGTTTATTGCAAAAACACACAAAAGATATATGGTAAAAAGCAGGAATGAAATAAGGTGCAGAATCCAAAAAGCCAGCAATCGATTGTCTCTTATAAACTCAAAATCAATACGGTCCAAACAAGAACATGAAGAACTCCCAGGATCAGGCACCTAGCCAGGGTTGTGATTCGGGGGGGCTGAGTTTGATTCGGGAGGGGCTGATTCTGAGTGAGAGAGGATCTACCCTAGCAAACCTTTTGTATCGTTATCCCAATACCTCCATGCATATGGGATATATTGAGCATGGTGATCAGATCATGATATGAATAAACATAACAGTTTAAATAATGTACCAGTAAGGCCTTCTCATGGACCACCCTGAGAATTGGGGGGGGCTGAAGCCCTTCAAGCCCCCTCCCTGGCTACATCATGCCTGCCCAGGATATTAAAATCCAAAACTAAGACTTGAATATAAGAACTAGAGAACCCAAACCTAGCTGTACTTGAAAGCCACGTTGCCTGAACTGAAAGCAAAGTGTCCAGTAGCTCCTAATAAACAGACATGAGTTATGTCTGCCCTGGAATTTCTGCTTCCTATGAAGCTGTGTTGATCTACAAAGCTCACTATCTGCTCTAATCTGCAAAGCATACTGCCTTGCTTAGGTCAGTATCGCTAGGTGCAGAGTTTCTCATCAATTTGTCTTTGCTAGACTCCTTATCTAGAGAGGATGAGTCCACCTCCTGTGACTGGTTCAGAGGTTCAGAGGCAATTACATTCTCAGGCCCTGTATTTGTGCCTCCTTGAGGTTCAGAGGCAATTACATTCTTAGACCCTGCATCTGAATGAATCCCAGGAAAGCCCACAATCCCATTTGATTCTAAGTCATCAGTGATCCCATCAGCCCCTGGCTGCTGAACTATAACACTATCTCCAGTACACCACCTTCATCATCCCAGTTTGTCCATTTTGGTCCATAAAGCAGCTTTACCATAATGCCTTACAGAAAAGCTCAGTCATAATGCCTTATCACCACTGATACATTTGTATTCAATTCACCAAATCTCAATCCATGCCCAAAGGATCTATAAGACCTGGTACCATCACCACTACCATCCTGCCAGGGTGAACATATTTTAAACCTCTTTCCCATGGCATTTTGCACCTATCAGAATAATCCCTAGTCTTGAAATTTTGCTCCCCCCAACAGGCTTTCATAACACATTCTACTCTCTAATCAAATTGTCATTCCTGTCCCAGAGTACCCAGCAGTCTTGATCTTCAACAGGAGTCCTTCTTACCTGGAGACAAACTTGTTCTCTCTTACAGGTGCTTCAAAGGTTGCAGTGAGGGTGATATTCTGCCCTGTCCCTAGGAAACTGCTTTTGGGTGAGAAGCTTCTCAGGAAACTACGGTCATCCCAGACCTTGAAAGAGAATGAGGCTGGTGTCCCATCATTTACCACCACGACAGAGAGCGTCAAGGTCTCACCAGGTGACATTGTGCCTGCAAGGAACAGAGCAATGTGTCCACAAGATGGTGTCAAGGTCGAGATGGGCAGATTTGGTGGGTCTGGGGACCAGTGTTCACTCCAGTCACCACCTCAGGTTGCACCTAGGATTCCATAGGATTCGTCCATGGTCCCTTCCTAGAACTGGAAGACCTAAAGATGGTAGTGCACATGCTAGTCAACTCAAGGTTGGACTTCATCAATGCTCTGTACATTGGGCTACCTCTGTACTAAGTTAAGAAACTCCAGTAGTGTGAGCATTGTACTATGAAGCTGGAGACCAAGATTCAAATCTCAACTTGGCCATGGAAATACACTGGGTGATCTTGAGTAAGTCACACTCTCTTATTCTCATAAGTACAAG
The DNA here is from genome assembly GCA_030556195.1 of Anolis apletophallus. Lineage (NCBI taxonomy): Eukaryota > Metazoa > Chordata > Lepidosauria > Squamata > Anolidae > Anolis > Anolis apletophallus. Next base: position 192,429,717 of record JARBWK010000001.1, on the reverse strand, counting down.
CCAGATTGGTCAAAGGAACATCTGGGAGCAAGCGTATTACGTCTTTACTGAAATCACTCCACTAGTTCTGTATTTGTTTCCAGAACAAATATAAAGTGTTGGTTATCTTTGAATCCCTACATGGTTTGAATCCAGGTTACCTATAGGATTGCTTCCTTCCATATATTCCATCCCATACACTCAGATCCTCTGATGGGACATGTACTTTAACCATCCAGAACCTGGTTGGCAACTGTCACCCAGAGGACCTTTTCAATTGGTTGCCTTTGCCAGAGAGAGCTGACAACTAAATGAGCTGTCAAAATTAAAGACCCAACTAAGGACTTATTCCTTTTGGCAGGCTTCCCCACTCAATTTAAACAATCAATATTAACTTTGCATTTCATTACTATTGACATTTTAATCTTTGTCCTTTGTGTTAAAATATATATTCAGAGGCAATAATTCAATGCCTTAAAACAGTGTTTCCCAACCGCTGTGACGCGGCATAGTAGTGTGCCGTGACGGACCTCCTGCTGTGCCGTGAGAAAAGCTCTCTGCCCCCCTTCCTTCCCCCCACCTCCTGCCGAACTCCTGCTGCTTGGGGGAGGAGGAGGAAGGGCGGCAGTGAAGAAAAAGAAGAAGGGGCTGGGGCGCCCCCTCCTTCGGCCGTTTCCCCAGCCAGCCTCCAATCCGCCATGACTCTCGCCCCTCGCTCGCTGAAGCCGCGTGGAGGAGGAAGCCGGGGAGGGGGCGGGGCATGACATGTTCTGGCTCCACCCCCTCCCTCAGCTTTCGCTCTCCCACAGCTTCTCCAGCCTTGAGGGGACAGTGCCAAGCCAGCATTGTGCTGGTTTTGCCACCGCTGGCTTGGCACTGCCCCCTCAAGGCTGGAGAAGCTGTGGGAGAGCTGAAGCTGGGGGAGGGGAGGGGCATGGCACGGCCTGGCTCCACCCCCTCCCCAGCTTCGGCACTCCCAGCAGCTGCTCCCAGCAGGCCACCATCCCCAGCCGTTCTTTACTGTGTTAGAGTGTCATTTGTGTCATTTTGTTGGTGGTGTGCCCCAGATTTTTTTAATGTTAAAAATGTGTCGCGGCTCAAAAAAGGTTGGGAAACACTGCTTTAAACAATTCAACAATTAAATAAACATTCAGTTAAAAATCTAAACAAAGTTAAAAGCAATCAAAACATAAGCATTACCACTTACAGCCATAAAATCACATTATCCACAATCAAGGCCAGGCCATTCTAGTGATCGTTACACATAGATTCAAATCCATCTATTGCACTGTATTCGTTGCCAAAGGCTTGATCCCAAAGCTATGATTTCACCTTTTTCTTTTTTTGATTTGAATAGTTTTTTATTCAGTTGTTTTTCAATCATAGTAAAAATTATTGTCAAGTCAGGGGTGAGATAGAGAGAAATGTGAGGGGAATAGGGATCCAAGATTAGGATAGGGGTGAGAGGGAGATAGAGGGGAGGGAAAGGGGGGTAGTGAGGGGAGCAATAGAGGAAGAAATAGAAGTATGCTTCCAGTCGGGGCGACTGGGGGGTCGTTCCTTGATTATAAGTTGCAAATCCTTGGTCTAGCTTTCCCACTCTCAGTCTTTACGTTTGAGTGTTGTCATAACTTTGTGGTTTTTATATAGTTGAGTACCGGCTGCCAGTCCGTTCGCTTTTCGGGGGATTTATTATTTACTTTGCTGTTCAGAGTATCCATGTCTGAGAGTTCTAACAGCTTGGTGGTCCAGTCAGTTATCCTCGGGGGCTTCTCCTGTTTCCAGTTCCTTGCCAGCACCACCCTCGCAGCCGCAGTTATAAAATATAAAATTTTGTCTTTATTCAGATTAAGTTTTGCATCTGTTAGATTAAGTAAAAAAACATCTGGTTTAAATTCTAAGTCCATCTCAAGAATCCTTTGGGAGTGATTGTGAACGTCCTTCCAGAACTTTTTGACTTTTGAGCAGGCCCACCAGCAGTGCATAAATGTACCAATTTGGCTTTTACACTTCCAGCAAGTTTTGTTAACGTTTTTATAGTACTTAGATAGTTTTAGTGGGGTCAGGTACCAGCGATAAAATATTTTTAGCCAGTTTTCTGTTATCGCCGTACATCCCGAATACTTAATATTCTTCTGCCAAGCTGCTTCCCATTCGCTTAATAGGATGGAGTGTTCCAGGTCTTGGGCCCATTCTATCATATTGCCTTTTACTGTCTCAGTCTCCGTCTCCCATTCCAGTAATATATTATATAATAATCGTATTTGCTTCTTTTCTTTTTTCATTACCACATCCCATGCCGAGTCATGTTGCACAAAGTTTTTCCCTTTGTCTTCTTTATAATATCCTTTGATTTGTGCATACTGGAACCAGGAAAGATCGGATCCTGATGCTCTGAGTGTTTCTAGGGTTTTTAGGTTCCAGTCCTTCCCTACTCTTTCTATTAGGTTTTTATATGTGAGCCACTCGGTCGTTGGTAATTCTCTTTTATATTGAGCTTCTGTTGGCGAGATCCACATGGGAGTTGCCTGGTAAAATCTGTTCTTATATTTACTCCATGTTTTAAGCAGGGCTGCGCGGATATAATGATTAGTAAACATTTTTTCTATCTTTGCCTTGTCATACCAGAGGTATGAATGCCAGCCCCTTCTGGCATTATACCCTTCCAGATTCAGAAGCCGTTTCTCTTTTAGCTTTGCCCAGTCCATCACCCACGTGAGGACCGCCGCCTCGTAGTACAGCTGGAGGTTAGGTAATGATAAGCCTCCACGCTCTTTGCTGTCCGTCAAGTTCCTATAACTCAATCTAGCTTTTTGCCATCCCAGAGGAAACTGAGCATCTCTTTTCTCCATCTGCTAAAATAATAATTCGTTCTCAAAATTGGTAGCGCTTGAAACAAAAAAGTCATTTTTGGCAAGATGTCAATTTTAATTGCTGCGATTTTTGCTAGAAGGCTTAGGTGCAGGTGCTTCCAGTTATCAAAATGTTTGTTGATTTCATTCCAGACTACTTCATAATTATTTCTCATCAGCTGGTTGTTTTGTGCTGTGATCGTTATACCCAGGTATTGGCGATTTGTATATTTGTCAGCTCTTGTATTTTTTCTTTTTTTTCTTCTTTTATGTTTTTCGTCAATATTTTTGTTTTTCTGTAGTTGATTTTTAGGCCTGCCACTTTTCCAAATTCTGTAATCTTGCTCAACCAGTTTTGGATTGTTTCTGCTGGGTTTTCTATAATGAAGACCACATCGTCAGCGAAGGCCTTGAGTTTATACTCTTCTCCATGTACCTTCAATCCTTTCAGGGTTTTGTCAGATCTGATCTCTTGTAAAAGGAGCTCCAGAATCATGATAAATAACAGGGGGGAGATAGGGCACTATTTGTTGTTCTACAGTTCACTATTATTTTGGCCCTTTGTTTTGAATATATTGCTGATATAGCGTTCGTGAATTGATAGCCCATGTCTTTCTCCCTAATAATTTCCAGCAGGAATTTCACCTTTTTCTGAAGGTCAGGAGGGAAGGGGCTGATCTAATATCACCGATGAGGGTGTTCCACAGCCGAGGAACCACCACTGAGAAGGCCCTGTCTCTTCTTCCCACCAATCGCACCTGCGAAGGAGGTGGGACCGAGAGTAGGGCCTCTCCAGATGATCTCAAAGTCTGAGATGGTTCATAGGGGGAGATACATTCGGACAGGTAAGCTGGGCCGGAACCATTTAGGGCTTTATAGGCTAAAGCCAGCACTGATATTATGTTTTATCTCTGCTTTTAACTATGCTGTATCCGGCCTCGAGCTGTGAGGAGAGTGGAGTAACAAAAAAAATCGTAATAATGATAGTGACAATGATTGATATGGTACCAAAATGTTGTACATCATTACTACTGTTAAGTGTTGTCATGCCGACTCTGCATTTGTATGCTTGTCCACAATGTACTGTCTGTTGGAGGCTACAGACAATACGGTCGCTGTTGCCCGTTTTTGGTCAAAAGATATTTAGACGCATGTGCTCCTTTTTTAATCAGTTTTATACTAATCTATGCAATGTCTTTGATATGTAATAAAAATAAATGTCGACTTCAACTTATGGAGACCCCATGAATGAGTGACATCTAAGCCACGCTATCATCAGCAGCTCTACTCAGATCTTGCCATGGTTTTCTTGACTACATCTATCCTTCTTTTCCTTTTTTCTCACTGCCATCCACCTTGCCAAGCTTTGTTGTCTTTTTCTAGTGAGTCCTGGCTTCTCGTGATAATGGTCACAGTACAGCAATCTCAATTTAGTGATCTTGGCTTGTTGGGACAGTTCAGTTTGATTTACTGTACGACTCATTTATTTGTCTTTTTAGCAGCGCACTGGATCCAAAGTGCTTTCATTATTTGGTACTGAAAAGATTATTTGGGGACGGCATGCTTCTGTCGACACAGTAGCAGTTGTTATCCTAAATACATATTACTGTAGGGGACAGGAGGTTTTAGTTTTTATTCCCGCAATTAAATACATCATTAAACAGTTTATAAAGTCAGTGATTATGCAAAGCCTTGCTCATATTCCCAATATACCCCAGCTAGCACTAAAACTAAACACTAACCCTCCCACTCCCCCATTAACTCTCTAACTATAAATGCTGTCATAGAATATTTTTCAAGATAAATAACAACAATTGGGCTTCCCAACTTCTTATTTAAAGCCATATGATGAAAATTATCATCCTGCTTATTCTTTATCTTAAAACCATCTCTATTTTAAATTATATATAGTCAAGGTAAAAGAAAATTATCATCCTGACTCTGGGGGGTGGTTATTCATTTTATCTTCTCACCAAGGTCATGTGTCCAACATGATTGCATGGAGTGCCGTTATCTTCTCACCAAGGCAGTACCTATTGATCTACTCAATATGTAATGCGCCAGGAATGTGGTGCAGCTGGCTGAGTGTCAGCTGCATAAGATCTCTCTGACCAGTAGGTCATGAGTTCGAGGCCTGCCCAGGTCGAGGTGGGTGCTCGACCTTTAAGTGTAGCCTGCTGCTGACCTTTGCAGCCCAAAAGACAGTTGCATCTGTCAAGTAGGAGATAAAGGTACCACATTAAGTGGGGAGGCAAATTTTGACTGAATTATGAGGCCATTAAAGAACTCCAGGAACACTGAGGAATGTGGAGGGAATAACAAGGGACGCTGGAAATGCTGAGAGATGAGGCCAGAGTTTGCCTCTGTTCGTTTATATGTGTGTATGTGGAAAACGGCAGGGATTGTCTGCTAAGAATGTGTACCTTTAATCTGCTCTGAGTCCCCTTTGGGGTGAGAAGAGCGGAATATAAATAAAGTGTATTATTATTATTTAAAGATATATGATGAAAATTATCATCCTGCTTATTCTTTATCTTAAAACCATCTCTATTTTGGCCTTGCAATCTAATTATATATAGTCAAGGTAAAGGCAAAGGTTTCTCCTGACATTAAGTCTAGTCGTGACTGACTCTGAGGGGTGGTGCTCATCTCCATTTCTAAGCAGAAGAGCCAGCATTGTCCATAGACATGTCCAAGGTCATGTGGCCAACATGATTGCATGGAGTGCCGTTATCTTCTCACCAAGGCGGTACCTATTGATTTACTCACATTTGCCTATTTTTGAACTCCTAGGTTGGCAGAAGCTGAGCCTAACAGCGGGTGCTCACCCCTTTCCATGGATTCAAGCCACCAACCTTTTGGTCAGCAAGTTCAGCAGCTCAGTGGTTTAACCCACAGAGCCACCAGGGTACTTAATTTTCAATACCTCCAAGCACTTCTACATTTTCTATTTATTCATTTATTTATTATTTCTTTATTTAGAACTTTTATATCCCGTTCTTCTCTGTGGAGGGACTCAGAACGGCTAACAACAGCAAAAATTCAATGCTACACAATAAATAACATTTAAAAAACAACAAACATAATAAATAAGATATAAAATACATATAAAAAGACAGTTTGCCAAGTTAAAAACATCATCCAACTCAATCCAAACTCTGTCATCCAATAACTCTTAGTCTTTACCGGTTCAATCCACCAATCTGCGAATGCCTGATTCCAAAGCCAGGATTTCAGTTTCTTCCGGAAGGTCAGGAGGGAGGGGCCAGACCTAATCTTGCTGGGGAGAGAGTTCTATAGCCAGGGGCCACCACAGAGAAGGCCCTGTCTGTCGTCCCCACCAAGCGCAACTGCAAAGATGGTGGGATCGAGAGCAGGGCCTCTCTGAAAGATCTTAAAGTCCTAGATGGTTTATAGGGGAAGATACGTTCAGACAGGTAACCTACGAGTTGCCGCATAACACCTGTACTGCAGAATCTGCACTGGTTACCGATTGAGTGCCGGATCACTTTCAAGGTGTTCGTTCTTACTTTCAAGGCCTTATATGGTCTGGGGCCAGTGTACCTTCAGGATCGCCTGATTCCATATAACCCTCCGAGATCACTTCATTCTGAGGATCAGAACCTCCTTGACGTCCCTAGCGTGAAGGCCTTTCACTTGACGTCGACAAGGCGCAGGGCTTTCTCCATCATTGCCCCTGTACTGTGGAATATGTTACCACCAGAAACGCGGGCTCTGCAAAATTTAGTTTCTTTCGGCAGAGCCTGCAAGACGCACTTGTTTAGACAGGCCTTCGAATGCTCGTGATCCAATTGTGTTTTATTATTGTTCTATTGGTTTTTAAAATATTTTTACTGTATGTTTTACTCATTATCTGCTCTCTTCGAGCCATGTTGTAAACCGTTCCGAGCCATTGGGAGTGGCGGTCTACAAATCCAAATAAATAAATAAAAATTAATAAATATTGTTTTTATGAATAGGACAAATGGTTCCCTTTTTTAAAAAGAAAAGTGTTTGCAGACTTCACTTTCGTCAGACATTTCTGTCAATTCTAGACAGAATTCTTGTAATCCAATTTTTATATGATATAATAATAACTTCCAATTGTTTTTTTTAGTGGAAATCCCATTAAGAATAAAGTTGGATCTCATTGTGCTTTGGTTTTAAAAATCCCTTCTATCCGTCTCCAATTTGCTTTATCACATGCCCACCACAAATGATGAAAAGGAATTTGATGTGTTTCACATTTTCATCATAGATTTTTAGCATCTTTGACAATTTAGCTGGGGTCAAGTCTTATTGGTACGTCGTTTTGTCCAAATTCTCTTGAAAGTCAAAAGCAAGGGACAGGAGGTGCCAATAGTATATGTCAGGGCTGTCCAGCTGGCGGCCCGGGGGCCGTATACGGCCCCCAGCCCCTTCCCTACGCCCCCCTAAGCTTTTTAATAAAAATAAAAATTGAAAAATAAAATAAATAATAATTTTTTTAAAAAAAACCCTACTTCCGGGTTCGGAACAAGTATCGCGAGAATATGCAATCCACACGGGATTTCGCTGTCAACGCAATATCACGCCGGCCTTGACAGCGAAATCCTGTGTAGATTGCGTATTCTCGCAATACTCTTCGGCTACTCTACTACTGGAACGCTGAGGACCACAGACGCGATTAGGACCTTCTTCGACTCAGTCGGTCGTCGCCTCTCTCGTCGTCCGGGTACTCCTGGATCCTGCGCGTTTGGAAAAGGTAGGCCGAAGCAGGTGGGCTCCTCATTCCCTTCCCCCAACTCCCCTCATGTATTAAATATAAAATTAAATATATTTAAAGATGAAATAAGGGGAGATGGGATACATTAAAATAAGGGGAGAGGGGAGGATGGAATTAAATATATTTAATATTAAATAAAAATAAGGGGAGAGGGGAGGATGGAATTAAATATATTTAATATTAAATAAAAATAAGGGGAGAGGGGAGGATGGAATTAAATATATTTAATATTAAATAAAAATAAGGGGGAGGGAGGATGGAATTAAATATATTTAATATTAAATAAAAATAAGGGAGAGGGGAGGATGGAATTAAATATATTTAATATTAAATAAAAATAAGGAGAGGGAGGATGGAATTAAATATATTTAATATTAAATAAAAATAAGTGGAGAGGGGAGGATGGAATTAAATATATTTAATATTAAATAAAAATAAGGGGGGAGGGGAGGATGGAATTAAATATATTGAATATTAAATAAAAATAAGGGGGAGGGGTGGGGCGGGGCGGAGCCAGGGGAGAGGGCGGAGCTGGGGGCGGGAGGGGGTGGGAGGGGGCAGAGCCGGGGGCGGAGGCAGACTCTTAGGCCCCCCAAGTCATCAGTGACCGGAATTCAGGCCCCTGGGCTGGTAGAAGTTGGACAACCCTGGTATATGTGGCTCTGTTGAGGATGGTTATTGCAGTGGAACTAGAAAGAAGGTCGTTTCGGCGTATTCTACCTCATCAGGGATACTCACCTTTTTGACCTGGTAAGGGCAAGACCTTCACAGACTCTGTGCGGATGGGGCTACTGCTGACTCGGGAAAAGGGAAGATTATTTGGAGACAGGCCTTCCACCATCAGCAGAGACATCTGAAAAGGAAAGCAGAAACATTGGTAATGCTGACCTCCTTTTAGGCTGAGATCACTTTTGTCAGTTGTCAGAGACTCTCTCAAATGCTTTGACACCAAGCAGGAGGAACTGTGATCATTACTGCACATTCCAGAGTTAATTTTATGGCTCACATTAGCTCCATCTATATATCAATCAATCTATGATAAAAGTGAAAATATGTATGTATGTATGTATGTATGTATGTAGTTTGTATGAAGGCAGGAGCCCCTGGTGGCACAGCGGGTTAAAGCACTGAGCTGCTGAACTTGCTGACCGAAAGGTTGGCGGTTTGAATTTGGGGAGTGGGGTGAGCTCCCGCTGTTAGCCCCAGCTTCTGCCAATCTGACAGTTCAAAAACATGCAAATATTAGTAGATAAATAGTTACCACTTCAGTGGGAAGGTAATGGTGCTCCATGCAGTCATGCCAACCTCATGACCTTGGAGTCATCTACGGACAATGCTGGCTCTTCGACTTACAATGTGTGGAGGGGGGATGGGTGGTGTCTGGAAGACTCCCTTTAAGTTGTGGGGTCCCCCAGGGCGCCATCCTTTCCCCTTTATTGTTTAATATCTATGAGCGCCCACTGGCTCGGCTGGTCCACGACTTTGGTCTGGAGTGTCATCAGTACGCTGATGACACCCAGCTGGTGCTGAAAATGGATGGCAGGCCGGATACCGTACTCGATTGTTTCCATCGATGCCTAGAAGCCGTGACTGGATGGCTGCGTGCCAGCCGGTTGAAGGTGAATCCGTCGAAGACGGAAATACTATGGCTGGGTCACCCTGGGCTTGATGGATGCCGGCTGCCTACCCTGGACGGTGAGCTCTTAAGCCTGTCATCTTCAGTAAAGCCTGGGGGTCCACTTAGACCTGCTGTTATCAATGGAATATGTGGCAGCGTTTCGATTGGTTGCCACTGTGGGATTATTTGCATAAAGGACACTGATTGGCCAGCCTCAGAACTCCGACACTCTAAGGCACCAGACTATTTGCATAAAGGACTCTGATTGGCCAGCCTCAGAACTCCAACACTCTAAGGCACCAGACAGAGGGCATTGGTTGCCACTGAGGAACTATTTGCATAAAGGACTCTGATTGGCCAGCAAAACAGAATGCAACTGAATGCTTGAGTTAGCCAAATGACAGTTTTTTTCCATTGGAAATTGAATGTTCATTTTCTGGGAGGTGCAGAGATGCCAAGGAATATGCCACAGCGTTTCGATAGGTTGCCACTATGGGATTATTTGCATAAAGGACTCTGATTGACCAGCCTCACAATTCCAATGTTCTACGGCCCCAGACAGAGGGGACTGGTTGCCACTGAAATTGTATTTGCATAAAGGACTCCAATTGGCCATCCACATTCCAACATTCTAAGGTGATGCAGAGGGAAAAGGAAAGGCCTCAGGCAATCAGACACTGCGGCCCACAGCAGTGACGGATCAAACCTTGGCACACAATGCCTTCCTCAAATAACCCGGGCACCACCGGGTCCCCAAGCTAGTAGGTATATACAAAACACATATACACCGACAACGCGTGACAGGGGACAGCTAGTAATAAATAAAATTATTGAATCTGCAAAGAGGACTAAAGTAAGTAGTAATAGTACAAATCTGTACTAAGCTGAAGTTCTATGGTTAATTGTGTGTCATATAAGTACACTATTAGACATTCAAGGGAAATATTGTGGCTTTTGGGGTGCGGGGGGGGGGGATAATTGTTTTTGTCTAAACTTTTTTAAATCCCCCAAAATCAGTATATTTGTGAATCTTTTTGAAACTTGGGGGGATTGGTGCCTTGGTTATCTTGTGCACTGTATATAAAATTCAAATAGATAGCCCATGTAGATTTTAAAAAAATTATATTGTTTATAAAAAATTGCACCGGGAAGTGGCGCAGCTGGCTAAGTGTCAGCTGCATAAAATCTCTCTGACCTGTAGGTCATGAGTTTGAGGCCTGCCCGGGTCGGGGTGGGTGCCCGACCTTAAGTGTAGCCTGCTGTCGCCCTTTGCAGCCCGAAAGACAGTTTATCTGTCAAGTAGGAGATAAAGCTACCACATTAAGTGGGGAGGTGAATTTTGACTGATTTATGAGGCCATAAAGAACTCCAGGAATCGCTGGAGGAATGCGGAAGGAACAACAAGGAAAGCTGGAAAATTCTGAGAGAGATGAGGAGCGCATCAGCTCCCCCTGGTGGCCAGAAGTTTGCCTCTTTGTTCATCTTTGTTCGTCAATATATGTATACTAGCTGAACCCGGCACGCGTTGCTGTGCCCTATTTAGGAGATGTGAGGAAGTGTGGGTATGTAAGGGTTGGTAATGTTGTGACAATGTGTTTTGTGTGTGTATATATGTGTATGTGTGTGTATGTATGTGTATGTATGTTTGTGTGTCTCTGTGTGTGTCTGTATGTGTCTGTGTACGCATGTGTGTGTGTCTGTGTATGTATATGTGTTAGTGTATGTATGTGTATGTTTGTTTGTATGTTTTTGTGTGTGTATGTGTATGCATGTGTGTCCGTATGTTTGTGTGTGTGTGTGTATGTATTTGTCTGTGTATGTACACTTCCCTCCTATCTTTTCCCCCTCCCTCTCTGTCTGATTTTCCCCTTTTCTCTCTCGCTTCCCCGTCTCTCTGTCTCACTCTCCCTCTATCTCCCCCCATCTCTCTCTCTCTGATTCCCTCCCTTATCTTTTCTCCCCCCTCTCTCTGTCTTAGGCCTCCCCCTCTGTCTCTCTCAGTCCCTCTTTTCTCTCTCGCTTCTCTGTCTCTCTCCCCCCATCTCTCTCTCTCTCTGATTCCCCCCTTATCTTTCCTTCCCCCCTTTCTCTCTCTGTCTTAGGCCTCCCCCTCTGTCTGTCTGAGTCCCTCTCTCTCGCCCTGACTCCCGCCCTGGCGTGCATGGGGAGGCAGGGCCGGAGACCGGCGATGCGCCCTCCGCATCCGCCTCCCGCGGATCCAGCGGCGGCGCCTCAAAGAAGGTAAGCCCGGGAGCTTACCTTCTTTGAGGCTCGGTCGCTGGAGGGGGGGGGGCGGCGGCGGAGGGCGGATCGCCGATCTCCGGCCCTGCCTGCCGCCCTGGCGCGCATGGGGAGGCAGGGCCGGAGACCGGCGATCTGCCCTCCGCCGTGCCCCCCGCGGTTGCAGCGGCGGCGCCTGAAAGAAGGTAAGCCCGGGAGGTTACCTTCTTTCAGGCGCGGTCGCTGCAACCGCGGGGGACACGGCGGAGGGCAGATCGCCGGTCTCCGGCCCTGCCTCCCGCCACGCGGAGCCTTCTGGGAGTTGTAGTCCCGTGGGTGCGCCGTTCTCCCTCGCCGTTTCGTTGGCTCTCCTGGTGGAGGGTCGTGTGGGCGGGACCGCGGCGGCGTCCTCCCGGGATGTTGGTGTTGGCTTGCATGCGGCGTCCGTGCTGGTGTGGTCCGGGGGCCGCGCGGAGGATGTGGTTTCCTTGGTGTCAGGAATGTTTGGTAAGCGGTGGAGGAGGGGGGCATGGCGTTGGATGTTGCGCATGCGTGTTATTGTGATGGTTTTATGGCGGCCATGTTGTGTGTGGGGTTGTTTGCGCATGCGTAGTAATGTTGTTTTTGGGGGATGTTTTGGGGGTGTTCTGTTGGTTTTTGGGGTGTGTTAGTGGGTGGGTGATGTACCTCGGAGTGGGGATGAGTGGCCCTGGGTTTTGTTGTGTGTGTGGGGAATGTAGTTTTGGCGTGCATTTGCCCCGTTGCACGACCACTTCCCTTTTATATATATAGATGTTGAACTGCAGGGATTGTCTGCAAAGTATATGTACTGTAATCCGCTCTGAGTCCCCTTTGGGGTGGGAAGAGCGGAATATAAATGAAGTAAACAAACAAACAAATAAATAAAAAAATCAAAAATTCCTCAAAAATTAGTGGATGAGTGTAACATTCTGAAACTTGGTGGGCTAACAGTGGAAAATGTTTGGTACAATTATAGCAAGTTTCATCACAGTAACTTTAAAAATTAGAAAGAAATGAGCCCCTGAAATTTCCCCACTTGCTCAATTACTTAACAAAAAAAGTTATGAAAAATTAGTTACTTCATTATAGTTACAATTTTTTTAGGTCCATAATTTCAGAAACACCCTAAAAATGATTCACCCTCTTCCCCAATTTTGTAATGAGTACTGAAACATTTTTTTCATTGATCGCACAGGCCTAATATGTATGCATCTAACAGCCTTATCACACAGGATAATTGAAGCGTCCTAGAATGCTTCTTCCCCAGTTTGCCCATGGAGTCCCACGTGACTTCCGATGGGGCTCCGTGGGTGAACTGGGGTGGCAGAATGGTGAGGTGGAAAAGATACATACTGATGCATCAAAGGGAATGGTGGCAATGGCCAAGACGTTGCCCAGAGCATCTGAGGTTTGGTTTAAGGGGAATGACCGAGCAATTCCTCGTTCAGGAACAGAGACCAGGCGGTTGACCTTAACTCCTTTGGCATCCCCCAGCATCTTCAAGGAAATAGCATAGTCTGATCCTAGAAAAGATGGTGGTATTTAGAAGAAAAGTCACGACAAAGGTGGGATTCTAGGAGCTTTAGGAGAAAAAATGATTTCTTTTCCCTTTTTTAGTTTTTATTCAGGAACAAGAGATATAGAAACAGAGAAAGAAAACCAAAACAATACAATAAAACTAAATTACTACAACAGCTAACATACGGTAACTATATCTAATCCAATCGCCCTCACAAAAGCAAAACCACACTAATAAACACATTCTAAATATACAAAAAAGCCAATGGGATTTTGGCCTGCATGAAAATTATTGAATCTGCAAGGAGGACTAAAGTAAATAAGTAATAGTATAAATCTGTGCTAAGTTGAAGTTCTATAGTTAATTGTGTGTCATATATACACACTGTTAGACGAACATTCAAGGGGAATGTTGTGGCTTTTTTGGTGGTGGTGGCAGGCCCAGATTACCCATAAGGCCACACTAGGCCATGGCCTAACATTAAAATAAAATACATTTTGGGGGCAGCAGGTCCAGACCTCCCCCTAAAAAAAATCGACACAAATTTTAGGGCCAAAAAAAATCTTAGAAAAAAATTTCATTTTTTTAAAGGGCACATGCACCTAGACCGGCAGCGTGGCGCCATCCACGGCCGGACGCCCCTTTGCTCTGCTCATTTCGACTCTGCTCCACCCCTGGCACCCGCTCCCTGGCCCTCAGCTCCGCTCTCCCACCCCGGCTCCACCCCGGCTCCCATCCTGGCTCGGCTCCCTCCTTCCCATCCCTGGCCCAGCCCCCCAGCTCTGCGCTCGGCCCCCGCTCCCTGCCGGCGCAGAGCCTCCCTCCCTCCTAAAGCCGGCCTGAAAAGGGCGATTTCGGCCGCTTCTCAGGCCGGCATGGTGGCTTTAGGAGGGAGGGAAGGAGGGAGGAGCAGCCGTGGGGAGGCCCTGCATTGGCTCCAGAGGTGGAGCTTTCATTCCTCCTCCTGCTTGCAGAGAGGAGGAGGCGGGGGGAGAGGGCAAAGCCGGGGTGGGAAGGGGCGGAGTTGGGGCGGAGAAGGGTGGAGCTGGGGGGGGGGGGGGGCGGAGCCGGGGGCAGAGGCAGACCCTTTGGCCTAGGGTGCCAAAAGGGCCTGATCCGGGCCTGGGTGGTGGTGGGAAATAAATGTCTAGTATCTATTTCCAGAGAAGTCATGCTACCCCTCTATTCTGCTTTGGTTAGACCACACCTGGAATATTGTGTCCAATTCTGGGTGACACAATTGAAGGGAGATCTTGACAAGCTGGAATGTGTCCAGGGGAGGGCGACTAAAATGATCAAAGGTCTGAAGAACAAGCCCTATGAGGAGCGGCTTAAAGAGCTGAGCATGTTTAGCCTTCAGAAGAGAAGGCTGTGAGGAGACATGATGACCATGTATAAATATGTGAAGGGATGTCCTAGGGAGGAGGGAGCAAGCTTGTTTTCTGCTGCCCTGGAGACCAGGATGTGGAACAATGGCTTCAAACTACAGGACAGGAGATTCCACCTGAATGTGAGGAAGAACGTCCTAACGGTAAGAGCTGTTCAGCAGTGGAACTCTCTGCCCCGGAGTGTGGTGGAGGCTCCTTCTTCGGAAGCTTTTAAGCAGAGGCTGGATGGCCATCTGTCGGGGGTGCTTTGTATGCAATTTTCCTGCTTCTTGGCAGAAAGGGGTTTGACTGGATGGCTCATGAGGTCTCCAACTCTTTGATTCTATGCCTCTATATTAAAAACAATCTATAAGCTTTAAACTCATTGACTATTGATATTTTACTTCTTATTTTCCATGCCCTTTAGATCACTATGTATTCACCCTTCTACATAAGACAACAGTCTTCTAAATCATAAAAACCAATATTTGAATTTCCCCCCGTCTTCACTGTAAAAAAATGATTCATACGAGGGCGGGTCAATAAGTCAATGACTTTTTGAATTTCGCGCCTCTTAACTGAAAGGGCAACACTGCTCCTGTCAACAGGCATCTGTCAGTTGACTACTGTCAAAATTTGAACAACCTGCATCATTTAGTTTGTGTTTGACAGCCATTGATAGCAGACTACCGCGTGATTTGAGGAGAAAATGGAAAAAAGTGAATTTCGTGTGCTCATTAAGCATTACTTTTTGCGGAAAAAAACCATGACTCAAACCAAGGCTAAGCTTGATAAATACTATGGGGACTCTGCACCATCAATTTCAATGGTAAAAAAGTGGTTTACGAAATTTCGTTGTGGCCGTACAAGCACGGAAGATGCCGAACGTTCTGGACGCCCAGTTGAGGTCGCTACACCCGAAACAATTGAAAAATTCACAATGTGGTGTTGGCCGATCAGAGATTGAAAGTGCGAGAGATTGTGGAAGCCATAGGCATCTCACATGGCTCAGTGGTTTCAATTTTAAATGATTACTTGGATATGAAAAATCTTTCCGCAAGATGGGTGCCGTGTTTGCTCACAATCGACCACAAACGCAATCGTGTGACAATTTCGCAGGAGTGTTTGGCATTGTTCAACCGCAATAGGGACGAGTTTTTGTGCCGTTTCGTAACCATGGACAAACGTGGATCCACCACAACACACCAGAGACCAAACAGCAGTCAAAACAGTGGGTTTCTAGGGGGGAATCGGCGCCAAAGAAGGCCAAGGTGGGTTTGTCAGCCAATAAAGTCATGGCGACCATTTTTTGGGATGCACGCGGTATAATCCACATTGACTACCTTCAAAAGGGTAAAAAATCAATGGCGAATATTATGCCAACTTATTGGGTCGATTTAATGAGGTTTTGGGGAAAAAAACGACCGCATTTGGCCAAGAAAAAAGTTCTTTTGCACTAGGACAATGCAAGGGTGCACACATGTGCAGTTTCCATGGCAACAATCCATGAATTGGGATACGAATTGCTCCCTCATCCGCCCTATTCTCCAGATTTAGCCCCGAGTGACTATTTCTTGTTTCCAAACCTGAAGAAATGGTTCGTTGGAAAGAGATTTGACTCCAATGATGAAATCATCTCACAAACAAATACCTATTTTGATGACCTCGACATACCTTATTTTTTGGAAAGGATAAAAAATTGAAGAAACGTTGGACTTATTGACCCGCCCTCGTAAGTTCCACTCTTTCTTGAAGTTAGTCAAGAATTTCTCCTTGATCAGCACAGTCAGTTTGTCCATCTTAGCTAATTCACATACCTGTATGAGTCATTCTTCTTGTGCCGGTATAGCTGGTCCTTTCTATCTCTGGGCATAAATTATTCTCACAGCCCTAATCATATATATTGATGTATTCTTCCATTTTTTCTCTCTAGTTGCTCATCCAGCATCCCCAACAAGTAAAACTCTGGTTTCACTGTAAGGTTGATTTTAATGATTTCTTCTAAAATCATATGAATTTCAGCCCAATATGTACCAGCATTTTTTCACATTTCCAGCAATTACTAGAACTGCCTGTATACATCTTAGAAAGCCTCTATGGCAGGGGTGGGCAACCTACGGCCCGGCAGCTGGTTCTGTTTGGCCCGGGGACAAGGGCATCGGGGGGCGGGGACAAGAGGAAGGGGTGCTGCTGCCGCCATCCCATTGCGGGCAGTGTGAGGCCTGCATCGGCAGACAGGCCGGAGGAGCAGCGGCTTTGGAGTTCCTGCATCCCTGCAGGCGATCTGGGCCTGCAGCGGGAGCACTCCGTGACCTGCGGGGGCTTATCGCCCTGGCGGAGGGACACGGGACAGAGCGCTGTGCTGCGTCCCTGCTGCGTCCCTGCAGTGAGTGTCTGAGGGCGCGGCGGAGGCAGAGAGAGGGAGGAAGGGGAGGAAGGAAGGGAGGAGGGAGGCGGCCAGGAAGACCTACCTCCCGCCCCGAACAGGTCATGGAGGCCTCGGGCGATGAGGATGGCGAAGCGGCCGAGCTCCCGAGGGGCCGCTGACCTCCACATTCAAAGAGTCCCCGCCTTCCTCCGAGCTCCCTTCAGAGCCCCCCCCCCCGGCGGGTGAGTGGCAGGCAAGCAGAGAGGGCGAGCAAAGAAGGCAGGCAGTCTCTCTGAGGCAGGCCACACACACACGGGCCATTGGGCCATTCCATCTTGGGATCCTTCCTCTCTTCAGGATGTCAGCCTTCATCTTGGTTCGCACCTTGTCTTCTTGAATTTTATTTTAGTGGTTTTTATTATTTTATAATAATTTTATAACAACAATAGAATAATATAATAAATAATATAATAAAATGTTATATTATAATTTCAACATATTATAATGTCTATATATATACTATAATATAATAATTATGATATTAATACTAATAATATATGAATATTTCTTGAAATATTAATATGTTAATATCAATGATGTGTAATATATAGTAAATAGTAAATAAATAAATAAAGTAGATTAGAATGTAGTTCAGCCTTTAGGTGCGGCCCTCCATAATATTTTTTTGGATCTCGTGTGGCCCCTTGGAAAAAAATAATTGCCCACCCCTGCTCTATGGTGTCAAGTACCACTTGTACATCATTTTCTTTTAAATCATGACTCAAAGTAAATTTCAAACCTATTGTTCCAATTGGATTTCCGTGCCAAAGAAAGTAACTTTTCCAAGTGCAGTGTAGTAGAAACTCACTCTAAACCTTTACCTTTAACAGGTCGTCCCTGGATTGGGAGCATATAGTTTCTGTGCTTCTGCAAAATTTGGTAGGAGAAGTCAAGCAAGCTCTTGCCTCCAATTTCCACCTCATAGGCACTGCTGGGAGAGACGGTCACAGTCCACGAACCCCTCTCTTGGATAGGGGACACCTTCACAATCTTGTGGTTGGTAGTATCGATCAGGGTCTTAGTATTTCTTGCTGTAGCACCTGGCACAGGATGATACAAAACCAAATTAGTTGCACCAACTTCAATGGACAGGTGAGCAAACAATCCAAGAATTAATCCCACCCTGTATCCAATGGGCAGTAAGGAGACTATCACGTAAGGCTTTAAGAATGGGTCCTGGTGTTGCAACCCCATCTTGCTTACAGCAGGAGGAAAACAACATCGCAACTCTTCTCACTGCAGCAATCACATCTGCAGGTGCTTTGAGGAAACTTAAATATTTTTTTATTTTATCACAGCAGATGGGATGTAACTCCTACCAACCTATGCATTGCCCCTCTTCATCCATACGAGGGTTGAATGAAAAGTAATGCCTCCACCTTCGTAAATCCTCAACAGATGCTAGTACTGGTATGCGGCAGGTACTGGCTTGTTCAGTAGACTCTCCTTTACAGTTCCATTTTGGCAGGAAGCCTTAGCATTGAATGGTTGTGTTGTTAAAGTTTTTCTGCCTTTATATTCTTGAAAAGCCTTTACTTTCTATCTCTGTTTCTACAGGATTATGTCTCCTATTGTATTCCTTCAGTGTTTCTTCTCTAGTCAGCCTTCCGTTTGGAGTCTCTTCCCTCCACTCTGTTTATCAACAAGATGGCTGTATCTCTGTGTCCCCACCTCCTTTCTCTTCAATTCTTATGTTTTTCTTTTAAGGTTTCTTTTCTTCTGCAATTAAAATGAAGGCGGTTGGCTTTAGTAGCGCTTTTGTGCCATTCACCCCTTACCGGCGGCTTCTCTTCGTTGGTTGGGTTCTGCTAGCAGTGGTCCTCCTTGAGGGGGGGGGGCACCAGCTTGGTGCCAACTTCACAGTGTTTGCCTTGTTGACTAACCTCTGTCCCGTCAGTTCTGGAGCTTCCAATGTCTCCTGCCTTCTGTAAGGGGTTCGGGTCAGTCTGAAGCCTACAAGAGCTTAAGACGCCTGCTGCAGCCGCCATCATGCCTACTCCCGGAAGTCCCGAGTAAGTTTAAAGATATTGAGGTGCGAACATCTGACTTGTGTGGTAAACAAAGAGTTGGATGTCCTGTGACAGCAACCACTGAGTTTCACAAGCAAAAGGTTGACAGATTGATTCAGGATGATCGTGGTATCACTCAGAGAGAAATTTCAAGCATAATCAGCATTTCACAAGAACGTGTGGGTCACATTATCGCTTTGCTTGGCTACCGGAAGATCTGTGTACGATGGGTACACAGCAGAACTTCAGAGACTGGATCTCACCACTGTACGGCATCCTGCATACAGTCCAGATTTAGCACCGTCGGACTTCCATCTGTTCCTGTTAGTGAAAGAAGATCTGCAGGGACATCATTATGCTTCTGATGAAGACATTGAGAGAACTGTGAGACGCTGGTTGCAGAAACAGAGTCTTGACTTCTTCCACGACGGCTTCAGAAAACTTGTTCATCATTGGTAGAAATGTATCCAATTGTCTGGCGATTATGTGGAAAAGTGAATAGTGGTAGTTAAAGGGCATGCTGTAAGGATTATTTTTGTGTTTGATTTATTAAAATATTCCCATCCAAACCCAAGTAACGAAGGTGGAGGCATTATTTTTCATTCAACCCTTGTACTTCCCACTTTTAACCCCCCCCCTACCCCTAGAAGATTTGCACAACTCAGAAAGCTCAAAATCTGGTGAGACTGGGGCTTTGTCTCTGCAAATTCACAAGCATTGTCCCTACAAACACTTAAAATAGTAATAAAAATTTAGATGCATTTTGCACTGCCAAGACTTTTCCTATTTTGTGTATTGTGCAAGAGGGAGGTGAGCTTATGACTATCAACCTTGGTTAGGGCTGCACAGGTACAGGCCCGGATTACCCAGCCATGGGGAGGCAGCAGGTCCGGACCCCACAAAAAAAAAACTAAAAAAAAATTCAGAAAAAAAAATAAAAAAAATTCCCAAAAAAGTGCCATGCGGGCGGCGGAAGCGCCATCCACCGCCCCCCTTTGCTCTGCTCCCCTCGGCTCCGCCCCCACCCCCGGCTCCGCCCCCGCCTCCTCGCCGGCGCGAGGAGGAGGAAGGAAAGCCCCACCCCCAGAGCCGATGCCGCAGGGAGCCATCATGCCGGCTTCAGAAGCTCCCCACGGCTCCTCCCTCCTCCCGTCATGCTGGCCTGAAAAGGGCGATTTTGGCCGCTTCTGAGGCCGGCATGGTGGCTTTAGGAGGGAGGGAGGAGCTGTGGGGAGGCCCCACCCTTTGGGCCACTGCCGCACATGCGCGTCATCAGATCTGGGGGTGGGGCTTTCCTTCCTCCTACTCCTCACGCCGGCGAGGAGGCGGGGGCGGAGCTGGGGGCGGAGCCGGGGTGGGGCGGAGCCGGCCGGGGGCGGGGGGCAGGGCCTTTGGCCTAGGGCGCCAAAAGGCCATGATCCAGGCCTGCACAGGTATGTAATTTTTGCAAATAGAGATAGGAAGTCTTGCAAACGGTAAGGAAATGCTTAGTTAATATGGAAAATCCCTAGCAATGCCTAGAATTACCTGCGAAATTGCGCAGTTACTTGAATGCTTTTCAAGAAAAGAAAGTGAACTGGGTGAAACTGGGAAGTTATGGCAAGCCAGAACTTCTCATTGAATTTTAAATAGAAGTGGAATGACAAGCAGTTTGGGGACAAGGAGAAAGTGAAGTGGAGGAAAGTGATGCACATAACACACCCTCCAAAATATGTGCCTGCACTAAATTTCCTGTAGTCATGCTCTGCAATATCTGAAAACAGTGTGGAAGTACTTTCTGCAGCTTATAAATGGGAGTTCATGGTATATCAAAAAGTATTGCTTTAAAAATGAGTTCCTGACTGCTTTGAGGAAGGTTAACTGTCATTCTGTGATGGTTAGCATTTCCATTCATTGCTGGAGAGCTCTTAACACATACTACAAGCTTCACATGGTATTGACCTTAGTGCATCCTGTCAAATAGATCAGTGTTTTTCAACCTTTTTTGAGCCGCAGCACACTTTTTACATTTGCAAAATCCTGGGGCACACCACCAACCAAAATGACACAAAATGACACTCTAACACAGTAATACATATAGTTAATATGTTTTTAAATGTATTTATACACTCAGTGTGAAACCTGGGCCTGTTTCGATGAACACAACATGGATATCCTGGCAGGAATGGCAGAAAGACACAAACTTCCCACACAGAACTCCCATGACCAAGAGAAAATGCTGTAAGAGTTTGGTGGGCATTGACCTTGAGTTCTGGAGTTGTAGTTCACCTATATCCAGAGAGCACTGTGGACTCAAACAACGTTGGATCAGGACCAAACTTGGAATGAATACTCAATATGCCCAAATATGAACGCAGATGGAGTTCAGGGGAAATGGACCTTGACATTTGGGAGTTGTAGTGAAGGGGTTAAAGAGTAAAAAGTACCCCTCCCGAGAGGAGATGCTCCAAGTGCCCGTATGTTAGCAATAATCTGCCCAGAGACAGCAGAACAGAGAAGGAGCCATACTAAGGGTTAATGTGAAGAATGTTGTTGCTGATAAAAACGAGTATAAATACCATGTAACTGCGTAGCTCGGGGTGATAGCCATTTTGTTTCTTGACCTGCAGTGGTCAAGGGCTATTCACCCCATTACTGATCAGATTGGAATAAAAGTCTTGTTTGGATTCATCGGCCTTGGCTGAGTTCTTCCACCTTATGGGCTCTGCAACTAAGAACCAAAAGTTTCCGCTACAGTAGTTGCTGGGATTTATAGTTCCCCTACAATCAAAGAGCATTCTGAACCCCCCAATGATAGAACTGGGCCAAACTTCCCACACAGAACCCCCAGGAGGCAAGAGGAGGTCTCTACTAGGGGAAAGGGAGGCGGGCCTTCCCAATGCATGGAGAGGGAGAGAGCAAGTAGACAACGCGTGGGGAGGGGGGTGTTTGTAATATTGTGTCTTTATCGAGGTAGGTTTCTTAGGGTTTTTATACTTCAACACACTAGACTCCCCCCCCCCTTCTTCCTGGAGGTTCCAATTTCCCACAGCACACCTGATGATCGCTCACGGCGCACTAGTGTGCCCCGACACACTGGTTGGGAAACACTGAGATAGATAATGCTGTGTTAGAAAGAAATGCATTGTCTGTAATTCAATTGTGTGACAAATACAGTTCTAATGAACATGTGGTCACAGCACATTCCTCTGAAGGGCTAAGCAAGTAGAGATGTGGATCTAGAGCAGGGGTGGGCAATTACCGGCCCTCCAGGTGTTTTGGACTTCAACTCCCAGAAATCCTAGCCAGTTTACCAGCTGTTAGGATTTCTGGGAGTTGAAGTCCAAAACACCTGGAGGGCCGGTAATTGCCCACTCCTGCTCTATAGGGACAGCTAAGTCATGAGCACACGACAGGCATGATCATAGTTGTATCATTTCCTGTGGTCCCTGTGAGTATAAAAGGAAGTGACTGACATCTGCGGATTCACTTGCCATGTGTGCCCTCTCTTGGAATGTGCATGCTCTCTAGCCACGATGCTCACTTGCCATGTGGATCTCTCACCATGATCCTTTGCCATGGTTGCCATTGTGTTGTTGTGAGTATATCTCCATGCATACCAGTTGTTCCCAACCTTTTTTTGACCAGGGACCACTCTACAACATTACTACTACTACTACTAAAATAATAATTTTAAAAAAAACTTTATTTATATTCTGCTCTATCTTCTAACTAACTCTTAACTCGTAAAAGGGTTACAAATCAGATTTTGGTCAACTTTAGATTCAGTTTGGTTATTTGGGGTGCTGATTCAGAAAATTATATTGGATAGACCACATCAGCTCTAGTTTCTGATACAGAACATATGCCATCCAGTAGTCACCATCAACTGATGTATAATTGTACGCCCACAGAAAACCAGCTTAAATTTAATAAGGTCAGAGGCTGTGCCATAAATCTCTGCTAACTACAGATAAAGACTTTGCCGTGTTTTTTACCTGATGGTGTCAGTATGGTCATGCTGAAGCTGCTAGAGACCAACTTCTTGACTGAGACTGTGATTTCAGTGAGGGTCTCATCCACTGGGAAGGAGAACTGGGTCCCACTCAGACGAGCCTGAGTCACCTTCACCGGGGCGGCATTCAAAGAGAGCTCCATGACTCCCAGGACGCTAGAGAGCTCCTGTTTGGTGGTCAGTACGTAGAAGCCTCCTGAATAAGTAGCTATATCTTCATAGATATTTGCGTAGTCTCTCTCAGAAGCCCTGGCGATCCTTTTAGTGATGCCTGCAAAGATTAAATATAGATTGCCAAATGAAGACTGTGCCCTTCATCTTCTGGGTTCCCACAAGAAAATTTGAACAACATTGAATTCTATCAGCAGACACAGTTCTGAGGTGTCGCACCATTATCCTCCTACTTTGTTAAGATACCTGAAAGTAAATTGACTTTAAAAAAAACACACAGATTATTTCAATATTCCCATAAGGCTGTGTGTGGGGGCTTTCATAATAATTTCTCACTTACCCTTATCAATCTATGTTAATTCTACAGTGTAGATGTGATATCGGAGGTGACCCTCCCTTTTTTCTTACGCTCTGTAAAAGATAGTTAAAAACCAAGGGATTCTTAGTTTTCCCAAGAACACCAGGCTGGAAGTGATCCCATAATCCCCTATTTCTTCCCCACATGGGAACCTAAGGCTCTTCCGATGGCCCCATGGTCCCACATGACAATGCCCCTGTAACCCACACTTTATGAATACACCCAGTTATTTTCCTTTTGCATTACTCTTATGGACTTTTACTCATTCCCAAAGCCTTTTTATGAACCTTGCAAAGTTTTTCCTTTCTTTCCACCCCATGAACTCCTTTCTCTTGGAGGGGCTTTTATGGTTTATCATGAATCCGAAAGACTTTCCTTTCTGTCTAGGGGTAGGCATCTTTTTATGAATCTAATAAATTGTATCTTTTTGGGTAGGCAGGGGTGAAATTGCATATTTTCCCCATAAACCCCAATGTACTGTATCTCCCCTCATGTTTTCCCCATGTATGTAATTTTAAAAATATGAAAGTGCCACTGTTTACCTTTAGCCAGCTACCTTGGGTGAGGCTTGCCAGCTGCAAGCTTGTGATTTAATCACCCCTCCACTAGCCTCAGTTGCATGAAAATAGCAGGAGCCAGCTCTTTCCAAAAGGGTCTTTCCCCCTTGGGCCAAAACTGGTTTCTGCTAATCAATAGACAAAGACTTTTGAGTTTCGACTACCTTTGTGCCATTGATTAATAGGCAAAACTATTTCTATATTTCATAAACGGCCACCTCTATCAGACTCGGAAACTGGTACATGGCTACAGCTTCTTCATTTGTTTACCATCCAAAGAACTGAGACCCTGCAGCAATATATTAATCTGTGACTATCAAACAGAAAAACACAAAGGAGGACATTTGATCATCAACCAAAAGGCAATAGAATTGCTCAGCCTGAGAACAGGAGGGTTCTTGCTGAACACTTGGCCACTTGATCTACATATTTAATCCCATCAAAATGTTTTTCTGCCTTCATTGTTCTACTCATCGCCCACCTCTTCGCCCCCATTGGCTGGAAACCAGGAGAAGATCCAGCCAGCCAGCCAGCCAGCCAGCAAGATTCCATCCAATCAACGCGAAGCTGGTCTGGGGCCGGGAAGTGGGAAATTTGAATCTGTAACCTTATAAAATGGCGTGTTTTTCCAATGTAACCTTTATGCCAGCATTGACAAATGATTGCGGCTGTCATCCTTTCCAGCTGGTAAGAATAAACACCTCGGTGGTACTCCTTCAACTTGGTGAGCTTTTTATTGGGAAATTCTAGGGAAAATTGGGATTGGGCTTTCTTTCTCACCAGGGTTAATATGGACCCTCTTTGGTGGGTCTAGCTGGTCTGCCTTCATGGCAAAACCCCCCAAATTCTGTTCGGTAACAGATGGACTCAGATAATAAAAGAATGTACTGATATGGAAGGCACTTGTTGAGATGCCTACCTATTGCCTCCCGGATTAGGAACTAAGTATATAAGCCTCCCTTCCTATTGAAGCCTTTATTATACAATTGCCAAGATTCATTCCCATGATTGCATGCGGGATCCATCTGTTTTCACTTGTAATTTATAGGGCAAGACTGGTAGCACAGCTGGTTGATCACTAGCAGCAATAAATTATTGCGACTGAAAGATGGTAAGTTCGAAGTCAGAGTTGGGGTTGAGCTCCCAACTGTTAAATAGCCCAGCTTACTGTTCACCTAAGCAGTTTGAAAACAGCTGTGCTGTGAGTAGCGAAATTAGGGATTGCTTAAAGCAGGAAGGTTAATTTATTAGAAATTGGCAACTGGACTTTTTTATTGTTGTTTTATAATATTTTGTATTAACTGTTTTTATTGAGTGTATTCATACGGCATCATCGATGCAGTTGTGAAGCCGCCCTGAGTCCCCTTGTGGGAGAAGTGCAGGGTAGAAATAAAGTAAGTAAGTAAGTAAGTAAGTAAATAAATATGACACCATAAAAATGCCGGAGAGCAAGGAGGAAATACTATGATCAAAAGGCTCGGCGTCATAGTGGATAAAGCGACAGCTTCCCCCGGTGGCCATAAAAGAGCAACCTCCGGGATCCGAAGTGGAAAAACTGTTGAATGGTGTCAATCTGTCTGTATGTCTTGTATGTCAAAAACGGCATTGAATGTTTGCCGTGTATGTGTGCATTGCGATCCGCCCTGAGTCCCCTATGGGGTGAGAAGGGAGGAATATAAATACTGGAAATAAATAAATTAAATAAATAATAGCACTCCAATGTTTTTCCACTGTTGTTTGTGAAATAAATTTATTCAGGGGTAGTCTTTTTGGGTATAATTTGAAATCCAAAAGGCATAAAAGAGTGATATCTTTATGGACCAACCAAAATGCCCTTTGACTAGTAAGGCCCTTTGTTCGCAAGTGCTTCTCGCTGTTATTATAGGCCAGGCTTTAGCACAGCAGGTTAACTGCCAGCTGCCGTAAATCTTGCCAACTGAAAGGTTGATAGCTCAAAGCCCGGGTCAAATTGAGCTCCTCACCCTTAGG
Source organism: Anolis apletophallus (assembly GCA_030556195.1). Classification (NCBI taxonomy): domain Eukaryota; kingdom Metazoa; phylum Chordata; class Lepidosauria; order Squamata; family Anolidae; genus Anolis; species Anolis apletophallus. Next base: position 192,403,870 of record JARBWK010000001.1, on the reverse strand, counting down.
TCAGCTTCTGCCTCCCTAGCAGTTCAAAAGCAAATGTGAGTAGATAAATAGGTACCACTTTAAAAATGGGAGTAGATTTATGTGACTCACTTTTGCTGGGGGATGGTCTTCCGTTCTCCCTTCTTTGGCACCTCTTTCAGTCACGAAGTGGGCTGGGCTGGCAGTAAGGAAATGCCAGAAAAAATGCGGCAATTTGATCAAGGAGGAAGTTTCGAACAAAGCTCTAAAGGAGAAAGTTTATGAACAAAGCTCTTCGGCAGGGAAGATGCAGTGACAGCACCACCTGTGGCTGGAACCTAGCACAGCCTCCAAGATGCCGAAGATGGAAAAGCCTATATCTCTATCTATGTGCAGTTGTCTGTCTTGTCAGTGTATAATGACATTGAATCAGGGCCGTAGCCAAGATTTTGATTCGGGAAGGGCTGAGTTTGATTTTTGAGGGGGGGGGGCTGAATCTGAGTGGGAGAGGGTCTACCCTAGCAAATCTTTTGTATTGTTATCCCAATACATCCATGCATATGGGATATATTCTGGTGCGTGTGAACTATCGTATAGTTTTAATTCGGGTGCTAATCTTGATGTTTTAGTTGCGTTTTTACTGTGTTTTTATAGTGTTTTTAGCATTTGTAAGTCACTCCGAGCCTGACAGGAGTGGCGACTATTATCCCATAAATAAATAAATAAATAAATATATTGAGCATGGTGATCAGATCATGATATAAATACACATAACATTTTAAATAATGTACCAGTAAGGCCTTATCACGGACCACCCTGAGAATTGGGGGGGGGGCTGAAGCCCCCCAAGCCCCCCCCCTGGCTACATGCCTGCATTGAATGTTTGCCACATATGTGTTATGTGATCTGCTCTGAGTCCCCTTTGAGGTGAGAAGGGCAGAATATGAATACTGTAAATAAATAAATAAATGAATTAATGAATGAATAAATAATGTTGTTGTTGTTGTTGTTGTGTGCATTCAAGTATGTAGTTTCAGAGGTATGGTGACTGTAAAGCGAGGCGTCAAATTCATTTTCATTGAGGGCCACATTAACCTTATGGTTGAGTTCAAAAGGTAACAGAATTCATGGACGGAATTGACTCAATCCATCTGTAATGTGACTATTGTCCTTTCCACCTGACTTTGACTTGAACATGCATTAGTGACTTTTCCATGGTGATGAGTATCCAAACTAGGATTGCTTCAGTTTAGCTATCTTAGGCCCCATCCACGCTGCCATATAATCCAGTTTCTGAATGCAGATTATCTGGTTTAAACTGGATTATATGGCAGTGTAGACTCATATAATCCACTTTAAAGCAGATAATGTGGTTGCAGCAATTGGATTATATGCTCAATGAAGTTCAGGCCTGATGCATTGAGTTTTGGTAAGAAGACTTCAATATTGGATTCAAATTCCATCAAAACATCAGGGAGAAATTCTTGATGGCAAGAGTTGTTCAACAGTGGAAAACTACCCGGGAGTATAGTAGAGTCTCCTTCACTGAATGTTTGTAAACAGAGACTGGGTGGCCATCTTTCAGGAGTATTTTGATTATGTGTTCATGCATGGGTTAGACTAGATGGTCGTTGGAGTCTCCTCCAACTTTCTGATTCTATGAATATTTAAAATTTTCAGCCAGAAAGCTCTAGTGCTCCGTCAAACTACAAATCCCAGAAGTCCACATTGTATGACTATTTCATCCCTTCACCCTCCTCCCAACTTTCTTATCCTTTGCCAAAATTTCACGTACTTCGGCGTTTCCGTGTTGCGCAAGTCCCTGTGAGGAGAAAGTTCACCTCCGATTGAGTAGCATCAATCTTGATCTTGACTTCCTTCTCCAGATCTTCATCTTTTGCTGCAGCATCAGTAAAACTGTAGATTTTGGAACTGGAGAAAGTGGAAAGATGGTTAGGATGGAGATTACAATAGAGTCTCATGCCTTGTAAGGAAGAGAACAAAGGCAAATAAGTGTTGTGGGGTTGGAGGAATGAGGTTGTATTTAGATTTTAATGTATTCCTCAATACATTAATCATTAATACATTAATACATTAATCAGGCCTGGATCATTACCTTATGCCGCCCTAGGCCACAGTTCGGAATTACGCCCCCCCATCCAATTGGCTGCCGCCGGCACCGCTCCAGTCCTCCTGCTTCTGCTAAGGCATAGCAGAAGCAGGAAAAGCTAGCGCGGTGGTGGTAGCCAATCTAGTGCGCCCGAGGCGGTGCTTAGCTGCTAAGTGCCGCACCGGGCAACCCCCATTGGCTGCCGCCGCAGCGCTACCTTTTCCTGCTTCTGCTAAGTTAGCAGAAGCAGGAAAAGGTAGCGTGGCGGCGGCAGCCAATCGGGGGCACCTGAGGCGGTGCTTAGCTGCTAAGCGCCACCCCGGGCAACCCCCATTGGCTGCCGCTGCCGCGCTAGCTTTTCTTGCTTCTGCTATGCCTTAGCAGAAACAGGAAACGGTAGCGAGGCGGCGGCAGCCAATTTGGGGTGCCCGAGGGCAGCCACATGGCGCCCAAGACGGCCTGCCGGAGGGGAGGAGGCTTTGGGAAGGAGGAGGAGCATTCGCAAAAGGAAGGGAGGAAAAAGGCCGGCCTGGAACCCGCGGCGCCGCCCCCCTCTCCCCTGCACTCTCCTCGCCGTCGCTCGGCTCCTCCCGCTCCCTCCCTCCTCAACTTCAATCCACCACACGCACAGAGGCAGAAGGTGCCGTGGTGGCCCAGGCGCGGGCAGCACTGCGCTCTAGATTGTATGGCGCTCTGCGCGCATGCGCAGAAGCGCCCAAAGTTTGCCATTTAAATTTTTTTTTAAAAAAAGATAAAATACATTTTTTTGTTTTTAATTGGGGGGTCCGGATTTGCCGCCTCCGCCCATGGCTGCCGCCTTAGGCCATGGCCTAGGGTGGCCTTATGGATGATCTGGGCCTGACATTAATTAATACATTAATCAGTATGCTGATGACACTCAGCTCATTTTAGAATGGAAGGTCGGCCGGAATCTGTACCCAATAATTTCCATCTGTGCCTTGAGGCCGTTACTGGATGGCTGTGAGCCAGCAGGTTGAAGGTGAATCTGGCGAAGACGGAGATCTTCTTGGCTGGGTCGTCCGGGCGATAGGGACATCCAACTGCCGACCCTGGATGGCGAGGCCTTATGCCCGTCATCATCTGTAAAAAGCCTAGGTGTCCAGTTGGACCCTCTGCTGTCAATGGAGACCCAAATCTCCACTGTCAGCAGAATCGCGTTCTTCCATCTGTGACAGGCGAAGCGTCTGGACCCCTATCTGTCTCAGAAAGATCTAGCCACGGTAATCCAAGCTACGGTCATCTCAAGATTGGACTACTGTAATGCTCTTATATTTATTTATTCCAGCAGTTTACCCCGCTCTTCTCAACCCCCGGAGGGGGACTCAGAGCGGCTTCCAAAAGGCACAATTCGATGCCCTCATAACAACACAGTATAAAAACAGTATAAAAGCCCTCAAACATTGACACTAAAATACATTAAAATACAATTACATTCATACAGCCTATGTATTCACCTATGTAAAACAGTGTTCTGTCCGTAAAAGCATTGAGCCCTATTCTTTACATTGGCCTACCTGTCTGTGATCCGGAAACTTAAGCTTGTGCAGCATGCAGCAGTCCGGATACTCACGGGGGAGCCCGCGACGTGCCGTATAACTCCAATCCTGCATGATCTGCACTGGCTACCTATTGAATGCCGGATCATTTTCAAGATGTTAGTTCCGACATCCTCAGTAAAGAGCCTTGGGGTTGTTTTAGACCCGTTGCTGTCAATGGAAGCTCAGGTCTCCACCATCAGCAAAACCGCTTTTTTCCATCTGCGGCAAGCTAGGCGTCTGGCCCCCTACCTGTCCAGAGACGACCTGGCCACAGTTCTCCAAGCCACGGTCATCTCGAGACTGGACTACTGTAATGCCCTTTACATTGGCCTGCCCTTGTCAGTGATCCGGAAACTTAAGCTCATCCAGAATGCTGCTGCACGACTTCTCACTGGGGCTCCAGTGAGGTGTCACATAACACCCATCCTCCAGCAGCTCCACTGGCTTCCGGTCGAGCACCGGATCACCTTCTTGAGGGTGTTAGCCTTCATCTTGGTTTGCACCTTGTCTTCTTTAATTTAATTTAATTTTAGTGGTTTTTATTATTGTTTTATAATAATTTTATAATAATAATATAATAATATAATAAATAATATAATATAATAATGTTATATTATATTATAATTTCAATATATTATAATGTCTATATATATTATAATATAATAATTATGATATTAATACTAATAATATATGAATATTTCTTGATAAATTAATATGTTAATATTAATGATGTGTAATATATAGTAAATATAGTAAATAAATAAATAAATAATGTAGATTAGAATGTAGTTCAGCCTTTAGGTGCGGCCCTCCATAATATTTTTTGGCTCTTGTGTGGCCCCTTGGAAAAAATAATTGCCCACCCCTGCAATAAATCCTTTGGTTGAAGTTATTCTTGTCTCTTTGCCTTTTTACTAAGTTTCAAGTCTCATCCGAGTTTTGTGTCCCACTTGATTTAACTCATATCCCATCTCAAATGATCATAGGTAACTACAAAGAGAATTACCTTGGCAAACTCTCATCCAAAGCCAACTTCAAACCACTTAATGACATTTCTGGGCAGTCACCACCACCCTCAACGTCAAGCTTGGATATATAGTTTTTCAACTCATTCACACTGTGAGTTTTAAAGGCTGGACCATGATCTATAAGAAGAGAATCAAAAGTCAATGTGAATTAGAGTTACAGACAGAACAGGTAGTGTATTTAATTACAAATCAACCAAGGCCCCGTCGACACTGCCATACAATGCAGTTTCGGAATGTAGATTGACTGTATTGAACTGGATTATAGAGGAGTCAAGCCCTCAGTCAAGGGCCAACCCTAAGTAGTCTATTTTGAATGGGGTTGCACTAACCTGAAGGATTAGATACATAATCGGAATGCACTTCTGTGGTGCATCTATACTGTGTCACACTCATTTATATCAAAGGACACATCAGCCTTATGGTTGCCTTCAAAGGGTTGTTCAATCCATGGATGGAGTATCCATGGATACAGAGGGCCAACTAGAATTATGGGAATTTCAACCCAACAGTGCTTGTGCCTCAGACATAGCCACAAGCCTTGTATCTTAATTCAAATCCCAGAACAAACTCCAGCCTTCCAGATGTCTCTGTACTACAACTCCCATCAGTTCTAGTCATGATGTCTAACGATGAGGAATACAGGAGGTGTAAGGCAGCATCTGAAGGGTCAGAAAAAATGACATGCAGTGCTGGATTCGGCTTGTGAGCCTTGAGTTTGATACCTGTGCTGTAGACCAGTGTTTTTCAACCTTTTTTGAGCCGCTGCACATTTTTTACATTTGCAAAATCCTGGGGCACACCACCAACCAAAATGACACAAAATGACACTCTAACACAGTAATACATATAGTTAATATGTTTTAAAATGTATTTATACACTCAGTGTGAAACCTGGACCTGTTTCGATGAACACAACATAGATATCCTGGCAGGAATGGCGGAAAGACACAAACTTCCCACACAGAACTCCGATAACCAAGAGAAAATACTATAAGAGTTTGATGGGCATTGACCTTGGGTTTTGGAGTTGTATTTCACCTATATCCAGAGAGCACTGTGGACTGAAACAATGTTGGATCAGGACCAAACTTGGCATGAACACTCAATATGCCCAAATGTGAACACAGATGGAGTTTGGGGAAAATAGACCTTGACATTTGGGAGTTACAGTTTCTGGGATTTATAGTTAACACACAATCAAAGAGCATCCTGAACTATTGCAACAATGGAATTGAACCAAACTTGGCATATTGAACTCTCATTACCAACAGAAAGTACTGAAAGGGTTTGCTTGGGAATTGACCTTGAGTTTGGAAGTTGTAGTTCACCTACACCGAGAGAGCACTGTGGACTCAAACAATGTTATGTTATGTTGTTGTTTGTTTTCTATCCAGAATCACAATGTTTAAAGGAGGCTCACCACTTTAAGGTCCCTAAAACCGGCATGGGAAAACTTCGGCCCTCTGGGTGCTTTGGACTTCAACTCCCACCATTCCTAACAGCCTGGGGCCCTTTCCTGCTTAATTGGCTGAGGGGGGAAAAGGAAAAGGGCCTGAGGCTGCTAGGAATGGTGGGAGTTGGAGTCCAAAACACCCGGAAGGTTCAAGTTTGCCCATGGCAGCTTTCGACAGAGACCTCTTCCTCCCCCTTTCTTCCCCCTCCTGCCGAACACTTACTTTTTCTTCTACACTGCTGCTTCTGCTGCCATTTTGATCCGAGGGGGCAGCGCGGGCGTGTTCAGGAGGGGAGGGGGGAGGTAGGAAGATGTGACCCGTGCGGGCGCTACTGTGCAGACTCGCCCCAGAGCAAAGCGAGGCAAAGCGAGCAGAGCGAGGCTGGGAAGAAGGGAGCCCGAGTGGAGAAGAAAAAGTGTTCAGCAGGAGGGGGAAGAAAGGGCATTGGAGGTTCCAATTTCCCACGGCACACCTGATGATCGCTCACGGCACACTAGTGTGCCATGGCACACTGGTTGGGAAACACTGCTCTAGACATAACGTGCAGTTTGATAACATGTTAACTGCTATGGTTCAGTGGTATGGAATCATGGGAGCTGTAGTTGGGTGAAGCACCTGCACCCTTTGACGGAGAAGGTGAAAGACTTTGTAAAACTACAGTTGCCATGATTCCATAGCACCGGAAATGATGAAAAAGTCCCAAAGAAGATGGTGTTGCATTTTATTATCTTCATTTCTAAATCACAAAAAGTACATTACGTAAAAGGCATAAAAGAACACAGCCCAGAAAACTGGGGAATGCAGCAATTTGGTAGCAAAGTCAATTGGAGTCTGCGTAATCACTGAATACAATATCAGACTGTTCTAACCTGGATCATTGAAAGGCACCACAATGTAGTTGAAGGGTGCGTCTGGCAAGGTGGAAAATGTCTGGATAAGTTCGATGCTTTTTTCTTTGACCTGGGCAATATCGTCGGTCATGCTGCTGGTGGTGTCTATCACAAAAACGAGAGAGTAGCCTTCCAGGTTGAAAAACTTCCTGAAGACGTTTTCGCTCAGCGTGGTGAGGAGGCTGGCATCTGAACAAAGGCAAAAAAAAATAAATCAGGTCTATATCCATACCTAGAGCTTGGAAATAACTATACTTTCCATATTTTCTTAATGAGCCCATTTTTAACAGAGTTATATTTGTGAAAGGGGGAGACAGTTTTAATCCCAACATTATGGGGAGTGTGATAGAATGCTTATGGCCCCCAAATCGTCTCCTATATCTAATATTTATTTATTAGATATTTGTTGTTTAATATATATGTGTGTCCAGTGGCCCAACTGGTTCGCGACTTTGGTCTGGAGTGTCACCAGTACGCTGATGATGCCCAGCTGGTGCTGAGAATGGATAGCAGGCCGGATACCGTACCCGATTGTTTCCATCAATGCCTAGAAGCCGTGACTGGATGGCTGCGTGCCAGCCGATTGAAGGTGACTCCACCGAAGACGGAGATCCTATGGCTGGGTCGCCCTGGGTTGGATGGATGCCGGCTGCCTACCCTGGATAGCGAGCTTTTAAGCCTGTCATCTTCAGTAAGGAGCCTGGGGGTCCAATTGGACCCGCTGCTATCAATGGAGATGCAAATCTCCACAGTATGCAGGACCGTGTTTTTCCATCTACGACAGGCTAGGCGGCTGGCTCCCTACCTGCCCAGGAGTGACCTGGCTACGGTGATCCAGGCAACTGTCATCTCAAGACTGGATTACTGTAACGCCCTCTACATTGGCCTTCCCTTGTCTGCAATCCAGAAACTCAAGCTAGTGCAGAATGCTGCGGCTCGACTGCTGGTGGGAGCACCTGCACAAGAGCACATTACACCTATTCTGCAGCAACTGCACTGGCTACCAATAGAGTACCGGATTGTTTTCAAGGTGTTGGTGTTGACCTTTAAGGCCTTGTATGGTCTAGGGCCGGTGTATCTGAGGGACCGCCTTACCCCATATGTTCCCCTGAGATCACTACGCTCGGAAGAGTAAAATCTCTTAGTAGTTCCATCTATTCATTCCTGCCGTCTGTCTACAACCAGATCAAGAGCCTTTTCCGTAGCGGCCCCGTCGCTATGGAACTCAATGCCAGATGAAGTCTGTGCCATTAAGGAACTGGCCCCGTTTCGGAAAGCCTGTAAAACGACCCTTTTCAGGCGAGCCTTTAATCTAAATGGCTCCTGAGAAAGTTGCCCAAATCCTTGAGTCCTATGTAGATTGTTGTTTCTATGCTGTTTTATATTGTTGCGGTTATTAAATTGAAATGTTGCTGTTTTACTAATTGATTTTATGTAAACCGCCCCGAGCCTGCTGGAAGGAGTGGTATATAAAAATGAACAATAAATAAATAAAATAAATAAATAATAAACTGGATAACCAGGGTGTCAGCCTCCCTAGGTTGAAAATGCTGCTGTTGAATGCCAGGTCAGTGAATAGAAAAACCACTGTCATCCAGGACTTGATGAGTATGCTGACCTGGTTTGTATCATAGAGACCTGGCTGGATGAGACTGGGTGGTGGTGGGGGGTTCATCTCAGCTCTGCCCACCAGGATTCTCTGTGCAGCAGCAGGCGAGGCCTTAGGGGTGGGGAGGTGGAGTTGCAGTCGTCTCTCATGATTCCATACCCTGACCAGGTTCCCCATCACACATTCAACAGTAACCCACCTAAAAGTGGGTTACTGGGAATAGGAATTCTGTTTGCCCAACAATCTTCTTGAACTAGTCGGGGTGGTCTTGGTGTTGGTGTTGGAATCTCAGCGGCTAATAGTGCTAGGAGACTTCAACATCCTTGCTGAGGCTGCCCTGTCAGGAGTGGCTCAGGACTTCATGGTCTCCAAGACAACCATGGGGCTGTTGCAACAAACTACTACACAAGGGAAGGTTGGCATACCTCAGTACAACCACAACAACACTGGGACAGGAAATCGAGATACAATCTCTACCGTGTGACTGCAGTGGATCTTATACAAATAGTATAATTTAATACTCACAATTAAACACATGCGTGATATCAACTTTCGCTGTATTGGCTGTTTTTATAACATGTTGTGAGTCACCCCGAGCCATTGGGAAGGGCGACAGACAAATACGAATAAATAAATAAATAAATGTTGTCCATATTATAACACACAAAATACATAAATAGTAGGTAAACCACCAAATTAGAGCAATATACTTAGCATGTCTCTAGGAGGGATCTAATAGTTCGAGTAAATTCAAAGTGAGGTTCAAGTTTGAAACATCGAGAGGGAAACCAAATCATAGAGAGAGCTTTGTAATCCAATTGGGAAGCAGGTAAGTTCCCAAATCCAAGCGCCTTGATGAAATGCTGTGCTGCTTTGAAATCCAATTGGAAAACCGGTCGTTTACCAAGTTCGAAGATTGGAGTTGTTGGCCAATCCTTGTATCACGCCAGAGACTGCTTCTGTGCGGAGCCCCAAAATGAATGAGTTTGTAGCTCCACGAGGGGGTATAATCCGCATTAGATTGTGATATTATAAGGCACAAATTGTAGTTGCGTTAGCACAGCACCTAAATAGGAGTTTCTAACTCGTGCAGAAACAGTCTCTATTGAGATCCAAAAGCAAATCAAAACTGAGTCTTCAAAGGAGAATATAATCAGCATTATCCGTAATGTTCAAATACACAAAAAGACTGCAAGCTCCATGTGGGGGCCTGACAACATTATTTGTATATTATTCAATATATCATGGTAAGTATCCAACATATCATCACTGGAAAATGGAATGACCCAAATGATATGTTGGATACTTACCATGATATATTGAATAATACTTTTGAAGACTCTGCTCCAGGGTCAGCCTCCGAAGAAGCCAGATCCTTGGCAAAACAACTGAGGCCTACTGAGGGGGACCGATTAAGATGGTCCACTGCAGGAGGCTTATGGATCTGGATGAATTCTTGATGGTTCTTGGGAACTTTCTTGTCAACTCAACAGGTGATTCTGTCGAACCTCTGGCCGACCTCTGGAATGGGGAAATTGCCAGGGTGGTGGACACAATTGCTCCTGAATGTCCCCTTTCATGGAGCAGAGCCAAACCAGCCCCTTAGTTTTTTGAGGAATTGGCGGTGATGAATCAAGTGAGATGGAAACTAGAGAAATGTTGGCAGAGAACTCAAAGCATATCTGACCAAGCATAGGCTAGAAAGCCTACTCTATGGCAATGGAGCCAGAGTACAGAGAAATCATTCATTGATGCCATCATCACATCTGCAAGGAACCATGCAGCTGAGCTGTTCTGAGTGGTCAGAGGGCTACTACTAGGGATGTGGATTTTTTCATTAGTCCTTGTAAGTCGTATCAAATTTGTTAAATTCATACTTAAGAGGCAATATCCGACATGTGGGTGAAGATAATCTCATTATGTATACATGTATACAAATACAAGTTTTTCAACGTTCAAAAAACCCTACAGATTTCCAAATACCTCTGGTCACATTTTAAGAATGTCTTTGTCTTTCTCTAGCTCTGAATCCTGGGTTCACAAGCTGTAGACTTACCCCCTTCTACAAAGAAGTTCTTTGTGGCTTGAATAGCTAGTTCAGCTGCTTTCTTATGCAGGTGAGCATGTGGGGAGAGCTTGGGATCAGAAGTCTCTTTATTGATGCCCCCAGTGGGATAGATGTCTTGAGTGGCATCATCTTTCCCTCCGTGCCCACATTTGCCTGTGGAAAAAGCAGAGGCAGGAGAGAAGCTGAAGCAATGTTCACTTTGCTAGATTGGACCTGTAGTTTGTTTGCCTAAAGGGCCGGTGTATCTGAGGGACCGCCTCACCCCAAATATTCCCCCGAGATCACTACGTTTGGAAGAACAAAATTTCCTAGTCGTTCCATCCATGCACTCCTGCCGCTTGTCTACAACCAGATCAAGAGCCATTTCTGTAGCGGCGGCGTTGCTATGGAACTCAATGCCTGAAGAAGTCCATGCCATTACGGTATTGGACCCATTCCGGAAAGCCTGTAAAACGACCCTTTTCAGGCAGGCCTTTAACCTAAATGGCTCCTGAGGAAATTCCTCAAATCTTGAGTCCTATGTGGATTGTTGTTTTTATGTGCTGTTTTATATTGTTGTTATTATTAAATTGAAATGTTGCTGTTTTTAGTCATTGATTTTATGTAAACTGCCCCGAGCCTGCTGGAAGGAGCAGTATATAAAAACAAACAAACAATAAATAAATAAATAAACTATTGGTTTTGACCTTCAAAGCCCTACAGGGTTTGGGTTCAGGATCGCCTGTGAAATTAAAAATAATTTCAATAAATATAATGGACTGAATTCACTCAATAAATGATGTAGAGTTGTACAATATTTGAAAACCTAACAGAACTGCTTTCCAAGAAACCCATGTGAAGACATCAGATAGAAAATATTTGGTATAAAAATTGGGAAAAGAATTTACAACATTCAATAGCATTATGAAAAATAGACTATTACTATATATAAAAGAAATCTGGAGACCCCAAAAGAAGACTTCTTCCTGAAATACTGTGTTCACAGCATGGGAGTGATCTTCAAATATCAGCCCAGGTAGATGTGATGGTTAGGAGTACTTACTACCAACTTCAGCTGATATGCCAGCTGCACCCTTCCTAGATTTGGAGAATCTAAAAATGGTTGTGCATGTGTTGGTAACCTCAAGGTTGCAATTTACATTGGTCTACCTCTGTACCAAGTTTGGAAGCTCCAATTAGTTCAAAACGCAGCAACCAGTTAGTCCAGAACACACAAAACTAAGTATATTACATCCATATTAAAATCACTCAACTGGTTGCCAATTAGTTTTGAGGCAAAGTACAAAATGGTTTGTTTTTTTACCTTTAAAGCCCTACATGATTTGGGTCCAGGTTACCTACAGAATCATTTTCTCCCATACAACCTGCCCCAGACACCGAGGTCTGTGGAATGACCTGCTGGAAGATCTCCAACAGCTGGGTCAGGTGTTCGAATTTTAGACAGAAAAAGAGAAGGAGGGTGTCCTTCTAGCAACCCCAAAATAAACAAAAAACACTGCGGGGTGGAAATCCAAAAACGAAGTAAAGGAAATCTTCAATCAATGTATTATAATATTCAATATATCTCTCTTCCCAAATGGGGATGTGGAATTCAAATCTCGCATAAACAATGATAGAGCAGTCAATTCCGGAATGCAAAAGTATATCAATAACAGTGATCTCTGATCCAAATATAGTAGGTAATTATAATCCGGAATGTTCTGCCTTCAAGGTCGATGGACTTTGTATCAAAAGGCCTTGCCGTTTCGGTCCGTTGACTAAATCATGGAGTAGTGGCTGCATCCACATATAATATGTATATTGAATTAAGAAATTGATTGTTTGGACCAGTGGAATTATCAATTTGAAATTATATGAATGTATGGGGTCCCGATGAAGCCGGGTTGTCCTGGCGAAACGGCAAGGCCTTTTGATACAAAGTCCGTCGACCTTGAAGGCAGAAAATTCCGGATTATAATTACCTACTATATTTGGATCAGAGATCACTGTTATTGATATACTTTTGCATTCCGGAATTGACTGCCCTATCATTGTTTATGCGAGATTTGAATTCCACATCCCCATTTGGGAAGAGATATATATTGAATATTATAATAAATCGATTGAAGATTTCCTTTACCTCGTTTTTGGATTTCCACCCCGCAGTGTTTTTTGTTTATTTTGGGGTTCGAATTTTAGACACCATTGAGATCCTATATCTTCCGGCAAGTCTACCAGTCAGTTTGAAGTTCCGAATTTTAATCTGCATTTCATAAGTACAGTTGTTGTTGTTGTTGTTATTATTATTATCATCATCATCATCCTCTACATCCTATTTTTAGAAAACAAGAATTAATCCATGGCAAGGGATCCTAGCAAGAGGAGTTGATCTCACCTTGTGGTTTGGTCTTGCAAGTTCCTGATATCTTGTATCCGCTTACGAGCATGTCCGTCACAAGTATGTTGTCCACACATGTGTACACCCCACTATTAAATGTAGAAGTAGATTAATGAACCGAAAGTAATAGCAACTATACAATACGCTACAATACTCACATTAACCTGTCAATAAGTCAACCCAGTTTTTTTGGGTGAAATTTGCCTAAGTTTGCCTAAAGTTTGTAGACTGATACACGAGTAGATAGAGCAGTTTCTATAAGGGCCATTCCAGACAGGCCAAAAAATCCAAGAGGAACTAAAATTTTAAATCCCACTTTCTCTTGGAATTGAGACTACACAGCTGGCCCAAACCCTGTGTGTTTGCAGGGGTGGTGTCCAGATACTTACCTGTGTTAATCCAAGATCAGCACGGTGGGTATGGGCACTGTCAGCTTTCCCCTCCTTGCCCTCCATTTCCTCCTACACTTGCCAGAAGAAAGCTCTGTTTGTGACCTGCAGGCTTTCCCCCTCACTCCCAATTCTGAAGGAGGGCTTTGGGTAAAAGAAGGAGAATTTCTCCTCCAAGCTCCCCTGTTGGAGGATGGAGTGAGAGGGGAAAAAGGCTTCAGGCCTGCATTGGAAGGCTCCAGTTAGTTGAGAGGGAAATGGGAGCAGGGAGGGAGTTCAAACAGCGGGGAGGGAAGCAAAACATGTATTTTTTATGCCTGCAGCAATACACAGCTATGGAAAGGTATGTGTTTCTCAGGAGATGTCGGGTATGAAGGGCACCTTTTCAACACGTGTTTTCCAGACATTAACTCGATTCCTCCTGATTCCTCCCACATTTTGGCTAAACGTCATTTAACGAACCCCCTTTTAACCCAATTTAATCTGTTTATAATGGATGTGTAGAATGGCCCTGTTATTATTATTATTACTATTACTATTATTGCTTCAATCTTTTATACCGCCACTCCCCGAGGGCTCGGAGCGGTTAAATAGTTTGACACATAACAAAACAGTGAAAGATAACAAGATTAATTACATAACAACGAGGGGAGGGTGTAGGGCAGGGCTGTCCAACTGCCGGCCCTGCAGGTGTTTTGGCCTTCAAATCCCAGAAATCCTAGCCAGTTTACCAGCTGTTAGGATTTCTGGGATTTGAAGGCCCAAAACACTGGCCTTGAGAAAGACCCTGTTTTAGGGGGTTGGCAGTTGGTACACAGCCCTGGTGTAGGGTAAAACAATTAAAGGACAGTAGCAGGACAAGGGTCTGGGTAGGCTCAGAACCCGCGAAGGCTGACATGCTGCCAGAGGAGCCGTCTAATGGTGGCATCTATCCTGCTGTCAAAAGCAATCCTTGTGAGGGCGGAATTGGGATGGAAGAGTATACAATTGTATGAGAGTACAAACAATTCACACGTGCTGGTACTTATGACGGGAAAGCAAGATAGTATGTTTGTTATAATTAATGTTTATATACCTCCAGTATCATCTGCCCACTATAGACCAGAAATGTGGGTCCAGTTAGAAACCATAATCTTAGATATCCAACTGCATCAGCCCTTGGCGACAATTATTCTATTGGGCGACTTTAACGCAAGGATAAGGTCGACCCCAGAGAATTTAGCCAAAGCTATTGGCCTTCCTCAAATCTTCATTGAGCACCTTGTGGGATGGCGATCTAGGGACACTAAGTTCAATGCCGCTGGTCAAAAATTTATGTCCATGCTTAGCAAGTGCTGTCAAAAGCAGGTAGTTGTAGGGTTCCCAGAGAGTCATGGTGAATTATTAGCCTAGAGGGAGAGCCGTCATCTCTACCCTCTGGTCCTAGTGGCTCAAAGGTAAGTCTCCTGTCTATTGGGGTGTCTTGTTTCCAGGGCTGGGAACTCACTGAAGAGTGCTCCCAGCACCTGGAATTTGTGTTCCAAAAAGTCCTAGACTGGGACCTCCTCTGCATTCTTGGCGTGAATACTCTAGGCTTCTTCCGCTCTAGAGGTCCGCCAGTGGTCTCGACAGTCCCTGGGGCTCTGTGAGCATGGAGGGTCGCTGGCCTGCTCCGATGCTGGGTGGACTGGGAGGACTTCCGGTATTCCTCGGAGGGGCCGGAAGTTAGGTCTTGACGGCTCCTCTTCTTTGGCGTCGTTTCCGCCTCATGGGTCGTACATGCGGCTTCCGGTGTAGATTCTTTGTGGACTTCCGGTCTTCAGAGGGTGAAGGCATCCAGTTTGCTCCGGCTCCTTCAAGATCGGTCACCATCTTCAGTTGACCCTCGCCCAGCCATCCCACCTCCCTCGCAAGGCCTTGGTGGCAGCAGGGGGGGGGGGGAGGATCTCGGGTGGAGGACAAAATCTCCGTGATGTTCAGTGGTGGCATAGAGCCATGGAGGTTGGGCTGGTCAGACTCCTCTCCTGGTGGCAGGCATCGGGGGGATGGGTCAGAGCCTGGGCCAGGTGTGGTCCAACTACCATAGGTAGATATCCGGGTAGCGACTCACCGATCCTTCCCGTACTTTTAGTAGATCTCTGATCGGAGCCGTCTCCCTCAGCAATCTCCTCCATGCTGCCATGGACAGCGGCCAATCCGATCTCTACTCCAGCCTCTGGGCTCTCCATGTTGACCCCAAAATTTTCACGAGGAGAAAATATTACCTTGGGTAGCACAGTCCCTTTGGCCAGCCCTGCCATCACCCACAAATACATGCCATTGCCCCTCTCCTTGTATCTTACCTGACACTTTTGACACAGTCTTTACATGTTGCCATAGAAGCAGGGGCAATGGGTACTTTAACATCACTGTCTTCTTTGACTATAAAATACAAGAGAAAGACATGCATTTTAATCAAATTGTACATATATTTAAAATTCAGATACTGTTCTTTGATACTGTCCTTTGATACTTTTATATGTTCTTTTCTTTGTTCTTTGATACTTTTCTTTGATATTTTTATGTGAAATTGCATATTGGAATGGCTCGGCCGATGATTTTGGGCAAGGAGGCTAACAGTGAAGGTATTGGTTTTGTATATTGGTTTAATGTTTTTTGAAGGTCTTATTATATGTACGTTTAAATTCTGTTTCAAATGTGGTCTTAAGTGTATACTGTTAAGGCGTCAAATGGTTGCCTGGTTGTAAGCCTCCTTGAGTCACCTTTGGGTTTGAGAAAGGCAGATAGAAATATCGTAAATAAATCTATATCTATAATAAAAGAGAATGTTTGCGGTAGGAGGGCAGGAGGTGCGGAGGAATATGTGGCAGCATTTCGATTGGTTGCCAGTGTGGGATTATTGGGGGCGGCATTTCTGGCCCTGAAGGAAGGGGTGAAGGAAGGAGTGGCGCCTGCCCGCGGGACAAGGAGCCGGAGGGAAGTCCCGCCGCCCCTAGGGCGATTGACGCTGCGGGCGCCACTCCTTCCCTCAGTGAGGGGAGGAGGTGCGCCGGTGCGAGCGCGGCGGCGGGGGAAGTCGCGTGAGTCTCCCTAAGGGCGGGACTCCCGGCGGGGCCTTGTGCGTCACGCCGGTTCCGCCCCCTCCCTTCACTGAAGGGAGGAGGGGCGGAGCCGCTGCCGACGTGACGCACAAGGCGCCGCCGGAAGTCCCGCCTAGGAGACTCACGCGACTTCCCCGCCGCCGCACTCGCCAGCGCACCTCCTCCCCTCACTGAGGGAAGGAGTGGCGCCGGTGCGAGCGCGGCGGTAGCGGGGGAAGCCGCGTGAGTCTCCCTAAGGGCGGGACTCCCGGCGGCGCCTTGTGCGTCACGCCGCCCCTGCCCCCGCAAGAGGCCCCGCCCCCAGGGGGCGGCATTTAGACCAGGCAGCCTCGGGTGGCACAGGCCGCTAATCCGGCCCTGGATGGGACTTGAAGTATCTCCACCCACCTCCTGAGAACGCTGCCAGAGAAGGTAAAAGAAAGGGCCTGACTGAATTAACACAAGATTTTTCTGAACTAGGCCTCAGTTACTCCATAAAGGGCCTAAAAGGGCCTGACTGAATTAACAGTTAGGCTTCCTAAACTTCATTTTCCGGACTAGGCCTCAGTTACTGGGCTACTATGCAAGGACTGAGTTAACAGTAAGGCTGCCTTAACTTGATACTCCAGATTAGGCCGCCAATCATGGGATCCTGTGTATGGCCTGAATTGACAGTAACACTTCCTCAACTAGATTACAATGACTAGGCCAAAGTTACTGGGATACTGTGTAACGACTAAAATAACAGTAAGGCTTCTTAAACTTGCTTTTCCTGACTAGGCCTCAGTTACTATGATACTGTGTCAAGACAGATCCCGCTGAGACCCTCATCCAGTGCATGATCATGACCACACTTAGCACACAAAGCCCCCATGATCCACTTTACATCCTGGTGCAGTTCGGAGAACGGTGGACCACGGATGATGGGACTTGAAGTACCTCCACTTACTTCACAAGACCGCTGCCAACCTCATCCAAAGACTGATCAAGACCAAACTTGGCACACAGAGCCCCCATGACTCATTCTACATCCTGGTATAGTATTGAGGAGGATGGACCACGGATGATGGGACTTGAAGTACCTCCACTCACTTCCCAAGACTGCTGCAACCCTCATCCAATAACTGAGCAAGACAAAATTTGCCACACATAATCCCCATGACCGACTCTACACCCTGGTGCACTTTGGAGGAGGATGGACCATGGACGATGGGACTCCCAGCACCTTCCCTCACTTCCCGAGACCACTGCAAGCCACATAAACAACTGATAAGGACCAACCTTGGCACAAAATGCCTTTCTCAAATAACCCGGGCAGTGCTGGGTCCCCAAGCTAGTAAATAAATAAATAAAAATTCTGTCTCCAAGGTTGTTGTAAGTTTTTTGGGCTGTATGGCCCATCCAGCGGAGTTGATGGCGAAGGATGTCTATATCCAACGCGACTTACTCAGGAATTCGTAAATCTCATCATTTCCCATTTCAACCCAATTGGTGTTGCTGTAGAACTTCTGGAGCACATGGAGGGCCTTCCCAGCATTTAGGCGAGCAGACTCCAAGCCGGCTAAGGTCACAGGCTCCACAAGACTCGCTAGCATGGCCTTCCGCAGGGCTCGAAGCTGGGCTATACCTGAGGAGGAAAAGCAGTTTGGATTTTAATATCTTCTGGACTGAACCTCAACCAATGGCATTGTTGGCCATACATGAGTTCAGTCTTAGATCAGGAGAATTGCCAAAAACTAATGGAAATGTGCCATATTTTACAGTTCTGTCAGTTCTGCTGGAACACATAACCTCTTTGTATGGTTCTCTAGCTCAGTGTTTCCCAACCTTTTTTGAGCCGCGGCACACTTTTTACATTTGCAAAATCCTGGGGCACACCACCAACCAAAATGACACAAAATGACACTCTAACACAGTCATACATATAGTTAATATGTTTAAAAATGTATTTATACACTCAGTGTGAAACCTGGGCCTGTTTCAATAAACAACATAGATATCCTGGCAGGAATGGCAGAAAGACACAAACTTCCCACACAGAGCTCCCATAACCAAGAGAAAATGCTATAAGAGTTTGGTGGGCATTGACCTTGAGTTTTGGAGTTGTAGTTCACCTATATCCAGAGAGCACTCTGGATTCAAACAATGTTGGATCAGGACCAAACTTGGCATGTAACTCAATATGCCCAAATATGAACACAGATGGAGTTAAGGGGAAATAGACCTTGACCCAGGCATGTAGCCGGGGCTAGGGGCTCAGCCCCGAAATTCTCAGGGTGGTCCGCGAAAAGGCCTTACTGGTATATTATTTAAACTGTTATGTTTATTCATATCATGATCTGATCACCATGCTCATTATATCCCACATTAATGGGGTTATTGGGATAACAATACAAAAGGTTTGCTAGGGTAGACCCTCTTCCACCCAGTCTCAGCCCCCGAACCAAACTCAGCCCCCCCCCCCGAACCAAAATCCTTGACCTTTGGGAGTTGTAGTTGCTAGGATTTATAGTTCCCCTACAATCAAAAAGCATTCTGAACCAATGATCGAACTGGGCCAAACTTTCCACACAGAACCCCCAGGAGGCCTGAGGAGGTCTCTACTTGGGGAAAGGGAGGTGGGCCTTCCCAATGCATGGAGAGGGAGAGACCAAGTAGACAATGGGGGGAGGGGGTGTTTGTAATTTTGTGCCTTTATCGAGGTAGGTTTCTTAGGGTTTTTATACTTCAACACACTACCCCCCCCAGGTTCCAATTTTCCTCGGCATACCTGATGATCCCTCACGGTACACTAGTGTGCCCCAGCACACTGGTTGGGAAACACTGCTCTAGCCAATACTGACTTCATCACATTGAGAAATTTCTCCATCGTAGGACACCTCAGTCTCTTTTCGAGCATGGAGAGGCACGAAACACATCACTTCTGGCCATCATGCTCTCCATGGTTGAAAAGACTCAGAAGTGGTTGTCCTCTGTGGTTGAAAGGAGGGAACTCCAGCAATTGTGTTCGGGGACCTTATAACCCGAGGTTGAAAAGAAACAGAAAAGTCCTGAAAGGAGGGAACTCTGAACACAGGCCAGCAATTGTGTTCAGCGCCTACCTCCTACTCCGCATTGCCCCCATGGTTTCAGCTGTAAAGGTGAAATGGGAACCATTAAAATTTGTAGTACATCAATCACAGAGGTAAATGTTTTTTGCAACTTATATAATACAGCATTAAATGTATATACGTACAAAGAATGTAAGACTGTTATGAGGGCGGGTCAATAAGTCCGTGACTTTTTGAATAAAACACAGGTTTTTGGATAAAAAATCATTTTATTTTTCAACGTAGTCTCCTTTGAGCTCTATATACTTTGTCCAACGTTTCTCCAATTTTTAATCCCTTCCAAAAATAAGATTTGTCGAGGTCATCAAAATAGGTGTTTGTTTGTGAGATGATTTCATCGTTGGAGTCAAATCTCTTTCCGCCGAGCCATTTCTTCAGGTTTGGAAACAAGAAATAGTCACTCAGGGCTAAATCCGGAGAATAGGACGGATGAGGGAGCAATTCGTAACCCAATTCATGGATTGTTGCCATGGCAACTACACATGTGTGCACCCTTGCATTGTCCTGGTGCAAAAGAACTTTTTTTCTTGGCCAAATGCGGTCCCCCCCCCCAAATCCTCATTATATCGACCCAATAAGTTGGCATAATATTCGCCATTGATTGTTTTACCCTTTTGAAGGTAGTAAATGTGGATTATACCGCGTGCATCCCAAAAAACGGTCGCCATGACTTTATTGGCTGACAAACCCACCTTGGCCTTCTTTGGTGCCGATTCACCCCGAGAAACCCACTGTTTTGACTGCTGTTTGGTCTCTGGTGTGTTGTGGTGGATCCATGTTTTGTCCGCGGTTACAAAACGGCACAAAAACCCACCCATATTGCGGTTGAACAACGCCAAACACTCCTGTGAAATTGTCACACGATTGCGTTTGTGGTCGATTGTGAGCAAACGTGGCACCCATCTTGCGGAAAGCTTTCATACCCAAGTGATCATTTAAAATTGAAACCACTGAGCCATGTGAGATGACTATGGCTTCCACAATCTCTCGCACTTTCAATCTCTGATCAGCCAACACCATATCGTGAATTTTTTCAGTTGTTTCGGGTGTAGAGAACGTTCGGCAACTTCCGTGCTTGTACGGCCACAACAAAATTCAATAAACCACTTTTTTACCATTGGAATGGATGGTGCAGAGTCCCCATAGTATTTATCAAGCTTAGCCTTGGTTTGAGTGATGGTTTTTTCCCCGCAAGAAATAAGGCTTAATGAGCACCCAAAATTCACTTTTTTTCCATTTTCTCCTAAAATCACGCAGTAGTCTGCTATCAATGGCTGTCAAACACAAGCTAAATGATGCAGGTTGTTTAAATTTTGACAGGAGTCAACTGACAAATGCCTGTTGACAGGAGCAGTGTTGCCCTTTCAGTTAAGAGACGGGAAATTCAAAAAGTCATAGACTTATTGACCCGCCCCATATATAAACAGTGATTTTACACCAGTTACAGTAGAATATTTTTTTTTGCTTTAAAGCAGACTTCTCCTAAGGGCATTAGGTCCCTTACTCTCTTGTGAGTAGAAGTTTATAAGCCAAAATGTATATGAAAGGATAATTCTGTAATAATACTATTGAGTGGAGCTTCCACGTCCTGTAGGAGGATATCCATGTAGAGCAGTGGTTCTCAACCTGTGGGTCCCCAGATGTTATGGCCTACAACTCCCAGAAATCCTAGCAGCTGGTAAACTGGCTGGGATTTCTGGGAGTTGTAGGCCAAAACACCTGGGGACCCACAGGTTGAGAACCACTGATGTAGAGGATTTCCAGATTGGTTTCAACTGTCTTGTCGTCCTCAGGTGGAAAAATATGAAGAGTACAATGAAATGGACATCAAGTTCTCCAAAATATTAAGTCTTCCTTACCTTTTTGGGATGTTTTCTAGCCACCTGTATACATTCCCTTTACTTAGGCGATCCTTCGTAGCTCAAGGGATGAACATCTTCCAGATGTTGCGTCTTGGCGGTGGGTCCGTAGGTGGCTGTGGAGCCCTATTCTTGATCTGCATCTTCTCCTGCAGTGAGGGCATCGGTTTCCAGGTGGAAGGATTGACTTGACGCACCTTCCTCTTGGCACATTTCTCCCTTTTGCCCACCCTTCGTGCCTCTTCAAATTCTGCAGCACTACTGGTCACAGCTGACCTTCAGTTAGAGCGCTCAAGGGCCAGGGCTTCCCAGTTCTCGGTGTCTATGCCACAGTTTTTGAGGTCAGATTTAAGCCCATCTTTGAATCTCTTTTCCTGTCCACCAACGTTTCGTTTTCTGTTCTTGGGTTCAGATTAGAGTAACTGTTTTGGGAGACGGTAATCAGGCATTCGGACAACGTGGCCAGTCTAGCAGAGTTGATGGCGTAGAAGATTGCTGGTGGTCTTTGCTTCTTC
>JARBWK010000001.1:192370112-192381785 GCA_030556195.1 Anolis apletophallus | reverse complement strand
AAGACCAAACTTGGCACACAGAGCCCCCATGACTCATTCTACATCCTGGTATAGTATTGAGGAGGATGGACCACGGATGATGGGACTTGAAGTACCTCCACTCACTTCCCAAGACTGCTGCCAACCTCATCCAAAGACTGATCAAGACCAAACTTGGCACACAGAGCCCCCATGACTCATTCTACATCCTGGTATAGTATTGAGGAGGATGGACCACGGATGATGGGACTTGAAGTACCTCCACTCACTTCCCAAGACTGCTGCCAACCTCATCCAAAGACTGATCAAGACCAAACTTGGCACACAGAGCCCCCATGACTCATTCTACATCCTGGTATAGTATTGAGGAGGATGGACCACGGATGATGGGACTTGAAGTACCTCCACTCACTTCCCAAGACTGCTGAGCCCCCCAACCTCATCCAAAGACTGATCAAGACCAAACTTGGCACACAGAGCCCCTTGGCACACAGAGCCCCCATGACTCATTCTACATCTTGGTATAGTATTGAGGAGGATGGACCACGGATGATGGGACTTGAAGTACCTCCACTCACTTCCCAAGACTGCTGCAACCCTCATCCAATAACTGAGCAAGACAAAATTTGCCACACATAATCCCCATGACCCACTCTACATCCTGGTGCACTTTGGAGGAGGATGGACCATGGACGATGGGACTCCCAGCACCTTCCCTCACTTCCCGAGACCACTGCAAGCCACATAAACAACTGATAAGGACCAACCTTGGCACAAAATGCCTTTCTCAAATAACCCGGGCAGTGCTGGGTCCCCAAGCTAGTAAATAAATAAATAAAAATTCTGTCTCCAAGGTTGTTGTAAGTTTTTGGGGCTGTATGGCCAGTCCAGCGAAGTTGATGGCGAAGGATTTCTATATCCAATGCGACTTACTCAGGAATTCGTAAATTTCATCGTTTCCCATTTCAACCCAATTGGTGTTGCTGTAGAACTTCTGGAGCACATGGAGGGCCTTCCCAGCATTTAGGCGAGCAGACTCCAAGCCGGCTAAGGTCACAGGCTCCGCAAGACTCGCTAGCATGGCCTTCCGCAGGGCTCGAAGCTGGGCTATACCTGAGAAGGAAAAGCAATCTGGATTTTAATATCTTCTGGACTGAACCTCAACCAATGGCATTGTTGGCCATACATGAGTTCAGTCTTAGATCAGGAGAATTGCCAAAAAATAATGGGAATGTGTCAGATTTTAGTGTTCTGTCAGTTCTGCTGGAACACATAACCTCTTTGTATGGTTCTCTAGCTAATAATGACCTCATCACATTGAGAAATTTCCCCATCGTAGGACACCTCAGTCTCTTTTCAAGCACGGAGAAGCATGGAACACATCACATGGCATTAAACTACTTCTGTAACAACACAGGTGTAGTAAAAGTACAATAATAGGCTGATAACAATATAATATTATATATTATATATTTGTGGCCCGGACCGCTTAACATACATACGTGACCGAGAAGGCATGATGTAATATATCAGGTTCACAATATAAATTCAGAGGTCTAAGTAGTCCATAACAAAGTCCCAAGGAATATGAGGCCATGCGGTAGATGTAATAAAAGCAGTAATAGCTGCAATAGCTCCTCCTGAGAGTAAGGTTATGTTCAATGGGATAATTAAGAGTAGCACATAGGAAGCAAGTCCAAAAGAGGCACATAAATGTAGGGTACCCGTGTGGGCGTGGTTGGCGCCAACCACGCCCACACGGGTACCCTACATTTATGTGCCTCTTTTGGACTTGCTTCCTATGTGCTACTCTTGTTTATACAAGAACTACCCTTTTTGTGTGTTTATAGTTCAATGGGATAATTACCCTCAGATTGGACGTCTACATAATTAATATTGTGCCTTGAAAAACCTATTGTGAAACGGTTTGGCCGCTATTACAGTATCCGCAATATATTCGCATTTGCAAGGGAGACGCTAGACTTGCGACCCTGACGTCTTTTCAGGCATTTGCCACAGGATTTATATGCCATCCTTGAAACTTTCCATCTTTCCGGCGATATTGAGACTGCTAACTGGATTATATTGATTTGATATTATCTTGGGACAGACTGCTTTTATTACATCTACCGCATGGACTCATATTCCTTGGGACTTTGTTATGGACTACTAAGACCTCTGAATTTATATTGTGAACCTGATATATTACACCAGGCCTCTTCAGACACTTATGTATGTTAAGCGTCCGGACCACCAATATATAATATATAATATTATATTGTTAGCAGCCTATTATTGTACTTTTCCTACACCTGTGTTGTTACGTTGTTACCATAGCCTGCTCTGTGTTTCACACACACACATTAAACTACTTCTGGCCATCATGCTCTCATGGTTGAAAAGAGGCAGAAGTGCTTGCCCTCCATGGTTGAAAGCCCTCTGTGGTTGAAAAGGAGGGAACTCCAGCAATCGTGTTCGGGGACCTTATCACCCGAGGTTGAAAAGAAGCAGAAATGTCCTGAAAGGAGGGAACTCTGAACACAGGCCTGCAATCGTGTTCAGCGCCTACCTCCTATTGCGCATTGTCCCCATGGTTCCAGCTGTAAAGGTGAAATGGGAACCATTAAAGTTTGTAGTACATCAATCACAGAGGTAAATGTTTTTTGCAACTTATATAATACAACATTGAACGTATATACATACAAAGAATGTAAGACTGTTATATAGATCAGTGATTTTCAACCTTTTTTGAGCAGCGGCACATTTTTTACATTTACAAAATCCTGGGGCACACCACCAACCAAAATGACACAAAATGACACTCTAACACAGTAATACATATAGTTAATATGTTTTCTAAATGTATTTATACACTCACTTAGTGTGAAACCTCAATGAACACAAAATAGATATCCTGGCAGGAATGGCAGAAAGACACATACGAAGCTCTTGCTCAAGCTGTCAGTCTCTCTTTCGCTGTATTGCCTCGAGCTCACCGTCTTTTCTTTTTCTTTTGTCCACCACTCATATTAGGGCCTTCATCTGTGTCATAATTTTGTCCAGGACCCTGTTCAGCATTTGCATTTTCCCTTCTCAAAAACTTCTCCATCACTGTCACTCGCTTGTCTTGCTTTGATCCCAAATTGCCACTGTCACTTGACGCACAGCTGCAGCACTAACTCTAACTTTGTTTACTTAGCCGCGTCTGAGCGAATCCAAGATGGCGCGACCATAGCACTCTCGCGTCACTTCTTAGGTCATGCGAGAGTGCTATGGTTCCATTTCTTAAAGGGACAGATGCGCCTTATAGTTTATATATGAATGAAGTTCTAAAATAATTTCCCACGGCACACCTGATGATCTCTCACGGCACACTAGTGTTCCGGGGCACACTGGTCGAAAATCACTGATATAGACAGTGATTTTTACACCAGTCATAGTAGATTTTTTTTTTGGCTTTAAAGCAGACTTCTCCTAAGGGCATTAGATCCCTTACTCTTTTGTGAGTAGAAGTTTATAAGCCAAAATGTCTATGAAGGGATAATTCTGTAATAATACTATTGAGTGGAGCTTCCATGTCCTGTAGAAGGATATCCATGTAGAGGATTTCTAGATTGGTTTCAACTGTCTTGTCGTCCTCAGGTGGAAAAATATGAGTACAATGAAATGGACATCAAGTTCTCCAAAATATTAAGTCTTCCTTACCTTTTAGAGATGTTTTCTAGACACCTGTATATATTCCCTTTATTTAGGTGATCCTCGTAGCTCAAGGGATGATCATCTTCCAGATGTTGCGTCTTGGCGGTGGGTCCATAGGTGGCTGTGGAGCCCTATTCTTGATCTGCATCTTCTCCTGCAGTGAGGGCATCGGTTTCCAGGTGGAAGGATTGGCTTGACGCACCTTCCTCTTGGCACATTTTTCCCTTTCGCCCTCACTTCGTGCCTCTTCAAATTCTGCAGCACTACTGGTCACAGCTGACCTTCAGTTAGAGCACTCAAGGGCCAGGGCTTCCCAGTTCTCGGTGTCTATGCCACGGTTTTGAGGTTGGCTTTAAGCCCATCTTTGAATCTCTTTTCCTGTCCACCAACATTTCGTTTTCTGTTCTTGGGTTCAGAGTAGAGTAACTGTTTTGGGAGACGGTGATCAGGCATTCGGACAACGTGGCCAGTCTAGCAGAGTTGATGGCGTAGAAGATTGCTGGTGGTCTTTGCTTCTTCCAGCATGCTGATATTTGTCCGCCTGTCTTCCCAAGAGATTTGCAGGATTTTTCAGAGGCAGTGCTGATGGAATCGTTCCAGGAGTTACGTATGACGTCTGTAGACAGTCCACGTTTCACAGGCATATAGCAGGGTCCACTTCATCATTGTATTCTCATACTTTTTCGGGAATGTGGCACAGCTGGCTGGGTGTCAGCTGCATAAGATCTCTACTGACCAGAAGGTCATGAGTTTGAGGCCTGCCCGGGTCGAGGTGGGCTCTCGACCTATTGTGTAGCCTGTTGTTGACCTTTGCAACCCGAAAGACAGTTGCATCTGTCAAGTAGGAAATTAAGGTACCCCTTAGTGGGGAGGCAAATTTAACTGATTTACGAGGCCATAAAAAAGATCTCCATGAAACACACTGAGGAATGAAGGAGTGCGACCGCTGCCCCTGGTGGCCAGATGTTAAATTCCCTCTGTCTGTCTTGTGTGTGTCTAAATGTAAGGTGTACATTGTAATCCGCCCTGAGTTCCCTGTGGGGTGAGAAGGGCGGAATAGAAATAAAGTAAATAAAATAAATAAAATATTATCCCTTCAGCTTACCTCTGTGATTGATGTGCTACTGCTTGTAGTGGATTTGTGTCTTTGCAATTTTGGGAATCCATTGTCTTTTTAGTTAACCATTAAAGTTTCCCATCCTTTTTTATTGCCCACCTCCGTGCAATGGAAATTTTATCC
Source organism: Anolis apletophallus (assembly GCA_030556195.1). Classification (NCBI taxonomy): domain Eukaryota; kingdom Metazoa; phylum Chordata; class Lepidosauria; order Squamata; family Anolidae; genus Anolis; species Anolis apletophallus. Next base: position 192,376,867 of record JARBWK010000001.1, on the reverse strand, counting down.
CATGGAAAGAATAGGTTTTAAACCGGTGCACTGTCCCCTTTATCATAAAAGGTTTGGGACAGGGAAATTTCATCCCATGGAAAGAAGAGATAGATTTTGCTGCTTTCATCTACCTCCCAAGTACTGCTGCATACTGAACTGTACACATAAACAACACTCTCCAGAAAATTTCGTCTTACTTTTGGCAATTTCTCCACAGTGGAAGAAGTAACTGCTGTCATCCCCGTTATCGACCTCCACTTGGTTATTCCCTTTGACAATTTCCTCAAGGGCTTTGACAAACCGGTCAGGAGAGACATCAGCTGGGCAAAGAAAAGAGACAGAGCCAGTTATGATTTTAGCATCATCACACAAACATGAGCCAACAATGTGCTCCGGTGGGGGAAAAAAGCCAATGGGATTTTGGCCTGCATCAATAGGAATCTAGTGACCAGATCCAGGGAGGCCATGCTACCCCTCTATTCTGCCTTGGTCAGACCACACTTGGAATCACACTGTGTCCAATTCTGGGCACCACAATTTAAGGGAGACATTGACAAGCTGGAATGTGTCCAGAGGAAGGTGACTAAAATGATCCACGGTCTGGAAAACAAGCCTTATGAGGAGCGGCTTAAAGAGCTGGGCATGTTTAGCCTGAAGAAGAGAAGGCTGAGAGGAGACATTTATTTATTTATTTATTTATTTATTTATTTATTTATTTATTTAGACTTGTAGACCGTCACTCCCAAAAGGCTCGGGGCGGTTTACAACACAACTCAATAACAGACAGTAGGTAAAAGCATAAAATAGAATATACATAAAATAACAGATAAAACATATTTAAATCACAGGCTTTTGAATGCTTGTCGAAACAAATGCGTCTTACAGGCTCTACGGAAGGTGGCCAAATTTCATAGAGCCCCTTGTTTCTAGTGGTAGCATATTCCAAAGGACCGGGGCAATGATTGAGAAAGCCTTGTCAAAATCAGATGGAAAGACTTCACACTAGGAATGGTAAGGAGGTTCTGGTCTACAGAACGGAGTGATCTCGGGGGGGTATATGGAATCAGGCGATCCCATAGTCACACAGACCATGCAAGGCCTTGAAAGTAAGAACTAACACCTTGAAAGTGATCCAGCATTCAATTGGCAGCCAGTGCAGGCTCTGCAGTATAGGTGTTATACGGCAGCTTCCGGGTTCCCCGCGAGCTGCCGGGCTGCAGCATTCTGCACTAGCTTAAGCTTCCGGATCATAGTCAAGGGTAGGCCAATGTAAAGAGCGTTACAGTAGTCAAGTCTTGAGATGACCGTGGCTTGGATTACCGTGGCTAGGTCGTTCCATGAGAGATAGGGAGCCAGACGCTTCGCCTGTCGCAGGTGGAAGAATGCAATTGTGCTGACATTGGAGATTTGAGTCTCCATTGACAGCAGGGGGTCCAAATGGACACCCAGGCTTTTTACTGATGATGACGGGCAAAGTGCCTGGCCATCCAGGGTTGGCAGTTGGATTTCCCTAACACCCGGGCGACGCAGCCAGGATTCGCCGGATTCACCTTCAACCTACTGGCTCGCAGCCATCCAGTGAGGGCTTCAAGGCACAGATGGAAATTATCAGGTACGGATTCCGGTCGGTCCTCCATCCTCAGAATGAGCTGAGTGTCATCAGCGTACTGGTGACACTCGAGCCCAAAGCTACGTACCAGTTGAGCGAGTGGTCGCATATAGATGTTAAATAACAGAGGGGAAAGGATGGCTCCATGATGAGGGCCATGTATAAACATGTGAGGGGAAGTCATAGGGAGGAGGGAGCAAACTTGTTTTCTGCTGCCCTGGAGACTAGGACATGGAACAATGGCTTCAAACTACAGGACAGGGGATTCCACTTCAACGTTAGGCAGAACTTCCTAACTGTGACAGTTGTTCAGTAGTAGAACTCTCTGCCCCGAAGTGTGGTAGAGGCTCCTTCTTTGGAGGCTTTTAAGCAGAGGCTGGATGGCCATCTGTCGAGGGTGCTTTGAATTCGATTTTCCTGCTTCTTGGCAGGGGGTTGGAATGGATAGCCCACGAGGTCGCTTTCAACTCTAGGATTCCATTATTCTTTCTGTTCAATTAGTTTTTAAATGTTCTGAGCCATGAGGAGTTTACATTCCCCAATAAGATAGCAGGGAGACAAGGTGCGACGAGAAGCCATTCACAGTGTCCTGCAATGGGAGAAAAGGAAGGACAATTGGCCCTTCACAGAGGTGTCCCAAAGTATCAGATCACCTGCTATCTCTCTGGCAAACTATATTCCAAATGTGGAGCAGCCAAGTTCAAGAAGCAATTTGTATGGGAGTACAGTAGTATACCCTGAACCAGGGCTGTCCAACAGGCGGCCCTGGGGCCGTACACGGCCCCCGAGCCCCTTCCCTCCGGCCCCCTAACTTGTTTTAATAAAATACAAATAAAACATAAAAATAAATAAATAAAAAATACCTACTTCCGGATTTAGGCAAGCATCGCGAGACTATGCCAGCCACAGACAGGATTTCGAGGGAGGTCGAAATCCCGTCTGTGGCTGCGTAGTCTCGCGATAGCTGCCGAAATCTCGGGTCCTGTGGGATTTGGGGCCGGCCTGGGTGTGCGCCTCCTCCTCCCTCGCGGCTGCTTCCAGGCCAGCCCCCATTCCCTCAGAGAGAGGGAGGAGGGGAGTGAGGCAGGGAAAGCCCCTCCTGGCTCCGTCCTCTTCCTGTGGAGGGCCCTAGCTTCCCGCCCCGTGGATGAGAGAGCCGCCGCGCCCGGCCTGAGCTTGGCCTCAGCTCCAGCGAGGCTCTTTGGGGACGGCGGCGGCGTTGGCATTTCGGCCCTGTGGCGGGGCTCCCGCAGTATGGGGAAGGAAGGGCCTGGCTCGAATCAATCAATCTAAAAACAGTGGGACGTTGGGTGAGGGGGGGAGGAGTCCCTCAGTGGCGGTTTCCTTGGCGACGCTTCCTTCCCCTCCTCCGCGCCCCTCCCCCTTGTTGTGCTGCCTTCCCCCGCATGCAGGGCGCAACGTGGCTTCCTTTGCGCCTGCCCCCGCGGCTTGTTTTCCCTTCAGGGAGGGAGGGAGCTCTTTGGGCCTCCTCCACCCGCCTCTGGGAAAGGAGGCCCCATCAAGCCCTGCGACGGCATTGAGGTGTTTGGGGTTATTTTGGTGTGTCCCAATTTGAGTGTGGACTCAAATAACTCAAAGGTATTAGGAAACATTCCCCCAAATCCACCAGTGTTCCCATTTGGGTATATTGAGTATTCATGCCAGGTTTGGTCCAGATCCATTATTATTTGAGTCCACAGTGGTCTCTGGATGGAGGTGAACTACAACTCCACAACTCAAGGTCAATTGCAAGTAAATTGGAGCCGGGGAGGGGGCGGAGCTGGGGAGGGGGAGGGGGAGGAGCCGGGGCGGAGGGAGACCCTTCGGCCCCCCAGGTGATCAGTGACCGGAATTCCAGCCCTTGGGCCTGCAGAAGTTGGACAGCCCTGCCCTGAACCAAAGTTCAAACTTGCCAAGTGAATCTGTACTTAGTGGCCTACAGAGAGGGTATGGCAAATGTGTGAATAACCAAAACTGTGAGTGCCAAACCCACAAATGTGGAGGCCAACTGTAGTGGTCACCCTCTTCAGATCACTTTCTTGCTTCTCAACATTGTTCTTGAATGGTTGTGCCCGGAACTGGACACAGTATCCTAGGTTTTTGAAAATATATGTAAGCACACTTACATTAAATTAGGTTAGAATAATGGTTTAATCCGCAAGGCAACAATATCCTGTCTTTTAAGATGTATTTTTGTGTTAATTTCTAATCTAGTTTTGAATGACTGTATGCTGGGGAGTTGTCCTTCTCATCTTGGGGCGCTTGTGCCCGCTTTGTGCTGGTTGGTGACCGTAATAAAGTTTTGTTGTTGTAATGGTTTAATCAGAGTCTTATCTTGAATTACAGTTTTATGTAAATATTCAAAAGGATTTAACCTATGGATGCCTCAATTAATGTAATTTTATTGGTATCTATTTTACTTTGATTTTTACCAGTAGCTGCTGCATTTCCCACCCTTGGCTTATACTCGAGTAAATAAGTTTTCCCAGTTTTTGTGTGGTAAAATTAGGTTCCCCCGGCTTATATTCGGGCTGGCTTATACTCGAATATATACGGTTGTTCTTTTCCACCTTTCCATGATTTTGCTATTGTTAGTCCAGCTATATTGCCTAATTTCATCAAAGCTATATTGACAAATTTCATCATCTCCTTTGCTAATACTCTCCCTTAGATATTCCTAAAAGGCACATTTCAAGGTGAGGTATTTTTCCATAATGGAGTGCTAAGAGTAATTTTTTGCCCCTTCAGACATAAATGCAAATAAATTGGATTTTTATCTTAGTGATTAAAGCCTTCCCTACTAAACCCATTTCTTGGGATGGGATCACATAAATTAAGTACCTTTAAAAACAATGTAAGGACTTCCGGTTGGTTAATGGCGGAGAGGGCAGCGCATTGAAGGAGATCCTCGAGGCGACGCGATAGAAAAGGCTACTGGGGTAAAAGAGGAGCCCCAAGAAATGCACGAGAAGAAAGAGCGTGAGACCAGGACCCTAAAATAGCCCCTTCGGTCGGGATTGGGACCCCTCAAGGGTCCTGACGAGACCGATAGGTGCAGAAGAGGGACCGGAGGAGTAGCCATTGGAGCGAGGCCAAAGAATTTGGCCACAACCCTCTGCCGCCAACCACTTTTAACCACCCAGAAGACGAGACGACGAAAGAGATAAAAGAGACAAAACATCAACCCGACAAACCGCAGAAGCGACCGGGCAGCCAGAGAGGAAACAATAGCCCGAAGCCTGAAGCCTAGACCCGAAGCGATGAGAGAAACACGGAAGGTGAGCAGACTAACAGACGAGCGGACAGACGGATGGAAAGCAAAGAGGAGCTGAGGGTAAGAGGGGAGAAGTGAGGACGGAAAGAGGGGAGAAGCCAAAATAAATAAGGAATTACAACTCACCATAATGGCGGTCTGCGGGGGAGGAGAGCACACCCGACCTTCTTGTAAATAAAGAAAGGAGAAGGAGGAAGCATGAAAGGCAACCTAAAAGAACTGAAAGGAGAGATAAGGACAGACCTAAAGGAAATGAAAAAAGAAATGAAAGGACTAAACACTAAACTGTCGGAAATGAAAGAAGAAATCAAGGAAGTAAAAAAAGAAAACCGGGAGCTGAAAAATCAGCAAAAGGAGAATCTAGAGAGAATAAAAGAATTAGAAATGAAAAATACAATGCTGGAGGACAAACAGCTGAAACTGGAGTATGCCCAAACAGAATATCAACTTCGTTTCCGACGCCTGGAGGAGGAGGAAGACCAAAAACCCAAAGAAATAATAGTGGCCATAACAGCTAAGATACTAGATATTCCAGAACCCTACATACTCGATAAGGTGGATAGAGTGTACAGAGTAAACTCGGCCTACGCCAGGATAAACAAAACACCTAGAGACGTTATCGTACACTATACAAAAAAATCCATTAGAGACCAGGTGCTGAAATGGCAAGGAAACAGACAGGGGAGCTACAAAGGAAAAAAAGTATTAATACTTAAAGAAGTTCCAAGAGAAGTATTAGACAAAAGGAAGGACTGTTTCTTTGTGACAGATATCCTGAAACAGAATAATGTGAAATTCTGATGGCTGAAACTAGAAGGGATAATGACCACGTTCAGAGGGAAACAACGTTGGTTGACTACGGTCGAAAGGGCAAAAGACTTCCTGACGAGAAACAGAGATGATCTAAATGAATATGGACAAGTGAGTGGATACAGGGGCGAAAAGGGAAATCTAAGGATGGTACAAGAACCAAAAAAACCTCCCCCTGACGAAACGAAGAACATCCCAAAAGAGAACGCAGAGGCACCGGAAGACAGCGAATCGGAAGACGAGGTGGAGGAGAACGAGGAGGGATCAGCAGACCAGAAAGAGCGAGAAGAAGAGGAAGAAGAAACAGCCCTAGATTAGAACTAAATGCAGCTCAGGTGCATTACCTGGAACGTTAACGGTTTAAACAATGCTATTAAGAGGAAAAGGGTTTATAGTAATCTTAAGAAGAAAAGAGCTGGCATCATAGGGCTCCAGGAGACTCACATAAGGAAAACTGATGTAAAGTACCTAAAAAGAAGTGATATGGGGGAAGCATTTATAGCGTCAGCCGGGAAAAAGAAAAAGGGAGTGGTAATATATGCAGACCCCAAATTACAGCCAAAATTATTGTTTGAGGACAGAGAGGGGAGGTATGTAGGGATCAGCATACAGAGGGAAGCAGAGAAAATATTGGTATGCAATATTTACGCCCCAAACGACACAAAAACCAACTTTTTCAAAGAAATAGAGAGGGTAATAGCTAAATACCAGCTCCAGTTTGATGGTACTATAATGATGGGGGACTTTAATGGGGTAGCAGACCCAAGAACGGACAGGAGCCCGGAACCAAAAAAAGGCACCCAGGGAGGTAGACTCCCAAAAAGCTATCAGGAAATGATAAAAAAACTTAGAAATCAGAGATGTATGGAGGGCTACACACGCAGGAGAAAAAGACTATACGTTTTTCTCAGATAGACACAAATCTTGGTCGAGAATTGATCTAATACTAATATCCAATACAAAACTACAGCAAGTCAAAAAAGCCAAGATATGGCCAAGAGACATTTCGGACCACAGCCAAGTGGAAATAGAATTAGAAGGCGCACAGACGAAATTCCATTGGAAGCTTCCAATGAGAGT
>JARBWK010000001.1:192355547-192370012 GCA_030556195.1 Anolis apletophallus | reverse complement strand
TCAGTGGGCGGGGCTCTTCCATGCGGCTTCAGCGAGGAGCGGAGTCGTGGCGGATTGGAGGCTGGCTGGGAAAACGGCCAAGGAGGTGGCGGCCCCGTCTTCTTTTTCTTTGCGCCTCAAGCTCTTCCTCCTCCTTCCCCAAGCAGCAGGAGTTTGGCAGGAGGAGGGGGGAAGGAAGGGGGGCAGAGAGCTTTTCTCACGGCACACTACTGTGCTGCTTCACAGCGGTTGGGAAACACTGTTCTACAGCGAGTATATCCCAAACTATATTTTAACTGGAAAAGTTGGGGGTCGTCTTATACGCCCCAGTCGTTGTATACACCGGAAAATGCAGTAGCCATATCAGAAAACATCCTAATGATTTAATTTGCAGAGTACTGGGTAAATTCTTCAGAAGTAGCAATAAACACGAGAGTTAAGCCACTACTTTCAAAACAATGGATCAGCCAGTCATCCTGAGAGGGAAAAAAGTTTGTTTGGGAAGTTATAGAAAATATTGAGAAATAATGAGTAGGAATTGTGTTAGGAATTGTTGGAGTTGACGTCTAAAACAGAAGTTTGGTTCTGGCTAACACTCATCATTGTCTCTTAACAGTTGAACAGACCCGATAAAAGGGGACCCCTTCCCTCTCTACGTTCACCATGGTTTTAGTTCCTGATATCCTCCGCTTCCCTGAAACTTCACCTTTAATTTCACCTGATGGAGAACGAGGGGACCGGCAGCCTGGAACACACAAACACCCCCCCCCCCCCCCCATAACCCAACTCCTGCAGGAGGGATGGAAGAGTTGCTGTCCAAATGAGAAAGGCGTTTCCTGAGCTCCGCAGCGTCCCATGAGAAGCCCTCAGGTTGACTGTCCTGTTGCCCAGCCGGCATTTAAGAAGATAACGGAGGGGCCCACTACCGACACCTGCATGCGAGACACATGTTCGAACGGATTCCGTCTGCCTGTCTGCCAGGACGATTTGTGGACTTCACGTGTCTGTTGGCTTTGCCCTGCTTCCTCTTCCCATCAGCACTTACCCGGTGACCGTCTTCCTGCGACGGGAGGCGCAAAAACAGGAGGAGTTTTGATGGCGGTGCTCTGTGAATTTCTGACATTTAGAATTACGTTGTGTTGTACATGGGGGAAAAAACTTTTGGGGAGAGGGATTGAATGCACAGACATCTTTTTTTTTAATATGGCAATTCATGACGTTTTTAAGGCTTCTGGGTTTTTTTCTTATGCGTGTTCCCCATCCTTTAAAAAAATTTGTTTGCATGTTAACATATGAAGCCCCTGTCCCAGCTGGTTTCTTCTGGCAGGTAAATTAGTAGTGCGAGATCGACAAATGTTTTAGCCGTGGCTTGTTCTTTCTTCCCCCTTTGATATCCTCTTAATTTTATTTTTTGGTAATAAAGAAACCCAGTCTTATGGGCGTCGAATTAAACTAGTCTTGTGAATAACCTTTTCCGGGTGTTGCTTCATTCTTTACAGCAGTGATTTTCAACCTTTTTTGAGCCGTGTCACAGTTTTTACATTTACAAAATCCTGGGGCACACCACCAACCAAAATGACACTCTTGTCATTTTACTAACTGTCACCCTCCCCCCTCGTGATGCCGCTGCTTCCGCCAAACCCCCCTCCCGCTGCCCCCGGGAGGCCCACGCGCAGGATGCCCGTGAACATCCCGCGGGGGAGGGCTGCGCTGAATGGCCGAAGCGCACGCGGGCTCGGCTGAGCAGGACAAATAGGAATTGAGCACAGGGGGTGGCTCTGAGCCTCTGAACAAACTGCGGCGGAGGCTTGCAGCCATCGCCACCCCTAGCTCTCCTTCCCGAAGGGGTTCAGCCCCCCAGGAGTGCCTCCCCCTGCGTCCCTTCGCTTCCTGCTGTCGCCTTGGGACCAGATCGGGAAGGAACCAAGCTGGGCTGTGGAGCTGCGCATCCCGGGCTCTGCCCTGCTCTGCAGCGAGCCAGGAGAGGTCAGGAGATGAGGGGTTGCTCCCCTTCCCCGGTGTGGAGGGGCTAGAGGGCAGAAAGCCTCGCCTTGAGCCTCTGGGAGCAGGGTCGGACGGGGGCAGCTCCCGCGGACTCCTCCCTCTCCTTGCTTGCCGCAGCCCGGCCAGGTAGCCCTTGGTGCACAGAGGGAGGGAGGGAAGGAGAGAGGAGGGAGGGAGGAAAGTTCTGGATGTCGAGGGCTCTCCCAGACTGCAGCCAGGCTGGCTGGCATTGCTGCTTCGGCCAGCAAAGCATCATTTCCGCTGCCTGAAGTTTCCTGCTAGGCTCTCTCTCTCTACACAGCACACCTGATGATCTCTCATGGCACACTCGTTGACAATCACTGCTTTACAACATGATTTTCTCCCCCCCTCCATGTTAGATGGAGATGTGTGACAGTGAGTCAGTGCTGGGTGCTTAAAAATAAACAACAAATGGGGGCTGAGACCATTTTTAAAGATGTCATGTCTTCTAGTGCACCAGAAGGGAGGTGTGCCGGAATATAGAAATATCAAGTCTGAAATTAAAATACAACAACGGAAGATACGACCTGCCGTTCTCGGCTGGGTGGATAAATCTTGGCCCAAATTACTTTCTCATTGCTAAAAGGCTGACCAAGGTGTCCTGGCTAGCTTGGTAGGGATATGTAGCTCCCAATTGAGAATGTGTTTAATAGGCCTCGATATCTCCGGTCGTTATCCTTAGAAAACCGTTATTTTGTATTAAAATCAATTTAGACCCTTTTTTGACCTGCGGCCAGCAACCGCTGCTGGGAGCTCCAAAGCCAGAGGGGAGGGGGCGGGGCTTGGCACGGCCTGGCTCTGCCCTCCTCTGGCTTCCGCTCTACCAGCAGCTTCTCCAGGCTTGAGGATGGCAGGGCCAAGCCAGCCTTGTGCTAGCTATGCCACCACTGGCTTGGCACTGCCATCCTCAAGCCTGGAGAAGCTGCTGGTAGAGCTGAAGCCAGAGGGGGTGGAGTCAGGCCGTGCCTAGCCCCGCCCCCTCCCCTCTGGCTTTGGAGCTCCCAGCAGCTTCTCCAGGCTTGAGGATGGCACTGCCAAGCCAGTGGTGGCATAGCTAGCCCCCCTCTGAGAAGCGCCCCATCCGGTTGGGATCAACCTCCTTCGGTCCCCGGGATCAACTTGTCGATCACGATCGACTTCCTGGGCAGCCCTGGTTAGACCCTGTGCTAAAGAGAACATATTGGGAGACACACTTTGCCTCTGTTTTGGGCACCACATATTTTTGAGATCAGTTCTCCACATTTATACAGCTACAGCTTGTGAGACCATAGTGCCCTGTGTGTGTAGTGGTTCCCTTGCACACCCCTGCAGTGATAACACTACTTGAGCAGTATTTTCTGATCATAGGACTTTGGCTGCAAAGATGAAACGATTCACTGCACTCTAGAGGTGAAGGAGAATGAATCCTTGATTTGCCTGTGCGTTTCACCTTATTGGGGTTTTTTTTGTGCTTTGCGCATGCATAGGCACCATTAACAAAATAATAACAAATTTAGTTATTAAATATGAATAAATTTCGAAAAATTCCAAAAAAATTTCAGAAGAGTTCCTATTACAAAACGATAGCCCCGAGTTTAGAAAACAATTATTTTTTATCAACCAGCCCTAGTGTTTAATCCCTCTGGTAGATCCCTCATGCATATGCAGTTTCTGATTGCCGTATAAGCTCAAATATAAGCTGACCCGAATTTAAGCCGAGACACCTAATTTTATTCCAAAAACTGGGAGAACGTATTGACTTGGAGTATAAGCTGAGGGTGGGAAATGCAGCAGCTACTGGTAAATTTCAAAATAAAATGACATTAATTGATGTATCAGCAGGTTAAACGTTTTTGAATATTTACATAAAACTAAGATAAGACTGTCCAACTCTGATCAAACCATTATTCTAACCTTCAATGTAAATGTGCTTATGTATCCTTCCAATAATAATAAAAAGAGTAAAATAATGGAAATGTAATAATAGAGTAAAAAATTAAATGTGATAATAAAGTAAAATGTCACAATAGAGTAAAATAATAAATGTAATAAAAATAATAAGAGTAAAATAATGAAAATGTAATAATAGTAAAATAATACATATAATAATAGAGTAAGATAATAATAAATGTAATAAGGTAAAGGTTTCCCCTGGCATTAAGTCTAATCGTGTCTGACTCAGGAGTGGTGCTGATCTCTATTTTTAATCCGAAAAGCCAGGGTTGTCCATAGACACCTCTAAGGTCATGTGGTCTGCATGGCACGCCCTTACCTTCCCGCAGAGGAATGTCATATTTGATGTCATATTTGCATGTTTTTGAACTGCTAGGTTGGCAGAAGCTGGAGCTAACAGCGGGAGCTCACCCCACTCCCCAGATTCGAACCGCCAACCTTTTGGTCAGCAGCTCAGCTGCGCCACCAGAGGGCCTACAATATTATTATTATAATAAAATAAATGTAATAATAGAGTAAAATAATAAATGTAATAAAAATGGAGTAAACTAATGTAAATGTAATATTAGAGTCAAATAATAAACGTAATAAAAATAATAAACTGACTTTATAAGTCGGCTTTTTCAGCCTTAAAAAAGGCTGAAAATCGCAACTTATACTCTAGTATATATGGTAAGTTTTATAAAATCAAAAATTGCAGCAAGGAGTGAATCTTGCCCTTATTTCCCCTCCCAAATGATAAGGCTGTTATTTCAATTTTGCAAGAATTTAGCTTTCAAGTCATATTTATGTGTCAAGCAAAGACTACTGGCCCCGGGTTCAGCGACATTCTCATAACAGATCTCTTGCTGTTTCCCTATCAAATTATAAATTTTTCTGGGGTTGAGAGAGTGGCATGCCCAACATTAACCATTAGGGTTTCATGGCCAAGCGGGGATTAGAGGCCTAGAATCATCTAATCCAACCTTCTTAGAGCCGCAGCACACTTTTTACATTTACAAAATCCTGGGGCACACCACCAACCAAAATGACACTCTAACACAGAAATACATATAGTTAATTGACCTTGAGTTTTGGAGTTGTAGTTCACCTACATCCAGAGAGTGCTCTGGACTCAAACAATGTTGGAAAGCAAAAGGAGTGGGTGTTCTCAGAAGACGTAAAGGGAGTAGACAGAGAAGGGTTTCTTGGAAGATATTCAAGGTTTAATGTTCACTTCAAAGATACCACAAATCAAAATAGAAGAGTAAGTGGAATGTATGCTGTTGTAAATCACAGGTCACACACTTTCGGCCATAGCAGTCCCGGGAATGCATCTATCCATGTGTAAATCACTACCGTAGTAGTATCCAAACAAATGTTGCGGGGACAGGCGGAAAGGAGATGGGTCAACGGTCAACTACAGGCCTCGCCGTTTCGCCTAATTAGGCTACGTCCGGACCCGAAAGCAAACAAAATATAGTGCACAGTGGCAATTCCACTGGTCCAAAGGTTCAATATAATATTCAAATTCTAATCATCCTGAAGGAGGTGGGCACAGCCACCGGTATGGTCGAACGCTCGGACAGACCAAACTTGGCATGAATACTCAATATGGAGAAATGTGAACACGGATGGAGTTTGGGAAAAATAGACCTTGACACGTGGGAGTTACAGGCCTCGAAAGACCAGCAGTCTCCGTCTCACTTAGGTTGCCCCCTCCCCCGGTTTGTGGCTCTACCAAGCCCGGCGGAGCCGTGAACCGGGAGAACGGCTCCCCACAGGGCCCAGGCCTGGGAGCCGAGTTTGGCCAGCTCGCGCCTTCCGCTGAGCCCAACAACTAACCAGGAACTTCCTCAGAAGCGCTGTTTTTAGCGCTCGGAGTCTCGCAGGAGTGTCTGGCGAATGGAGGAGCAGCTTTCTCGGGAAGAAGGCAAACAACGCGTCGAAACGAAGGATGATCACAAAGATCCTTAAAGGGGACTACACATCTTTGTGATCATCCTTCGTTTGGACGCGTTGTTTGCCTTCCTCCCGAGAAAGCTGCTCCTCCATTCGCCCGACGCTCCCGCAAGACTCCGAGCGCCAACAGCAGCGCTTCTGTAATGTAGTTTCGCGACAGTTCCATCCCTACTGGATCGCTTCCGCGGTTTTCTCGGGTTCCTCCTGATGAGGAAACCCTGTTTCCCAACTGCTGTTCCACGATCAGCTGGTGTGCCGCGGGAAAACCTCTCAGCAGCAGCAGGAGGGGGAAGAGGGTGAAGAGAGGTTTTCACGCAGAACACCAGCTGATAGCTCACTGAACACTAGTGTGCAGCGGCACAGCGTTTGGGAAACACTGATCTAATCCTTCAACTAATAGAGTTGGCTACTCAGACTGAGCTTAATATATTTTATTTTATTTATTTATTTATTATTTGCATTTGTATTCCGCCTCTTCCGAGGGCTCGTGGCGGGTTACAAGACATACATAGTGATCGGCAGGCAACACTCATGCCGACTCACGAACAAAACAAAATAAAACAATGCTATAACCATAAAAATAACAAAAATGATACTAAAAACATCATTAAAACATTGTTAAAATTACACTAAGTGACAAAAACGGTAACACAGAGTCATAAATCGATTGAAAGCAAGAGGCGTTATATGTCAACCGAAGGCCTGCTTGAAAAGGAAGGTCTTACAGGCCCTGCGGAAGGGGCGAGCTCCTGTATGGCTCTAGCCTCCTCCGGCAGGGCATTCCAGGCCGTTGGAGCTGCTACTGAGAAGGAGCGCTGCCTAGTTGATGATAGGCGGCAGAGGCGGATCGGTGGAATCTCCAGCAGGTTTTGCTCTGCTGAGCGGAGTGATCTCGGGGATCGTATGGGGCAAGGCGGTCCAAGAGGTACGCAGGCCCTAGACCGTACAAGGCCTTAAAGGTCAACACCAGCACCTTGAAGGTGATTCGGTACTCAATTGGCAGCCAGTGCAGTTGCTGGAGGATGGGCGTAATGTGCTGCCTCACGGCACTCCTGCCAGCAGGCGAGCAGCGGCATTCTGCACTAGCTTGAGTTTCCGAATCGTCGCCAAGGGAAGGCCAACGTAGAGGGCGTTACAGTAGTCTAGTCTCGAGAGGACCGTCGCTTGGATCACCGTAGCCAGGTCATTCCTGGACAGGTAGGGGGCCAGTCGCCTAGCCTGGCGTAGGTGGTAAAACGCCACCCTGCTGACCATGGAGACCTGGGCCTCCAGGGTCAGCAGGGAGTCGAACTGAACACCCAAGCTCTTAACAATTGACGACGTGCTTAATTGCTCGCCGTCAGAGTAGGCAACCGGCACTCATCCCGGCCAGGCCGACCAGGCCATAGGATCTCCGTCTTCGGCGGATTCACCTTCAGCCGGCTGGCCCGCAGCCAACCAGTCACGGCTTCGAGGCACAGATGGAAGCAATCGGGTGCGGTATCCGGCCTGCCGTCCATTCGCAGCAGAAGCTGGGTGTCATCAGCGTACTGATAACACTCCAGACCAAAGTCGCGGGCCAGCTGGGCCAGGGGCGCATATAAACGTTGAATAATAAGGGGAGAGAATGGCCCCTGGGGGACCTTACAGTTAAGTGGGAGCCGCCTGAGACCATCCGCCCCCTCTCCACACGCTGTCCCCGATCCCGGAGAAAGGAGGCCACCCATTTAAGGGCAGTCCCCTGACTCCCGAAGCGGATAGGCGGTGGGTCAACAATGCATGGTCTACTGTATCAAACGCTGCTGTCAGATCTAACAAGACAAGCAGTGCCGATCCATATAAAGGGGGTGGGAGTATATAGTAGTAAGCACTCCTTTTTTAAACAAATCCTGATGGATAATTATATAAACATCTCAAGCCTTCCTAAGAACATCTGACCAGGCCCAGATTAGCGGACTGTGCCACCCAAGGCCCCACCTGTCTAAATGCCGCCCCGGGGCAGGGGCCTCTTGGGGGCGGGGCCAGCATGATGGACAAGGCGCGGTGGAAGTCCCGCCCTAGTGAGACTCACGCGGCTTCCCCCGCTGCCGCCCCGCTCTCGCCCGGCGCCCCTCCTCCCTTCACTAAAGGAAGGAGAGGTGCCCGCCTGTCTTGGCTGGCGGCAGCGGGGAAGCCGCGTGAGTCTCCCTAGGGGCGGGACTTTCAACGCGGCTTCCCCCGCCGCCGCCCCGCTCGTATTTGGGGCACGGGCAAGCGGGGCGGCGGCGGCGAAAGCCGCGTGAGTCGCCCTAGGGGCGGGACTTCCAGCGGCGCCTTGTCCGTCATGCCGGTTCCGCCCCCTCCCTTCAGTGAAGGGAGGAGGGGCGAGCTGCTGCGGCGTGACGGACAAGGCGCCGCTGAAAGTCCCGCCCTAGGGGGAGACTCATGCGGCTTCCCCGCTGCCCGCTCGCACGGGCGGGCGCCACTCCTTCCTTCAGTGAAGGGAGGAGGGGCGCTGGTGCGAGCACGCCAGCAGCGAGGGAAGCCGCGTCAATCGCCCTAGGGGTGGCGGGACTTCCCCCAGCTCATTCTCCCTCGTGCGGGCGGGCGCCACTCCTTCCTTCAGGCCCGGAAATGCCGCCCGCCAAATCTGCGCCGAGGCCATGGCTTCAGGTGGCCTTATGGGTAATCCGGGCCTGCATCTGACGTGAAACTAGTCGTATGATTTGTAATGCTGTGTAATTCTGTGAGTTGTAGTTTTGCAGGGTCTTATCTGCTAAAGAGAGCTGGTGCCTAACTAAACGAGACATCTCAAGATTATATAGCGCTGAGCCATATCTGTTCAAGTGGTATCAAACTGCATTAGTCCTGCAGTGCAGATGCAGCCTTGGCTCAAGATTGAATTGTAACTAGTTTACAATTACGGATGTTCTGCTAAGATCAACGCTTGCCACATTAATTAAAATTTTCTTCGAGTCCTGGCACGGTTTATAGGCAAGCTTACAACAGCGTCTGCTAGAGGTGAAGATGGCCCTCCAAGTAGATTCTGTTCCCATAGCAACAATCACACATTGGGCCCTTTTTTTTTCTTTTATTTTTGGAACTGAAATTGAACCAGAAAATCCTTACTGATTCTGAGCCCGTTTTAATCAAATCCTGAAATGTTAAGCTGCATTACGTAAATCATCCTGTATTCAATCCTTGGCTTGTTTTGGGCTATTGCAACTGTCACAAGAAATTCAATGTGCAGATTTGACAAATGTGAATTTAATATGGGTGGGAACGAATGGAAGGATGTGTGGCTGGAGTTAATAATTTTGGAAGCACCAGTAAGATATTAAGGCATCCAAGGGGCCACACGAGAGCCAAAAAATATTATGGAGGGCCACACCCAAAGGTTGAACTACATTCTAATCTACATTATTTATTTATTTATTTATTTACTATATTTACTCTATATTACACATAATTATTATTAACATATTAATATATCAAGAAATATTCATATATTATTAGTATTAATATCATAATTATTATATTATAGTATATATATAGACATTATAATACAGTATATTGAAATTATAATATAATATAACATATTATTTATTATATTATTATAAAATAATAAAAACCACTTAAATTAAATTCAAGAAGACAAGGTGCGAACCAAGATGAAGGCTGACATCCTCAAGAGAGGAAGGATCCCAAGATGGAATGGCCCAATGGACCTAACCCAGAGGATGGCAAAGTGGACCAAGCCGCCGTCACAGCAGAGGGGAGCAGAGCAGCAGGCAATCGGAGGCTGTAGGCCTCCGCCCACTCTCGCCCCAGCCATTCCCCAGCTGATCCACCTGCGGGGCCAAGAGGAAGGGGTGCCGCTGCCGCCATCTCATCGCGGGCTCTGTGCACCCTGTGTCAGCAGGTAGGCCGGAGGAGCGACGGCTTTGGAGTGCCTGCCATTTCTGGAGGCGATCCTGCCCTGCAGGGGGAGGACTCGGCAATCTGAGGCGGCGGATTGCCGTGGCGACCCGAGAAGACGATCAAGTCTTCCTGGTCCCCACGGCGATAAGCCCCCACAGGTCGCCGAGTGCTCCTGTTGCAGGCCAGGATCGCCTCCAGGGATGGCAGGCACTCCAAAGCCGCCACTCCTCCGGCCTCTCTGCCGACACAGGCCGCACGGAGCCCGCGATGGGATGGCGGCAGCGGCACCCCTTCCTCTTGGCCCCGCACCTGACGCCCTTCTCCTGGGCCGGACAGAAGCGGCTGCTGGGCTGGATCTGGCCCGCGGGCCGTAGGTTGCCCACCCCTGTATTAAGGCCTGCAATGACTATCTACCTGCTTGATGGACTGTAATTAAAAGTTGCAAATGAGAATTGATAAGAACTGTGACAATGGTTCCTTTAAGTTAAGGAAATGTTTACAACATTCCATATGTTCAGAAGGAAGTCAACATAAGATTACCAATCAAGAAGAGTCAACACCTGGCCAGGAAACTGAGATGGATCCAGGATGGAAGACGTCTATCATTAATTTACAACTTTGGGACGACATCAGCACCATCTATTATATAAAGGAGGACCCGTCATCGAACGACTGACAGAGACAGAGAAACCATCCAAGGCAGAGACACCAAACTTGCCAACAAAAATAGGCCTCAGGCAAGGAAGGTTTTTAGCAAAGAAACTTTCCCCCCCCAAAACCTAGAAGGCCCCCAAAACAACGATTAAAAACTACATTTCCCAGCATCCTCTGTGGCTGCCAGCGAAACCCATTGGCCAACATCGGCCCACACAAAATGCAGGGAGGTTGAGTTACCAAGGCTGGAATAAAATGCTGAGTGATTTCAGTTTAGTCAGTTGCTGTTTGAGGGTTAAACTGTCAAGGCCAAGATCTAGGAGGGAGACAAATAGGGCACCAGGGACACAGGCACCACTGACAAACACATACCCCCAGAATAACACAAACTTGCAAAACCCACAAAAAAGAATCCTGCAACACAAAAAACCCACCCCAAACAAAATACACAACAAACACCACTGGCAAAAGCAACACCCCCTCCACATCACAACCAGCACACAGCCAGACTAAGACAACTATGTCACCACAACACACACAAAATACACCCCACAAATACCTGACAACCTCCCCAACACAAAACCCAGGACTGCACTCACTACTCACCACCACACACACCTCCAAATACACACACGTCCCAGGCACAATACTCCAGCAATTCCTACCCACACAACACAACACAACTTCCTATCACAACCCATCCCCCCAACCTTACGGGACCCTGCACACACAACACCTACCACCACCACAAACAAAAACCAACTCCACCTATTCTCCAACCACAACACAACACTGCACTGATACTCTACAAACACACACAAACACCCAAAACACCCCACCCACACAAGCATTCCACAACATACTACCACCCACAATGCCACCACACACCCACTAACTCACCAAAAAAGTAATACCTACACACACCACAATACGCACATAACACAACCTTGCGTCTACTGCTCAACCCATTTGTATGCCATTCCTTCCTTCAACACCACACACCGACAACTCCACAGGACTTCAACATCCCTCCCACCAGAACCTCCCACAATGACACAGCCATGACCCCACCAAGACCACAACTAACATCGATTCCAACCCTTACATACTCAAACTTTCTCGCATCTCCTAAATAGGGCACAGCAACGCGTGCCGGGTACAGCTAGTATTCCTATAAAAGACTCAGTCTAATAATGGTCAAAGTGTGACAGACAGAGTTGTAGTTCACCCACAACATTATGCATGTTGTAAAATTTTAAAAGAAAAACCGACTTTTTCAAATAACCTGGGCAACTTTGGATACCCAAGCTAGTATATATGGATGGCAAGGATATTAAAAAGCCAAGCCCCTAATTTATGTTTTTTGGTTGCTTGATTGTAACATGGGAATTACTACATACCGTGTTTCCCGAAAGTAAGACAGCGTCTTACTTTCTTTTACCCCAAAACCCCACTACGTCTTACTTTCGGGGTACGGCTTACATTGGGCGACGGTAAGCCGTACCCCCGGCCGCCGAGTCACTCGGTCCCGCCTCCTCCTCCTCCGCCGCCGCCCTCCCTGCGGCCGCCTCTTCTGGGATCGGAAGAGAGGCGGCAGAGGCTCTCCTCAGCCGCCTCTCTTCCATTCCCTGAAGAGGGGGCTGCAGGGAAACCGCGATCGCTCTCCTCCCTGCGGCCTCTTGGGAACGGAAGAGAGGCGGCAGAGGGCTCTTCTCAGCCGCCTCTCTTCCGATCCCAGAAGAGGCGGCCGCAGGGGAACCGCGCGATCGCTCTCCCTGCGGCCTCCTCTTCGGGGAACGGAAGAGAGGCGGCAGAGGGCTCTCCTCAGCCGCCTCTCTTCCGATCCCAGAAGAGGCGGCCGCAGGGGAATGAGCGATCGCTCTCCCTGCGGCCTCTTCTTCGGGGAACGGAAGAAGAGGGCTCTCCTCAGCCGCCTCTCTTCCGATCCCAGAAGAGGCGGCCTGAGGGGAACCCGGATCGCTCTCCCCTGCGGCCTCCTCTTCGGGAACGGAAGAGGCGGCAGAGAGCCGCCTCTTCCGATCCCCAGAAGAGGCGGCCGCAGGAATGAGCGTCGCTCTCCCTGCGGCCTCTTCTTCGGGGAACGGAAGAGAGCGGAGAGGCTCTCCTCAGCCGCCTCTCTTCCGATCCCAGCGAGCAGAGGCTGCCAGCGTCTGCAGCGCTCTCCCTGCGGCCTCTCTTCGGGAACGGAAGAGAGGCGGCAGAGGGCTCTCCTCAGCCGCCTCTCTTCCCGATCCCAGAAGCTGCGCCACAGAAAGCGATCGCTCTCCCTGCGGCCTCCTCTTCGGGAACGGAAGAGGGGCGGCAGAGAGGCTCTCTCAGCCGCCTCTCTTCCGATCCCAGAAGGCGCCGCAGAGGAACCGCGCGACGCTCCCTGCGGCCTCCTCTTCGGGAACGGAAGAGAGGCGGCAGAGGGCTCTCCTCAGCCGCCTCTCTTCGATCCCAGAAGAGGCGGCCGCAGGGGAATCGCTGATGACGCTCTCCCTGCGGCCTCTCTTCGGGAACGGAAGAGAGGCGGCAGAGGGCTCTCCTCAGCCGCCTCTTCCGATCCCAGAAGAGGCGGCCGCAGGGGAACCGCGCGATCGCTCTCCCCTGCGGCCTCTTCTTCGGGAACGGAAGAGAGGCGGCAGAGGGCTCTTCTCAGCCGCCTCTCTTCCGATCCCAGAAGAGGCGGCCGCAGGGAACTTGCGATCGCTCTCCCTGCGGCCTCCTCTTCGGGGACCGGAAGAGAGGCGGCAAGCTCTCTCTCAGCCACCTCTCTTCCGTTCCCGAAAGAGGAGGCCGCAGGGGAACGCGCGATCGCTCTCCCTGTGGCCTCCTCTTCGGGAACGGAAGAGGCGGCAGAGGGCTCTCCTCAGCCGCCTCTCTTCCGTTCCCGAAGAGGAGGCCAGCAGGGAACCGGGCGCGACGCTCTCCCCTGCGGCCTCCTCTTCGGGAACGGAAGAGGCGGCAGAGGGCTCTCAGCCGCCTCTCTTCCGAAGAGGCGGCCGCAGGGGCGCGCGCTCTCTCCCTGCGGCCTGGGAACGGAAGCGGAGAGGCGGCAGAGGGTTCTCCTCTCGCCTCTCTTCCCGATCCGAGAGAAGAGGCGGCGCAGGGAGGGCAGCGGCGGCGGAGGAGGCGGGACTGGTGTGACGCGGCGGCGGGGTGCGGGCACTTTTGAGTGCGGCTTATATTCGCCGACCCTCTGACACCCCGATCGTCTTACAATCGGGGGTATCTTACTATCGGGGAAACACGGTAGTAGAATGAATGCAGTTTGACATGACTTTAATTGCCATGGTTCGATGTTATGGAATCCTGGGAGCTGTAGTTTTACAAGGTCTTTGGCCTTCTCTGCCAAAGGGTGTTGGTGCTTCACCAAACTACAGATCCTAAGATTCCATAGCACTGAAGTCATAGCAGTGTTAAACTGTATTAAATCTACAGTGTAGATCCCCCAGGTGTTTTTTTCCTCCCTGGATGAATATTTTGGTTGCTCCTGAGATTGGTTTGAAGCTCTTCCCACATTCCAAGCATTTCTAAAGGTTATTATCCCCTCCGTGATTCATTTCCTGCCCGGCAATTATATACGCAAGGAATAAAACATCACCACGAATCCCAGGATCTGGGGTGCACCTACACTGTAGAATTGATGCAGTTTAACACCTTTTTGAACTGCCAGAATCCTGGGAGTTGTAGCTTGACAAGGTATTTCACTTTCTCTTCCAAAATGTCAATGTACAAGTTCGAATTGCGGTGGCTCAATACTATGTAAGCCTGGGAGTTGTAGTTGACACGATATTTTGGTTTTCTTGCCAAAGAGAGCTGGTGCTTCATCAAACTACAAATCCCAGGAACTTGCAGCATTTGAGCTAGAGCAGCTCAATATAGCATGCATATTCCAGTGTTAAGAAACTCAAGAAAAAGCCCCTGTTGGTCTGCAACTCCAATCATACCCTCTCCCCACCATGCAGGAGGGCCACCTTCCTCTATGGCCAGGTAGAAGCATTATTGTCGATGTGCATCTACTTGAATTGCCCTGACTCAATTCTATGGAA
>JARBWK010000001.1:191998239-192355447 GCA_030556195.1 Anolis apletophallus | reverse complement strand
CTTCTAAATCCTCTTCAGAATCCATCTCCGCTGCTGCAGGCCCCAATGCCAATGGGACCCCCGGTCCTGGCCCCTGCCCCCCCAGGCACAAACGAGAACTGCTGTGCTACATGTGGAAAGATCGTTTTCAACCATGAAGAGAGTGAACAGTGTATCTAGAAGTTTAATGACAGACCAAAGACTTAGCGGACTAGCAATGATTTCCATCCATCGGAACATCACTATCAAACCAGAAAAAATAATTGACAAAATGGCTGGGGAGAAGAAAGAAAACTGTTGCTGTACAGTAAAAAATAAGTTTAAAAGTATTCTAAACATTTTGTTAATGAAAGTAAATAAATAACATTTATTATTTAAACTGTTATGTGTATTGATATCATGATCTGATCACCATGCTCAATATATCTCATATGCATGGGGGTATTGGGATAAAGATACAATTTTTTTTAAAAGGTTTGCTACGGTAGATCCTCTCTCACTCACATTCAGCCCCCCCCAACAAAATCCTGGCTACGGCCCTGGCTCTCGCGGTGCTTCTTTCGCCTGCGGGGCATTGAAGGAAGAAGGAAGCACGAGGTGGGGCCTCTGGAGGGAGCACCCTGCCTCTCTCTCATCCAGAAGCAGCTATGCAGCCTCTGTTGCCGGCGAGACAGGCAGGGCGGAGCGCTCCCTCTGGATGCCCTACCTTGTGCTTTCTCCTTCCTGCAGTGCCCCGCAGGCGGAAGAAGCGCTGCACGGGCGGAAAACAACAGCAGGAGCACGCATGGTGGCAAGAACGCGTGGTGGCGGGAGCGTGCGGGAGCGCATGGTGGCGGGGGCAGGTAGATCTTTTGGACTTGGTTGCTTTAAGAGTAGCTCGCATGCTGAAAAAGTGTGAGCACCCCTGATCTAAACTGTAATCTCTGTCTTCAAGAATGTAAAAAAGGGGGGATAGAAGAGGATCTACAGAGGAGAAATCTAAGATATGAAATGCAAGCAGATTCTTTCCTTGAGACTGGACTTATGAGTTAACATTATTTTCCTTACAAAGAGACAAGTGTCTTAAAACAAAATGCTAGCACTGTCATGAAAAAAGAGATAGAATATAACTGGTAGTTTCAAGCAATAAAGTTATCAATTAAAGCAAATAGATGTTGATTGTGTGTGCTGTTCCAGCCTAGTGGTCAGAGACAGGCACCGGGGGTCCCAGCTGTTCAGGGTCAGAACGGGGATGATAGGTCGCCAGATGGGTACGGGTCTGCAGATGAAGATTTAGCCTGGGATGATGGATGGTTGCATGGATATGGGACTGAAGATGGGGATAATGATGACTCCATGGAAGTTAGTTCTGAATTCGGCAGTGAGAGGCCTAGCGACCTTGATTCTCACGAGAACTTCTTCACTCCCTTGCCGGGCGAGCATTCAGAGGATAGGGAGGACCGAGTTTCCCAGATTGATAGTGAAGCACCTGGAGCCGCTAATGAGCAGGAATTTGACAGGAGGGCCAGCATCCGATCCTCCCGGAGAGATTGGAGTTTGAGGAAGGGAGTGCATTGGTCACATAGAAAATAGATTCTTTTATTAGACCGGTCTGGGAGGGTTTTCGCCAGACCTGAAGCTATGTTCATCTTGGATGGACGCATGCTCAAGACTCTAAGTTTCCGTTTGACCGCAGGAGCGGTTTGCCTTGTTCTTGTATCTTGTTCCTGGGGAGTTAAGTCAGTTTGACTTGCCAGTTACAGAACTCTTTTGGACTATCTTTGGATTTATCTGAGTTGCCTTATACCTTTTTACTTTTGGACTATTTCTTATTCTAAATCAGGGCTGTCCAACCGGCGGCCCTGGGGCCGTATACGGCCCCCAGCCCCTTCCCTACGGCCCCCTAAGCTTTTCAATAAAAAATAAAAATGGAAAAATAAAATAAATAATAAAATTTTTAAAAAATACCTACTTCCGGGTTTGGAGCAAGTATCGTGAGAATACGCAATCCACACGGGATTTCACTGTCAACGCGAGATCACGCCGGTGTTGACAGCGAAATCCCGTGTGGATTGCGTATTCTCGCGATACTCTTCGGCTACTCTACTACTGGATCGCTGAGGCCCACAGACGCTATTAGGACCTTCTTCGATTCAGTCGGTCGTCGCCTCTTTCGTCATCCGGGTACTCCTGGTCCTGCGCGTTTGGAAAAGGTAGGCCGAAGCAGGGGGCTCTTCAGGGGGCTCCTCATTCCCTCCCCCCATCTCCCCTCATGTATTAAATATAAAATTAAATATATTTAAAGATGAAATCAGGGGAGATGGGATACATTAAGGGGGGAGGGGTGGATGGAATTAAATATATTTAATATTAAATTAAAATAAGGGGGAGGGGAGGATGGAATTAAATATATTTTATATTAAATCAAAATAATTTAATATTTTATCCCTGCATTTTATGTGAGTAAAAGATTATATTTGACTGTATGGATGCCCCTTTTGAATGCCCACCCTGCATTTAATGTTAGTAAAAGATTATATTTGACTGTATGGATGCCCCTTATGAATTCCCACCCTGCATTTCCCCTTAGTAAAAGATTATATTTGATTGTATGGATGCCCCTTATAAATTGTAAGTAAATTGGAGCCGGGGGAGGGGTGGGGTGTGGGCGGAGCCGGGGGCGGGGCGGGGGCCGGGGCAGACCCTTCGGCCCCCCAGGTCATCAGTGACCGGAATTCAGGCCCCAGTGCCGGTAGAAGTTGGACAGCCCTGTTCTAAATAAATACTTATATTGCATCCGCCTGGGGTGTTTGTGATCTAGGGGGGCTGTCTGCGATCTGAGGTGCAACATTGTGCTTTTCCTGCATGGCAGAGGGTTGGACTAGATGGCCCACGTGGTCTCTTCCAACTATAGTATTCTATGATTCTATAATTTTGTTTTTTAACTGAAGTTAACTTACATTGAAATGTTAGCATTCAGTTAGTTCCAGGATTAAGTTGCTCATCAATTAAATGAGCAGCAATGCTTCCCAGCTGGTTCTTTACCCCAAGCATAGCTCAACTGGAATGTTTGCAAAATCGTTTCTTGCGTTTTCTTAGTCCCTCATGGTTGGGGAATTACAAGATTGAGGTCACACAAACTAGAAGCCCTTATTTTAGTTCTTGATAGTTTAACTAGTTTAAATAATTTTGGTGTAAAAAGCTGCTAAAGCAATAAATAATAAAGGCAGATTTTTTTCATCAGCTGTTCCTCTTTATTTGGTTCTAAATACTGCAATACAGCTCCTCTTCACCTGTCCCGAGAAACTTGAATTTGGAAATTTTTAACTCTTGAGAATTTGGCTGGGGCTCATGTGGAAATCAGTAAGCTAAAAAAGAAGAGGGTGTTAGAATATAGGATTCTATTGGAGGGATGCAGAAGGCTTTTGGTGGGGTGGATGAGAAATTGGTTTCCAAATGTATGTATTTCTCTCAAAAACTGGAAAAGCAGAGAAGAACATGATGAGTAGTCTTTTTCGGCTTCATTCTGATCCAGCTTTCACTGAAGACATTCAACTGTTATTTTACAATATGTTTTTATGTCTGACTTCGACGACATGTTTACAGCAGTCTCTGAGGATGTGACACGAGCATCTGCTTGTCCCGTTTTAATGGATTCTTTTCAATTGGTTCGGCTCGAGGCAGGGGCGGTCCAAGGTAATTTCCAATGGTAGGCGAACATTACTTTTGCCCCTCAAAAAACATTCCAAAAAAACATTGTTTGCCCCCAAACATTTTTGAAGCGGTACCTTGTGCGCACGCTCCTTCCGTGCGCCGCTCCTGCGTGTCGCCGCTCCCGCAGGGCATTGTAGAGCGAGGAGGGGCCTTCGCGCTTCCTGGTTCCCCCTGCCTGTGGGAGGGGCCGGGAGGGGAACCAGGAAGCGCGAAGGCGAGCTCGAAGGCCCCTGGTCGCTCCGGGCTCCCCTGCCAGCCCCTCCCACGGGGCATTGCAGAGGGGGGAGAGCGCTCTCCTGCTCTGTGCAATGCCCCATGGGAGGGGCTGGCAGCGGGCACCAGGAAGCGCTAGGAGAGGCCTTCGAAGGCCCCTCCTCACGCTTCCTGGTTTCCCCTGCCAGCCCCACCCACGGGGCGTTGCACAGGGCAAGGGAGAGCGCTCCCCCGCCCTCTGCAATGCCCCGTGAGGGGCTGGCAGGGGAAACCAGGAAGCGTGAGGAGGGCCTTCGAGGCCTCCTAGCGCTTCCTGGTGCCCACTGCCAGCCCCTCCCACGGGGCATTTCACAGGGCAGGGAGCGCTCTCGGAGGGTTCTGCAATGGCATGTGGAAAAGGGGCTGGCATGGAAACTGCTGCAGGCAGTGAGGAGGGGCCTTCAAGGGAACTCCTGCTGCTGCCTGGTGCCCGCTGCCAGCCCTCCCAGGGCTGCCAGGGCTGAAGTTCAGCTCTGCCGGAGGTTCTGGGCATGCGCGAAAATCTCCGCACATGCTCAGAAGCTGCTGCAGGCAGCAGTAGGGAGTTCCGCTTCGGTGGCGCAGCCAGCGCCGATCCCTGCTGCTGCCTGCAGCAGGGAGTTCCACTGCGGCGGCGGCGCCCATCCATGATGACGCCCGGCACGGCCGGCGTGGCAGCGCCCATCCATGATGGCGCCCCACGCAGCCGCGTAGGTCGCTTACATGGACGGACCGCCTCTGGCTCGAGGATGTGGACAAGATCCTTGACGAGATGAGACCTACCAAATGCATTCTAGACCCCTGCCCATCCTGGCTGATCAAAGAAGCCAGAGTGGGTCAAGATGGTGGTGAATGCCTCCTTACAGGAGGGCAGAATTCCAGCTAGCCTAGAACAGGCTGTTATAAAACCGCTGTTGAAAAAACCATCACTGGACCCCACTCATTTAGTCAAGTATCGGCCAGTTTCCAATCTTCCCTATTCGGGCAAAGTCAGGGAAGGTGTGGTGGCCTCACAACTCCAGGGGTTCTTGGTACACACTAGATCTGGCACAGTCTGACTTTAGGCCGGGACATGGTACTGAAACAGCCTTGGTCACCTTAGTACAGGGGTCGGGAACCTTTTTGACTCAGAGAGCCATGAAGGCAAAATATTTGGAAATTTATTTCAGTGAGAGCCATATTATATAATATTTTAAGGCTGAATTCAACTAAATGTGAGTATATACGTACATACTATGGGGAAAGGATTCCCCCGGCAGAATGACGGGGCACTGGCTCTGCAAAAGACATGCTCAGGACTCTGGGAAGGAAGAGAAGACAGAAAGAAGGGGGAAAGAAAGAAAAAGGAAATAAAGGAGGGAGGGGGAGATGAACAAAGAAAAGAACTACTAACTATCCTCGTAGAAATGGGACTTGGGGGTACTGCTCTACAGTGGCGCCGGTCCTTCCTCGAGGGTCGGTCTCAGAAGGTGTTAATAGGTGACACCTGTTCGACTCCACAACCATTGTCTTGTGGAGTCCCACAGGGTTCAATGCTGCCCCCGATGTTGTTTAACATCTACATGAAGCCACTGGGGGGGATCATCTGGAGCTTCGGAGAACGGTGTTATCTCTATGCAGATGACGTCCAGATCTGTCACTCCTTCCCACCTGTCATTAAGGAGGCTGTCCAGACCTTGAACCGGCGCTTGGTTGCTGTGTCGGACTGGATGAGGGCTAACAAATTGAAATTGAATCCAGACAAGACAGAGGTTCTCCTGGTCAGTCGAAAGGCCGAACAGGGCAAAGGGTTGCAGCCTGTGTTGGATGGGGTTACACTCCCCCTGAAGGCGCAGGTTTGCAGTCTGGTAGTGATCCTGGATTCGTCGCTGAGCCTGGAACCCCAGGTTTCGGCGGTGGCCAGGGGAGCTTTTGCAAAACTAAGACTTGTGCACCAGCTGCACTCATTCCTTGGGAAGTCTGACTTGGCCACAGTAGCCCATGCTCTAGTTACATCCCTTTTAGATTACTGCAGCACTCTCTATGTGGGGCTGCCTTTGAAGACAGTTCGGAGACTTCAGTTAGTACAACGGTCGGCAGCCAGAGTACTAACTGGGGTGACATACAGGGAACATACTACCCCCCTGTTGTGTCAGCTCCACTGGCTGCCGATCCATCTTCGAGCCCAAATCAAAGTGTTGGTTTTGACCTATAAAGCTCTAAACGGTTCTGGCCCAGCTTACTTGTCCGAATGCATTCACCCCTACATCCCGCCTCAAAATCTAAGATCATCCAGGGAGGCCCTGCTCTCGCTTCCGCCAACAGCTCAAATGCACCTGGTGGGAACGAGGGACAGGGCCTTCACGGCGGTGGCTCCCCGACTATGGAACGCTCTTCCAACTGAAATAAGATCGGTCCCCTCCCTCCTGCCTTTCCATAAGAAATTAAAGGCATGGTTTTGGGACCAGGCTTTTGGGCAATAGATGTAGCAGCACTTTAAGGGACAAATTGTGATATGACTGTCGAGACTGGTTGTCATTGTTCAATTTTTGTATGGTTTTTAACTATGTATTGTTTTTATGATGTTTTAATGTGTGATTTTATTATTGTAATTTTGTAAATAGCCTCTAATGGGGCTTAATTGTAATGCCATCCTGAGTCCCCCTTCGGGGGTTGAGAAGTGACGGGATATAAATGTGAGAAATAATAATTATCTATTCCCCATTTTCTTTCTCATCCTCTGTCTAGCTCAGTGCTGTCCAACTTCTAACCGGCCAAGGGCCGGATTCCAGGTCACTGATGACCTAGGGGGCCGCCCAGCCCCGCCCCCGGCCCCGCCCCGGCCCCGCCCCCGGCTGCCGGGATGCTTTCGGAGAGAGGGAGGAGCCACGGGGCACCCCCTCCCTTCCAAGGCATCCTGGCCGCAGATGAAGCTGGCGGTTTTGCCGGCTTCAGCTGCTGCCGGGATGCCTTGGAAGGGAGAGGCGCCGCCGGGAACCCCTCCCTTGCAAAGCATCGCGGCAGCCTTGGAAGCCGGCGCGGCTTCAGCCGCTGCCACGATGCCTTGCAAGGGAGGGAGGCGCCGCGGGGGACCCCCCTCCCTTGCAAGGCATCGGTGCCGGCGAGAGAGGGAAGAAGAGGGCGGTGCAGGGAGGAGGAGCTAGCTCTCTTCCTCCTCCTTGTACCACCCCTTGTCCCTCTCTCACCGGCGCCAATGCGATCCGGTTTGCATCGGCGGCGCGGAGAGAGGGATGGAGGGGGCGGTGCAGGGAGGAGGAGCTGGCTCCCTTCCTCCTCCCTGCCCCGCCTCCCCCCCCCTAATGGCCGCCCTTTTTTAAAAAATATTTTAGAATTTTTTTAAAAAAATTAAAAATGGCGGCCGGGGGCATAGCGGGGGCCGTGTCCAACAGGCTGGGGGGGCCTGTACGGCCCCCGGGCCACCAGTTGGACAGCCCTGGTCTAGCTGAAGGTTCTCAGCAACATCAACGTTGGGGCATAATGAAGGGCAACTGAAGAAATACAGTCTTTCAGTCTGGTTTGGAGTGGCATGTCTTAAGTAAACGGCCTAATAAATCTTCAGCTGAGAAAAGACAGGCCTGTATTAGAATCATAGAATTGGAAGAGACCTCATGGGCCATTCAGTCCAACCCCCTGCCAAGAAGCAGGAAAATTGCATCCAGAGCTGATCTGGCTACGGTCGTCCATGCTCTGGTCACATCCCAAATAGATTACTGCAGCACACTCTATGTGGGGCTGCCTTTGAAGACAGTTCGGAAATTACAATTAGTCCAACGGGCGGCATCCAGATTATTAACTGGAGCTACATACAGGGAGCATACCACCCCCCTGTTGTGTCAGCTCCAATGGCTGCCTAGCCACTTCCGAGCTCAGTCCAAAGTGCTGGTTTTGACCTTTAAAGCTCTATACGGTTCTGGCTCAGCTCACTTGTCCGAACGCATCTGCTTCTACGTCCCACCTCATAATTTAAGATCATCCGGGGAGGCCCTGCTCTCGCTCCTGCCAACTTCTCAAATGCGGTTGGTGGGGATGAGAGAGAGGGCCTTCTCGGTGGTGGCGCCTCGTCTGTGGGACGCACTCCCAAGTGACATACGATTGACCACATCCCTCTTGGCATTCAGGAAAGGAGTGAAGTCCTGGCTGTGGGACCAGGCGTTTGCGCATTAGCACAATGCAGCACTTTGGACTGGATTTGTAAGGGCAAATTGATGAAAATGGCTCAATGCCCCTGTTATGGACAGAACACTGTTTTTAACTTAAGTGAATGTGTGTGATGTGTTAATGTTAATTGTATTTTAATGTATTTTAATGCCGAATGTTTTTGGTTTTTATATTGTATTTTACTGTGTGGGCATCAAATTGTGCCTTTTGTTAGGCCGCTCTGAGTCCCCCCTCGGGGGTTGAGAAGAGCGGGGTAGAAATGTTGGAAATAAATAAATAAAGCCTCCAAAGAAGGAGCCTCTACCACACTCCGGGGCAGAGAGTTCCACTGCTGAACAGCTCTCACGGTTAGGAAGTTCTTCCTAATGTTCAGGTGGAATCTCCTTTCCTGTAGTTTGAAGCCATTGTATCATACTGTAGTTGTGTGCTTGCCTACAACAGGCAAGATAACACCTGCCCCCCAGAATCTCTCACTGAGCATACATGATCAGCAAAATAGAAAGAGGGAAAATGGAAAGCAGTGAAGCCTGCGTCAAAAGCTTCGCCCAACATATTTTTTAAAACACACACAGATCTAGAAGCCTGGACATCACAATGTAAATGTCACGATGCACGGACTTGACCGGCCCCTTACTCACACACACAGAGACGGACTGAAGGCTAACTACTTTATTAGATATATAAAAACAGTTCAAAGGAAGTATTGTCCATGAAGATAGCAGAAGCAATCCAAAAGCTGTAGCAATGAAGAATACAGAAGCAACTTGGTAATATAATCCAAAAGGCTTGGCAAGGCTCCGCAAGCAATGCGGATTCAGGAACAAACAGGGTACAAGGTACAAGGCAAGGCTTGGTTCCGAGGAACCCACTTCGCTTCACGTCTACCCAGAAGAGACGTGGCCGAAGCACTGGGGATTGATTCCCACGGACCCTATACTTAATCCTTCGGCCGAGGTCCCCGACAATCTAGGCCTCGACGTCTCCAATCTCTGTTGTCGGACCTCGGCCTGTCTAGGCTGTGATACCACCCCCTTCTGCTGGACTCGATGCTTTGTCTCCTATCAAAGGTTCGACCTTGTCTCCCAGCACCTGGGTCTCTATCTTCATGAGAGCTCTCCTCCCTAGAAACTTCCCAGCCGCTCTCTTCCATGTTTTCATTATCTGAACCTTCCAACTGCACCTGGTTATCTATATCTTCATACGGTTCCGGCCAACCTTCATCCCATGCCAAACTTTCGGTGGGAGAAAGAGGCCCGGTGATGGGAAAGTCTTCTTCAGCTAACCCTTCCAAATCCTCTTCTGAATGTATCTCTGCTGGTGCAGGTGCAGGCCCTAATGCTAATGGAACCCCCGGTCCTGATCCCTGGCCCCCTGGCACAAACGAGAACTGCTGTGCTACAGTAAATCACAATAACAGAAGAGAGTGATAGGGAAAAACATAACCCCTGGACACATTATGGAAGAATCTTTTAAGCATTCTCTAGAATGTTTAAAATGATTTTGTTTACTTATGCAAGCCTTAACTGATCCAATTATTTCATTTCACACATGTATATCACTAGCTTTGAATAAAATGTTTGCAAAATGTGCTGAAGCTGAACTGCTCCTCTGTCTTCTGGTTCTGAAACCTATCCTCATTCCCTATTAATTTTGCCTCTGGTACCAGATTTTATGTTAAAGAAGGAATGCCCATAAATGCATTTACTTTCATCCTTAAGAATATCTGTTTACAACATAGGCTCAATGGCACTCTTTAGCAAAGGAAGAAAAAAGCAGCAACGAAGGGTGAGATGTTCTGTAAGGAAAATGGCCTGTGGATAAAAGGATTAAGAGGTTGCTTACCACCAACACACATTGATTTTTTTAAAATGTAGTCTCAACAGCTGCACTTTTTATAATTCCCAAAAGACAAGAATGGCATTATACCCACAAATATAGGTCCACCTTTATAATCAAATCAGATTTTTTTTAAAAAAAAAAGTTAAAAGTTTAGGACTTGAGTTTAGGGTATAATCTAGGTTTGGGTATAATCTATTCTGTTATTGCCAGTGTTTAGTCCTAGATCAGGGCTGCCCAACTGGCGTCCCGGGGGCCATATACGGCCCCCCAGCCCCTTCCCTATGGCCCCCTAAGTTTTTTACTAAAAAATAAAAATTGAAAAATAAAATACATAAATAAAAATACCTACTTCTGGGTTCGGAGCAAGTATCGCGAGAATACGCAATCCACACGGGATTTCGCTTTCAACGCGAGATCACGCCGGCGTTGACAGCGAAATCCCGTGTGGATTGTGTATTCTCACGATACTCTTCGGCTACTCTACTACTGGATCGTTGAGGCCCACAGACGCGATTAGGACTTTCTTTGACTCAGTCGGTCGTCGCTCTCTCGTCGTCCGGGTACTCCTGGATCCTGGGCGTTTGGAAAAGGTAGGCCGAAGTAGGGGGCTCCTCATCATTCCCT
This sequence comes from Anolis apletophallus, assembly GCA_030556195.1. Lineage (NCBI taxonomy): Eukaryota > Metazoa > Chordata > Lepidosauria > Squamata > Anolidae > Anolis > Anolis apletophallus. Next base: position 192,344,923 of record JARBWK010000001.1, on the reverse strand, counting down.
CCCCCCATCTCCCCTCATGTATTAAATATAAAATTAAATATATTTAAAGATGAAATAAGGGGAGATGGGATACATTAAAGTAAGGGGAGAGGGGAGGATGGAATTAAATATATTTAATATTAAATTAAAATAAGGGGAGAGGGCGCCGGGGGAGAGGGTGGAGAGGGGGCGGGGAGGGGGCGGGGGCAGACCTACAGTCCCCCAGGTCATCAGTGACCGGGAATCAGGCCCCTGGGCCGGTAGAAGTTGGACAGCCCTGTCCTATATCACTGATTCTCAAAGTGGGTGGTACCACCCCCTAGTGGGCGGTGAGGCGATCCAAGGGGGCAGTGGGAAGCTCAGGGGAATTTGGGGGCGGTAAACCCCTTTAAGGGGGCGGTGAATGATTGGGGGTTCTTTTTGCCAAGTTTGGCTCAATTCCATTGTTGGTGAAGTTCAAAATGCTCTTTGATTATAGGTGAACTATAAATCCCAGCAACTACCCAAATGAGAAGGGCTATTTTCTCAAAACTCCACCAGTGTTTAAATTTGGGCATATTGAGTATTTGTGCCAAATTTCATCCAAATCCATAGTTGTTTGGGTTCATAGTGCTCTCCAAATGTAGGTGAACTACATGTCCCCTAAATCACTGCCAATTCCTCCCAAACCCCTCCAATATTCTCTGTTGGTCATGTGGGTTCTCTTTGCCATGTTTGGTCCAGTTCTGTAATTTGTGGGGGTCTCAGTGGTCTGTGGAAGTCAGAGCTGAAGTGATCGAAGGTACTGCAAATCCCATCCTCCGTTGTCCATACTCCCCCAAACATATTGTTTTTGTGATTAATCACTATGCTTTAATTATATTCAATTTGTAGCAATGAAAATACATCCTGCATATTAGATATTTGCATGAGAATTCAAATTGACCTTGGGTTTTGGAGTTGTAGTTCACCTATATCCAGAGAGCACTGTGGACTCAAACAATGTTGGATCAGGACCAAACTTGGCATGAATACTCAATATGCCCAAATATGAACACAGATGGAGTTTGGGGAAAAAAGACCTTGACATTTGGGAGTTACAGTTTCTGGAATTTATAGTTAACACACAATCAAAGAGCATCCGGAACTCTTGCAACAATGGAATTGAACCAAACTTGGCATATTGAACTCTCATTACCAACAGAAAGTACTGAAAGGGCTTGCTTGGGAATTGACCTTGAGTTTGGAGGTTGTAGTTCACCTACACCCAGAGAGCACTGTGGACTCAAACAATGTTATGTTATGTTGTTGTTTGTTTTCTATCCAGAATCACAATGTTGGAAGGAGGCTCACCACTTTAAGGGAAAACTTTGGCCCTCTGGGTGCTTTGGACTTCAACTCCCACCATTCCTAACAGCCTGAAGCCCTTTCCTGCTTAAGTTGCTGGGGGGGGGGGAGGAAAAGGGCCTGAGGCTGCTAGGAATGGTGGGAGTTGGGAGTCCAAAACACCTGGAAGGTCCCAGTTTGCCCAAGCCAGTTTTCGACAGAGACCTCTTCCTCCCCCTTCGCACCCTTTCTTCCCCCTCCTGCCAAACACTTACTTTTTCTTCTACACTGCCGCTTCTGCCGCCATATTGATCCAAGGGGGCAGCGTGAGCGTGTTCAGGAGGGGGGGAGTAAGACGTGACCCATGTGAGGGCTACTGTGCAGACTCGCCCCAGAGCGAAGCGAGCAGAGCGAGGCTGGGAAGAAGGGAGCCCGAGTGGAGAAGAAAAAGTGTTCGGCAGGAGGGGGAAGAAAGGGTATTGGAGGCTCCAATTTCCCACGGCACACCTGATGATCGCTCACGGCACACTAGTGTGCCACGGCACACTGGTTGGGAAACACTGTCCTAGACTATCAATGGTGCAGTCGTCAGTGTGTTTAGGGGGCTCTGAAGCATATGCTCTCTGTCATGTCTCTTCTTGAGCTCTGACTCCCAAACAGCCGCTGGTGTGAATATGTGTGTGTTGCACTTGTACACCCTTGCAAGAGCCAAAGAAATCAAAAACAGGATGTAGGAGGCCTGGCAAAAGACAGAGAAAATGACATGTCCCCATGAGATGTTATTAACGGCAGTATCTATTGCCTATGCAAAAATATACCGTATTTTTCGCTCCATAAGACGCACCTGCTGATAAGATGCACCTAGATTTTAGAGGAGGAAAATAGGAAAAAAAATATTTTCGCTCCCCCTCTAAAATCTAGGTAAGTCTTATCAGCAGGTGCGTCTTCTCAGAGGGCTCGCTGGTTCGCTCGCCCTCTGCCTCCTTTTCCTTCCCCCACCCTTTCCTTGAGGAAGAAAAGGTGGGGAAGGAAAGGAGGCAGAGGGCGGAGCGAACCGCGTCGCGTCAGCTCTGACGCGACGCGGTTCCCGCCCTCTGCCTCCTTTTCCTTCCTCCGCCCTTTCCTTGAGGGGCGGGGGAAGGAAAAGGAGGCAGAGGGAGAGGCGAATCACAGTCCGCGCTGTCAGCTGTGACGCGACGCGGCTCGCCTCCTCTTCTTTTCCTTCCCTCCGCCCTTTCCTTGAGGGCGGGGGAAGGAAAAGGAGGCAGAGGGAGAGCCGAACCGCGTTGCGTCAGCTGTGACGCGACGCGGTTCGCTCCGCCTCCGCCTCCTTTTCCTTCCCTCCGCCCTTTCCTTGAGGGGCGGGGAAGGAAAAGGAGGCAGAGGGGGCGAACCGCGTTGCGTCAGCTGTGACGCAGCGGTTCGCTCCCGCCCTGCCTCCTTTTCCTTCCCTCCGCCCTTTCCTCGAGGGAAGCAAAGGTGGGGGAAGGAAAAGGAGGCAGAGGGGCGAGCGAACCAGCGTCCCTCCGCCGCCGCAACGGACCACAGAAGAGGAGAGGCAGCGACAGGGTAAGTATATCGGCGCCCTCCCTCTGCTCCAGCTCCCCCGGCCTGCGTCTTCGCTCCATCAGACGCAGCTGATTTTTCATCCCACTTTGGGAGGAAAAAACTGCGTCTTATGGTGCGAAAAATACGGTATATAAATTACCCCATATCCAAGTCTCCTATAAGCATCAATATTGTTCACATGGTTCACACATTGTAACATTCAACATATGGAATGAAATAAAAACAACTGTGCCCCTAGAGAGGAAAGCCTTATTTTGTTTCATATTTGCTCAATTCCCTTAAAGAAATAGGGCAGCCTCCTTTAAAAAAAACTCACAAATAAATTCTATCACAAATAAATAATTGTGCCTGTCAGTAATACGAGGAGAGGTACCATATGTTCCTGCTAGATTAACCCAAGCATAGTCTCATTTGCCTCATTCAAGCGATTGCTGAGAAGCATACACACAAATATTAAAACATACACTGAAGTGAGAGGCATTCAAAAACCATATGCAAATGCTTTGGTACTTTGCTGGGGAAATGAAAAGTTATGTCAAGAACCTCATACTTTCAAGCTATCTGGAACAACTTGGACGGAGATCTCATCATCCTAATCCTCGTTGTTGTTGTTCTGTCTTTTCCCCAGTTTGGGAATCAAGGCGGCTTTATTGTGTTGATGCGCGCCTTCAAGTTGCTTCCAACTTATGGCAACCCTAAGGCGAACCTATCATGGGATTTTCTTGGCAAAATAAGATCTAGGAAACTACAGATCAGCTTGACCTCAATACCAAGAAAAATATCAGAATGGATTATACAGAAATAATGCAAATCAAGATGCCACCTACAAGTATTTTGATGACAATGCAGCGATCAGTAGGAGCCAGCATGGGTTTATCCCAGGGGTGGGCAAACTGCGGCCCGGGGGCCGGATGCGGCCCTTTGGCTGATTCTATCCGGCCCGCCTAAGGGCCTCTGGCTTGCCTCCCCTGCCTGGCCTCTGTATAAAAATCTCAGAGAAGGGGACTATAAGGAAGCATTATTTTATTTTAGTGGTTTTATTATTATTGTATAATAATTTTATAACAATAATAAAATATAATAAATAATATAATATGTTATATGATATATTATAATTTCAATATATTATGTTTATATATATATACTATAATATAATAATTATGTTATTAAGACTAATAATATATGAATATTCCTTGATATACTAATATGTTAATATTAATGGGTTTATCCAAAACAAATCTTGCAAAATGAATGTTATGTCTTGTTTTGATCAGGTCACTGGTTTAACAGATGGTAGGAATGCTGTGCATGACATTTATATGGATTTCAGCAAAGCATTTGATAAGGTCCCCCATAGTATTTTAATTAGCAAATGGATTAAATCTGTAATAGATGGGAACACTGTCAGATGGATCTATAATTGGTTGAAAAACCATGTTCAAATAGTAATCTCTGACGAGGACATTATCTTCCAGATTCCTGACCTTTAGACAAGCTGGCTGAAGTCAATCAACTGGACCAGTGTTTCCCAACCTTTTTTGAGCCGCGGCACACTTTTTACATTTGCAAAATCCTGGGGCACACCACCAACTAAAATGAAACAAAATGACACTCTAACACAATAATTCATATAGTTAATATGTTTTTAAAATGTATTTATACACTCAGTGTGAAACCTGGGCCTGTTTCAATGAACTCAACATAGATATCCTGGCAGGAATGGCAGGAAGACACAAACTTCCCACACAGAACTCCCATAACCAAGAGAAAATGCTATAAGGGTTTGGTGGGCATTGACCTTGAGTTTTGGAGTTGTAGTTCACCTATATCCAGAGGGCACTGTGGACTCAAACAATGTTGGATCAGGACCAAACTTGGCATGAATACTCAATATGCCCAAATCTGAAGACAGATGGAGTTCAAGGGAAATAGACCTTGACATTTGGGAGTTGTAGTTGCTGGGATTTATAGTTCCCCTACAATCAAAGAGCATTCTGAACCCCACCAATGATAGAACTGGGCCAAACTTCCCACACACAACCCCCAGGAGGCAAGAGGAGGTCTCTACTTGGGGAAAGGGAGGCGGGCCTTCCCAATGCATGGAGAGGGAGAGACCAAGTAGACAACGGGTGGGGAGGGGGGTGTTTGTAATTTTGTGCCTTTATCGAGGTAGGTTTCTTAGGGTTTTTATACTTCAACACACTAGAGTCTCCCCCCACCCTTCCTAGAGGTTCATATTTCCCACGGCACACCTGATGATCGCTCACGGCACACTAGTGTGCCCCGGCACACTGGTTGAGAAACACTGAACTGGACAACCAAAGTGTAGGAATCGGTGTTTCAGAATATTATTGTTACATAAGGAGCTAAAAATTGAATTTATGAATTGCAGGCGAACTAAATAAATAAAAAGAATAAAAACCATCAACATTAATTTTTTAAAAAAAATATCATTTGGACTGTTCTACTCCATTATTGTAGACGGAGATCCTGTGGCTGGGTTGTGCGGGTGCGGGTGAGATCCAGGTTCCAACCCTGGACGGTGTGACACTTTGTCCGTCGTCATCCGTTAAGAGTCTTGGAGTTACACTGGACTCTCAAGTGACGATGGAGAAACACATCTCCGTCGTCAGTGGGGTAGCCTTCTACCATTTCCGGCAGGCGAGGAAGCTGGCTCGCTACCTGTCCCGCCACGACCTAGCCACAGTGGTCCAAGCCACGGTCATCTCAAGATTGGACTACTGTAACGCTCTCTACATCGGCCTTCCCTTGTCAGTGATCCGGAAGCTGAGGCTAGTGCAGAACGCGGCAGCTCGGCTGCTGGCTGGTTTACCATCCTCCTGCCACATCATTCCTGTCCTGCGTGAACTGCACTGGCTTCCGATTGAGCACCGGATCACCTTCAAGGTGCTGGTTTTAACCTTTAAGGCCTTAAATGGTCTGGGGCCAGTGTACCTAAGGGACCGCCTCGCCCCTTACTGTCCCACAAGACCACTGCGTTCAGAGTCTCTAAACCTTCTTATGGTCCCGAGTGTTAAAACCCTCCACCTGACCTCAACACGGAGGAGAGCCTTTAGTGCCATCGCTCCAATTCTTTGGAATGCTCTCCCCCCCCCCCCCCGAGGTCTGTGCACTCTCCAACTTGCTAGCCTTCAGGAAAGCCTGCAAAACATTGCTATTTGAGCAGGCATTTGGCTAATCAACTTTACCTGTCAGCTCCGGCAAGGGGGGTCTAATGAACCACACTCACTCCAACGATGCTGAAGGATAAGTAGTTTAATAGGTCCTTAATCCAGGGCAAGCAAAGATAGACTAACTTTTTCCCGCACAAGAGTCTCTTCAAAAGCCCTCCCCGGCCCGCCCCCCTGCTGGGCCCCTCCTTCCTCAGGGATGACCATCCGGCTCTCCGAGCATCAAAGTTCAGGAAAGGTGCCTGGCACATCAAAGGGCGGTTCCAGTTCAAAGCCCGCCAGATGCTGCTCTTATCTGATGGCGCACGAGGTTTGGTCCGTTAGGGCAACAAACGGATCAAGCGGCGCTGACATTACCTCTAGGCCAGGAGTATCTACTGGGTGCTTTGTCTAATTGTCTGACTTTAATCTGGGGCAAACCCAGATGCTTTTTAATGTGTTTTTACTGTATTTGCATTATATTGTGTTTTAGTATATGTAAGTCGCCCCGAGCCAGCTGGGAGTGGCGATGAACAAGTTGAAATTAATAAATAATAAATAAATAAATAAATTGTGCCAAGCACTTAATCCCATTTCAAAAAAAACAAACCAAAAAAGCCTAAGCCTGGGATTGCAATGGTATGAGATACTATACATTTACTATCTTACAGAAATATCTACATGTAACACAGCTTTTAGAAACTATACGGGGTGGGTAATTTCTCATGCATTTTATTTATCATTCTGAATGAATACATTCCTTAACCCATTGCTTCCATGAAAATTAAATAAGTGAAAGTTCATTTTTTTCTGACTCTTTTATTTCTTCCCCCCTCAGACCTTCACATCTCTGTTCTTGGATCATTCCAAGGAGAACAAGTTCACCTAAGGAAGGAGAAAGGTGGTTCAGAAAAGATGGAAGACTCAGAGCCAAATAACATCTTTTAGGTGGTTGCACACATATTGCCCTACACAGGCTTCACTACAGCAGCATCCTCAGTCGTGATTCTAACTATTAAGTAATGTCAGATTACCACTGTATCCACAGCTCTCTGTCACTGTAAGCTCATATTTGGTCTTGAAACTGACATGCTTCAGTGATCCCCAACTGCATATGTTGTGGCATAGACATAACTTCATGCAGGGCTGAATGAACAAATACCTCTAAATTTGTGTGCATTTTGTACATTGATTCTCCTAACATCATCTCTGAGCTGTCTTGTTCTGAGATTCACCCAATGCTTTAGTTAAGCCCACATCAAACTTCATATTTTCTGAAATCAGTAGTTTTTCTACACTGCATGTACATCACAACTATGTGGTCATATTATTTCATAGCCTGGGCAATCATGGTTCTAAATCAGGCGTGGGCAATTGCCGGCACTCCAGGTGTTTTGGACTTCAAATCCTAGAAATCCTAACAGCTGGTAAACTGGCTAGGATTTCTGGGAGTTGAAGTCCAAAACCCCTGCCCACGCCTGTTCTAAATGGTTCTAAAGTACTTACAAAACTAAAGTTCTGGTGGTGAACACTAGGTGGCGCTGGTGCTTTGCTTCTGTAGTGTTGCTAAAGTTCTGGTTGTGAACATTTAAGAACTCTAACAAAACTATCAAAATTTTGTTATAAATGGCAGTTCTTAATTGGTACTGTCATAAAAATTGCCAATAATGAAAAAATAATGACATTTTGAAAGTTTTGTTAGAGTTCTGAAATGTTCACCACAAGAACTTTAGCAACACTGTAGAAGCAAAGCACCAGCGCCACCTAGTGTTCACCACCAGAACTTTAGTTTTGTAAGTACTTTAGAACCATTTTGATCCATTATTGACCAGGCCTTATATATATAGAGAGAGGGAGGGAGTCTTACGTCCATTTGTTAGTCTTAATTAGAGTCAATGCAATCACAAATTCCATTTCTTGGAGTAATGGCAGTTAAAACATAATAATAGTCTAATCACTGTGTAGTGTGCAAGGGCCTTTAGACAACTATGAGAGAAAATAGCAGTGTTTCACAGGATAATGAACTGTAAAGGAGAAATCAGGAACAAAACTTCTCTTGACTAGTTTAACTTTAGGAGTATACAAAATAAATGCAATTTTCCTTGTTTTTAGATCCCTGGTATAAACATGTTCAACCGCTGCAAAAAAAATTCCTCATTTGGGTTTTTAAAATATATATATATATTGTGTAAAATAGGGAGTGCACAGAAAGTATTATATCTTCTGAATAAGGCACTGTCTAAAAAACCATCACTACCACACTGTTTTGTGGTAATTACATTTTCCTTTTAAAATATTAAAAATGGGCAAAAACTCTGGTAAAACTTCTGATTTATGGGCAATTTTTGCATGTAAGACCCAAGTGCGCTAAGATTTACATTTCAAATCCTCAGGCAAATGTAGGTGGCTGGCCCTAAGTGTGAGAGTATTTCATTTCTATATTTATACCCCAGCACACGTGCACACACAGTTTACTCTTCACACTGCAGTAGGTTGCGTGTGTCACTCATTACTTCTGGTTGAAATAACCGTCGAGGGGGTCAGTCCACCTGAAAATTGCTCTCCAAAGATCTAAATGAAACAGATGGGCATTGATGGTGTTTTCAAGGAAATTAATCAGCCTGGACCAGCAGCGATGCCAGAAGCTCCATAGGCCCAATCGAGCCTAATGAATTCTGAGCTCTCTGTCTTAATAGCTCCTGACAAGACTAATTTACTCATGTAAGTGATTAGAGGGGGAATTATCTCTTTAATTGTTGCTTAACACTTATCTAGGTATCATGTTTAGTAAGAGGGAGACAGTTAAATTCAGCACAGGTAAAAAGAAGGATTTAATGGCAAAAGGAATAGAGGCTGGGGAGGAAGAAAATTGTCTAGTCAACACAACTAAGTTAAAGGGGATGGGGAAAGGCTAAAGGTTGTGAAGGGGCACAAGCTGGATTTTTTCTGCACTGCATTTATTTATTTATTTATTTATTATTTCGCATTTGTCTGTCGCCCCCAACGGCTCGGGGCGACTTACAACAGTTCGTAAAATACAATTGTCAGATAACTCATAAACCACAGTAATACCATTAAGATGGAATTACAATTAGAACAGTTGAAGCAACAAATGGAGTCGCAGTGGGCTGACAGATAGGCGGTGTGAGCTGCAGTCTAGCTAACCCCGAAGGCTTGTTGGAACAGCAATGTCTTGACTGCTCTCCTGAACGGGAGGAGGCCCTGGGTGGCACGGATGCCGGCGGGCAGTGCGTTCCACATGGTAGGGGCTGCAACAGAGAAAGCCCGGCGGCGGGTTGCGGACAGATGGTAGGTCCTCACATTTGGGATGACCAGGAGGTTTAGCTCTTCGGAGCGCAGTGATCTGGTGGGATGATATGGGACAAGGCGGTCCCGCAGGTACACTGGCCCCAGACCATGTAAGGCCTTAAAAGTCAGGACTAACACTTTGAAGGCAATCCGGCATTCAATTGGGAGCCAGTGCAGTTCGCGCAGGATTGGCGTGATGTGGTGGCCAATCGGGACCCCTGCCAGGAGTCGCGCTGCAGCGTTCTGCACCAGCTTGAGTCTCCGGATTACCGACAGAGGAAGGCCAATGTAAAGAGCATTACAGTAGTCCAGCCTCGAGATGACCGTGGCTTGGATCACTGTGGCTACGTAGCGCCGGGACAAATAGGGGGCCAGCTTCCTCGCCTGGCAAAGATGGAAAAATGCTACCCTGCTGACGCTGGAGACGTGGGCCTCCATCGACAACAGGGGGTCCAAGGTTACTCCTAAGCTCTTAACAGAGGGCGACGGACATAATGTCACGCCGTCCAGGGTTGGAAGCTGAACATCCCTACAGCCCGGAGGACCCAGCCACAGGATCTCCGACTTTGCCAGATTCACCTTCAACCTACTGGCTCGCAGCCATCCAGTGGCTGCAATTCTGCTCAAGGGCAAATGGAAATTTTCAAAAATCTGACCTCCCTTCCCCATAAATTCAGTCTCACTGTTCTTTGCAGCCCTCATTACTAGGCCTGGTTAGGTTCGTCGGAATTCTCCAAAAGTCGTATTAAATTTAGATGTAATTTACTTCTTGTTCTGGCACAGCAGTGCCAACAGGGCTCTGTTTTTCATTTGTTGCACTGCAAGTTTGCATGTATCTTGTAGGTGACTTTCTTAGTTTGCATTTACAGGCCCAGAGGGCTGCCAATCAATCTAGAGCTGCAGACCCGCCCCTATTCCTAGGATTTGGGAGGGAAAGAGGATGTTTTTCCTCAGTCTTAACAGCTACTCTACAGGAGAGGACGTGATTTAAGGCTGCCTGTTCTTTCCTACTTGGAAAAGGCTTTAAATCTTACCACTTTGCTGGGGTAACAGATCCAGCTTTGCTGGGATAACAGATCCAGCCTTGCTGGTGCAACAGATCACAGCTTTGCTGGGGTAAAGGAACAGCTTCACAATTCTTTGTGAAGAAGGGATCACCTGCAATCCCACAACCTGGCTAATTGAAGGAAACCTTGCATGGTACAGGACGTCTGGCTATCCATAACGCAGCTTGGAGTCGGAAGAAGGGTCCTCATGCCAGCAAGGTAAAGAAAGATTGCCCAAGGGAAGGGTCATAGGTTTTTCCCCAAAAGAGAAGACCAGTTTGCCGGCCCTGTTGCTGCAGACTGAGAAAGTCACCAGTTTGTTAAGAAGCCTTCCAGTTTGTTAAGAACCCTCCCAGTTTGTTAAGAAGCCTTCCAGTTTGTTAAGCCCAAATAAAGAACTGTGTTATACTTATTTTAAGCTTCAAAGGACCTTTATTATTGGGGAAAACTAAGGGACCTTTCCAGCTGAGGCACCCCGACGTCCCGTTGGGCATACAGAGGTCACGTCCAAGAAATAGCCATTCTACAGGCCCAGCGTGTGACAGCACACTTCTGAACCGTTTTTTAAGAGCTTTAAGCAATCCGGAAGTGAATCTTGAAGTGAATTTTCGGAAAGGATTCGGAAGCCCATGCCTTCCCTCCGGATCTGAAAGGCCCCATTCAGATCCGGAGGGAACACCTGGGCCTTCAAACCCAGTATGAAAGCCCAGGCCTCCCCTTCGACTTCTGAAGGGGGCCGTTCAGAAGCGGAGGGAAGACCTGGGCTTTTAAACTGTGCTGCTGCCCTTAATATCAGACGGAGGATGATTGACACCGTTAGGCAACAATATCCTGTCTCTTAAAATATATTTTTATACTGATTTCTGTATACTGATTTCTGTTTACTGGGGAGTTGTCCTTCTCCTCTTATGGCGTTTGTGCCCGCTTTGTGCTGGTCTGTGACCGTAATAAAGTTTTGATTTTGAACTGGGTTATTACGCCGCCAGTGGTCGCCACGACTCCTCCAACTAAACTTACTGTATGTTCCAGGCCCCAGGGAAGTACGTCTCGAGAGCACAAGACGCAGGACCTTCTCCATCTCTGCCCCTGTCTTGTGGAACTCCTTGCCTCCCCACTTGAGGGCCATGCGTACCTGCGACCCTTTGCTCAGGCACTCAAGACCTGGCTTTTTAGCAGAGCTTTTAATGTCTAATGCAGTCTATTTGGCATTGTGTATTTTTTAATGCAATTGTTTTATGTAAATCGCCTGGAGCATTTGCCTGGAGCATTTTCCTGGAGGGCAATTAACAAATGAGAAACTCATGATGATGATGATGATGATGATGATGATGATGATGATGATGATTTCAAATGGGGCTTTCAAACCCGGTTATTTCAAACCCGGTTATTATTGATGCCATTCTGAAATTTCGGAATTAATTCGGAAGTCTACCAGAATTGAACCGCCAGCGCCCCCTACATCCAAAACGAGTTTTGAACCATTCTTTTCTTGTTCAGCCAGGACTACTAATTACCATATATACACATGTATAAGTTAACAATGTATAAGTCATGGGCAATTTTAGAGGTCACAATAATGGATTTTAATATGCCCCATGGATATGTCGAGGGTTATTCTGTAGACAGAGATAAACCCCAATATTGCTTCAGGGGATCAGCTGCCCCTGCCTTACCACACAATTTTACCACCCAGAAATAGCATTGTGGCAGAACAGAGTGAATTTGTGCTTCTTTTACATTCTCCTGGGATTGACTAAGTTTTTGCCTTTCACCACTCTAATCAGAGAAGAAAATGATTCCTTTAAAAAAAGAGTCACTGGAAGACCCACCTGAAATATACGTATTCCTATGATTCCGGGATTAGATCCAACGGTCCCCTCCAACTACCGCCCGGTTTCGAATTTATCGTTCCTGGGCAAGGTAATTGAGAAGGCGGCAATGGAGCCGTTGCAGTCCTTCCTAGATGACGCAGCTTGGCTAGACCCCTTCCAGTCCGGCTTCCGTCCGGGGCATGGGACGGAGACGGTCCTGGTCTCCATCTCGGATGAGTTGCGCTGCCAGCTGGATCAGGGCGGATCGGTGCTGCTCGTGTTATTAGACCTCACAGCGGCGTTTGATACAGTCGATTATGATCTATTGACACACCGCCTTGCCAGGGCCGGAGTTAGGGGGACAGCCCTTAGTTGGGTGACCTCCTTCCTCTGGAACCGGCTACAATGAGTGAGGAGGGGCAAAGATGTCTCTGGGGGTTCCCCGCTTCTTTGTGGGGTTCCTCAGGGGGCTATTCTCTCCCCCCTCTTATTTAACATCTATATGCGACCACTTGCCCAGCTGGCGCGTAGTTTTGGGCTGGTGTGCCATCAGTACGCTGATGACACCCAGCTTATCTTGAAGATGGAGGGCAGCCTTGAATCCGTACCCGATAATTTCCATCGTTGCCTTGAGGCCGTCACTGGATGGCTGCGAGCCAGTAGGTTGAAGGTGAATCCGGCAAAGACGGAGATCCTGTGGCTGGGTCCTCCGGGCTGTAGGGATGTTCAGCTTCCAACCCTGGACGGCGTGACATTATGTCCGTCGCCCTCTGTTAAGAGCTTAGGAGTAACCTTGGACCCCCTGTTGTCGATGGAGGCCCACGTCTCCAGCGTCAGCAGGGTAGCATTTTTCCATCTTCGCCAGGCGAGGAAGCTGGCCCCCTATTTGTCCCGGCGTGACTTAGCCACAGTGATCCAAGCCACGGTCATCTCGAGGCTGGACTACTGTAACGCTCTTTACATTGGCCTTCCTCTGTCGGTAATCCGGAGACTCAAGCTGGTGCAGAACGCTGCAGTGCGACTCCTGGCAGGGGTCCCGATTGGCCACCACATCACGCCAATCCTGCGCGAACTGCACTGGCTCCCAATTGAATGCCAGATTGCCTTCAAAGTGTTAGTCCTGACTTTTAAGGCCTTACATGGTCTGGGGCCAGTGTACCTGCGGGACCGCCTTGTCCCATATCATCCCACCAGATCACTGCGCTCCGAAGAGCTAAACCTCCTGGTCATCCCAAATGTGAGGACCTACCATCTGTCCGCAACCCGCCGCCGGGCTTTCTCTGTTGCAGCCCCTACCATGTGGAACGCACTGCCCGCTGGCATCCGTGCCACCCAGAGCCTCCTCCCGTTCAGGAGAGCAGTTAAGACATTGCTGTTCCAACAAGCCTTCAGAGTTAGCTAAACTTTAGCTCACACCGCCTAGCTGTTAGCCCACTGCGACTCCATTTGTTGCTCCAACTGTTCTAATTGTAATTCCATCTTAATGGTATTACTGTGAGTTATTATGAGTTATCTGACAATTGTATTTTACAAACTGTTGTAAGTCGCCCCGAGCCATTGGGGGGGGGGGGGACAGACAAATGCGAAATAATAAATAAATAAATAAATAATAAAAGAGAACCATATGGAGATATTACATAGGTGGAATATTACCCCAACAACTCTAGCGAAATACAGTCAGAGACAAGATTCAAGGCGTTCGAAATGTAGAAAAGAAGAAGGGAATTTATATCATATGTGGTGGGGCTGTCGGAGAGTAAAGAAATTCTGGATGAAAACATATAGAGAAATCCAGATAAGTCTGGGTATAAAGTTTGAAATGAGGCCAGAGTACCTACTGTTGGGATTGTCAGATTTTAAACTGGAAAGGAACCTAGAAAAACTGTTTATATATCTTATCGCAGCTACTAGATTAACCTTGGCAAGACGTTGGAGGGAGAAGGAAATACCCACCCTGGATGATTCGAGGATGAAAATTATGGAAATTATAAAAATGGACTGCCTAACAACATCGCTAAGAAATAATGTGAACTTGAAAAAAACGGATTGGGCACCGGTTATAGACTATCTGAAGAAGAATGAGATCAACTGGATAATGAATATATCAAGACAAGAAACATATTTTAGATATGTTAATCATTGTTCCTCTTTATTACTACCCGAAAGTTAGACACTTCTTGTAAGAGAAAGACTGAATTTCTAAGATATTTGGTTGGGAAAAGGCTACCTTGATGTATTGCAAAACTACTGGAATCCACGCTAAGACTCTTTCTGCTCTTTCCTTTTTCTGTCCCTCTCCCCTCTTCCCCCCTCCCTTTTCCCCATCCCTTTGCCCTTTGCCTCTTTCCTGCCCCCTCTCTTTTTCCCTTTTCTACCTTCCTGTTTTAATACTCATGTTTTGTTTTGTTTTATTTGTGGAAAAAGCTAATAAAAACTATATTTTTTTTAAAAAAAGAGTCACATTGACCTATGGATAGATAGGTTGGAGAGATAGAACAGCGGTAACAACCACTGTGCTGGCAATCTGAAGGTTGCTTGTTCGAATCCCTGGCTGGTCTGGACACCCAACTGTGAGCCCTGTCCACTGTTCACCCAACAGTTCAAAAACAGCTCAGCTGTGATTAGATAAAACTGGGAACCGCCAAGCGGGGAAGGATTTTTACAAAGAAGGACTTACAACGCCTAAATAAAAAGTAAAATCAGCTGTCGGAAGGTGGAATGAGGAAAAACAGAGGCTCTCCATCATGAGGATGAAGCCACAGCACCACCTTGTGAGGTAATGACGCAATCACATCCTATGACGCACCCTGTGACGCAGCCTGAAGAAAAATCATTCTAAAAATTGTACTTGTTATATGTTGTATGTAATTGTATGTGGAACCGGCAGGGACTGTCTGCCGTATGTGTGATGTAATCCGCTCTGAGTCCCCTTCGGGGTGAGAAGAGCAGAATATAAATAAAGTGTATTATTATTATTATTATTATTTTTAGTCAACCCAGGTTTTTTGGATTGATTTATTTTTACCAAAAATTACTAAACTTGACTTAGAAAATGGCATTTTCCCCCAATAAACATGTCATTATCCTACACCAGAAGATAATTTAATGAAAAAGGACATGACAGAAGGCAAACACTGCAAATTAAGAGTGAAAGCAGAAGTTCCTCAAAAAGGCCCTCAACTGTTTAGTCTTAAAGCAACCAGGTCTGACTAGCTACATCCTATCATTATTTCAGGACGAGACCACATTAGTGAACAAAAATGATGCCAAATGTGTAGCTGTCGAGTTATACAGAGGCTCACTATGTTGTCATTCTCTGTTGTCATCATCTGGATACCAATCGTCAACAGTTGAGATGACAGATTCTTCCCTCTCCTCAGTGGGCAAACAATTACGAAGCAGAGAAAACATTCACGCGACATAGTCAGACAAAATGCTATCAAGCATCCTGTTACATTGCCATTAGCACCCAATAGCTTTTTATTGGTGGTCATTGACTTGTTGACGCAATATATATCAGGGCTGTCCAACTGGTGGCCCGGGGGCCGTATATGGCCCCCAGCCCCTTCCCTGCGGCCCCCTAAGCTTTTTAATAATAAATAAAATAAATAATATTTTTAAACATTACCCACTTCCGGGTTCCAGAGCAAGTATCGCGAGACTACAGAAGCCACATGGGATTTTGCTCTCAACGCGAGATCACGCCTGCGTTGAGAGCGAAATCCCGTGTGGCTTCCGTAGTCTCGCGATACTTCTGTTGCCGAAATCTCGGCTACTTAATCCCTGCGGCCCACACAGACGCGATTTGGACCTTCTCGGCTGCTGCCTCGGTCGGTCGTCGCCTCTGCTCGTGGTCCGGCTACTCCTGGATCCTGCGCGTTTGGGAAGGTAGGCTAACCTTTATGTTATTATTATGTAATTGTGTATGGATGCCCCTTATGAATTCCCGCCCTGCATTTCCCCTTAGTAAAAGATTATATTTGATTGTATGGATGCCCCTTATGTATTCCCTCCCTGCATTTCCCCTTAGTAAAAGATTATATTTGATTGTAT
Source organism: Anolis apletophallus (assembly GCA_030556195.1). Taxonomy (NCBI): domain Eukaryota; kingdom Metazoa; phylum Chordata; class Lepidosauria; order Squamata; family Anolidae; genus Anolis; species Anolis apletophallus. Next base: position 192,328,681 of record JARBWK010000001.1, on the reverse strand, counting down.
GGATGCCCCTTATGAATTCCCCGCCTGCATTTCCCCTTAGTAAAAGATTATATTTGATTGTATGGATGCCCCTTATGAATTCCCTCCCTGCATTTCCCCTTAGTAAAAGATTATATTTGATTGTATGGATGCCCTTATGAATTCCCGCCCTGCATTTCCCCTTAGTAAAAGATTATATTTGATTGTATGGATGCCCCTTATGTATTCCCTCCCTGCATTTCCCCTTAGTAAAAGATTATATTTGATTGTATGGATGCCCCTTATGAATTCCCGCCCTGCATTTCCCCTTAGTAAAAGATTATATTTGATTGTATGGATGCCTCTTATGAATTGTAAGTAAATTGGTGCCGGGGGAGGGGCGGGGCGGGGGCCGAGCTGGGGCGGGGGTGGAGCTGGGGAGGGTGGAGCCGGGGAGGGGTGGAGCCGGGGTGGGGGCGGAGCCGGGGGGGGCAGACTCTTCGGCCCCCCAGGTCATCAGTGACCGGAATTCAGGCCCCTGGGCCGGTAGAAGTTGGACAGCCCTGATATATATCATGGTTCACAGGAAGAAACCTGAGAACGAATCGATCCACACGTACACCTCAGAATCATCAGCCCTGTACAAGTCCGCAATTTCTTAACCATATTAAATGACAATTATATTTTAGGTATTTTAAGAGTGTGGGGTGGAGCACTGTGCCGATTGACAGCATAGGTAGTTTTGAGACATTAAAAATTCAACAATCAGGAATCCAGCCAGTCTAAAAGACCTTGTTATGCACACTTCCCCAAGCACTGACCAGTTGCAGGGGAGCGTTATGCTTTCATTTTTGGCATATGACATTTTCACAACATACAAGCAGAAGCTAGGAGTGCATACATTTCCACGGTGCAACATATCCAATACCCAGAAAATCTCAAGGGAAAACAACCTCCATCTCCTAGAGTATTTTCTGCCATGTTTCAGCTGTCTGTGAGTCCTCCAAATTAGGTCTATGGGGCCAAATACCCCACCCCCATCCATGGGGATAAACAGTAACTCATGTAATTCTAATTATGTTCAAAATTTGATTTAAAAGAACAGAAAATTGTTGGATTTAGAGAAAATCTGTTACTGATAACCAGCTCAATGTTTGCATTTTCTCAGAAGGGTCTCCTAAATGTCCATTTATAATGGAGGCCTATCAAGCTCTTGTGGATGGGTCACAAGACAGTACATGTACATAAACCAGCAGGGCTTAACCATATAGGATTGCTACCCAGGACTCACCTAATCATTGCAATATCACAGTGCTCTCTCTTGTGAGTGGATTTTGTCCTTAGGATGCCCATTAAAGAACACCTTTCTTAATTCACTGACAAGTTATCAGTCTGTCAAACGTTGACGTGTTTGGCCAAGGGCACAAGTATGGTCCCACCCCCCACCCCCAAATCATACACACAAATTCTTGTCAGCCTACTCACTGGTAACTGATGCAATTGAATGTGGAGGATCTCATACATGCCTGTTGTATTTTAGGATAACATAAAGAAAGCAGATATGGCCTAAATCAGGGGTGCTCACACTTTTTCAGCATGCGAGCTACTTATACAACAACCAAGTCAAAATGATCTACCTACCCACTACTCAGAGAGCCATAAAAGCAAAATATTTGGAAATTCCTAGAATAGGAGGAGACCTCCAAGGGCCATCCAGTCCAACCTCTTTCTGCCATAAGGGAAAAACACAATCAAAGCATTCCTCACAGATGGCCATGTAGCCTCTGATAATAATAATAACAACAACAACAACAGCAAGGGTTCCTAGAATAGGAGGAGACCTCCAAGGGCCATCCAGTCCAACCTCCTTCTGCCATAAGGGAAAAACACAATCAAAGCATTCCTCACAGATGGCCATTCAGCCTCTGATAATAATAATAATAACAACAGCAGCAGCAGCAACGGGTTCCTAGAATAGGAGGAGACCTCCAAGGGCCATCCAGTCCAACCTCCTTCTGCCATAAGGGAAAAACACAATCAAAGCATTCCTCACAGATGGCCATTCAGCCTCTGATAATAATAATAATAACAACAACAACAACAACAGCAACAGCAACGGGTTCCTAGAATAGGAGGAGACCTCCAAGGGCCATCCAGTCCAACCTCCTTCTGCCATAAGGGAAAAACACAATCAAAGCATTCCTCACAGATGGCCATTCAGCCTCTGATAATAATAATAATAATAATAATAATAATAATAATAACAGCAGCAGCAGCAGCAACGGGTTCCTAGAATAGGAGGACACCTCCAAGGGCCATCCAGTCCAACCTCCTTCTGCCATAAGGGAAAAACACAATCAAAGCATTCCTCACAGATGGCCATTCAGCCTCTGATAATAATAATAATAATAACAACAACAACAGCAACGGGTTCCTAGAATAGGAGGAGACCTCCAAGGGCCATCCAGTCCAACCTCCTTCTGCCATAAGGGAAAAACACAATCAAAGCATTCCTCACAGATGGCCATTCAGCCTCTGATAATAATAATAATAACAACAACAACAACAGCAACAGCAACGGGTTCCTAGAATAGGAGGAGACCTCCAAGGGCCATCCAGTCCAACCTCCTTCTGCCATAAGGGAAAAACACAATCAAAGCATTCCTCACAGATGGCCATTCAGCCTCTGATGATAATAATAATAACAACAATGGGTTCCTAGAATAGGAGAAGACCTCCAAGGGCCATCCAGTCCAACCTCCTCCTGCACCTGAGCGGTGTCGGGAGCCTGCGGGGCGGGACTGAGCCGTCCTCCCACCCTGCCTGCGACCTACCAGGACGCCCTACGCGATCTACCAGTAGATCGCGATCTACCTAATGAGCACCCCTGGCCTAAATACTAGGCCTGTGCAATCAATGAAAAAATAAGGGATCAATATTGTAACCATAATTATATAATAAATTTGTTGTTACTTTTTTGTTATGTAATTGCACAAGTGGGGAAGCTTCTGGGGCTCCTTTCTCCCACATTTTTAGAGCTATCAGGATGAAACTTGCTATAATTGTAGAACACATTCACCAATATCACATCACATATACCTTCTTATGGAATAGATCTGACATATGAGGTACAAACTACTTTTTGCACAGCCGTACTAAATACCATAAAGATACCAGATTCTGTCTGATCTTAGTAATTTAGTAGAGTCAGCTCTGCTTAGTACTTGAATGGAAGAGGCCACCAATAAATACCAGGTCCTATACTTCAAAGGAAGGAATTGGCAAAACAACATTTCAAAAATAATAACAGTACTTTTTATTTTTTATTAAAATAGTTTTTCGGTATATAATTTTATTAACATTCAAAAAGGATCTGAGTTACAAAGAAGAACATTCCAATATTAACAAAGCAGGAAAATAAAAACACAAAAGGAAGGGAAATGTGTTTTTATTGCACCGCGAATGTGGCGCAGCTGGCTAAGTGTCAGCTGCATAAGATCTCTCTGACCAGTAGGTCATGAGTTCGAGGCCTGCCCGGGTCGAGGTGGGTGCTCGACCTTTAAGTGTAGCCTGCTGTCGACCTTTGCAGCCCGAAAAACAGTTGCAGCTGTCAAGTAGGAGATAATGGTACCACATTAAGTGGGGAGGCAAAATTTATGAGGCCATAAAAAGAATTCCAGTCACGCTGAGGAATGCGGAAGGAACAACGAGGGACGCTGGGACACTGAGATGAGGAGTGCATCAGCTCCCCCTGGTGGCCAGATTTGCCTCTGTTCGTTTTTATGTTTGTTTATATGTGTGTAATATCTCAAAATGCACATCGGGGCAAAGAACCCCAACTACACCTACCAATTGATGGGGTCAAAGCTTTCCGAGACAAACCAGGAAAGGGATCTTGGGGTTTTGGTGGACAGCTCAATGAAGATGTCAACCCAGTGCACAGCAGCAGCAAAAAAAGCAAATTCTATGCTAGGCATGATCAGGAAGGGAATCGAAAATAGGTCAGCAAATGTTGTATTGCCTCTCTACAAATCTATGGTGAGGCCACATTTGGAGTACTGTGTACAATTCTGGTCTCCGCACCTTAAGAAGGATATAACGGAACTGGAAAAGGTACAAAGAAGGGCAACAAGAATGATCCAAGGGATGGAGCAGCTCCCTTATGAAACCAGGTTGCAACGCCTTGGTCTTTTCAGCCTTGAAAGACGGCGTTTAAGAGGTGACTTGATCGAAGTGTATAAAATCATGCATGGGATAGAAAAGGTGAATAAAGAAAAATTGTTTTCTCTGTCACCCAACACTAGGACTAGGGGGCACTCCTTGAAGCTCCAAGGTAGGAAAGTTAGGACTAATAAAGGGAAATATTTCTTCACCCAGAGGGTCATTGGGTTATGGAACTCACTTCCAGAGGAGGTTGTGACAGCTGTCAGCCTGGACAACTTCAAGGCAGGATTAGGCAGATTCATGGATACCAAGGGAATCAGTAGTTACTGAAATGGACATCCAAGTGCCACCTCTGTGTTGATGGAGGCAGGCAGGATTTCCCCGGGTACTGGTTGTGGGGGGTCGGGAGCAGGTGAGGGTTTTGCCCTCCTTTCTGCTCGAGATCCCCGTGTACAACTGGTGGGCCACTGTGTGACACAAAATGCTGGACTAGATGGGCTGAGGCCCGATTCAGCATGGCTCTTCTTATGTTCTTATGTTCTTATGTATGTACTGTACTGTACTGTGATAAACGGCAGGGATTGTCTGCTTATATGTGTACCTGTAATCCGCCCTGAGTCCCCTTCAAGGTGAGAAGAGCGGAATATAAATAAAGTAAATAAATAAATAAATAAATGGCCACATTCGTTGAAAGTTTCTATAAAAGCTGACCAAATATTCAAATATAAGTCCTTTTCTAAATTTACATCTATGTAGAATTCTTCCAAATGTTGCCTGTATCAAACCTTCAATTCAATGAATCAAATGTGAAGAAAAAAACAACATCTTTCCAGTAATTATCTTTTAGCAGTTAAAAGACTGAAAAATCTACTCCATTTGTTTTATGGATTGATTGATGATTAACAAATCCCATCTAATATACAATCTAAATCAGGGGTGCTCAGAAAGTCGATCGCAATCGACTGGTCGATCTTGGGACCAGGGAGGTCGATCCCAGCTGGATGGGACGCTTCTGAGGGGGTGGAGCCATGTCACGCCAAGCCCCGCCCCCTCCGCCGGCTTCAGCATTTCCACTGCTTCTCCTGGGTAGAAGAGGATAATGCCAAGCCAGTGGCGGCATAGATAGCCACCACTGGCTTGGCATAACCTTTCTGTACCCTGGAGAAGCTGTGGAAATGCTAAAGCCAGCGGAGAGGGGGTGGAGCTTGGCGGGGCTTGGCTCCGCCCCCTTTTCCTCTGGCTTTAGCATTTCCACTGCTTCTCCTGGGTAGAAGAGGGCAATGCCAAGCCAGTGGTGGCATAGATAGCCACCACTGGCTTGGCATAACCTTTCTGTACCCTGGAAAAATGCTAAAGCCAGAGGAAAAGGGGCGGAGCTAAGCCCTTCCAGCTTCAGCATTCCACAGCTTCTCAAGAGTAGAGGGGGTAATGCCAAGCCAGTGGTGGCTGGCTATCTATGCCACCACTGGCTTGGCATTACCCTCCTCTACCCAGGAGAAGCAGTGGAAATGCTAAAGCCAGAGGGAAAAGGGGGCGGAGCCAAGCCCCACTAAGCCCCTCCCCCTTCCCCAGCTCCGCCCTGTTATCTCTTGGTAGATCTTTCTGACTTGGTTTTAGTTTAAGTAGCTCGCATGCTGAAAAAGTCTGGGCACCCCTGATCTAAATAATATACAGGTATAGTCATAAAAGAAGCAAAAAAGAAGAAAAAATAGAAAAGTGTAGGGGATAAAATATAATTAAAATACTCTTAACTCCACTCCCTAACTCTTATGAAAAGAGAAGTTTTCTACCATTGCAGAACCAGTTAAATAATTTTATTAAAATTACTAATAATCATAACTACATTGTTAGCTTTATTTAAGACAGGGCTGTCCAACTGGCGACCTGGGGGCCGTATACGCCCCCCCAGCCCCTTCCCTCCGCCCCCCTAAGCTTTTAATAAAAAAATAAAAATTGAAAAATAAAATAAATAATATTTTTTTAAATAAAACCTACTTCCGGGTTCGGAGCAAGTATCGCGAGAATACGCAATCCACACAGGATTTCGCTGTCAACGCGAGATCACGCCGGTGTTGACAGCGAAATCCCGTGTGGATTGCGTATTCTCGTGATACTCTTCGGCTACTCTACCACTGGATCGCTGAGGCCCACAGACGCGATTAGGACCTTCTTCGACTCAGTCGGTCGTCGCCTCTCTCGTCGTCCGGGTACTCCTGGATCCTGCGCGTTTGGAAAAGGTAGGCCGAAGCAGAGGGTTCCTCAGGGGCTCCTCATTCCCTCCCCATCTCCCTCATGTATTAAATATAAAATTAAATATATTTAAAGATGAAATAAGGGAGATGGGATACATTAAAATAAGGGGGAGGGAGGATGGAATTAAATATATTTAATATTAAATTAAAATAAGGGGAGGGGAGGATGGAATTAAATATATTTAATACTAAATTAAGATAAGGGGGAGGGGAGGATGGAATTAAATATATTTAATATTAAATTAAAATAAGGGGGAGGGGAGGATGGAATTAAATATATTTAATATTAAATTAAGATAAGGGGAGAGGGGAGGATGGAACTAAATATATTTAACATTAAATTAAAATAAGGGGAGAGGGGAGGATGGAATTAAATATATTTAATATTAAATTAAAATAAGGGGGAGGGGAGGATGGAATTAAATATATTTAATATTAAATTAAAATAAGGGGGAGGGGAGGATGGAATTAAATATATTTAATATTAAATTAAAATAAGGGGGAGGGGAGGATGGAATTAAATATATTTAATATTAAATTAAAATAAGGGGGGAGGGGAGGATGGAATTAAATATATTTAATATTAAATTAAAATAAGGGGGAGGGGAGGATGGAACTAAATATATTTAATATTAAATTAAAATAAGGGGGGAGGGGAGGATGGAATTAAATATATTTAATATTGAATTAAAATAAGGGGGAGGGGAGGATGGAATTAAATATATTTAATATTAAATTAAAATAAGGGGGAGGGGAGGATGGAATTAAATATATTTAATATTGAATTAAAATAAGGGGAGGGGAGGAAGGAAGTAATTATATTTAATATTAAATTAAAATAAGGGGAGAGGGCGCCGGGGAGAGAGCAGAGCCAGGGGCGGGGAGGGGGCGGAGCCAGGGAGGAGGCGGAGCCTGGGGCGGGGGCAGACCCTACAGCCCCCCAGGTCATCAGTGACCGGTATTCAGGCCCCTGGGCCGGTAGAAGTTGGACAGCCCTGATTTAAGACATTGTTAGCTTTATTTAAGATTTAAGACGTACACTTTGGCACTGGCTGGAAGCGCCGGAGGTCATGTAAACACCTCTTGCAAAATTGAAAAATGCAAAAACTGAAAATCAACACCAAGTATCTGATTCTACATACAATCCCAATGTCAGCCATACGTTCCATAAAAAAATGGTTCCATACCAATTCTCAAATCTCGGGTCCCACATAAAGCCATTTGGCATGAGTGCATGGATAAAATTCCAATCGGCAAGGCAATGTTTGCTATAGAGTTCTAACGGCTGAAATTGCTGCCTTTTTCTTTTCTAAAACGAGGACTATGTGCTGTCCATTTTAATAGAAATGCCAGAAATGAAGACCCCATTGCTGACCGTGATGGATTACTTTACATTGTTGTCTCCAGAAATTATTACAGGATAACAGGCAAGTCTGATGTGCAATAAAAAAAAGATCTGAAGAGCCGAACCATTCTTTGACTGTGTGTCCTTTTCACCGAAATTCTATGAGAACATGAGCTACCCTCCACCTCCTAAACAATGTATTGATTTTTTTGTAAACACTTGCAGGTGTAAGTACAAGAATAACATTCATTTTAATCATGTTCGCCTTACCTCGCAATTGGCAGCACCACCTCTGAGTATTTCTTGCCTAAGCAAACCCTATGAAATTCATCAGGTTGCCATAAGTCAACAAGTGACTTGAAAGCACTTACATGCACAAAGAAAACCAACTTAACTGCAGGTCTTCATTTTATATTTTTAAATTTACAGCATCTTTCTTAGCGTTACAGCACCCCTTCCTTCACCCTGACATTTCGTACACAAGCATTTTGAGTGCCACGATATTGCTTTCACGAGTTTTATGAGTAGTCCAAACTGGAACAGATTTTAATCTGTAAGTGTAGCTGAAAATAGTTTGTGTGAGTGTGAATGTGTATGTTTGTGTGCTCTCAAGTCCTCTGTCATCTTATTGCAACTTCATGAATTTTAGGGAGTTTTATCAGGCAAGGAATAGCTAGCTCATCTAAAGTACTGCTAACAATATCTGGTATTAATTGGTAGTCTCCCATCCAAATATGAACCAGAACTGATCCTGCTTAGCTCCCAAATCAGACAAGATTTGATGCCTTTAGGGCATTTACGCCACTTGAAGTTGACTCCTGTATTATAAAATATCTCTATATTACCATATGAAAATGGGACCTGGTAAGTGCTGACTAGGTGAGGATACGGGTAATACCAAGTTGCATTTCACGCTTGCTAAGTTGCTCATTATCTGCGCCGGGAATGTGGTGCAGCTGGCTAAGTGTCCGCTGCATAAGATATCGCTGACCAGTAGGTCATGAGTTTGAGGCCTGCCCGTGTCGAGGTGTATGCTTAACCTTTGAGTGTAGCCTGCTGTCGACCTTTGCAGCCTGAAAGACAGTTGCATCTGTCAAGTAGGAGATAAAGGTACCACATTAAGTGGGGAGGCAAATTTTGACTGAATTATGAGGCCATTAAAGAACTCTGGGAACGCTGAGGAATGCAGAAGGAACAACAAGGGATGCTGAAAACGTTGAGAGATGAGGAGTGCGCCAGCTCCCCCTGGTGGCCAGAGTTTGCCTCTGTTCATCTATATGTGTGTATGTGGAAACGGCAGGGATTGTCTGCTAAGTATGCATACCTGTAATCCGCATCTTCATTGAGCTGTCCACCAAAACCCCAAGATCCCTTTCCTGGTTTGTCTCAGAAAGCTTTGATCCCATCAGTTGATAAGTGTATTTGGGGTTCTTTGCCCCGATGTGCATGACTTTACACTTGTTTAGGTTAAAATGCATTTGCCACTTTGTTGCCCATTCACTCAATTTCGAGAGATCTTTCTGGAGCTCTTTACAGTCAGTTTCATTTTTAACTACCCTGAACAGTTTAGTGTCATCTGCAAACTTTGCTACCTCACAATTTACTTCTACATCCAGATCATTTATGAATAAATTAAAAAGTAACGGTCCTAAAACTGAACCTTGGGGTACGCCACTTCTCACCTCTTTCCACCCAGAGGAATGTCCGTTTATTACCACCCTTCGTTTCCTACAGTTTAGCCAGGTTCCAATCCAGGACAAGACCTGTCCCCTGATTCCATGGCTGAAGAGCTTATTTAGGAGCCTTTGGTGAGGGACTTGGTCAAAAGCCTTTTGAAAGTCAAGGTAAACAATATCGACTGGGTCCCCTTTATCTATGTGTTTATTTACACCCTCAAAGAATTCTATCAAGTTAGTAAGACATGATTTGCCTTTGCAGAAACCATGTTGATTTTCCTTCAGCAATGCCTGTTCTTCTATGTGCTTAGTATTTTTTTCTTTAATAATGGTTTCCATCACTTTGCCTGGAACTGAGGTTAAACTGACTGGCCTATAATTTCCTGGATCACCCCTGGATCCTTTCTTGAAGATCGGAGTTACATTTGCCTCCCTCCAGTCCTCGGGTACAGTGCCTGATCTTAGAGAAAGGTTATATATTTTGGCTAGAATTTCAGCAATTTCACACTTGAGTTCCTTAAGAACTCTGGGGTGGATGCCATCTGGCCCTGGTGATTTGTTGACATTTATTTTAGTAAGGCATGTGAGAACATCTCCCTTGTTTATCTCTATCTGGTTTAATTCATTTAATTCCCTCCCTGAAAAAACTGACTCAGCTGCAGGCATATGTTGTCTGTCCTTGACATTTGGGAGTTGCAGTTACTAGGATTCATAGCCATCCTGAGTCCCCTCGTGGGAGAAGGGCGGGGTAGAAATAAAGTTAATAATATTAATAATAATAATAGTTCACCTACAATCAAAGAGCATTCTGAACCCCAACAATGATATAATTGGGCCAAATGTCTCACACAGAACCCCCAAGAGCAACAGAAACTACTGAGTTTTCTGGTGGTCTTTGGCCACCCTTCTGGCACCCCCTCATGCCCCCCGGTCCCAACCCCCAGGTTGAGAAATGCTGCCATCTCCCATCCAGTTACTGATGAAAATAGACATAGGATTCACACACACACACATGTAAATGACAGATATAGTATCACAGATTTGAAAGGGACCCCTAAAGAAGGACAAGTATATGTTGCATGTTCCAGAGTAGGCAAACCAGGCAATCTCTACATCAACATTGACAAAGAAACAACAAGTAATGCTTTTTACCCACAAGCATAAAGAAATTACGCAGATTAGAAACCAACACTTTCTCATTACTTTTATTTTCCAGGTCACCACTCTGGGTCACAGCAACGCATGGCAGGGGACGGCTAGTGAGTATATAAAACACAACACATGGGAAACACTACAAAGTTTTGAGTTTTGAATGCAAAAGTGGATTCAAAATTGATTAGAGGAGATTTGTAGAAATGTACACACATAGCTTAATACAGGGCTGTCCAACAGGCGGCCCTGGGGCTGTACATGGCCCCCGAGCCCCTTCCCTACGGCCCCCTAACTTGTTTTAATAAAATACACATTAAAAATTAAAAATAATTTTTTTTAAAAAAAACCTACTTCCGGGTTTAGGCAAGCATCGCGAGACTACGCCAGCCACATACGGGATTTCGAGGGAGGTCGAAATCCCGTCTGTGGCTGCGTAGTCTCGCGATAGCTGCCGAAATCTCGGGTCCCGCGGGATTTGCGGCCGGCCTGGGCGGGTGCGTCCTCCTCCCTCGTGGCTGCTTCCAGGCCAGCCCCCATTCCCTCAGAGAGAGGGAAGAGGGGAGTGAGGCAGGGAAAGCCCCTCCTGGCTCCGTCCTCTTCCTGTGGAGGGCCCTCGCTTCCCGCCCCGCAGATGGGAGAGCTGCCGCGCTTGGCCTGAGCTTGGCCTCGGCTCCAGCGGGGCTCTTCGGGGACAGCGGCGGCCTTGGCGCTTCGGCCCTGTGGCGGGGCTCCCGCAGTATGGGTAAGGAAGGGCCTGGCTCGAATCAATCAATCTAAAAACAGTGGGACGTTGGGTGAGGGGGGGAGGGGTCCCTCAGTGGCGGTTTCCTTGGTGACACTTTCTTCCCCTCCTCCGCGCCCCCTCCCCCTTGTTGTGCTGCCTTCCCCCGCGTGCAGGGTGCAACATGGCTTCCTTTGCGCCTGCCCCCGCAGCTTGTTTTCCCTTCAGGGAGGGAGGGAGCTCTTTGGGCCTCCTCCACCCGCCTCTGGGAAAGGAGGCCCCATCAAGCCCTGCGACAGCATTGAGGTATTTGGGTTTTTTTGGGTGTGTCCCAATTTGAGTGTGGACTCAAATAACTCAAAGGTATTAGGAAACATTCCCCCAAATCCACCAGTGTTCCCATTTGGGTATATTGAGTATTCATGCCAAGTTTGGTCCAGATCCATCATTATTTGAGTCCACAGTGCTCTCTGGATGGAGGTGAACTACAACTCCACAACTCAAGGTCAATTGTAAGTAAATTGGAGCCGGGAGGGGCGGAGCTGGGGAGGGCGGGGCGGAGCTGGGGAGGGGGGGCGGAACCGGGGGCGGAGGCAGACCCTTCGGCCCCCCAGGTAATCAGTGACCGGAATTCCGGCCCTTGGGCCCGTAGAAGTTGGACAGCCCTGGCTTAATAAATTCATTGTTGGAGAGGAATCACAATTAAGGTAACAAATTGTAGGAAATAAATTCTTCAGACTTTAGTTTTGTAATTAATTTTAGAGATCCCATAACCAGAACCCAAGAGTAGAAGAATGTACCACAGAGCTATTCCACCAAGGAGCAAAGAAACAGAAGGAAAAGAAACAGCTTTCTAATTGGGAATCAATCCTAAGAATACGAATAACTAGATAGACCAGCACTATCCTGTTTTGTTGGTAAATAAGATAAAATATGTGAATGCCTGGATCATGAAGCAAAATGCACCCCAATATTGTCAATAGAGTTAAGGCTTTTTTAAAATAAAAAAATCAAAATTACATTCTTATTACATCAAGTTTAATTTATCTTTAATCGCTTTTTTAATATACAATTGAATTGGCTATTAGTTTCATCTTACCTCGTGTCTGAAAATAAGCACGGAAACAATATTTCAGAAAACATGTTTCTCAATTTTCCTAACCAATGCTGGTAAGGAAATACCTGGATTGGCAACCGTCTTCATGATTTTGCTTACTTTGCACAAACTTTCAGAAATGTGGAAAACATTTTTTTTATGCTAGGAAACATATTTCTGAAAAGAAAATAATAATAATAATAATAATGTTTTTATACAAAGTGTTATTTTTAGTGCAGCAAATACTGTTTCCTACACAGGAAATGCAGGGCACTCAGTCTATGCAAAATTTGCATATAGGTATCTTGCAAAGCAAACAGCTTTTAGTGCTTAGGAAACAGCTTTTTCTGCACCTGATATGGTATGTATTGTGCTTTATATTTCACTTATTGGCTGTGTATTGGTGTTTGTTATAATTTTGTGGATATTGATTTCCTTTATTGCTTATATTTGTAGAGACTACTGCTTGGCCTAGCCATAGAGCCTTGAGAAAGGAGCCTACACATGTTGCCCGAAACGGTCTGAATGTGGCCGCGCTGGAATTAGCATTTAGCTGGCCGTCGGCTCTGCTACACACCAAGCCTATGTGTTGAGAGGAAGCCACACCGCCTCCTCCCACACACGAGTCTTGGGGGAATTTTCCCTCAATGGGCATTGATGCCGTTCATTAGACTGCTATTTGTATGTTTGTGAATCCAACCCACCCTACTTGATATCCCACCATCCCCTTCCGCGTCTTGGTTCCCGGGATTCCAACCTGGGGGCCTCCTCTGACACGCCTGGTCTACTTTGCCAGAGGGGAAGAGAGTTTTGGGTTTCCTCGCGAGAAGACGCCAGGGAGCACCTGGGATTTCCCATTGGGGATTTCCCCCTTGACGTCACCGCACCCGTCCAGGCCTCCCCACGCCCCTTACGTGCTGACGCCCACAAATCAATCATCACGTCGACGACGTCCAGTGCAGGCGCCTACACACGTCATCAGGGAGCGCCGCCCGCCTTGCCGGACCGGCCCACGCCGAACCCGAGCAGCTCACGCCTGCCTTTCCACCACACTGTGAACGCAGCTCAGCACTACTAATATCTACATGCAAGTACATTGGGGGGCGGATTGGATGCGTCTTGCTTTCCCACATTGTATCTGTACTATCCATGTTACTTTGTGAATAGAACTTTTTGATGCACCAATAGATATACTATTTTCTTACCTGCGGGGGTTGTGTTATTCCTTACATGCACTAGCATATATAGTCTAATACCATTTGGTATATACACACTGTTGTTCTGTGCCATAAATATTTCCAGCCAGAATATAATATTTCCTGAGGTAAAAGGTTGTGGTGGGGACTTATTCTATGCCAGACATGCACAGATTTTCTGTAGCAACATCATTTTCTGAGTAGAAACACAATTCAGAAATACTATTTCCTGCATACAGAAATGCCGCTTCCAGTGCAGAAACACATATTTGATGCCGGCTGGAAATGATATTTTATTCACACAACACAATTCTTAATACACTTACCCACTGGTGTATCTTCATTGATCAATAGGTAGGTGTCAAAGAAGTAATTTATGAAGTATGGCAATCGATTGCTCAAACCTAGAAGAATTAGGGAGAAGAAAGACATTATTTGTAACTGCAAACTCCTTGCAACATTTTGTAAGTTATTTGAACAATGTATCTGAAATTGCAATAGTTAGCATGGAAACTCATTGCATGGTCCAAAAAAAGATAAATAGAAAACACTATGTTAGTGAAATCACTTGTTCCCTGTTTTATTTAGGCACACCAAATGATTTCAGTGCTAAAATGGACGGAAATATTTTGGAGGCCAGTGTGGGGGATAGCAACAAAGAACACGTGAATTACTAAGGAAAATGGGAAGATACATTGGCAATAAGTCTGTCCAACACAAATAAGTATCAAACCATTCACAAGGATAGTTTTTTTTTTTATGTAACTCCCTGCGTCCCTCATGTGTTATATACACAAAAAGTTCTTCAAAGTCATGCTTCTCTTACAGGCATTTTGAGGAAACTGAATGGGAAAACTGGCTGTTTCTTCAACATATCTCAGTAACACGCAATAGGACTGGTATGCCGTTCAACGTGACGAGGAATTTCAACAGGTCCCGCTTAAATACAGTATGCTCTAGAACAGTCTTTCTCAACCAGTGTGCCGTGGCACACTAGTGTGCCGTGACGGACCTCCTACTGTGCCGCAAGAAAAGCTCTCTGCCCCCCTTCCTCCCCCCTCCTGCCGAACTCCTGCTGCTTAGGAGAGGAGGAGGAAGGGCCGGGCAGTGGCGAAGAAAAAGAAAGGACCGGGGCGCCGCCTCCTTCGGCCGTTTCCCCAGCCAGCCTCCAATCCGCCATGACTCCCATCACGACTCTCGCCCCTCGCTCGCTGAAGCCGCGTGGAGGAGGAGCCCCGCCCACTGAAGCCCGTTCACTGCTCATGCTCCTCCTCTGTAGGAGAGCTGAAGCTGGGGGGAGGGGGTGGGGCATGGTGCGGCCTGTAGGTGAGCTGAAGCTGGGGAGGGGCGGGCATGGCGCGGCCTGGCTCTGCCCCCTCCCCGGCTTCGGCACTTCCAGCAGCTGCTCCAGCCTTGAGGGGACAGTGCCAAGCCAGCATTGTGCTGGCTCTGGCACCGCTGGCTTGGCACTGCCCCTCGAGGCTGGAGCAGCTGCTGGGAGAGGTGAAGCGGGGGTAGGGGGGGGGCATGGTGCAGCCTGGCTCCGCCCCCCCCTGGCTTCGGCACTCCCAGCAGCTGCTCCCAGCAGGCCACCAACCCCCAAACGTTCTTTACTGTGTTAGGGTGTGGTTTTGTGTCATTTTGGTTGGTGGTGTGCCCCCGGATTTTTTAAATGTAAAAAGTGTGCCGCGGCTCAAAAAAGGTTGGGAAACACTGCTCTAGAACAAGTTTTATTTCCCTTTGAAACTCTTATTCAATATGTGAAAGTAAAATAAAATCTTGAGAATGCATGCCTAATGTTCAGCAGACTACATGTCCTAATCTAGCCATCTCATAGCAGGTAGGTGCCATAAGTACTTGAAAGGGCATGCCAATTATCTAATTAATACCCTACTCCAATGGGGGAATTTTTTGGCCCTTGAGGTACTGTTCACTATATCTACCATAATGCCTCATTATCAATTATAAAGCTGTGATTGAACAATAGGTTTACAGTCCAACTTCCTCTAGCCTCCACACCTTCCTCACCCTTGACCTGGTTGATTACTATGAGCTACATGGGCCTTCCCTTCAGTATCAGAGAGGCTCAGTTTTATTCTCTTCCAAAATATTGACAGAACATTTGTCCCTAGTCCAAACCTGAATCCCCCCTTATCCTCAAATGTACTTGGTTGGGGGGGGGGGGAGCATTTGAATAATCGAGCAGAATTTCATTAAAGCTGATACATGAAACTATGATTTAGAGTTGTATGACCCATTTGGCAAAATCCTGAACTGAATAGCAGTTATCATTTCCTTCTTCTTTATATTTATTGCTTACTAGCTGAGGACCCGGCGGTGCCCGGGTTATTTGAGGAAGGCATTGTGTGCCAAGGTTGATTCCTATTAGATGTTTATGGGCTTCTGTGTGCCCATAATCAGTTTGGTCCTGATTCGTCATTGGTGTGGGCCACAGTGCTCTAAGGAAGTGAATTGAAGTACTGCAAGTCCCATCATCCATGGTCCATCCTCCCTCAAACTGCACCAGGATGTAGAGTGGGTTATGGAGGCTCTCTGTGCCAAGTTTGGTCTTTATCGGTCTTTGTTGGGGGCCACAGTGGTCTCTGGGAACAGAAGGGTTGGAAAGTACTCCAAGTCCCATCATCCATGTCCATGCGCCCCCCCAAACCTCACCAGGATGCGAAGGCAGTCATGGGGTTTATGTGTGCCAAGTTTGGTCTTGATCAGTCATTGGATGAGGGTCGCAGCGGTCTCGGGAAGTGAGTGGAGGTACTTCAAGCCCCATCATCCATGCTCTGCCCTCCTCCAAACTGCACCAGGACATAGAGTGGGTCATGGAGGCTCTGTGTGCCAAGTTTGATATTTATCGGTCTTTGTTGTGGGCCACAATGGTCTTTGGGAAGCAAAGCACTTGGAAGTACTACAAATCCCATAATCCGTGGTCCATCTTTCCCAAACTGCACCAGGACGTAAAGGGCATCATTGGGGTTATGTGTGCCAAGTTTGGTTCAGGTCCGGCTGAGGCCTCGTCAGGAGAATCAAGTTGAGGAAGCCTTACTGTCAATTCGGGCTGAGGGCTAGTTTTTAAAATCAGCTGAAGGAAGCCTTTTTGTAAAGAACTCTGTCTTGCACATTTGAGATTTGGGATGTTGGAATGCTGGCCAATCCATGGTCCATCCTCCCTCAAACTGCACCAAGACGTAAAGTGGGTCTTGGGGGTTCTGTGTGCCAAGTTTGGTTTTGTTGTCTCATTGTTGGGGGCTGCAAAGTGTATTGGACCTAAACTCCCACCATGCCTGACTGGCTCAGGCCTTTTCCTTACTTCCCTCTGGCACTTTTGAGTCTTGGAATGTTCGCGTTGGCTGGCCAATGGGAGTTGTTTATGCAAATAACCCCACAGTGGGAGCCAATCCGAAAGCTGCCACATTTCCTTCCGCCCTCCGCCCCTCCGCCCCTCCGCCCTCTGGACGCATACAATCATACATACATACAAACATTCCGCTTTATTAAGTTATACAGATCTGGATGTATGTTGGTTTCAGCAGCAGCTCTATCAAAGAGAAACAAATCTCTTAATATCATTTTGGCCCTAGCTTTTTTTTAAGGTTGTGTTTGGTTTTGATTTCAATCAGCTGAAAAGACTGGATGCATAGTGAATAGAAACTGTTTTTGGGTGTTAAACAGCAAGGCAGTGGTGGATCAAAAGGAGAGTACCCTGGGTGTAAAACACAAAGGGGCGCAATGGCAATAGTTTAGACCAGGGGTGGGCAACTATTTTTTCCCAAGGGGCCACACGAGAGCCGAAAAATATTATGGAGGGCCGCACCTAAAGGCGGAACTACATGCTAATCTACATAATTTATTTATTTATTCACTTACTATATTTACTATATATTACACATCATTAATATTAACATATTAATATATCAAGAAATATGCATACATTATTAGTATTAATATCATAATTATTATATTATAGTATATATATATAGACATAATATATTGAAATTATAATATATCATATAACATTATAGTATATTATTTATTATATTATTTTATGATTGTTATAAAATTATTATACAATAATAAAAACCACTAAAATAAAATAATGCTTCCTTATAGTCCCCTTCTCTGGAGATTTTTATGCAGAGGCCAGGCAGGGGAGGCAAGCCAGAGGCCCTTAGGCGGGCCGGATAGAATCAGCCAAAGGGCCGCATCCGGGACCCGGGCCACAGTTTGCCCACCCCTGGTTTAGACATTGCACGTACAGTCTTCAGACAACCAAAGAAACAACTGTATACACAGACATCATCTCATAGCCACTGTAGAATCAAAACAAACTCCATTGCCTCTACAAAAACCAGATGGGGAGCTGTTGTGGCAGCATCAACCATGAACTGCTAATATCAAAACTAGAGTTAAGCTAAAGAAAAACAAGGAATTAATCATTATGCCAAAATGTAATATGAAAACATAGCTGGTGTTGACCTACAAAACCCTATACGGTTCCGGCCCAGTTTACCTATCCGAACGTATTCTCCCCTATGAACCGTCAAGAGTGCTAAGATCGTCTGGAGAGGCCCTGCTCTCGGTCCCACCAACTTCGCAGGCGCGTCTGGAGGGGACGAGGAACAGGGCCTTTTCTGTGGTGGCCCCCTGGCTGTGGAATTCCCTCCCAAATGAAATTAGATCCGCCCCCTCCCTCCTGACTTTTAGGAAGCGGGTGAAAACATGGCTGTGCAATGAGGCTTTCGCAGAATGAAGGAGGGGATCGTGAAGCGACTAAAGTCGCCAACCACTTGATACGGACCAAATATATGGATGAAGTTGGACTTGATTTTACTTTGGCAAAAGGCTTTTTAAATGTATTTATTGTATTGTATTTTATTGTAAATTGTATTGTAAATTTATGATGTTTTAAGTTTTAAATAAATAATAAATAAATAGCCTTGCACTCTTACACTTAATGGAACAGGAGCCAGAAGAACTCTAAATTAAAGTCAAGGTTATTGTAAAAGGAAAGTGCAAAATGATGACATCAGCTGCAGAGGACCACAGTATACCTCATTAGATGATGTGATCCATTCCTTGTGGCTACAGTAACATAGCAAGATAGTTCTATGGTCCATTTGACTTTGTAACCAACCACAGGCCCAAGTCAGCATGGGAGTTCTCATCCAAAAATTTTGTGTGTGCACCCAGTTGGAGAAGGCTGCTGCAAATGCAGGCATGTAGCCAGGGGGGCAGGGGCAGCCCCCCCCGAAATTCTCAGGGTGGTCCGCGAAAAGGCCTTATTGGTACATTATTTAAACTGTTATGTTTATTCATATCATGATCTGATCACCATGCTCATTATATCCCACATTAATGGGGTTATTGGGATAACAATACAAAAGATTTGCTAGGGTAGACCCTCTTCCACCCAGTCTCAGCCCCCCCAAACAAACTCAGCCCCGAAACAAAATCCTGGCTACGGCCCTGTGCAAATGCAACAAACAACTTTGAAAAAAAGATCATTGTTTCTTTTTAAAAATATTGTTTTACCCTTTTTAGGGCTGGGAAGTGTCAAACAATGCAGGGGGACAGGAGATGACAATGACTGTTTTATCACACGATTAATATCTCAATGTAAATTCTAGAGACATTAGCCCTTTGCCTTGTCAGCCTTAATTCCATCAAATATTCCTTTATTAATGAGGCTCACATTGCAGTTGTCTGATCATTGAGCTCAAGAGAGTAAATACAAGTGTATATGCCAGGGGTGCTCAGAATGGTGATTGGGATCACCAAGGTGATCTTTGGGCCTCATCCTGGTGATCTTGAGGCCCTGGCCAGGTTTTTTGCGGATTCCTCGTCCCTCCGTCCTTCTCCAGCCACTCAGAGTCGTAGGAGACCAAAGGGGGTGGGCCTGGATGACGCGATGCATGGCTGGCCCCGCGTGCAAGCGCAGAAGCACCCATTCTGCCTCTCAGACTTCTCGTGAGCTCTTGGAGGCGGCACGCATGCTGGCACCGTGGAAATAGGAGCAATGACGGAGGAGGAGGAGAAAGACGCTTTGGGATCATTTCCTTACCGCATCTCAAAGGACGGTCTTTTTACTTGGGGGTGGGTGCTTGATTGTTCTGTGGCATGTCTCTTTGTTTATTTTTAATGTTTAAAAATGGCCTTTTAGCTCCAAAGCCTCTCTGCTTGCTTTGTTCCTTGAGAAATATATGTTGGGGAATATGGAAATGTGGGAGAAATGGGGTGGTTGGATGTATTTTTGCATGCCCCTTTGTTTACCTTGCTGAGTATTAAATGGCCTTGCAGTTCAAAAGCCTCTCTCCTTACTTTCTGGCTGATAATATGTGTGGTAATATGGCAGTGTGGGAGAAATGTGGTGGTTGGATGTATGTTTATGCTCTGTTTTATATTGTTATTAAATTGAAATGTTGATGTTTTATAACTTCTTTTTATGTAAACTGCCCCGAGCCTGCTGGAAGGAGCGGTACATAAAAATGAATAATAAATATAAATAAATGAAAAAGAAAATAGTTATATGTTTTACATTTCTGGGTAGGTGATCTTTGGGACTTGGTTTTTTAATCAGTAGCTCCCATGCTGAAAAAGTGTGAGCACCCCTGGTATATGCCTACTTTTGGACAGGAAAGGTTTTTAGAACAAAGAATGGAAGAGCTGTGATGAGTTTTGATTCCAATCCTGTGGGAAGGTGGATAATGACAATTTCAACATTACTATTTACTATGATCAAGAAAAAAAATGGTTCAAAACTGGTTTCGGATGTAGGGGGCACTGGCGCTTCAATTCTGATAGACTTCTGAGAGTTTTCAAGAAAAATTCGGAATGTTTCCAAATTAATTCCAAAATTTCGGAATGGCTTCAATAATGGCGGACACACATGTTTAACCCAGTTTGAACATGACAGCAACCGCTCCAAACTGGGTGTTTTAATCGGGTTTGGAAGCCCATGCCTTCCGTCCACATCAGAACGGCCCCGTTCAGATGGGGAGGGAAAGCGTGGGCTTCCAAACCGGTGCTGAGGGAAAGGAAGCTGCGTCCAAACCATGCGGTTTGGACAAGGCTTTCCGAGCCCTTTCCGAAAATGGCAGCGCCTGCTTCAAAATGGCAAATTCACTTCCTGGTTGTTTAAAGCGCTTCAAAACATTTCAAAAGTGAATTAAATCCCGACCAATACAATTAATGGAATGGGAAGCAATATGGCGCAAATACCTGAAAATTACGTATGCAATAGATTTGAAAGAGAATTGGCTTAAAATGATCCACCATTGGTATATCACCCCGCAAAAATTAAGTTTAATGTATAAGAATATTGAAAATAAGTGTTGGAAGTGCAAAACACAGGAAGGCACTTTTTTCCATATGTGGTGGACCTGTTCTAAGACGAAAGAATACTGGCAAATGATTCACAATGAATGTAAACAAATATTTAAAAAGACTACCCAAAAAGACCTGAATTGTATCTATTAGGATTAATGGATAACGAGACTTTTCAGAGTGAGAACTCACAAAAACTCTTTGTGTTCCTTACAACCGTGCCCTGGATAGTTTTTGCAAAACTTTGGAAACAGAACCTCTTCCCCACAAAAGAACAGTGGTTTGAAAAATTGGTGAGGTTAAAGGAATGGATGAGTTAACATATTGGTTGCGACAAAATAATGGCAAAGGGAATACGATGACAGACTGGACAATGGTTAATGATTATCTAGAACAGGGCTGTCCAACTTCTACTGGCCCAGGGGCCTGAATTCCAGTCACTGATGACCTGGGGGGACATAGGGTCCGCCCCTGGCTCCGCCCCCTCCCCACCCCCGACTCCGCCCTCTCCCCGGCGCCCTCTCCCCTTATTTTTATTTAATATTAAATATATTTAATTCCATCCTCCTAAGAACATAAGAACATAAGAAGAGCCATGCTGAATCGGACCTCAGCCCATCTAGTCCAGCATTCTGTATCACACAGTGGCCCACCAGTTGTACACGGGGATCTCGAGCAGAAGGGAGGGCAAAACCCTGACCTGCTCCCGACCCCCCACAACCAGTACCCGGGGAAGATCCTGCCTACCTCAACCAACTCCGAGGTGGCACTTGAATGTCCTTTTCAGTAACTACCGATACACTTGGTATCCATGAATCTGTCTAATCCTGCCTTGAAGTTGTTTATTTTCTCCCTTTATTTTAATGTATCCCATCTCCCCTTATTTCATCTTTAAATATATTTAATTTTATATTTAATACATGAGGGGAGATGGGGGGAGGGAATGAGGAGCCCCTGAGGAGCCCCTGCTTCGGCCTACCTTTCCAAACGCGCAGGATCCAGGAGTACCCGGACGACGAGAGGCGATGACCGACTGAGTCGAAGAAGGTCCTAATCACGTCTGTGGGCCTCAGCGATCCAGTAGTAGAGTAGCCAAAGAGTATCGCGAGAATACACAACCCACACGGTATTTTGCTGTCACCGCCGGCATGATCTCGCGTTGACAGCGAAATCCCGTGTGGATTGCGTATTCTCGCGATACTTGCTCCAAACCCGGAAGTAGGTTTTTTTTTAAAAAAAATTTATTTTATTTTTGAATTTTATTTTTATTAAAATGCTTAGGGGGCCGTAGGGAAGGGGCTGGGGGGCCGTATACGGCCCCCGGGCCGCCAGTTGGACAGCCCTGATCTAGAATTAATGAAGGTAGAATGAAGCTCCCTGTCAATAAATGGAATTAAAAAGAATAATAAGAGCATTTTAGGATGCCCTATATTAAAGAAATTGAACAATAATGTAACATGAAATAGTATGGAACTAGAATGGAAGTCAACATATATTTCCTTCCCCCCCCCCCCTTCCCCCTTTTCCTTTTGTATTCATGTATGGTAACTTTATGTTTTGTATTGTCAAAGAAATCTGGAAAACCCAATAAAAATTCATTTTAAAAAAGTGAATTAAATCTGAATTTAATACGACTTTTGGAGCATTCCGACGAACCTGACCAGGCCTACTATTTACTGACTTCTTACATTAATATTTTGCCTTAATCATGTGGTTTTGCTGCATATAGCTTTTCTTTAGGAATCATAATAATGAAAATTTTATAAGCTGGTCTTATTTTATAAATGGGAAATCTGTATCTGGGGCAACCTATTGCCAAAAACTGGGGGGGGGAGTAGCTGGATGTCTGATTCGGGAAAATCAGAACCAAAACTCCAACATCCAAAGCCTCACCAGACTCTCTACTACAGCACACAAAGTGACAGGAAAATTGAGATCTTAGCAAGTTTTGGGGAAAGTATAAATCCAGAGCACAGTGCATATGACAGATGGGTTTGCTTTGATTCCTAGCCAGAGTTAGAGTAGCCAGGACTGTCTCTTATTAAGAGATCCATTTTAGCTGCCAGACATTATTGAACAAGGGAAATTGGGTTTTTAATTGATCTGTCAGAAATATTTTGCATCTTGTGTCTGCCGAATCTAGTTTCTGGCTAACCTACAAAGCAGGTGTCCAATTACAAAGCTAAACCCACCCCCTAAACACCTGAAAGCTTACTGAATAATAGCACAAGAAAGGATAGTTTGCAGTCTTCCAGAATCGGTTTGGCATGGTGTAAAGCGACTCTTGGCTTCATGTCTTGAAAAATCCTACCAAGAAGCTGAAGATGTTCCAGCAACTCCGCAGCCAAGACCAGAAGCACTGAGCATCTAGTTCCCTTTTCTATTACGATCGCTTCTTGCCCTTTAACAAGGAATTCAGTGGCAAGGAAGATAAATCTTGTACAACTACCTGAGCAAAAAGTTCCCTTGAACCAAACAGAATCTGTTTGTGGTTAAGCACATGTATAGAATGAAGCTGCCCAGGGTCAAATCTCAATTACACATCATAGTGTACAGATCAACTCAAGGCTACAACACAGCAACCTGAAAGGGATTCAAATACTATTCAACATGCAATTAACTGCAGCCCTGTCAAACAACTTGTACAGTCTGTAGCGATAGCTTGCAAATGTCAGTCTATGGCAAGAGGGCCATAGCAAAAGTTGCAGCCATCTTTCTCCTTTTAGGAATCTTTGGATCTTGGCAACTAGATGCCAATTTCCATCAACTGCAGCTACTATAGTCCAGGATCAGAAGTACTGGGAACTATAGTTTATGAGCAGTTTGGAGCTATAAGCAAGGGGCACAAAGACATTGGGCAGAATTAATGTATCAACAGGGGCAGATCTTAGTGGAGGCAAAGTAAACGGCTGCCTCAGGGCACCACGTGGCCAAGGGTGCATCCGGCCGCGGCTGCCAGGTTCGGCGCATCATGCTGCGCCATTGCTGCGGGTGGCTGGCACGTGGGCGGGAGGCTCCGCCCCGGCTGCAAAATGTTCCCTGGCTTGTCCTTTTCATCCTCTTGGGAGTGCTCCATTTTAATAGCGCATTCACGAAACTTTCACACATGAACAATTGGGACCGAGCGCTTCTGGTGGAGGGAGTTGTTAAACGCACTCCCAAGAGGCCGAAAAGGACAAGCCAGGGAACGTTTTGCAGCTGGAGGCGGGAGGCTCCGCCCCAGCTGCAAAATGTTTCCCCGTCCTTTTCATCCTTTTGGGAGTGTGTTTCGCTACTCCCTCCACCAGAAGTGCTTGGTCCCAATAGCGCATGCGCAAAACTAGCTGTTTGTGCACATCCGTGCTCTGGCACGTGCATGCATGCTCACCATCCGCACTACATTGAAGACCCAGGGGGCGCCAAAAAATGGTTGGCTTACTATAAATTTTTTACCTTTGTCCGGTCCTGCGTATCCATCTGTTATGACTGTCGAATTCCTATCCCCAGATATGGCACAATTGATATTAAACCTCACCAAATAAACTGAAATATCACAGATGGCTTTAGATGCCCGAATGACTTAGAATTAAAAAGATTTCCATCTTCCAACGTCTTTGTTCTCTAGGTAAATGGTATATAAGCATGGTCCTTGCCACTGTATATTTTCTTAATTTTGTACCACAATAGAAAAAAAAGGTAGGAAATGTCAGAAACTTTCACAATAAGTTTCAGTTTGGTGCCACTTTCTCCTAATATTTTAATTTGACTTGAGAATACATCATCTTTAGGTTTCAGTAAGAAACATCTCCACTCCTTTGTTGTCGCAGCAGACGCCAGTTCAGAGAGCCAAACCCAACTGAAGTGTAAATAGTTTGTTTTAATATTCACAGAGTCTCTGGAGATAAGTATTTGCAAAACAAAAGCACTTAATGGTCAGTGAAAACGCTAACAAAAGGAAGCCTTAACCGGCATGAAAACAAACAGGGAGAAAAAGCCTGCATTCAAAACTCCAAAACTCTTTAGCAAAATCAAAGCAAAACAAACAGAGAAAGGCACGCTGAGGGCAGCAGAGAAGATGTCGTCGTCAGAATCAATCCAAGGTCATCAGCATTAAAGTCATCAAAGGGTTGTCCAAGAAGGTATCCAAAGGGGCATAGGAGAGACGTAATCCAGGAGCCAGGCCAAGGTCAAGGAGAGGAGATAGACGTAGAAGCGAAGACACAACCCACAGTCCAACTGGGGAGCAATCCAGTGGAGTTCAAACCCCACCACAGGAAGCAGCAGAATAAGTCTGGAAACAAGGCTTCAAGATGCAAGATGACAGGATGCAAGAGTCCTAGGATCCAAAGGCAACTCCTTGCTAGCCACAGAGGTTAGTCCCAAAATGCCTATCTTTTAAGCTCACTACAAGTCAGATCCACTTGATAAGGTCGACGCCCTATTATCATCATCCTCAGGTGTTACTCTCCCAGCAGCTGCTGCCCTTTGACTGACCCTCCAAGATTTCCACCTGTGGTTAAGACTTAGAACATCCCACCCATTGTCTGGGGACTCTGAGGGCCAATCCTGATCATCAGTGAATCCTACCTAGGTGTCTGAACTTGTGGGTTCCTCACAAGCCCTCTGAATTTCTCTTACTTGAGTCCAATCCATTTCAGTAGAAATGTCCTCTGTACTCTGACTCCCATCATTCCCAAAGAATCCCTCAAATGCCTCAGAGTCTGTAATTATTTGCTTGACTCTCTTGGGTTGCAAGTGATCCTCTTCACTTGACTCACTTGACTCATGAGTAAGCCTCTTTCTGCAAACACCTGTTACAAACAGCCCCACCCAGTTCCATACTCTCCCCAGAAACTGAGCCATCAGAGTCTTCTGAATCACTACTACCAGTAGCAGCTGGAGGCTCAATCACAACATTTGCTTCCTTGTTCCCACCCACTCTCACCCAGAGGAAGTAACAAATACACAGTGGGGGTCTTGCTTGACATAAATATATTTCATCTTTACCAAACCAACCCTGAACAAAAATAGGCTAAATAATGTCACTGTCTTACAATTGCAATGTGTATTGTTAGTAGATATTAGAACATGTCGAAGGCTTTCATGGCTGGAATCTCTGGGTTGTTGTAGGTTTTTCGGGCTATGGCCATGTTCTAGAAGCATTCTCTCCTGACGTTTCGCCTGCATCTATGGCAAGCATCACAATCTCTGAGAATGCTTGCCATAGATGCAAGATCTGAAGATCAAATGCTGCTTGTAGTTCCCAGTCTCAAGATCACACGTTCTACATAGACCAGACGCAGGGCCTTCTCTGCTGTGACTCCGTCTCTTTGGAATACTCTTCCGCTTGGAAGCTGTACACTCCGAGACTTACTAGCGTTTTGGAGAACATGCAATACTTATCTATTTAGGCAGGCCTTCCCACCTGGCTAATCAGTTTTATATTTTACTGTTTTTACTGTTTTATTGTATCACTCATGTCTGATGTAAGCCACTCCGAGTCCCCAGGGAGTGGCAGCCTATAAATTTGAACTAATAATAATATTATAACTGTTTTAATTTTAAGGGATGCTACATTCATATATATTTTTTATTATTTATTTACAGTATTTTTACCCCCCCCCCCCCTTCTCAAACCCCCCCCCCGGGGGGGCGGACTCAGAGGCAGCAATTCGATGTCTAATACATAAATCGCCATGAAAACATACAAAATAGAGATAAAAAACATTAAACAAAATCCAACAATCAATTAAAATAACAATTAAAACAATGTTCAATCCACACATCCAACTGCTAAAACAGTAAAACTGTGTCCTCTTCTCTGTCATCAAGCCAGTCCATTCCAGTTAAAGTGCTGCTATGTCATTGTGCAAAGGCATGGCCCTACAACCAAGATTTTACCTTTTTCCTAAATGCTGGGAAAGATGGAGCCGATCGTATCTCATTTGGCAGCGCATTCCACAGGTGCGGAGCCACAACCGAGAAGGCCCTGTCTCTCATCCCCACCAGCCGCATTTGAGATGATGACAGAAGCGAGAGCAGGGCCTCCCCGGATGATCTTAGGTTACGAGGTGGGTCATAGAGGCAGATGCGTTCGGACAAGTAAGCTGGGCCAGAACCATATAGAGCTTTATAAGTCAAAACCTGCACTTTGAATTGAGCTTGGGAATGGACAAGCAGCCAGTGGAGTTGACACAGCAGGGGGGTGGTATGCTCCCTGTATGTAGCTCCTCTTAGAAATCTGGCTACCGCCCATTGGACTAGCTGTAATTTCCGAACTGTCTTCAAAAGCAGCCCCACGTAGAGTGTGTTGCAGTAATCTATTTGGGATGCGACTAGAGCAGGGGTGGGCAATTATTTTTTCAAAGGGGCCACACAAGAGCCAAAAAAATATTATGGAGGGTCGCACCTGAAGGCTGAACTACATTCTAATCTACAAAATTTATTTATTTACTTACTATATTTACTATATATTACACATCATTAATATTAACATATTAATATATCAAGAAATATTAATATATTATTAGTATTAATATCATAATTATTATATTATAGTATATATATATGTAGACATAATATATTGAAATTATAATACAATATAACATTATTATATTATATTATTTATTATATTATTTTATCATTATAAATTTTTTATAAAATAATACTTTTTATACTGATTTCTAGTCTGATTTTAAATAACTGTTTACTGGGGAGTTGTCCTTCTCCTCTTAGGGCGCTTGTGCCCGCTTTGTGCTGGTCTGTGACCGTAATAAAATTTTGATTGATATAAAATAATAATCAAAACCACTAAAATAAAATAAAATTCAAGAAGACAAGGTGCGAACCAAGATGAAGGCTGACATCCTCAAGAGAGGAAGGATCCCAAGATAGAATGGCCCAATGACCCCAGCCCAGAGGATGGAAAAGCGGACCCAGCCGCCACCGCAGCAGAGCAGAGCCTGAGGGAACTGCTTTAGATGTGTTTATTTATGGCCATTCGCTCCTTCTGGGCGGGAGGGAGGGAGGCTGTGGTGGGTCCTTCTGTTCCAGGCAGCAGCCGCCGCATTTCTGTCCCAGCTGGGCTAGCGCTTCGCTTCCTCTTCCTGTTCCTCGCCCGGAGAAGCGGTGAGTCCGGGCTTGGAGCTCGCATGCCCAGGACGGGAGGGGGCAAGAGGGGAGGGAAAAGGGGGGTGCGCGCTGCAGGGGGTGAATGAGTGCGCAGGGAGGAGGGAGCACGCCCCCAGCCGTTCCCTAGCTGATCGCCCTGCTATGGAGTGCCTGCCATCCCTGGGCCTGCAGGGGGAGCAGTCGGCGATCTAAGGCAACTTATTCAACCTGGCAACCCAGAAGACGATCAAGTCTTCCGGGTCGCCAGGGTGAACAGCCCCCACAGGTCGCCGAGTGCTCCCGCTGCAGGCCCGGATCTCCTCCAGGGATGCAGGCACTCCAAAGCCGCCACTCCTCTGGCCTGTCTGCTGACACAGGCCCCACAGAGCCCACAATGGGATGGCGGCAGCGGCACCCCTTCTTCTTGGCCCTGCCCCCCGACGCCCTTCTCCCCGGGGCGGAAAGAATTGGTTGCCAGGCCGGATCCGGCCCGGGGGCCGTAGGTTGCCCACCCCTGGACTAGAGCATGGACAACCATTGCCAGATCAGACTTCCCAAGGTACTTAAAGGTATTTAAACAACAAGTATCCCACAACATTTGTCTATTCTATCTTAATATTTAAATTGATGGTACCACTCTGTTAAGACCTTTCTTGTTTGTCCTTTGAAATATTTACTACATGAGAAAATAGAAGAAAACTGCAATGAACAATAGCAGTGGAAGGATGCCAGTTTTTTTTCATCTACCTATTTCCTTCCTATAAAAGGCACCCATGGATAATTACCTTTAAAGTGCATCACATTAGCTTCATTTTAAAGTATAAAGTAGGGAACGAAACCCAGAGTATGCAATTGAAGTTCATCAGGGGGGGAAATGCCTGCAAAAACAGATGCCTGCATATCACAGAATGAAGCCGACAGGTGGGAACCCTTCTAGGGGCAGTGCAGACTCAAAAGAGGACTGTATTGTTTCAGCAAAAAAAATATCCATGTTCCTTTTTTCCTTTAAGCTTAATATTACTTCAAATATTTACAATTCTTGTACTGTATTTCAAAACACAGAAAATATGCATTAAACAAAGATATACAACAGGGTCTCTGCAGGGGGCACAGAACATCTCCCCAACTTGGGAGAAAATAGCTCTATTTCAGAGAGGTACTCCACACAGAGTTATTGGCAATAATGATAGCACCTGACTTGTTTGCTTCTGCAGCTGTTCTCTGTATTTTCATTCATTTTCCTGTACACATGATAGGCCAGCACTGAGGCAGTATTTTTTTAAAAAAAAAATTGTTTGGTGCAGCTACATGAATACTCTGATATCATATTTCAAGGAATAATAATAATACTTTATTTGTAACCTGCCCTAGTAAAAAAAAAGTGGCAAACATTCAATGCAATAATGGACGAACGAACAAATCCAAACTATATGTAAAATAACATCAGTGTAAACTTGGAATAACAAGCAAACAAATAAATAATTCAAATAAAAGGAAGCTTCCAAATACACAATTTCTTTATCTTTTGCAATATGACACCCTTCGTAAAGGTATGTGTGTCTGTTTGTGTGTATGTATGTATGTTGGCGCCCCGTTGGTGCCCCCTTGTTGTGGGGGAGAGGCTTGCATACCCAAATGAAGTTGTGAGCTATGCTGGCGGTGGCATAATAGCCACCGGTAGGGCCTCCCATGCCAGACAGGTCACAACCGAAGGGTCTGACAAAGAGCGTCAGTGGGCAGGATGGGCTCTCTAGCCTTTTGGCAACCATCCTAAGAGAAGGGAAACTCTAATTTCAAACCCGGGCAGATGGTGCTCGTTTAACCATATAAGGTCAACCATCTAAGACAGGGGTGCCCACACTTTTTCAGCATGCGAGCTACTTATAATAAAACCAAGTCAGAAAGATCTACCTACCTCCTCAAGGCTGTAGAGGGGAGGGGATGGGCGGGGCTTGGCCTGGGCTGGCTCCACCCCCCTCTGGCTTCGGCACTCCCAGCAGCTGCTCCAGCCTTGAGGAGAGCAAGGCCAAGCCAGCCTTGTGCTATGCCACCACTGTCTTGGCACTGCCATCCTCAAGCCTGGAGAAGCTGCTGGTAGAGCGGAAGCCAGAGGGGGCAGAGCCAGGCCACACCAAGCCCCACTCCCTCCCCTCTGGCTTTGGAGCTCCCAGCAGCTACTCCAGGCTTGAGGATGGCAGTGCCAAACCAGTGGTGGCATAGCTAGCACAAGGCTGGCTTGACACTGCCATCCTCAAGCCTGGAGAAGCTGGTGGTAGAGCGGAAGCCAGAGGGGGCAGACCCAGGCCGCACAAAGCCCCTCCCCCTCCCCTCTGGCTTTGGAGCTCCCAGCAGCTACTCCAGGCTTGAGGATGGCAGTGCCAAACCAGTGGTGGCATAGCTAGCACAAGGCTGGCTTGGCACTGCCATCCTCAAGCCTGGAGAAGCTGCTAGGGAGTGCCAGAGGGGGCAGAGCCAGGCTGGCAAGCCCTGGCCCGCCCACTCTGGCTTTGAAGCTGCCCCATCAGGCTTGAGGATGGCAAGTGCCAAACCAGTGGTGGCATAGCTAGCACAAGGCTGGCTTGCCACTGCCATCCTCAAGCCTGGAGAAGCTGCTGGTAGCCAGCTCTGGCTTTGGGAGCAGCTACTCCAGGTGAGGATGGGGGGGCAGAGGCCTTGGCTCCATCATCCCCTGAGAACTGCCAGAAGCCCCTCCCCTCCCCCTCTGGCTTTGGAGCTCCCCATCCAGGCTTGAGGATGGCAGTGCCAAACCAGTGGTGGCATAGCTCGGTCCTGCGATCGACTGGTCGATCGCGATCGAATTCCTGTGTAGCCCTGATCTAAGAGAAGGAAACTCAAACCAAGCCTACGACCTGAGGAACTCGCTGCCACTGCCCCAGCTTGCTAGGCCCCGGCAGATGAACCTTTGGTTTAAAGGGTGAAGCCAGTTCTGTGCACGCTACGCTCCGCCAGAAAAATCCATTGCACAGGCTCGAAGGACGCATCCAACCTCTGAATCATCAACACGCTTGTGGAAAGCGCAAGATGAGTCCTTCCTGAATTTTTGTTCGCGAAGAAAAGCCAAGAAACGTATGTAAGAGAGGATATATTCTAAGGCTTATAGATATATAGATATATCAGCCTTAGAAATTTCACATGATATATATTGATGTCTTGAATGAAATGGAAAATAATTTCCATACTTTTTATCAAAAGATGCAGGAAGTAAAACTCTACAGACGATCAGCCTCCTACAAAAAGAAAGAATGGGATGGGAATGAAAGAATGGGGTGACGATAAACGTTTCCATGGGAACTCTGCCTTCCCAGTGTCCAATATACAACAACAACAACAACAATTTTATTGATTAGCCAGAAGCCATATCAAATACAAACAGAACACAGTGTCCAATATAATATTTACACATACAAATACTCTATGCCAGTGTTTCGCAACCAGTGTGCCGTGCGCGATCATCAGGTGTGCCGTGGGTATTTGGAACCTCCAATACCCTTACTTACAATGTCAGTTCCGGGATCCGCACAATAACACAGTCAGTTTGCGGACAATTTAAAGAAGCAGCACCATAATCATAGCGACGAGGTGGAAAATCACGTAGATAATCACATATATTCAAACCGCCAGAGGCTGAAGATAGATGTGGCGATGGAATCGAAAGCTGGCATGGGCAAACTTGGACCTTCCAGGGGTTTTGGACTCCAACTCCCACCATTCCTAGCAGCCTCAGGCCCTTTTCCTTTCCCCCCTCAGCCACTGAAGCAGGCAAGGGCCTCGGGCTGTTAGCAATGGTGGGAGTTGAAGTCCAAAGCACCCAGAGGGCCGAAGGTTTCCCATGACTGATGCTTCTGAGTGAAAAGGTACTCACCCCTTTCTTCCATGCAAATTGGAAAAGTTAAGACACTGAGTTGTGAATATTTTAATTTTCATTTAGAGCTTATTTTAATGAGCCTAGGGATGTTGTTCAAAGGATTAACAACAGCAATTGATTATGTAAGCAGAAATGTGGTTTTGTGTAAGTATCAGACATAAACTGTCTATAGGGCTTTTATTTGACAGCATTTCTGTATCAATGCTTTTACTATGAGTCTTTCAGCTTCTTGAATAGTGATATTCTAAGGGTGAGAATTGTACACTTTACTCTTGAATTCAAGGTAGCTTTGAACAAATATCTCTACATTTTCCTCACTCCAGTCTTAAATTCTCAGGTTTCCATTGCGTCTCTTTTTCCTAGAGAGCACAAACGGTATATGACAAAATGATCTATTCGAGAGGCAGCCAGCAGCCAATGTATCAATTATTGATACTCCTGTAAGACTAGGAGAGTTGCCGCCACACAGAAATGATCACTATGGATTGCCCACAGAATGACACTGAACCCGGTAATGCCATAAACTTCTAGCCTTTGTGGACTATAAGCCTATAATTCCATACAAACTTCGTCATTCTGAGTTTCGGAGTAAGGTGTTATCTGTACGCAGATGACATCCAGATATGTCACTCCTTCCCACCTGTCACTAAGGAGGCTGTCCAGACCTTGAACCGGTGCTTGGCTGCTGTGTCGGACTGGATGCGGGCTAGCAAATTGAAACTAAATCCAGACAAGACAGAGGTCCTCCTGGTCAGTTGAAAGGCCGAACAGGGCATAGGGTTACAGTCTGTGTTGGATGGGGTTACACTCCCCCTGAAGGCGCAGGTTCGCAGCTTGGGAGTGATCCTGGACTCATCGCTGAGCCTGGAACCCCAGGTCTCGGTGGTGGCCAGGGGAGCTTTTGCACAGTTAAGACTTGAGCGTCAGCTGCGCCCATACCTTCGGAAGTCTGATCTGGCTACGGTCGTCCACGCTCTGGTCACATCCCGAATAGATTACTGCGACACACTCTACGTGGGGCTGCCTTTGAAGACAGCTCGGAAATTACATCTAGTCCAACGGGCGGCAGCCAGATTACTAACTGGAGCTACATACAGGAGCACACCCCCTGTTGTGTCAGCTCCACTGGCTGCCTGTCCACTTCCGGACTCAATTCAAAGTGCTGGTTTTGACCTTTAAAGCTCTATACCAGCGGTTCTCAACCTGGGGGTCGTGACCCCCAGAGGGGTCGTTTGGCAATTCTTGAGGGGTCGCAGCCCTGCCTCCTTATGCCCCGCCTCCTTGTGCAGGCCCCATGTGTCATCTTCAGCATGCTAAAAAGGTCCCAAGAGGCCTAAGCCTTCTCCTGGCATTGGCAAGTGTGTGTGGGGGAATAAGTCTGGTGGAGAGAGCACATGCTCAGGGGCCGGTGCAGGAAGCGTGCTCTCTTCCCCCCGCACACTTGCCAATTCTGGGAGAGTGATGTGCTCCTGCGTCTGCAAGTGCGCGGGGGAAGAGAGCACGCTTTCTGTACTAGCCCCTGGGCATGCGCTCCCTCCACCACTTTGCCAAGTTTGGTTCAATTCCATTGCTGGTGAAGTTCAGAATGCTCTTTGATCGAAGGGGAACTATAAATCCACACAACTGCAACTCCCAAATACCAGGATCTATTTTCCCCAAACTCCACCAGTATTCAAATTTGGGCATATTGGGTATTTGTGCTAAATTTGGTCCAGATCCATAGTTGTTTGGGTTCATAGGGCTCTCCAGGTGTAGGTAAACTACATCTCTCGTAAATCACTGTCAATTCCTCCCAACCCCCTCTAATATTTTCTTTTGGTCGTGGGGGTTTTGTTTGTTGGGTTTGGTCCATGTAATTTGTGGGGGTCTCAGCGGTCTATGGAAGTCAGAGCAGAGTCAGTTGAAGGTACTGCAGATCCCTTCACCCGCTGTCCATACTCCCCCAAATGTATTGTTTTTGTGATTAATCACTATACTTTAATTATGTTCAATTTGTAACAATGAAAATACATCCTGCATATCAGATATTTGCATTATGATTCATAATAGTAGCAGTTATGAAGTAGCAATGAAAATATGGTTGGGGGTCACCACAACATGAGGAACTGTTTTTAGGGGTCACGGCATTAGAAAGGTCGAGAACCACTGCTCTATACGGTTCTGGCCCAGCTTACTTGTCCGAACGCATCAGCCTCTACGTCCCACCTCGTAATTTAAGATCATCCGGGGAGGCCCTGCTCTCGCTCCCGCCAACTTCTCAAATGCGGTTGGTGGGGACGAGAGAGAGGACCTTCTCGGTGGTGGCTCCCCGTCTGTGGAACGCACTTCCAAGTGACATACGATCCACCCCATCCCTCCTGGCATTCAGGAAAAAAGTTAAATCTTGGCTATGGGACCAGGCGTTTGCACATTAGCACAATACAGCACTTTGGATTGATCGTAATGGCAAGTTGATGGATATGGCTCCATGCTCCTATTATGGACCGAACACTGTTTTTAACTTAAGTGAATGTATATGATGTATTAATGTTAATTGTATTTTAATGTATTTTAATGCTCAATGCTTTTGGTTTTATATTGTATTTATACTGTGTTTCGGCATTGAATTGTTGCCTTTTGTTAGGCTGCTCTGAGTCCCCCTTCGGGGGTTGAGAAGAGCGGGGTAGAAATGTTGGAAATAAATAATAATGAACTATATCAGATATCTAAAATGCATTCTTTGTGGTGTTTTTTTTGCCGACCCAGATTTAAACTGAATTATGCAGTTACTTAAATCAAGCACTAGAGGGAAACAATACAACATAATCAGTGGAACCTCAGAGCCACCAAGTAATTTCAGAAGGTAACTTTGCTGTCAATCTTTAGAGCTGAAACTTCTTTTCTCCTGCTTTGATTCCAAGCTACACCATTTAATTAGCCTCCCGTTCACCAACCCAATACCTTACAGAAATTATTTTCCCCTAGTGCAGGGGTCGGGAACCTTTTTGACTCAGAGAGCCATAAAAGTAAAATATTTGGAAATTTATTTCAATGAGAGTCATATAATATAATATATAATATATTTTAAGACTGAATTCAACTAAATGTGAGTATATGTGCACACACTATGAGAAAAGGATTCCCCCGGCAGAATGACAGGACACTTCAGACATGGCTCTGCAAAAGGCACGCTCAGGACTCTGCGAAGGAAGAGAAGGAAGAGAAGACGGAAGGAAGGGGGAAAGAAAGACAGACAGACAGACAGACAGACAGAGGAAATAAAAGAGAGAGGGGGAGAGGAAGAAGGAAAAGAAGAACGAACTATGGAAAAGGAAGAAAAGAAAAGCAGGAGAGAGACAAGGAGAGGAAAAGAAAGAAGGAAATGGGAAGGGAGGAAAGGAAAGGGTGGGGAAAAGAAAGGAAAGGGAGTGAGGAAAAAGTAAAATAACGAAGGGAAAAGAAGAAAAGAAATAAGGGGAGAGCGAGTGAAAAGAAAGGAAGGAGAGGAAAGGAAGACTTGGGGAGAAAGAATAGAAGAGGAAGGAAGGAAGAGGGAGGGAGAATGGAGGAAAGAAGGAAGGAGAGAAAGAGAAGGAAAGGGTGAAGGGGAGAGAGAAAGGAAGGAAGAGGAAGGAAGGAAAGGGGAGAATGGAGGAAAGAAGGAAGGAGAGAGAGGGAGGGAAAATGAAGGAGAGAAGGAAAGGGTGAAGGGGGAAAGGAAGGAAGGAAGAGGAAGGGAATGGAGGAAAGAAGGAAGGGGAGAGAGGGAGGGAAAATGAAGGAGGGAAGGAGAAGGAAAGGGTAAAGGGGGAAAAGAAGGAAGGAAAAGGAAGGAAGGAAGGAAGAGAATGGAGGGAAAAAGGAAGGGGAGAGATTGAGGGAAAAGGAAGGGAGAGAGGAGGGAGGGTGAAGGAAGGAAGGAAGGAAGAGGGAAAAGGAAGGAGAGAAGGAAGGAAGGAAGGAAAGGAATGGAAGGAAGAAGGAAGGGGGAGAGGGAGGAAAATGAAGGAGAGAAGGAAGGAAGGAAGGAAGGAAAGGAAGGAAGAGGAAGGAAGGAAGGAAGGAAGGAAGGAAGGAAGGAAGGAAGAGGGAGAATGGAGGAAAGAAGGAAGGGGAGAGATTGAGGGAAAAGGAAGGAGAGAAGAAAAAGGAAAGGGTGATGGGGGAGGAAGGAAGGAAGGAAGAGGAAGGAAGGAAGGAAGGAAGGAAGGAAGGAAGGAAGGAAGGAAGGAAGGAATGGAGGAAAGAAGGAAGGGGAGAGAGGAGGGAAAATGAAGGAGAGAAGGAAAAGAAAAAGGTGAAGGGGAGAAAGGAAGGAGAGAAGGAAGGAAGGAAGGAAGGAAGGAAGGAAGGAAGGAAGGAAGAGAATAGAGGAAAGAAGGAAGGGGAGAGATTGAGGGAAAAGGAAGGAGAGAAGGAAAAGGAAAGGATGAAGGGGGGAAAGGAAGGAAGAGGGAGAGCCAGATGCAATCATGAAAAGAGCCACATCTGGCTCCCGAGCCGTAGGTTCCCTACCCCTGCTCTAGTGGGCATGCTAAACAGATTAATGCAAACAATAAATAAATAGCTATAAAATAAAACCTCTGCACAATACGAATGAAGAACTCAGCATTCCAAAAGGCCGCCAGTAATGTTGTGATATGTGTCATTATGGCAACTAAACGTACTTCTCAATCAATGACTGCCAAGATGGGGCATAGTCACCGACACGCTGAATGAGGGAACAGAGAGACATTTGATTTACGAACTACTGCAGAGCAACTACCGCACTATAAAAGCAACCTCAGAAAAATGCTAGTAGTTATTACTCTATCATCAAGGATACTACTCATCAGCATATTAGCATTAGAGCAAAAAATGTTAATGAAACAAAACAAACATGTAACGAAAGATTTTCTCTAAGCAAAAGGATAAAAAGCAAGCAAGTCCTCACAGAATCAGTTCTTTGTCATTTCTATGCCCATGGCTGCCTTCATGAAGAGAATTTAATTCACTCGTCCTGACAATCAACATATGAGAAAGTTCATTGCAATGTTCATTTTGTAAATGTGGACACAGACAGCTAGTTACTTAGAACAGTGTTTCCCAAACTTTTTTGAGCCGCGGCACACTTTTTACATTTGCAAAATCCTGGGGCACACCACCAACCAAAATGACACAAAATGACACTCTAACACAGTAATACATACAGTTAATATGTTTTTTAAATGTATTTATACACTCAGTGTGAAACCTGGGCCTGTTTCAATGAACACAACATAGATATCCTGGCAGGAAAGGCAGAAAAACAAAAACTTCCTACACAGAACTCCCATAACCAAGAGAAAATGCTACAAGAGTTTGGTGGACATTGACCTTGAGTTTTGGAGTTGTAGTTCAAATATATCCAGAGAGCACTGTGGACTCAAACAATGTTGGATCAGGACCAAACTTGGCAGGAATACTCAATATGCCCAAATGTGAACGCAGATGGATTTCAGGGGAAATAGACCTTGACATTTGGGAGTTGTAGTTGCTGGGATTTATAGTTCCCCTACAATCAAAGAGCATTCTGAACCCCACCAATGATAGAACTGGGCCAAACTTCCCACACAGAACCCCCAGGAGGCAAGAGGAGGTCTCTACTTGGGGAAAGGGAGGCAGGACTTCCCAATGCATGGAGAGGGAGAGACCAAGTAGACAACGGGTGGGGAGGGGGGTGTTTGAAATTTTGTGCCTTTATTGAGGTAGGTTTCTTAGGATTTTTATACTTCAACACACTAGACTCTCCCCCCCCCCCCCCCCTTACTGGAGGTTCCAATTTCCCACAGCACACCTGATGATCGCTCACGGCACGCTAGTGTGCCCCGGCACACTGGTTGGGAAACACGGACTTAGAATGTAGAATAGGGTGTAGTTCAGCGTTTCTCAACCTGGGGGTCGGGACCCCTGGGGGGGTCACGAGGGGGTGTCAGAGGGGTCACCAAAAAACATCAAAAACACAGTATTTTCTGTTGGTCATGAGAGTTCTGTATAGGAAGTTTGGCCCAATACTATCGTCGGTGGGGTTCAGAATGCTCTTTGATTGTAGGTGAACTATAAATCCCAGCAACGACAACTCACAAATGTCAAGGTCTATTTCCCCCAAAATCCAGCAGTGTTCACATTTGTGCATAATGAGGATTTGTGCCAAGTTTGGTCAAGATCCATCATTGTTTCAGTCCACAGTGCTTTCTAGATGTACAGTAGGTGAACTACAAATCCCAAACTCAAGATCAATGCCCACCAAACCCTTCCAGTATTTTCTTTTGGTCATGGGAGTTCTGTGTACCAAGTTTGGTTCAATTCCATCATTGGCCAAGTTTAGAATGCTCTTTGGTTGTAGGTAAACCAACAACCTCCTTCCTCCGCCAGCGGTCTCAGCGTGTGAGGAGGGGCGAGGTGGTCTCCGAGGGCTCCCCACTACTCTGTGGGGTCCCCCAGGGGGCCATTCTCTCCCCTCTGTTATTTAACATCTACATGCAGCCACTTGCACAGCTGGTGCGGAGTTATGGGCTGGAGTGTCACCAGTACGCTGACGACACCCAGCTCATTCTGAGGATGGAGGGCAGGCCGGGTTCTGTCCCCGATAATTTCCAACACTGCCTCGAAGCCGTTACTGGATGGCTGCGAGCCAGTAGGTTGAGGGTGAATCCGGCGAAGACGGAGATCTTGTGGCTGGGCGGCCCGGGCGAGGTGGGTGCCCGGCTTCCGACCCTGGACGGTGCGGCGCTGCATCCAGCGCCGTCTGTGAAGAGCCTGGGTGTCCAATTGGACTCCCAGCTGACCATGGAGGCCCAGGTCTCTGTGGCCAGCAAGGCTGCTTTCTTTCATCTCCGCCAGGCAAGGAGGCTGGCCCCCTACCTCTCCCAGAACGACCTAGCCACGGTGATCCAAGCCACGGTCATCTCAAGGCTAGACTACTGTAACGCGCTTACGTTGGCCTGCCTATGTTGTCGATCCGGAAGCTCAAGCTGGTGCAGAACACTGCCGCTCGGCTCCTGTCTGGGGCCCCAGCAGGTTGCCGCATAACACCAATCTTGCAGGATCTGCACTGGCTGCCTATTGAGCACCGGGTCGCCTTCAAAGTGCTGGTTCTTACCTTTAAGGCCATACACGGCCTGGGGCCAGCGTATCTGAGGGACCGTCTCACTCCATATTGCCCATCGAGATCACTTCGGTCCGAAGAGGCCAACCTCCTGGTAGTACCGTCTGTAAAGTTGGCACACTTAACATCTACCCGCCGGAGGGCGTTCTCTGTTATAGCTCCTACGCTTTGGAACACCCTCCCGGCTGAAGCCAGAGCCCTGAGAGATCTACTCCCGTTTAGACGGGCCTGCAAGACTCATCTGTTTAAGCAGGCCTTCGGTGAGTAGGCCCGTGCCTACCCTATGGGCTGTTATGTTGCTGCTGTTTTATTGTTTTATATTGTTTTTATTGTTTTTAACTGTGTTCTTAACTGCTTTATGTTTTTAACCCTTTGGTGCTGTGCCATTGGCTCTGTGAGCCGCTGCGAGCCTCCGGGAGTCGGCGGCGAAGAAGCCCCAATAAATAAATAAATAAATAAATAAATAAACTATTAATCCCAGCAACTACAACTCCCAAATGACAAAATCAGCCTCTCCCCACCCCCCAAACCAACCAGTATTTGGGCGTATTGGATATTTGTGCCAAATTTGGTCCAGTGAATAAAAATACATCCTGCATATCAGATATTTCATAACATTTATGTTGTCACAACAAAAATAATGTAATCATTAGGGGTCACCACAACATGAGGAACTGTATTAAGGGGTCACGACATTAGGAAGGTTGAGAACCACTGGTGTAGTTCATGACAAGATCTACAAGTACAAATGCATTAATGATAGTATTCTGAGGTACAAAGAACCGTCCAGCTGAGCTGTTTCGTGTTGTCAGAGGGCTGTTAAACCCGCCTCAGTGCGAGATCCCTGACAACTCGGCAGCTCGATGTGAAGCATTTGCTCGGTACTTTGCGGACAAAGTCGCTCTGATCCATTCCGATTTCGATACCACTTTAAAGGCAGTCTCTGAGGATGTAACACGAGCACCTGTCTGTCTGGTTTTGATGGATTCATTTCAGTTGGTTCAGCTCGAGGATGTGGACAAGATCCTGGGAGAAGTGAGGCCTACCACATGCATCCTAGGCCCCTGCCCATCCTGGCTGATAAAGGAAGCCAGAGGGGGTTTGGCAGAGTGGGTGAAGGTGGTGATCAATGCCTCCTTACAGGAGGGCAAGATTCCAGCCAGCCTAAAACAAGCTGTTATAAAACCGCTGTTGAAGAAACCATCACTGGACCCCACTCAATTACTCAACTATCGGCCAGTTCCCAATCTCCCCTATTTGGGCAAAGTCATGGAACGTGTAGTGGCCTCACAACTCC
Source organism: Anolis apletophallus (assembly GCA_030556195.1). Taxonomy (NCBI): domain Eukaryota; kingdom Metazoa; phylum Chordata; class Lepidosauria; order Squamata; family Anolidae; genus Anolis; species Anolis apletophallus. The sequence continues at coordinate 192,288,409 of JARBWK010000001.1, read as the reverse complement.
AGGGGTTCCTGGTAGACACTGATTTTCTAGATCCGGCACAGTCTGGTTTTAGGCCGGGACATGGGACTGAGACAGCCTTGGTCGCCTTGGTAGATGATCTACACTGGGAACTCGACAGGGGGAGTGTGTCCCTGTTGGTTCTGCTGGACCTCTCAGCGGCCTTCGATACCGTTGACCATGGTATCCTTCTGAGGCACCTTGCGGAGATGGGGCTTGGAGGGACTGTTCTGCAGTGGCTCCAGTCCTTTCTCGAGGGACAGTCACAGAAGGTGTTGTTGGGTGACAACTGTTCAACTCCACAACCATTGTCTTGTGAAGTCCCACAGGGCTCAATATTGTCCCCGATGTTATTTAACATCTACATGAAACCACTGGGGGAGATCATCCAGAGTTTTGGACTGTGATGTCATCTCTATGCAGATGATGTCCAAATCTGTCACTCCTTCCCACCCATTACCAAGGAGGCTGTCCAGTCCTTGAACCTGTGCTTGGCTGCTGTGTTGGACTGGATGAGGGCTAGCAAATTGAAATTGAATCCAGACAAGACAGAGGTCCTACTGGTCAGTCAAAAGGCCAAACAGGGTATAGGGTTACAGTCTGTGTTGGATGGGATTACACTCCCCCTGAAGACGCAGGTTCGCAGTCTGGGAGTGATCCTAGACTCACCGCTGAGCCTGGAGCCCCAGGTCTCGGCAGTCGCTGTGAGAGCTTTTGCACAGCTAAAACTTGTGCACCAGCTGCGCCCGTACCTGGGAAGTCTGATTTGGCCACGGTGGTCCAGGTTCTTATTACATCCCAAAGAGAGTACTGCAATGCACTCTACATGGGGCTGCCTTCGAAGACGGTTCTGAAACTTCAACTAGTTCAGCGATCGGCAGCTAGGTTACTAACTGGAGCAACATACAGGGACCACACCACTCCCCTGTTGTGTCAGCTCCACTGGCTGCCTGTCCAATTCCGAGCACAATTCAAAGTGGTGGTTTTGACCTTTAAAGCCCTTTACGGTTTTGGCCCAGCTTACTTGTCCAAGCATATCTCCCCTTATGTCCCACTTCGAAATTTAAGATCTTCCGGGGAGTCCCTGCTCTCGATCCCACCTTCGTCGCAAATACGTTTGGTGGGGACGAGGGACAGGGCCTTCTCGGTGGTGGCCCCTCGCCTGTGGAACCCGCACCCCAGCGGAATTAGATCGACGCCTTCCCTCCTTTCCTTCAGAAAAAAAGGTAGAGACGTAGCTGTGGGACCAGGCATTTAGTTAGATACTGGACAAATGGTGGACATTAACCGATGATAAGACTATTGAAATGGACTGCAGATTGAAATGGTTAACTTGAATACGGAACTGGAGTGTGTTTTGGTTAATTAATGTTATTTAATAGGTTAATCTATTTTAATGCATTTTACAATGTAATTGTTGTTTATTGTTGTTATGAAATGTTGTTAGCCGCCCTGAGTCCCCCTTCTGGGGTAGAGAAGAGCGGGTTACAAATGATTGAAATAAATAAATAATAAATACATTGCTTTTGCAGGATTTTTCAGTAATCTGAGTATTTCTATCCAAATTGTAGTTCAGTTGCTAGTGCAAAAAAAATAATTTAGAGGATTCTGTACATCTTTTAAAGACATTTATAACAGTGAGCCTATCTCAGTGCCATTCTACATAGACACTAAAATTAAAGCCAACTTGAGGTTGGGGTATCTTATATATATATATATATATATATATATATATATATATATATATATATATACACATACACACACACACACACACACGTACATGAGCTGCAACGTGCATCCAGACAGAATTTATTTATTGCACATAAAAGGACCTCTTGCTTATGAACTCTGATTCAACCTTGTACTCTGGACACTCTGGTAATTGGCTCAAGACCCTGGAATAGACATTTGGATTCTCTCTTGTGTTATTCTGTTAATGTTTGCATCTCTGTTGGTCTATGAACTTGTCCTTAGACCATTAATGTATACTCTGCTGGTATCTGTGGGCCTGGACTAAATGGCTGTGTAGAAGCAGCCTCAGTCAAATGAGGTTTTACACCAGTTCCTAGGCTGGTCAATTCACTTCTTTGGAAATGACTTAATTTCTTGTTTTCTTCCCATTCTAAACTATTATTTTCTTGGCTGCTTCACCAGCATTATTTTATTATGCTCGAATTCCATAAAATGTATGTTTTATAAGAACATAAGAACATAAGAACATAAGAAGAGCCATGCTGAATCGGGCTTCAGCCCATCTAGTCCAGCATTCTGTGTCACACAGTGGCCCACCAGTTGTACACAGGGATCTCTAGCAGAAAGGAGGGCAGAACCCTCACCTGCTCCCGACCCCCCACAACCAGTACCCGGGGAAAATCCTGCCTGCCTCCATCAACACAGAGGTGGCCCTTGGATGTCCATTTCAGTAACTACGGATTCCCTTGGTATCCATGAATCTGTCTAATCCTGCCTTGAAGCTGTCCAGGCTGACCGCTGTCACAACCTCCTCTGGAAGTGAGTTCCATAACCCAATGACCCTCTGGGTGAAGAAATATTTCCCTTTATTAGTCCTAACTTTCCTGCCTTGGAGCTTTAGGGAGTGCCCCCTAGTCCTAGTGTTGGGTGACAGAGAAAATAAACTTGGATATGTACTGTTTCCCAAAGGCAATCCATTTCTTTTACTTCCTATAGTGTTTCAAATAATCTAATGCCATTAACACTACTTTGTTTCTTCAAAAGTAACTACTTTTGATTATATCTTTCATTATTTTTGGAATAGCGTAAAACCTGTTAATTAATTAATTAATTATTTTAAAGTGCAGTTCAAAATGCCTTTCTGTAGTAACTTGTTATACCAATAAAGTAACCTGGTTTCTGCTCTGAGCTCCATTTAAAATTTTGTGCCATTGGCTGTAGAGACTCTACGGAGAATTTAAAAAAGAAATCATATTGTTCAAGCATGAAATCTCTAGCTTGCATTCTGAAGTAATACAACTCTAGCACACCACTGACTGACAAACAATTTGTCAACTTATTAGAAGGTGTATTCATTTCCTGGTAGCCTGGGCCAGTGTTTCCCAACCTTTTTTGTGCCGCGGCACACTTTTAACATTAAAAAAATCCGGGGCACACCACCAACCAAAATGACACAAAATGACACTCTAACACAAAGAATGGCTGGGGGTTGGTGGCCTGCTGGGAGCAGCTGCTGGGAGTGCCAAAGCCGGGGAGGGGGTGGAGTCAGGCTGTGCCATGCCCCGCCCCTACCCCTGGCTTCACCTCTCCCAGCAGCTGCTCCAGCCTTGAGGTGGCACTGCCAAGCCAGCGGTGCCAGAGCCAGCACAATGCTGGCTTGGCACTGTCCCGTCAAGGCTGGAGCAGCTGCTGGGAGTGCCAAAGCCGGGGGAGGGGGCAGAGCCATGCCCCGCCCCCTCCCCCCAGCTTCAGCTCTCCTACAGAGGAGGAGCATGAGCGGTGGACGGGCTTCAGTGGGCGGGGCTCCTCCACGCGGCTTCAGCGAGCGAGGAGTGAGAGTCATGGTGGGAGTCATGGCGGATTGGAGGCTGGCTGGGGAAATGGCCGAAGGAGGCGGCGCCCTGGTCCCTTCTTCTTTTTCTTCGCCACTGCCGGCCCTTCCTCCTCCCCAAGCAGCAGGAGTTCGGCAGGAGGGGGAGGAAGGGGGCAGAGAGCTTTTCTCGTGGCACAGCAGGAGGTCCGTCACGGCACACTAGTGTGCCACGGCACACTGGTTGAGAAAGACTGGCCTGGGCTACAATTTATGCAACAATCTACAAATCCAACAAGGGCCATACTCCAGATACTGCCCTCAGTCCAGGCATGTAGCCAGGGGGGCTAAGGGGCTTCAGCCCCGAAATTCTCAGGGTGGTCCGCGAAAAGGCCTTACTGGTACATTATTTAAACTGTTATGTTTATTCATATCATGATCTGATCACCATGCTCATTATATCCCACATTCATGGGGTTATTGGGATAACAATACAAAAGATTTGCTAGGGTAGACCCTCTTCCACCCAGTCTCAGCCTCCCCCCGAACCAAACTCAGCCCCTCCGAAACAAAATCCTGGCTACGGCCCTGCCTCAGTCCCATGTGAGAAAACCTCACTGGTGGAATAGATCAGTGTTTCCCAACCTTTTTTGAGCCGCGGCACACTTTTTACATTTGCAAAATCCTGGGGCACACCACCAACCAAAATTACACAAAATGACACTCTAACACAGTAATACATATTGTTAATATGTTTTTAATTGTACTTATACACTCAGTGTGAAACCTGGGCCTGTTTTGATGAACACAACATAGATAACCTGGCACAAAACATACTAATACTAACCCAAGAAGGGACCATCAGTCAAAAAATTGATTTTGTCATTTGGGAGTTGTAGTTGCTGGGAGTTATAGTTCACCCGCAATCAAAGAGCATTCTGAACTCCACCAATGATGGAATGGAATCAAACTTCCCACACAAAACTCCCATAACCAAGAGAAAATACTATAAGAGTTTGGTGGGCATTGATCTTGAGTTTTGGAGTTGTAGTTCACCTATATCCAGAGAGCACTGTGGACTCAAATAATGATGGATCTGGACCACACTTGGCATGAATACTCAATATGCCCAACTATGAATACACATGGAGTTTGGGGAAAATAGACCTTGACATTTGGGAGTTAGAGTTCACCTACATCCAGAGAGCACTCAAATAATGATGGGCGGGCCTCTTCCTCATGGGGAGGGGGACACTCCACCCCTTTCTGACCATCCCCCTGCTCACCTCAACCTCTGCCGGCCTTTCCTCCTCCTCAAATGGCGACCGCTGGGAAGGGGGCGGGGCCTGAGTGATGTCACCCTTCCCTCCTCCCTCCCTCGATTAGAGGCTGGCTGGCGCGCGCAGAGGAGAAACGGCTGAAGGAGGCGGCGCCCCGGCCCCTTCTTCTTCTTCACCACCGCCCGGCCCTTCCTCCTCCCCCCGCAAGCAGCAGCAGCAGCAGGAGTTCGGCAGGAGGGGGAAGAAAGGGTATATTGGAGGTTTTCCCACGGCACACCTGATGATCGCTCACGGCACACTAGTGTGCCGTGGCACACTGGTTGGGAAACACTGGAATAGAGAACCAGCCAGTTTCCCCTGATCATGACTTCCCTTTTATTATACCCTGTTATAACAAAATAGATGGTTGTTAGGGCTGAGTGGACTGAGGCTTACACTGGCTTTAGGCAGGGTGGACCTTTCTTTGACAATCCCAACCACTGCCACCACTATAACAATAAGGACTGAACATACACTGAGTTCTTAATTAGTATCCCAAGTGCTGCCCACCAATATAAAATATAGGATGTTTACACAGGGCACTGCTTGCCACTAAACTTCGAGGAGAATTTTATTAACCCCCTCTCTTGTGGCAGTTGGCTTCCAACCGCTCTTTATCAACTGTAAAATTCAAACCTTGAACATTCTAAAAGCCTCTAGCCCTGGTTGCCATGGCGACAGCTCTTCAAAGCTTCTGCCAAGCCTCCCCTCTGCTTCACCCACAGCAACAATCCATCGCAGAGTCCCCCGAACTACACAAAACAACATACATTTAACATATGTCACACAACATCCACACACAAATAATCGACATCATTACAGCTAGGCTCTGCTGTAAGCACTTTTGACAAAACCCCTGCTGGCTTCCAGGCAAACACTATCTGTGATGATTGTCTGAGGTGAATTCCCCTTTAAAATACAGGGTGTCACGGTGCAAGACCTAGGCCGGCCCCTTAATCACACACACAGAGACGGAAGTCAGCTAACTACTTTATTGAATGATAAAAACAGTTGAAAAGGTAATTGTCCATAAAAATCAAAAGTAATCCAAAAGATAAAGGTATAGTCCAAAAGCAAACTTGGCAGTAAGATCCAAAGACTTGGCAAGGCTCCGCTTAGCTAGCGGATCAAAGGATGAAACAAGGTTGCAAGATACCAGCTCTGCTTGGCAGGCCCCTAGCCCCCAAACTTAGCTACGTGGACTTGGCTTCGCTACACATCTGTATAGGATAGACGTGGCGAAGTACTGAGGATCCGTTCCCACGGATCCTATACTTAATCCCTTGGCGAGGCCCCGACGCTCTAGGCTTCTCCTCCTCCAATCTGTGCTGCGAGACCTCGGTCGGTCTAGGCTGAGGAACCAACCCCTCCTGCTAGCCTCAATGCTCCGTCTCCTATCAAACGTTCAACCTTGCCTCCCAGCACCTGTTTCCCTATCTTCGTGAGAGTCGAACTCCCCTTCTGTTTCCCAGGCCTCTCCTTCGGTTGTTTCCCACATTCTTTCTTGCTTGAACCTCCCCCGGCTGTTCATAATCTTCACTATCACTGCTTTCGAATTCTGACTGGCCTTCCTGCCTCTCGTAAGGATCCAGCCAGCCGTCATCCCAGGCCAGGCTTTCTGTGGGGGAAGAAGGCCCAGCTATCTCAAAATCCCCTTCTTCTAGCCCCTCCAAATCCTCTTCAGAATCAGCTGGCTCCAATGCAAGTGGGACCCCCGGTGCTGCCCCCTGCCTCCCAGGCACAAACGAGAACTGGTGTGCTACACAGGGACAGTTTGTAAGGCTTCTTGACAGAAAGAGGCACACTTTGAGGCTTGACTTTAAAAGTGAACAAAGAATATTTATTGAATGCAACTATTTATTTGTTTGTTTATTTATTTGTTTGTTTTTTCGACTTGTCTGTCGCCACTCCCGTGCGGCTCGGAGCAACTCACAAAAAATTGCAATACAAACAAATACAGGTAAAATCACACACATACCAACCGCACAGCTTAACTAACAACACCTAATAATACAGTTAAAACAGATAAAATATTGCATATAAAACTTCTTCCATACACAGCTTAAAATGAGTCTAAAACTAAAAACTGAGAAGGCACATATGCGTATTGGTTATAAAAAATAATAAAGCTTGGTGGTTTCTTAAAATTGTTATCTTAAAACTTGGTTACAATACTAGCCAGATAGTTTATCTTTCAAAATGTGTCTTTCTATTAATTCCCTCATTCGAATCAAAGAATAACGGTGAGTTTCCCACTAACTGAAACAACCACCTGAGATCACTCAGGCCTTTTGACCTCGCTAACTAACTCTTTCCTAGAGCTTCCCTAGTTAGCTAACCAGTCTCTGAGCCAATCTCTCTCACTAAGCCACGAGAGAGCTCAAAGTTGCTGTCTGACTTTTCTGTCAGCTTTCTCAGACTCCCAGCACTGTCAGACTCCTTCTGACTCCTAGCTGTGTCAGACTTTCTCTTAGACTGACTCTCTGTTAGAAGACACTTTTCCCTCCCTTCCAGTTTGGATCCTCCCCTCTGCTCCTAACCTATCTTGGGCAGCTCTGTCTCTACCCTGAGGAATTCCAAACCACTCCCCTTTTTCTAGCAGCACCATCCTAACATGGCTGTCTCGCTGACACTCCCCTCTCAAAATGGAGGCCCAGACTGTTTACAGGCCTGCCTCACAGGCTTCGACCAGGCCTACCATGGTAAGGATTCATTACACCTGTCCACCAGCTAAAGCTTAAAGCAGATATGTTGCCTAGAACAGGGCTGCCCAACTGGCGGCCCTGGGGCCATATACGGCCCCCCAGCCCCTTCCCTACGGCCCCCTAAGCTTTTTAATAAAAAATAAAAATTGAAAAATAAAATAAATAATAAAAATTAAAAAATACCTACTTCTGGGTTCGGAGCAAGTATCGCGAGAATACGCAATCCACACGGGATTTCGCTGTCAACGCGAGATCACGCCGGCGTTGACAGTGAAATCCCGTGTGGATTGCGTATTCTCGCGATACTCTTCGCTACTCTACTACTGGATCGCTGAGGCCACAGACGCGATTAGGACCTTCTTCGACTCAGTCGGTCGTCGCCTCTCTCGTCGTGCGGGTACTCGGGGATCATGGGCGGTTGGAAAAGGTAGGCCAAAGCAGGGGCTCCTCAGGGGCTCCTCATTCCCTCCCCCCATCTCCCCTCATGTATTAAATATAAAATTAAATATACTGTATTTAAAGATGAAATAAGGGGAGATGGGATACATTAAGGGGGGAGGGGAGGATGGAATTAAATTTATTTAATATTAAATAAAAATAAGGGGGAGGGGAGGATGGAATTAAATATATTTAATATTAAATAAAAATAAGGGGAGGGAGGATGGAATTAAATATATTTAATATTAAATAAAAATAAGGGGAGGAGGATGGAATTAAATATATTTAATGTTAAATAAAAATAAGGGGGAGGGAGGATGGAATTAAATTTATTTAATATTAAATAAAAATAAGGGGGTGGGAGGATGGAATTAAATATATTTAATATTAAATAAAAATAAGGGGAGAGGGGAGGATGGAATTAATATATATTTAATATTAAATAAAAATAAGGGGAGGGGAGGAGGGAATTAATATATATTTAATTTTAAATTAAAATAAGGGGAGAGGGAGGATGGAATTAAATATATTTAATATTAAATAAAAATAAGGGGGAGGTGAGGATAGAATTAAATATATTTAATGTTAAATAAAAATAATTTAATATCTTATCCCTGCATTTTATCTCAGTAAAAGATTATATTTGACTGTATGGATGCCCATTTTGAATGCCCACCCTGCATTTTATCTCAGTAAAAGATTATATTTGACTGTATGCATGCGGGGGTGGGGCGGGGCAGAGCCGGGGAGAGGGCGGAGCCGGGGTCAGGGAGGGGGTGGAGCCGGGGCAGGGGTGGAGCCGGGGGAAGACCCTACGGCCCCCCAGGTCATCAGTGACCGGAATTCAGGCCCCTGGGCCGGTAGAAGTTGGACAGCCCTGGCCTAGAATGAATGCATGTGTTGAACCCCAAAGCTGTATTTTGCTTGAGAGTCTCACTGTTCCCCTTCCAATAATGTTAGAATATTCGAAGAATGCCAGTGTTAAGTAAGACTGAAATGATTTATTTAATTTCCTGTAATGTTGGCCATCATGACCATCACCATAAATTTGTCTCTATTCAGATATTTCCTTACTGTATGTACATTGCATTCTAAGCTGCTTAATGGTCAAGAGCTAGAGAAACATTAACAATAAATTCAATCTCTTGCCTATTTTAAATAAAGGCAATCACTATTTCAGTCAGACCATCAAACAAACTGGGTCCTCATTTCCCATTCCGAGCCAAATAATATTAAAATGCAGATTGGAGGAATGGAAAAGCATAAGACCATGAGGAAATATTTACTAGATCAAGTACAACACATTTCTGTGATATGCTTAGTTCCTAAATTCTAGATTAGAGCATCTGCCTATTATTATTATAGGCAACACAAGTTTCTCTGTCACCTGCTGGGAGCAGCGCTCTCAATTCACCAGCTACATACAAAGGAGACTTTTTAAGAAGAAGAAATTCATGGGAATCCTTAATAAGCAACCAGTTTTCAAAGGGACAAATGACCTTTATTCTCTAATAATTAATCTTATTGATTAGCACAAAATTGGTGTTAAAATAAAACTAAGATTCTCTCAAACAATCAATATTGTAGCATTTAGTGCAAGGCCGCTGCCAGACTACCAAAAACTATAGTCTGGCAGTGATCTAAACTTTGTTGATCTCCAAAGCACTCAAGATAAGAAAAGGCTGGGGGAGGGTGAAAGGCCGGGAGGAGCGGGCGGTGGCCGAGTCCACCAAGATGGCGCCTGGCTCGACTTGCTCGGCGTCCTCCGCCCCACCACCCCCGCCCACTTTGGACGTTCCGACTCCGCCCCCCGACCCAGCACACCCGCCATCACTGGGCGCCCGGCCGGCGACACCAGGGGACCTCGACATCTCCCGGGTTCTGGCAAGGGCCCCGGGGGCCCGGCCCCGCTGCCGGGCTCGCCGTTTGTCGCCGGCGCCTCCGAGATCCACACTGGGACCGCCGTCTGTCCCGTCACCGACCCGTGACCAGGGTAAGACCGGCGGCCCAGCCCGTGGAGAGACGGCCCGGAGGACAGCCAGCCTAGAGGTTGGCACAGTGAGCAGTCACCTGAAGCGGAAGTCGCATCGTCGGAGGAGGCGCCGTCACAGGCCGGGGACCATCAGCCCCTCTTCCTCCGACCCCCCCAAAGACTTCCAGCACCGGGGCTATCGACCCCCTGGACCCTCCACACGCTCGGCTAGCCACCAGGAAGGGAGGAAGCCCCCCGTCCCCGAGCCCAGGCCTAGGCGATTTTTCGCTCTAGGACCTTTTGAGGCTCAGGCGCGGCGTAGCGGCTACGCCAGAAGCCGTTGAACAATGCCGATGCACTGTGCCTATCATCTTCTGTCGGGCTACGGGACGGAGGAGGCTGGCCCACACTCTTCTCCTCGGCCAGCGGGGGCCTCTCCTCGAGCCCCCCCCCCACCCTCCCACCCTTTGATGGTCTGATGGGTCTAGCCTAGGCCCCAGACCATCCTTGTTTGCCCGAACCCTGACTCTGCACCCCCTCCCCATTCCTTGTGTTGTGTATTGTCTTGTCTGTCTTTTTTATTCTGTATTGTTGTTTCTTGGCTTTGTAAGCCGCTGCGAGCCGTATGGAGTTAGCGGCATATAAAGAAGACGCAGGTTCGCAGCTTGGGAGTGATCCTGGACTCAGCGCTGAGCCTGGAACCCCAGGTCTCAGCGGTGGCCAGGGGAGCTTTTGCACAGTTGAGACTCGTGCGCCAGCTGCGCCCGTACCTTGGGAAGTCTGATCTGGCTACGGTCGTCCACGCTCTGGTCACATCCCGAATAGATTACTGCAACGCACTCTACGTGGGGCTGCCTTTGAAGACAGTTCGGTATTGCAATTAGTCCAGCGGGCGGCAGCCAGACTACTAACGGGAGCTACATACAGGGGAGCATACTACCCCCTGCTGTGTCAGCTCCACTGGCTGCCTGTCCAATTCCGGGCTCAATTCAAAGTGCTGGTTTTGACCTTTAAAGCTCTATACGGTTCTGGCCCAGCTTACTTGTCCGAACGCATCGGCCGCTACGTCCCATCCCGTAACCTAAGATCATCCGGGAGGCCCTGCTCTCGCTCCCGCTGACCTCTCAGATGCGGTTTGGTGGGGACGAGGGACAGGGCCTTCTCGGTGGTGGCCCCCGCCTGTGGGAATGCGCTCCCCTACGGAGATACGGTCCACCTCATCCCTCCTGACATTCAGGAAGAAGGTGAAATCCTGGCTCTGGGATCAGGCATTCCCTCACCAGCACTAGGCAGCATGTGAGACGGAATTTTAATGGGGGAGGGAGGAAGAGGGTCAATGTTTCTAGGGTTGAATACTGTTTTAATTGGAATGATTGTAGATGTGTTGAGGGATTGTATTTTAATGCCTTAATGTTTTAATGGGTTGTGGGGTTTGGGGTTTTACGCTGTTGATGTGGCATCGAATTGTGCCTGCTGTAAGCCGCTCTGAGTCCCCCCTCGGGGGTTGAGAAGAGCGGGGTAAAATCCTGAAATAATAAATAAATAAATAAATAAGTCCAAAGAAATAAAATAAATAAATAAATAATAATAAAGGATGCTGTAACTCATTTGTAGATCACAAGTATTATTTGCAGATAATCTATCAAATTTCCTGATAAGACTATGAAAAGTTCTTATTGGACTATAGCCTCCACGATCACTTAATCCAGTGTTTTTCAACCCTTTTTGAGCCACGGCACATTTTTTACATTTACAAAATCTTGGGGCACACTACCAACCAAAAGGACACAAAATGACACTCTAACACAGTAATACATATAGTTAATATATGGCAGAAAGACACACGAAGGTCTTGCTCAACAGCTGTCAGTCTCTCTCTGTGTTTAGCTTTTATCGCAGTCAAGCTAGAGAAGCTCATCTCACACAGATATGTGGTTGAAAACGGGAGCAATGTCAAAATAGACCAACAGGAAATACTGGAAGGGTTTGGTGGGCATTAACCTTGAGTTTTGGAATTGTAGTTCACCGACATCCAGAGAGCACTGCGGACTGATGTTGGATCAGGACCAAACTTGGCATGAATACTCAATATGCCCAAATGTGAGCACAGATGGAGTTTGGGGGAAATAGACCTTGACATTTGGGAGTTACAATTTCTGGGAGTTATAGTTAACACACAATCAAAGAGCATCCTGAACTCTTGCAACAATTGAATTGAACCAAACTTGGCATATTGAACTCTCATTACCTACAGAAAGTACTGAAAGGGTTTGCTTGGGAATTGACCTTGAGTTTGGAAGCTGTAGTTCACCTATACCCAAAGACCACTGTGGACTCAAACAATGTTGTGTTATTTTGTTGTTTTCTATCCAGAATCACAATGTTGGAAGGAGGCTCACCACTTTAAGGTCCCTGAAACAGGCATGGGAAAACTTCAGCCCTCTGGGTGCTTTGGACTTCAATTCCCACCATTCCTAACAGCCTGAGGCCCTTTCTTGCTTAAGCGGCTGAGGGAGGAAAGGAAAAGGGCCTGAGGCTGCTAGGAATGGTGGGAGTTGGAGTCCGAAACACCTGGAAGGTTCAAGTTTGCCAATGCCAGCTTTCGACAGAGACCTCTTCCTCCCTCTTCCCCTTCACGCCCTTTCTTCCCCCTCCTGCTGAACACACCTGTGAAGGTACTGCACAGAGCCCCACATCTTCCTCCCCCCTCCTGAAATGCCAGCTGCCCCTCAGATAGGGTTGCCACTTTTTGATATAAGAAATAAGGGACATTTACCTAAAAATACGGGATTTTTCCAAAAATAAGGGACATTTCATAAAAACTTGAAAATCAAACTTTTAGGCAACCCTAAGTATACTACTTTTGATGCAGCCTTGGCTTTTTCAGCTGCGGCATCACACTGTTGACTGATCTTTAGACTGGGGTCTAACAGAAGTCTCATTTTGCATGCATTCAGGGCAATATCTACTTGGGCCATTCTGCAAAAAAGGCACAGTCCAAGCCCTCCCGACAGATGCCTGTCCAGCTCAAAAGCCCCCCCCCCCCCAGAGACCCCCACCCACCCCTCAGCCCTGGTGTGGCTGTGATTTGTGTGCCTGGCAAAGGGTCACCTTCCTTCCTCTCCCAGCAGTCAATGGTGAAGGCGGCCCCGTGGTCCAGGTAGGCGAGGGCACGGCAGACCTGGCTCTGGGTCTCCATGATCAGCAGCTCCATGCGGGCCGACATGTCCATGCGCTGTGCCTGCAGCTCCCTCAGAACGCTCTCCGGCAGCGCCATGAAGACCAGCAGGCCCCCTTCTCCCTCTTCCTTTTCCTCCTCCTCCTCCCCCCGGGAGCAAGGGCTCTTGGGAAATGGAGTCCCACCCAAAGGGCCGCACGCGCCTCTCAATCAAGAGGAGGCAGCCTTGGACTACAATTCCCGGCCGCTCGTGGGGAGACGGGAGGAAATTGGAGGAGTTAAAAGGGATAGCAGGATGGAGGAGGAGGAAGAAGAAGGAAGTATGTATGTATATGGACTGGCTCAGCCTCACCTCCTGCTGCCATGTGTCCTGTCAATACAAGAGCTGAAAATAAGGGACAGGAGCTGAAAATAAGGGACACGAAATTTGGGGCTGAAATAAGGGACGTCCCTTAGAACAGGGCTGTCCAACTGGCGGCCCCGGGGCCTGTTGGACACGGCCCCACCTATGCCCTCAGCCGCCATTTTTAAATTTTAAAAAAATTGATTTTTTTTAAAAAATGGCGGCCGGGGGGGGGGGGAGGCGGGACAGGGAGGAGGAAGAGAGCTAGCTCCTCCTTTTCAGCGCCCCCCTCCCTACCTAGGAGCCGGAAAAAGGGCAGCAGAAGGCGCCAAGAGCAGCGCGTCACAGGCCTGGCGTGACGCGCTGCTCTTGGAACCGCCTCCTACTCCTTTTCGGCGGCTCCCCCGGCCTAGGAAGGGGGGGCGCGAAAAAGGAGGAGTAGGCGGTGCCAAGAGCAGCGTCACGCCAGGCCTGTGACGCGCTGTTCTTGGCGCCGCCTACCCTCCTTTTCGGCGGCTTTAGGAGGGGCGGGGCCTGGGCTGGGGGGGCGGGGCCTGGGGGCGGGGGCCTGGGGCGGGGCGAGTGGCCCCGCAGGTCATCAGTGACCTCTTATCCGGCCCTGGACCCGCCAGAAGTTGGACAGCACTGCCTTAGAATAAGGGACAGTTGGCAACCCTACCCTCAGATCAAAATAGCGGCAGCGTGAGCAAAGCGATGCAAAGCGAGCAGAGCAAGGCTGGGAAGAAGGGAGCCCGAGTGGAGAAGAAAAAGTGATCGGCAGGAGGGGGGAAGAAAGGGTATTGGAGGTTCCAATTTCCCACGGCACACTGGTTGGGAAACACTGACTTAATCCACTTGGCACATGTTTTTTTTTAAGAACTATAGTCCAAAAGTCCACTATTCCGAGCACTGTTCCTAAATTGCATTTCTATTCATCACTTTCTACAGCTATCATAATGCTCACTGAAACAAAACTTAAACACCTTGCTAAAAAAAGTGTGCTGTGTGTGTATGTTTTTAAAAGCTTCCCAAACTTGAGAGGTGAGTTGTTCACACTCACCTTGGTGTTGACTAGCTGACTTTCGATACATGTAAGTCTTGCCAGGTGGTGTTGTAGGCAGTTGATGCTGATCTTTTAACACATTCTTGCTAACTGTAATGACTTGTTTTCTTCCCCTTCTCAGCAAATTACTATTTCAGAGGGATCAACAGCAGAGCAATAGAAAGGGGGGAAATGTCTCCTTCATCAGGCTGCCAGAACACCATGAATTTTTAAGCATCCTGGTCGAAGAAAGACACTTTATAACTGAGACAGGAGTGTTATATATTACAGGGCATATATTAAAAACTACTGGGCTGGTAACATGAAATCTGTTTAAAGCACATGGGAAAGGGCTGCCATTCCCCGTTAACTGATTCTCTCCTTTTATTCAAGGTGTTAGCAGAGCCACATCGCATGAAAGACACAGGGAAAACAAGGCCAAATCTTGCTAAAGAGTAGATAGTAGGGGTGGATATCTCCGGTTTAAAATACTTTGAAATCTGTTATTTTTCATATTTAAAATTAATTTCAAAGTATTTTGACCCTCGGGACCCAACCCGGAAGTGTAATTTCTATACCAAACCCGGGTCAGCCATTTTACGTAAAGGGCGCGTTATTATCGTTTCTGCCTTTGGTTGTCAGCTGGCGAGAGGGGAGTGGAAGGCTGCCCCCTCCACCCTCCTGTCACCTTCTGACACGCGGAGAACGCCCATTTGTTTCTGGGCTAGCTCCTCCATCCCCGTCCCCCCCCACCACCACCGCAAGAACAGAAGCGTCCTGGATTAAATATAATTCGGGACACCTCTGTTCTTGTGGGGGGGAGAGGAACGGAGGAGTGAAAGGCACAAGCCATTCACTCCTCTGTCCCATTAAATATAATTCCACAAGAACAGAAGCATCCCGGATTAAATATAATTTGGGACACCTCGGTTCTTGTGGGGGGGGGGGGAGGAACGGAGGAGTGAAAGGCACAAGCCATTCACTGCTCTGTCCCAACCAGTACCCATAAGAACAGAAGCATCCCGGATTAAATATAATTTGGGACGTCTCTGTTCTTGCAGGGGGGGGGGAAATGGAGGAGTGAATGGAGGAGTGGATGGCAACAAGCCATCCACCCACTCTCCGTGTCCCCCGCAAGAACATTTAACCGGGGATGCCTCTGCTCTTGGGGGGGGGAGGAACGGAAGAGGGGAGGACTCCCTCCCAGCTGGCGTAAGGAATAATAATGAAAATTCATTATTAATAACGTTTCAATCACGAAATTTATTTAATATTTTTCGCATTAATTTCTATAACGAACCAAAAACTGAATCCCCCCCCCAACCGAGGGGGGGGGATTTTTATGGATCAACCACCCCTTGTCGCCATTACAGACCAACTTCGCCGCCAGCTGGACCAGGGTGGATCGGCACTGCTCGCCTTGTTAGATCTGACGGCAGCTTTCGACACTGTAGATCACGCACTGTTAACCCACCGTTTAGCCGGCTCCGGGGTCAGGGGGACCGCCTTAAATGGGTGGCCTTCCTCCGGGACCGGGGACAACGTGTGGAGGGGCGGGAGGTCTCTGGGAGATTCCCACTTGACTGTAGGGTCCCAGGGGGCCATCCTCTCCCCTTATTATTTAACGTGTATATGCGCCCCTGGCCCAGCTGGCCCGCGACTTTGGTCTGGAGTGTTATCAGTACGCTGATGACACCCAGCTTCTGCTGAGAATGGACGGCAGGCCGGACACCGTACCCGATTGTTTCCATCAGTGCCTAGAGGCCGTGACTGGTTGGCTGCGGGCTAGCCGGCTGAAGGTGAACCCGTCGAAGACGGAGATCTTGTGGCCTGGTCGACCTGGGCGGGATGAGTGCCGGTTGCCTACCCTGGACGGCGAACGGCTTACCCGTCGCCTGTTGTTAAGAGCCTAGGTGTCCACCTGGACCCCCTGCTGACCATGGAGACCCAGGTCTCGCGGCCAGCAGGGCGTCATTTTTCCACCTACGACAGGCTAGGGCGACTGGCACCCTACCTTTCCAGGGACGACCTGGCCACGGTGATCCAAGCGACGGTCATCTCGAGATTAGACTACTGTAACGCCTCACGTTGGCCTTCCCCTTGGCGACAGTTCGGAAACTCAAGCTAGTGCAGAATGCCGCTGCTCGCTTGCTGACGGGAACGTCGGTAAGGGAGCACATCACGCCCATCCTTCGGCAGCTGCACTGGCTGCCTATTGAGTACCGAATTGCCTTCAAGGTGTTGGTGTTAACCTTTAAGGCTCTACACGGCCTAGGGCCTGCGTACCTGAGGGACCGCCTTGCCCCATACATTCCCCGAGATCACTACGTTCTGAGGAGTCGAATTTGCTCCTGATTCCATCGGTCCGCGCCTGTCACCTGTCTGCTACCAGGCAAAGGGCTTTCTCTGTGGCGGCTCCGGTACTCTGGAACTCTCTCCCGGACGACGTCCGAGCTGCCACGGAGCTCATCCCGTTCCGCAGGGCTTGTAAGACCGCCCTGTTCAGACTGGCCTTCGGCTAGGCGAGTAAGCCGAATGTACTCATCTTCCTAATCAGCACCCTGGTTCAGGGAATGCCATGGCATGCACATAATTTTAATCTCGGATCTATTGTATTTTGTTTTATTGTATGTTTTATGCTGCATTTTATTGTATGGCGACATGGATGTTACATGCCTGCCGAATTTTATGATGTTATCCGCCCCGAGCCTGCAGGGAGGGGCGGAATACAAGATGGAACAAATAAATAAATAAATAAATAAATAGTAGATAGGATTCTCTCATGCACTAAGTTGGATTTTCCCAAATTCTAGCATCAATAGGGAACACATCATGTGATGTGCGGAGCTTGAAGAATGCAAGGCTGCTCCCGTTTAAACGCGCCTGCAAAACTTATTTGTTTAAGCAAGCCTTCGGTGAGTAGGTCCTGCCCATGTTCCGCTTTAGCCGCTGTCCTGGGGTGTCACGCTATCTAATTTCTGAACTGTACCTGGGTGTTTTGTATTTTGCTGTTTTAACTGTTTAATTGTCTTAGATGTTTTATCGCATTGCTTGTGTGTAGTTGTACCTTCGGTTCCTGTGAGCCGCCGCGAGCCTCAGGGAGTCGGCGGCATAGAAGCCCGAATAATAAATAAATAAATTGCTGGAAGAAAGATTAACAAACTCAGATATGCAGATGGTACCACTTTGATGGTCGAAAGCAAGGAGGAGCCTTCTAAACAAGGTGAAAGAAGAAAGCGCAAAAGCTGGGTTGCAGTTAAACATTTTTTTTAAAACGAAGATTATGGCAACCAGACTGATTGATAACTGGCAAATAGAGGGAGAAAACATGGAGGCCGTGACAGACTTTGTATTTCTAGGTGCAAAGATTACTGCAGATGCAGATTGCAACCAGGAAATAAGAAGACGTTTTCTTCTTGGGAGGAGAGCAAGGACCAATCTCGATAAAATACTGAAGAGTAGAGACATCACACTGGCAACGAAGATCCGCACACTTAAAGCAATAGTATTCCCCATAGTCACCTATGGATGTGAGAGCTGGACCTTAGGGAAAGCTGAGCAAAGGAAGATAGGTGCTTTGGAACTGTGGTGCTGGAGGAAAGTTCTGAGAGTGCCTTGGACCGCGAGAAGATCCAACCAGTCCATACTTCAGGAAATAAATCCTGACTGCTCATTGGAGGGAAGGATATTTGAGGCAAAGTTAAAGTACTTTGGCCACATCAAGAGAAGAGAGGAAAGCTTAGAGAAGATAATGATTCTAGGGAAAATGGAAGGAAAAAGGAAGAGGGGTGACCAAGGGCAAGATGGATGGGTGGTATCCTTGAAGTGACTAGCTTGACTCTGAAGGAGCTGGAGGTGGTGATGGCAGACAGGGAGCTCTGGCGTGTGCTGGTCCATGAGGTCACAAAGAATCGGAAGCAAAACAATGAATAAACAACAACAAGCATTAATAGGTGTATTTTACTAATGGGAAGACCAAGCAGCTTTGAATGCCTTTCTTACTGAACTACTATAATTTTAAAAACTGGATCCTCTTGCATTATGTACACACACCCCCAAAAAAGCACATGCCAGTATAAGTCAGACCACATCATCATGCCTTTGGTGGCAGCTCTCGGCAGCGCTCTGGTTTGTTGCCAGGTGTCGGGAAGCTGCCGCCAAACACCCAGCTTTGCTGGGCTTCTCTGGCAGGTCTTCACCAGGGTAAAGCATGGTGTGTGCAGCTTCCCACATTGAAGGAATGGCAATATGGGAAGCCTCCCATGTTGCCAGGGTGGTGATAGCATGTCAGTTCTGCCTTCTTTCACTCACTGAACCAGTATGACATCATACTGGAAAGATATGACAACCTATCTTTCTGGAGAGGCCTTGGCCACAGTGGTCCATGCCATGGTCACCTTGAGACTGGACTACTGTAATGCTCTTTATGTTGGTCTTCCTTCATCAGTGACCCGAAACTCCGTAAGGTTCAGAAAGCAGCTGCCAGGCTTCTTACAGGAACGCTTGTGGGATGTGTCAGCTGCATTGGCTACCAGTCGAATCCTGTGTCAGCTGCATTGGCTACCAGTCGAATTCTGGATCTCCTACAAGATATTGGTTCTAACCTTTAAGGCCTTGTATGGCCAGGGGCCAACATACCGTAGGGACCGTCTCTCCCCCTATCAACCCCAGTGGTCACCTCGATCTTCTCAAGGGAATCTCCTATATTTACCAGGCCCTAGAGAAATCCGCCTGGAGGTCACTAGGTGGAGAGCTTTCTCAGCCACCGCCCCAAAACTGTGGAACTCCCTGCCACCCGACATCTGAGCCATGCGCAAATTGAGTTGTTTTACTGTCACACTGAAGACTTGGCTCTTTGGCAGAGCATTTGATTAGTGGTTTTAATGATAATTTAAGTGTTTTATTGATTTATTCTGTAAGTCGCCCAGAGCACCGTTGGTGGAGGGCGACTAAGCAAGTAATAAATTGATTGATTGATTTGATTGGAGCTGGCCAACTCCGTGGGTGACTGGGGCTATATTAGCATTTGCCTCTGAATTTAGTAATATATGATGAGGTTAGAACAAACCCCCATGGAGAAGAAATGAAACAGTGAACCCAGGCAACGTTTTGTTGAACAAGAGAGAAGAAGCAAACATTCACGTAGACCAATGTATCTGCATTGGCTGGAAGAAAGTATTGATTTTGCTGGGTTTTAGTGTTAGAAGAGTTACACCAAATGGAAAACAGTGTATTCTCTCTCTCTCTCTCTCTCTCACTACTACTTGCTGTCAATGGGTGGGGGAGACAGAGAGAGTAGTGAGTAAGAAAGAAATAGACAAGATGCAAAGAGGGCTGATGAATGAGTAAGAGAGAAACAGACAGACTCAGTGGCAGAGATTAGGCCATACAGAAAGTTGTGCATCTAATCCATCATCCTCACTCACACCCACCCAGCATCACTGTCAATCTCTTTCCAACTGCCAATGGGCCTTAGCTTGTACTTTTTTTGTCTTTTGTATTCCCTTTGCCTTGGCACTCTTGGTGTGGAAATTAGATTGTTCACAGAAGCTAAACATCTTGTTGATCTTTTAATAAATTATATAAAACCTCACTCCTTGTTACTTACTAGTAGTTCAGTTTATACTTTATAGTATTTTATCTGGGAAATGACATATAAGAAGAATATTCACACTGATCATTTGTAAGGCAATTAAGGCAGTAATTGGCAATCAGTTGCAGTTATTAATACAATCTTATCTTTGTATCTAACGTCTCTTTGGAAGTTGCTCAGTTCTTTGTCACAATTTCCTTGCATTCAGAGATACCATAGTTCATCTTTTCATAGGCAAAATACAGAGACTGACTTTGAATTCATTATGACTTAGTTTCTCTATTTCAAGAGAACATATTGATCAGGAACTCCAAATAAGAGATGGAAACGCTGTCATACTTCAGCACCCGTGATTTTTCATAGTGAGCTATGCTGGCTAGGACCAGGGGCGGCCCCAGCGATTCCGCGACCTACGCGGTCGCATAGAGCACCATCGGCTGGGAGGGGCACCACCGGCTGGGAGGGGCGCCACCGCGCCGACTCCGCGCCCCACCACCACTGCCTGCCCTGCGCCGCTGCGTGCGCGCGTGCGCAGAAGCACCTACAGGTGCTATAGCGCCTGTAGACGTTTCTGCGCACACGCGAATGTACGAAAGCACGCGCACTCGCTCCCAAGCGTGCCTGTCGCTTGGAGCCAGCGCGCATGCGCAAAACCTGCACTGCATGCATGCGCACTGGCTCCAAAGCGGCAGGCGCTTGGGAGCAAGTGCGCGTGCAGACATTCACAGCGTGCGCGAAAAACATCTACAGGCGCTATAGCACCTGTAGGTGCTCCTGCGCATGCGGCCGGGCAGAAAGGTGCGCCCGGAGGTGTGCCGCGCCGATGGGGCCGGCAGCGGTGGCGGGGCGTGGCAGCGGCAGCGGAAGCGGCGTGGCGGCGGTGAGTGACGCGGCGGCGGGGGGGGACAAAATTTCTTCGCGTACCCCCCCAAATTAGGTCGGGCCGCCCCTGGCTAGGACTAAAGTGATATGCAATCCGACAACATCTGCAGTGCTGACAGTTCCACAACTCTGTTCAAAGTAAATAAAATTTATATTTGTGGCCCCCATCTCAAAGTACTACTACTTTCACAACCAAATTTTACATTGTTGCCCAGTTGTCATTTTTATCTTTTCCTTTTCAGTCCAATATCTGCAGGGGATACAATCCTTAATGTGGAATTAAGACATCATGAATAACAATGAATCCTATCAAAATTAATGACTTCCAGTGGAAGTATATACACCTGGAAGACCTTAAAAATACCTAGAGATGATATATGTAATCTGATGTGGGTAGGATGATGGGCTAGAAGAGGGGCAACATATCAAAGACCGGTTTTTCTTTTTTTAATCCACTAATTGAAAGCAAGGAGCAGGCTATTACAAGTAGAAAATAGACCCTGGATTTCGGAAGAGACTAAATCCGTGGTTCCCAAAGTGGGCGGTACCACCCCCTAGTGGACGGTGAGGTGATCCAAAGGGGCGGTGGGAGGCTCAGGAGAATTTGGGGGGCACTGAAGCCCTGTAAGAAGGCGGTGGCGGGATTCCAACTCCAAAGCGCGCAAGTGTGCGCCTGCCAGTTGGAAAACTCGTGCAAGCGCTGCCTGGAAAATGCAGCGTGCAACCCCTTCCTCTCCTCAACTCAGCCCACAGCACAGTCCTGTATCGCCCCTTCCAATCCAACGGATCCCTTGGAAGGAAGGGGCGATACGGGACTGCACCGTGGGCAGAGTTAAGGAGAGGAAGGGGTCGCACGCTGCGGTTTCCAGGTAACGCCTGCCCAGGGATTCCAACTGGCAGGCTGAGACAGTCGTGCGCTTGCGAGTGTGTACCTGCCAGTTGGTCCAGCAGAGAAAGAAAGCCTTAGTGTCTGCAAATGCCCCCTGAGTCGCTGCAGCGTTCGCAGGCGCCTCCTGGGAGATGGCCATGGCACGAAGGAAAATGCAAGCAGCTCCCAATTTCCAAGGTCCAGTATTCTCTATTGCTCAAGTTTAGTTCAATTCCATTGCTCTTGGGAGTTCAAAATGTTCTTTGATTATAGGTGACCTATAAATCCCAGCAGCTACAACTCCCAAATGACAAAATCAACCCCCCCCCCCCCCCCCAATAACTCCACCAGTGTTCAACTTTGGGTATATTGAGTATTTGTGCCAGATCCAGGGTTGTTTGGGTTCAGGGTGCTCTCCAAATGTAGGTGAACTACATCTCCCCTAAATCATTGTGGATTCCTTCCAAAGCCTCCCAGTATTTTTTGTTGGTCATGGGAGTTTGTGTGCCAAGTTTGGCTCAATTCCATTGTTGCTTTAGTAGGTGAACTATAAATCCCAGTAACTACAACTCGCAAATTAGAAGGGCTATTTTCTCAAACCTCCACCAGTGTTCAAATTTGGGCATATTGAGTATTTGTGCCAAATTTGGTCCAGATCCAGGGTTGTTTGGGTTCAGGGTGCTCTCCAAATGTAGGTGAACTACATCTCCCCTAAATCATTGTGGATTCCTTCCAAAGCCTCCCAGTATTTTCTGTTGGTCATGGGAGTTTGTATGCCAAGTTTGGTCCAGGACTAAATTAACCAGGAGTTACATTCTATTGAAACTGAAAGGTACAAAGCAATCAAAAGAGGAAATGGCATGTTTTCAAAACAAACCAGAAGAGATTCTGTACTTACCCAGACAGACTAACTCAAACAACAAGAGGGCAACGAAAAGGTTTCTGGATGAAAAATTGCACTTCATGCTTCCTGAAAGAGAAGAAACACACATAGATTCATTTCAGTCCTGTTGTATTTAAGAGAATAATCTTCTCAAGATGTTATCAACCTCAGGTTCCCACCTCAGGTGTATTTTTAAGCCCTTGGATTCAAACAAGTCAAACAAACAAACATTAAATATGGAATTGTAAAAGCATCAAATCAGACCAAAGACAGCCAAACCTTTAGATTACAACATTTTGAATAGATTTAGTAAATGATATTTTTCTCTTTATTCCTAATGTATATGTGCAAAATGCAAATATGCAATACAGGCTCAGTTCTGCTTGAAACATGACATTATTCCGGCTACGGTCGTCCACGCTCTGGTGATTACTGCAACGCGCTCTACGTGGGGCTGCCTTTGAAGACAGTTCGGAAATTACAACTAGTCCAACGGGCGACAGCCAGACTACTAACTGGAGCTACATACAGGGAGCATACCACCCCCCTGTTGTGTCAGCTCCACTGGCTGCCGGTCCAATTCCGGGCTCAATTCAAAGTGCTGGTGTTGACCTTTAAAGCTTTATACGGTTCTGGCCCAGCTTACTTGTCCGAACGCATCTGCCGCTAAGTCCCACCTCGTACTTTAAGATCATCCGGGGAGGCCCTGCTCTCGCTCCCGCCGGCTTCCCAGGTGCGGCTGGTGGGGACGAGGGAGAGGGCCTTCTCGGTGGTGGCTCCCCGTCTGTGGAATGCGCTCCCTAGCGACATACGATCAATTCCATCCCTCCTGACATTCAGGAAAAAAGTGAAAGCCTGGATGTGGGACCGGGCGTTCGCATAGTAGCACAGGACAGCGCTTTAGTAGTTTCAATGGAAAGTTGGTGAATAGGGCTCAATGCTTTTATGGATGGAACACTGTTTTTAACATAGGTGAATGCATAGGATGTGTGAATATAATTATATTTTAATGTATTTTAGTGTAAAATGCTGGAGGGTTTTATATTGTGTTTTATAGTGCAATTGTGATGTAGGCATCAAATTATGCCTTTTGGAAGCCGCTTTGAGTCCCCCCTCGGGGGTTGAGAAGAGCGGGGTAAAATGCCATAAATAAATAAATAAATAAATTCCATTCTGCTTGTTTTACCGGTGCTTTGTTGCTATATCTGTTAGTCCTGCATGCACACACACTGCTAGGAGCTTGTTGCTGTGTCAGCAAGTCTTTGTTCCCTGTTGAACTGTACAGAAAAAGTCTCTCACCCACAGGATTAAGAAATCAGTCCACAAATTTGCACCAACCTACAAGGCGTTGGTGAATGCTCGATTATAACAGAGGATAAATCAACCACTCAAGGTCCAACCTAATACATAGTATAGAAAAGAGTTTGGGAATGGACCAGGGATGGTAGCAATGCATGAAAGACATAGAATTGGTAGAAAATGCTTAGAAGTCCGAACTGATGCATACCACAATAATGAATACCACAATTAAAACTGCATTTGCAGAACAGCCCAGTTAGCCTGGATTTCAGCCTAGGGGCAGCACAGAAATGGTATGCCTGAACTGTGTCAGTAACCTCAACCTAAATGGGGGGGGGGCTGAGACTGGGTGGAAGAGGGTCTACCCTAGCAAACCTTTTGTATTGTTATCCCAATAACCCCATTAGTGTGGGATATAATGAGCATGGTGATCAGATCATGATATGAATAAACATAACAGTTTAAATAATGTACCAGTAAGGCCTTCTTGCGGACCACTCTGAGAATTTCGGGGGGGACTGAAGCCCCCTTAGCCCCCCCCCTCCCCTGGCTACATGCCTGTCGTGGAGGGACCTGCAGAATTATTCATATGGTTTTCTTTGTGCTAAAAAAAATGACATGCAGAGCTTCTCATATAGTTTTGAGCCTCCCACCGCACCCCACTCTATACTCCTTGGGTTAATCAAAGCTCCTTAATTATCCTATCATTTCTGCAATTATTTTTCTGTGAACAACAGCACAATCATTTGTATTGGCACCCTGTTTACAGGTAACCCTTTTCTTGACAATAATAATAATAATAATACCGTTTATTTCTATTCCGCTCTTCTCACCCCGAAGGGGACTCAGTGCGGATTACAATACACATACGACAGACAGTCCCTGTCGGAGACGTACAGTTTTACACATAGACAGTACAGTTTTTTACACATAGACAGTACAGTGCAGTTTATAGAAGGGTTCTTTCTTGGCTGCATCCCAAGGTAACAGGGACATGAAGGTGTGCGTCATACAGGGTCATACAGGATGTCTCTGTTCCAATTCGACATCACAAAGGCCAAGGAGCTCTTCACACCTGCCATCTGAATCACCACAGTTCATGGCAATTCTGCCGGTGCCCATCAGAGGGCGTGGGGACCCTGTCACCCCACGACCTGCATTGCCTGACTCACCAACATCCCCATCCCATGGGACAAGCGTCTTGCCATCCTCACGGCATGCATCAGTTCACCTTCCCTTTTAAGATGGAGCCCTGCCGGGGCCTAGCAAGCTTAGGATGGTGGCAGCGAGGTCCTCAGGTCGTAAGTTTGATTAGAGTTACCTTCTCTAGATGGTCGACCTTACAGGGTTAGACGAGCACCATCTGCCCAGGTTTGAAATCAGAGTTTTCCTTCTCTTAGGATGATGGCCAAAAGGCTAGAGAGCCCATCCTGCCCGTTGACGCTCTTTGTCAGACCCTTCGGTTGTGACCTGTCTGGCATGGGAGGCCCTACCGGTGGCTATTATGCGACCGCCAGCATAGCTCACAACTTCATTAGGGTGCGCAAGCATCTCCCCCGTGACAAGGGGGCACCAGTGGAGAGGTTATGTATATACGTGTGTATATATTATCATTGTGTAAATATTATCATTGTTCTTTTTTAATATAAATATAAGCATTTAAAAATAAAAAAATAGAAAAGTAAAATATTCATTGTGTGCATACAGTTTTAAATGCTTACCAAATACTAAAAAAAGTATAATTGGAGAAATTTCAAACAAAAAAGCAAAACAAAATTAAACAAGAGTATGAAGAAGGTTTTTCAAGGGAGTGATAACTGGAGCAAGAAGAGGGAGGCAAATATGAACTTCTTAGACTGGTAGGCCATAGAGATGTGGGGGGGGGGAGTTATTGCACATGGGGGGAGGGAAGAGACAAGAAAAAGTACTACTATAACTATCACACAAATCTTAACTCCCTCTATTTTCTTTATTTATATTCTTTCCAGTCCGTTCTCCATTTCTCAATTGCCAACCCGCAATCATCCATGAGCAGAAGGTGCAACAGCAATTTCATTTTAGGAAATTAATTTGTATGTTTAAAAAGAGCAATGTGGTCTGTTCTGTTGCCTTTAGCTGTTAGTTAGGAGTAGGGAGAAGATTGAGAATGAACTGTGGCTTCTAAAAAGTAAAAGTAAAGAGGTATCTCTGTAAAAACTATGTTGTTATCAATTATGTTTTCAGTTCTTCAATGGTCAGCATTTTTTGCCCAAGACCAATTAGTTTCACCAAAAAGACTAAAAACTGATCTAAACCAACAGCTGTTGAGTTTTGTGAAAAGAACCTGAATTTCACAACTCCCAAATGAACACCGGTTGCTTTTTATTTATTTATTATTCTATCTTGTATTCCGTTCCTCCCTGCAGGCTCGGGGCGGATAACAGCATATAAAATAGGCTGACATGTGACATCCATGCAACCATACAATAAAACACAAGCATAAAACGCAACATCATATCCCGAGAGATAAAATAAAATACAATGGCATTCCCTGGGCCAGGGTACCGATTACACAGGAGAAATTACGCTGGGTTTGTTTGCCTAATCAAAGGCTAGTCTAAAAAGGACGGCCTTGCAGGCCCTGCGAAACGGGATGAGCTCTGTAATGGCTCGAGCATCGTCCGGGAGGGAGTTCCAGAGCGCCGGGGCTGCCACAGAGAAGGCTCTTTGCCTGGTTGTTGACAAGTGACAGGCGCGGACCGATGGTACCAGGAGCAAATTCAACTCCTCCGAACGTAGTGATCTCGGGGGAATGTACGGGGCAAGGCGGTCCTCAGGTACGCAGGCCCTAGGCCGTGCAAGGCCTTAAAGGTTAAAACCATCACCTTGAAGGCAATTCGGTACTCAATAGGTAGCCAGTGCAACTGCCGGAGGATGGGCGTAATGTGCTCCCTTACTGACGTTCCCGCCAGCAAGCGAGCAGCGGCATTTTGCACCAGCTTGAGTTTCCGAATTGTCGACAAGGGAAGGCCAACGTAGAGGGCGTTACAGTAGTCCAGTCTCGAGATAACCGTCGCTTGGATCACCGTGGCCAAGTCGCCCCTGGAAAGGTAGGGTGCCAGTCGCCTAGCCTGTCGTAGGTGAAAAAATGACGCCTGCTGGCCGCAGAGACCTGGGTCTCCATGGTCAGCAGGAGGTCCAGTTGGACACCCAAGCTCTTAACAACAGGTGACAGGCTAAGCCATTCACCATCTAGGGTAGGCAACCGGCACTCATCCAGTCCAGGCCGACTGGGCCACAAGATCTTCGTCTTCGACGGATTCACCTTCAGCCGGCTGGCCCGCAGCCAACCAGTCACGGCCTCCAGGCACTGGTCGCGGGTACGGTGTCAGCCTGCCGTCCATTCTCAGCAGAAGCTGGGTGTCATCAGCGTACTGATAAACTCCAGACCAAATCGCGGGCCAGCTGGGCGGATATAATTGAATAAAGGGGAGAGGATGGCCCCCTGGGGGACCCCACAGTCAAGTGGGAGTCTCCCGGAGACCCCCCCACCCCCCTCCACACATTGTCCCCAGTCCCGGAGGAAGGAGGCCACCCATTTAAGGGCGGTCCCCCCAACCCCGGAGCCGGCTAAACGGTGGGTCAACAATGCGTGGTCTACCGTGTCAAACGCTGCTGTCAGATCTAACAAGACGAGCAGGGCTGATCCACCCTGGTCCAGCTGGCGGCGAAGTTGGTCTGTAATGGCGACAAGCACGGTCTCCGTCCCGTGCCCAATACGGAAGCCGGACTGGGAGGGATCGAATCCAGCTGTGTCTTCTAAGAACTGCTGCAGCTCATCCGCTGCTGCCCTCTCAATTACCTTGCCTAAAAAAGGCAAGTTGGAAACTGGCCGGTAATTGGAGGGAGCCGAAGGATCTAAATTCGGCTTCTTCAGCAGCGGTCTTACCATAGCCTCTTTCAATCCTCCTGGGAAGACTCCTTGCTCAAGGGAGCTATTTATGATCTTTCCCAGGGGGCCTCGTAGCCCCTCCCGGCAAGCTCTAACAAGCCAAGAGGGGCACGGGTCAAGGGAGCAGGTAGTTGGTCTAGCTGCAGCCAGTAACTTATCGACAGCTGCTGCGTCCAGCAGTTGGAAGCGGGTGAAGGTGGGCCCGCCGAGTGGCGGCAGAGTCTCGAGTTCGCTAACTGTATCAAGAGTGGCAGGAATGTCCCGGCGAAGTCGAAAGCTCTGAAAAACCTCAGCTGTTGGAGCCAAACCCTATCGTTTGGGACAGTTGGGATTGCTGTCAGGGACCGAATTATCTTGAACAATTGAGCTGGGCGTGAGCTGGCCGACTCTATCAGGGAAGAATAGTAAACTTTTTTAGCTCCCTTGATAGCTTGCTCATAAACCTCTTTGAACTGTTTATAAGCCGATTTTGATGCTTCGTCACGGAGACTCCGCCACACGTCCTCTAGCTGTCTCTTCCTCCGCTTCATCGCTCGTAGCTCCTCGGTAAACCAAGGCGAGCAATTTCTGCGGGGGAGGAGAGGGCGCCTGGGGGCGATCTCGTCCAGGGCAGTGGAAAGACTGGAATTCCAGTATTCCACTTGCCCATCGACTGAGTCGCTGGGAAGTTCCCAATCCCTCAGAGCATTCAGGAACCTGATGGGTTCCATAAGTCTCTTCGGGCGAACCAGAATGGGTTCGGCACCCCTACCGGGAGGGGAGGCCACTTCAGACGGACTTCCAGGACATTGTGATCCGACCATGGAACCTCCGTTGTGGAGACTGGGATCACGCTAATTCCGGCAGCGAAAATCAAGTCCAGGGTGTGCCCGGCCTGGTGTGTGGGGCCGGTCTTACAGAGTGAGAGTCCTAGTGCCTCCATGGTGGACACCAGGTCCACGGCTGCCGTTGAGGGGGTATCGGCGTGGACATTGAAGTCCCCCAAGACAATGAGCTTAGGGAACCTCAATGTCCACTCCGCAACCACCTCCAGCAGCTTAGGTAGGCTCCCTGTTGGTGCGTTGGGTGCACGGTACACCAACAGGAAGGCTACGCTCTCACTAAGGTCCCACACAAGGCCCGCGCACTCCATCCCTGGAATGTTCGCCGTCGGAATCGTCCTGGAATTAAACGTGTCTCGGCTGAGGATGGCGACCCCCCCCCCCCCCGCCTCTCTGTCCTTGTCTGGCAACTGGCCACAAACCCAGGAGAAGCTATCTCGTGCATAATGACCTCATCTCCCTCTTGAAGCCATGTTTCTGTGAAACAGGCTAAGTCGGCCTCCCGCTCAAGGAGGAAGTCCCGGATGGTCCCAGTCTTATTTCGCACGGACCTGGTGTTGGCCAGAACCAGAGTTGGAGGAGAGGTAATAGCGAACTTCTCATCTGCGTGCCTAGGGATAGCCCGTAGGTCAGAAGGGGGACGAGCCTCTCTTTGGCTCCTCTGCCTTCTCTCATAAGGCCTACGTCTACCGTCCCTATTGCCCCTTCCCGAGATCACACGTATTGCCCGCCCCCGCACCTCGTCCTTCGCCAAATCCCCTAGGTATCCAGTCTTCTGCCCACCCTCCGAAAAGGGGGGGGGGTGTGCCGGTGTTGTCCCTCATTCCCTAGGGGGCATTGGGTTGAAGGTGGAGGCAAGGTTGCCCTTCCCTCAGCAGGGTTCTGCGTTGTCCTTGGTAGTGGGGGTAGTCCTTGGTCTGTGACTGGCGACCTATCAGGTCTGACAATCGGCTCAGATTGGGGGGGTGTAGGGATGGGGCCATGAGATTCTCTCCGGCTCCCATTATTAAAACCCGCCCCCCAAAAGGTCCTTGATTTGTACCTCCCACCCTTTGAGTTAATTAAAGTCTTGGGGACGTGGCCACTGATATCAGCAGCTCCTCCGCCCTGTTTTATTAGTAAGCCTTGTTCTGGGATCAGCCTCTCCAGGGTAGATTCTGATGTTGGAGGGCTACCTGTCGTCTCCCTTTGGAAGTTTCTGCCCGAAGGCTTGATGACAATGGAAGCTGGGCCCTTCCGGGGCTCTACGCGCTGGGCTGTGGCTGAATCCTCCCAGGGCTCCACGTGCTGAGCTGTCGACTGGCAGCTGTTCAGTTGATCTGGTTGAAGCTCACCTGGTGGAGTCAGCAGCAGTGGTGTGTGTCCTCCGGCACCTAGGTGGCGCTGGTGTTTTCCGCTCTGTTGGCACTTTCCTTTTCCCAGCTGGGAGGGAGGAGGAAGGGCTCCCACATCGCTGTGGGATGGGCCTGCCAAGAGTGGGGGGTGGGGCGCCACCGGCGTCGCGCATCTCCGTCTGTGCTGCGCCGCCCTGCCCCCCCGATGGGAGGGGGGAGGGACAGGTGTTCGTCAAGCAGAGCTTCCGGTGCATAGGCTGGAGGGGCGGTCGCTGAAGAGCTTCTCTTCCAGCGCCGGCGATGGTGTCGAGTGCGCCTGCGCCTCGGCCCCTCTCCGCTCAGTTCCGGTGGGGGGGGGTGACATATGCTCCCCTTGCGCGTCCCCAAGGCCATGCGCCATCTTGTCCCACGCTCGCAGTTCTTTCCTCGCTGAGCGGGACAGGGAAAGGCGCCTCGGCCACCGATTCGTCGGACGCTCCAGCACCCGCTCCACATCAAAGGGTTCCTCCTCTCCCATCTCCTGCTGCTTGTCAAGGCCGGGCTCCGGCTGCCTCCGGCGGGATGACCAGGGGCAGGTTCCAGGATCCAGGCCAGCTTGGATGATTGGGCAGTCCATGCTGAAGAAGCATCCCGTGGCCGGGGGGTCCACTCCCGTGGTCACCCCCGAGCTCTCCACTGGCTCCTCCGTCCATGGTAAGACGTCCGCCGGCGAATCGTCCACCGGCGTGTCTGGCCGGGCCTCCGTTAGAAGGTCCCAGGAGTGGTCCCATAGAAAGTCTGGGGAGTTCCTGCGGCTAAGGGTCGGGGTGGCCGGGGTGGTAGCGTCCTCCCCCTCCTCCTTCTCCTCCTCATCCAGGGCTGGTCTGGCTGGAACGGAGCAGGCGTCTGCGAGGGCTTGGTGCAGCCGCTCGCCAAACAGCCTAGTTTTCTCCTCCAGCCGGCCGAACTCCTCGCAGAGCTGCTGTAAGGTAGTCTGTTCAGATAAGGTGGTGGTGACGGTCCCAGCAGTTTGGGGATCAGGCAGTGGCCAAGGTCGAGACACCTCCCCGGCCGAGGCGCCTCTCTGAGTCTTCAGCTCGGCCTCTAAGCCCAGGCAGTAGCTGTAAAAGTCCTCGTATTCATCCTCTGGGCCGAATACTTCCCGCTGAGGACCCACACCGGCCTCCTTTGGGGACGGGGGTCAACTACAGTGGGTGATAGGGCCCCTCCTGGTCCAGGGTTGTCCCCAGGTGTCTTGGAATCAAGAATTGGCGGGTCCAGGTGGAGCGCTCCTGCAAGTCGCTCCTGCACCGGCGCCATCTTCAAGTCAAGTTTTCAGCTCTTCTCAGTTTGTAAAATACATAGATGATCCTGACTCAGCAACACATAGAACAGTCTAATGCAGGGCGGACGGTACACGGCCCCCCAGCCTGTTGGACACGGCCCCCGCTACCCTCCTGAAAGATTTTTTTTAAAAAAATATTTAAAAATGGTTGGGGGGGGAGGGAGGAGGAGGCGGGGCAGGAGAAGGAAGGGAGCCAGCTCCTCCTCCCTGCACCGCCCCCTCCGTCCCTCTCTCCGCGCTGCCCTTCCTAGGGAGGGAACGGCCGAAAAGGAGCAGTAGGCGGCGCCAAGGGTGGTGCGTCAGAGGCCTGGGGTGACGCGCCGCCCTTGACGCCACCTACTGCTCCTTTTGGCGGCTAGGAAGGGCGGGGAGCCGCAAAAGGAGCAGTAGGCGGCGCCAAGGGCGGTGCATCAGAGGCCTGGGGTGACGCCCCGCCATTGGCGCCGCCTACTGCTCCTTTTCGGCAGCTAGGAAGGGCGGGGGAGCCGCCAAAAAGGAGCAGTAGGCAGCGCCAAGGGCGGCGCGTCAGAGGCCTAGCGTGACGCGCCGCCCTTGGCACCGCCTACTGCTAGGAAGGGCGGGGGAGCCGGTTGCCTTCTTCCTCCGTAGCCCCTCCTCCTTCTCTCCGCTTGTGCCGCCACTCGGGATCCGAGCAGCAGCGCGCCCGGGGAGAAGGAGGAGGGACTACATGAGCGAGCGGCCCCGACCCCGCCCCTCGCGAGCGGCCCCGCCCCCGCTCACTGATCATGTACGGCCCCCCAGGTGATCAGTGACACTGTCGGATGGGGCAACAGGTGAGTTGGGTGATGCAGGACATGGGGTGCTGGACAGCCCTGGTCTAATGTTCATCAGACTTGCTGCCAGAATTGCCATGCAAATCCAGTGGTGCCCACCAGGGGGCATGAAGAACCCAGCACCCCATGTCCTGCATCACCCAACTCACCTGTTGCCCCATCCCACAGGGGGAAGCATCAACCACCCGGCTTCCCTGCACATTCCCCAGAGACCACTACGGTCCATGGATCAAAACCTACTGGAGGTTCCATCACTTAAGATCTGCCGCTTGTCATCGACGCGGCAGCGTACCTTTTCTGTAGTAGCGCCTACCCTGTGGAACGCCCCTCCCGAGGCACCCTCTACAGGAGGAGGGCCTGGCACAAGCAATAAGGCTGATTTCTACAGGCCTGTGAACCACCTGAGCCTTTTGGGAGGGCCTGTAAGACCAACCTGTTCCGACAGGCGTTTAATCTCTAAGGCTGTAATTTCTACTCTGGTCTTAATCTGTTTTTATTATGTTTGAAGTATGTTGTGATTGTGTTGTTTGTTGCTGTGAACCACCTGAGCCTTTTGGGAAGCGGTGGTATATAAATCAAAATAACAAATAATAAATAATAATAAATAATTGATCCTCGGTGTTGGCCGCGGCGCAGTCTTATTTTGATGGCATATTCTGGTTCATCAATACATAGCAAGCCTCGGTGTTGCGCGCAGTGATGGCATATTCTGGTTCATCAATACTGGGCCAAATGGGATCTGGCGGGTTCTGTTACAAAAGTATTGATGAACCAGCGCATGCCGTCAAAAGGTACCTCATGTGATGAGATCGTAAGACCACCTTTGTGACCAAAGTGACTGTGCTTCCCATGTTTTGGTTTATAATGCTTAGCCTTAAACATTTTGTCATGCAAATTGAAGGACGTTGCCTCTTATAATAATCCGTAATGTGGAAGGAAATTGCACTACAGGTGAAAGCTATTCAGCCATGGCATTTTTAAAAGAAGGTGCATTTACTGTACTTTTACTGCATCTCCTGATTTTATAGAAAGGGGTGTGTACAAAAACAAGGGGCACCCAGGAGGAACACTACCCACGTGTCAGACTGTTAAGACTCCTCTTGACTTTAAATTCTGTGAAAACAGTGGAAGAGCAATTCACATTTACAATTTCCCAGATTCAAATGGGAAGAAAATGCTGCACTGCCAATCCCCTGAATGTCGCTGAAAAACAACATAAAATGGAAAACAGTTTACATTATGTACAAAGTCACAGCTAACAGCTCCCATTTAGGTCTATGTTTTCTGTTCTAAGAAAGTTATTTACATAAAGTATGGAAGTTCAAAGAATTGCCTCTGAATTCTGTCTGCGTAAATGTTTTGGTGCAATGTGCAGGTAAGCGAGCATTCCCATTGATTTTTTTTTTGAATGGGAAAAATGACAAAGCATTAGGAAATGGACAGTTAGGTGACAATCCAACACTGCAATGCAATTCCAACACTCTTGAGATTGCAGAGGCTGTCAATGCAGCTTATGATGTGGCAAGAGACAACTAGAGGACATGTGGCGGAGTCTCCGTGACGAAGCGTCGAAATCAGCTTATAAACAATTTAAGGAGGTTTATGAGCAAGCTATCAAGGAAGCGAAAAAGGTCTACTATTCTTCCTTGATAGAGTCAGCCAGTTCACGCCCAGCTCAATTATTCAAGATAATTCGGTCTTTGACACCAATCCCAACTGTCCCAAATGATAGGGGTTTGGCTCCAACAGCCGAGGTTTTTCAGAACTTTTTTGCTGACAAGATTTCGACCCTCCGCCGGGACATTCCTGCCACTCTTGATACAGTTAGCGAGCTCGAGACTCCGCCGCCACTCGATGGGCCCACCTTCACCCGTTTCCAACTGCTGGACGCAGCAGCTGTCGATAGGTTACTGGCTGCAGCTAGACCAACTACTTGCTCCCTCGACCCATGCCCCTCCTGGCTTGTTAGATCCTGCCGGGAGGGGCTATGAGGCCCCCTGGGCACGATCATAAATAGCTCCCTTGAGCAAGGAGTCTTCCCAGGGGGGTTAAAAGAGCCTATGGTGAAACCGCTGCTGAAGAAGCCGAATTTAGATCCTTCGGCTCCCTCCAATTACAGGCCTGTTTCCAACTTGCCTTTTCTAGGCAAAGTAATTGAGAGGTACAATATAACACAACGGGTGTGGTCACTGTAGAACCAAAGAAAAAGTATCCAAACACTGGATTCACTTAAAGGATATTGTATTCAATAATTACTCCTGAGGAGTTGCAGGCAAATCAACATATCAACCCCACCTGAGAAACCAACTCTCCACATTGGGGACGCTACGAAGCCCAGGATTGGGGTTTGACGGTGTGTCTGCCTTCCATTTCCCATTGGATTACAAATACCCATCGGGGTTGGATTATAAATACCCATTGGGGTTTAGAAAACTTACTTTGCGGCCTTACTCCACCTTTTCATCCCACCCAGGAACTGGGAACTTATTTTGTTTACATGGATATTCTAATTATAAGGGATTGAAACATGGTTGTATTTAAGGCACCCAATTGGGGTTGATATGTTGATTTGCCTGCAACTCCTCAGGAGTAATTATTGAATACAATATCCTTTAAGTGAATCCAGTGTTTGAAAGTAATTGAGAGGGCAGCAGCGGAGCAGCTACAGCGGTTCCTAGATGACACAGCTGGACTTGATCCCTTCCAGTCCGGCTTCCGTATTGGGCATGGGACGGAGACCGTGCTTGTCGCCATTACAGACCAACTTCGCCGCCATCTGGACCAGGGCGGATCAGCACTGCTTGTCTTGTTAGATCTGACAGCAGCGTTTGATACTGTAGATCATGCACTGTTGACCCACCGTTTAGCCGGCTCCGGGGTCGGGGGGACTGCCCTTAAATGGGTGGCCTCCTTCCTCCGGGACCGGGGACAACGTGTGGAGGGGGGGTGGGGAGGTCTCCGGGAGACTCCCACTTAATTGTGGGGTCCCCCAGGGGGCCATCCTCTCCCCCTTATTATTCAACGTCTATATGCGCCCCCTGGCCCAGCTGGCCCGCGACTTTGGTCTGGAGTGTTATCAGTACACTGATGACACCCAGCTTCTGCTGAGAATGGACGGCAGGCCGGACTCCGTACCCAATTGTTTCCAACTATGCCTCGAAGCCGTGACTGGTTGGCTGCGTGCCAGCCGGCTGAAGGTGAATCCATCAAAGACGGAGATCCTGTGGCCCGGTCGGCCTGGGCTGGGTGGGTGCCGGTTGCCTACCCTGGATGGCGAGCGGCTTAACCCAACGCCATCGGTTAAGAGCTTGGGGGTTTTGTTGGACTCCTCGCTGACCATGGAGGCTCAGGTCTCCGTGGTCAGCAGGACGTCATTCTATCACCTCCGACAGGCTAGGAGACTGGCACCCTACCTGTCCAGGAACGACCTGGCCACGGTAATCCAAGCGACGGTCATCTCGAGACTAGACTACTGTAATGCCCTCTACGTTGGCCTTCCCCTGGCGACAATCCGGAAACTCAAGCTAGTGCAGAATGCCGCTGCTCGCCTGGTGGCAGGAGTGCCGGTGAGGGAGCACATCACACCTACGCTCCGGCAGCTGCACTGGCTTCCTATTGAGTACCGAATTGCCTTCAAGGTGTTGGTTTTGACCTTCAAGGCCTTACACGGTCTAGGGCCTGCGTACCTGAGGGACCGCCTTACCCGTACTCTCCCCGAGATCACTGCGCTCAGATGAACAGAATCTGTTGTTAGTTCCATCAGTCCGCTCCTGCCACCTATCGACGACCAGACAAAGGACCTTTTCTGTTGCGGCACCGGTGCTCTGGAATGTCCTCCCGGACAGTACCCGAGCCATCTCGGAACTGGCCCCTTTCCGGAGGGCCTGTAAGACGGCCCTCTTTGGCTTAGCCTTCAACTAGGCACACCGGACTAAGAACTATGCCTTATGTCCTCCCATTCCGCGTATGACAATGTAACATGTTTTAATGTGGTTTTATGTTTTTATGTTTTAATTGTAGGGTCGCATGTCGACATGCTGTGACATGCTGCCCGTGTATCGTTCTGTTATCCGCCCCGAGCCTGCTGGGAGGAGCGGAATACAAAAATGAACAATAAATAAATAAATAAATAAATGTTTAGTTTATGCTCATTTTTAACATAGGACCTTATGTGGGTGGGGTGGTAGTGTCATCTAAGCGTGCTGCTCAGTGCTGTAGCATTGCAAATCACTATGTTCTGCATTCATAACTTATCACATGTTGCCTGAATTTGCTAGTGTACCCATTATTATACATTTTCATCATCCCATGAGCGAGTAGATTCCCCATCCTCTCCCCGTTTTAAAAAATGTGTCTAACTTGGACCACGAAGGACCAAATGCTAACATTAAAAGCAAAGAAAAATAGTAATCTAACAAAGCTGTAATATTTCTTAATTTAATTTAATTTTTAATTAACCAAAAAGGATTGCGCGGCCACTGGGGACTTGTTGCTGGTTAGGAGACTACCCACAGGACAGCCCATTTGCTCACATCATCCTATCTGATTCAATATGGGTGATTCTGACAGCATTCATACCACGTGCTTTTGTTACTCTAGAAATGGAATATCATGGATCTGAAGTTCTTAAAACGATTTCAGATTGTCTTCTCCTCCTCCCCCCTTTTTGAGACTGTTTTAGACGTTTACGTTACAGAGCATGACGGCCTGAGACAGGAAGTCTGCCTGTGTCAAGGGATGGGCTCCATCACTTTCTATTGTCTAAATCAGTGGTTCCCAAAGTGAGATGATCCAAGGGGGCACTGGGAGGCTCAGGAGAAATGGGGGTGGGGGTGAGCCCCTGTAAGGGGGCAGTGGCATGAGCCAGGCAACAGGCTCCCCACACGACCCGCCCCCTGCCTCCGAGTTCCAGATCCAGTGTTGTTTGGGTTCAGAGTGCTCTCCAAAATGTAGGTGAACTACATCTCCCATAAATCACTGTCGATTACTCCCAACCTTCTACCATATGTTCTGTTGGTCACGAGAGTTCTGTGTGCCAAGTTTGGTCCAGATCTGTCATTCATGGGGTCTTGGCTGTGGAAGTCTGAACTGAATTGGTCGAAGGTACTGCAAATCCCATCATCCATTGTCCATCTCCCCCAAACATTTTGTTTTTGTGATTAATTAGATATTTGCATTAGAATTTGTAAGAGTAGCAAAATTATTTATGAAGTAGCAATGAAAGCATGGTTGGGGGTCACCACAACATGAAGCACCTTATTTAGGGGTCACGGCATTAGAAAGATTGAGAACCACTGCATTAATACATATATCTTTCTGTTTAATTGCTATTAAAATTAAAAAATAATA
This sequence comes from Anolis apletophallus, assembly GCA_030556195.1. NCBI lineage: Eukaryota > Metazoa > Chordata > Lepidosauria > Squamata > Anolidae > Anolis > Anolis apletophallus. The sequence goes on along the minus strand of JARBWK010000001.1, from coordinate 192,250,832 downwards.
ATTTCTAAGGGGGCGCTGAGTACATTTTTTTCTGGAAAGAGGGCGGTAGGCCAAAAAAGTTTGGGAACCACTGGTCTAAATTGATTTCTATTGTTTTACATTGCCTAAATGGATTATAACTGCTTTAAGAAGGTGAGGGTGGGATGGGATAAAGGTCCTCAAAGAGACAAATTTGTTGAAATCTGATAAATATCCATATATACTGTATATATATATATATATATAGAGAGAGAGAGAGAGAGAGAGAGAGAGAGAGTCCATCACACAAAAATTATACATCGCTCAAGTTGACACTGCATTCTCAATCAGACAGTGCCAGTTAGAAATTAAAACCATTTGCAACTATGAAATGTAAATTCAGACTGCTCCTTTCACTTTAATTTTTTTATAATAAAAAAAAACCTCAAGCACCTGGCCCTTGTAAGAAGGGGATTTTATGGGGGGAAAGGTGGCCATTATTTTGACCAATTGTTTTCCGAGGAATAAGTTTCACCTCTCTCTTTTAATTCTGATTTTGTGTTCTGTGTGTCTATGTTAGAACTTTGGAAGAGAGCCTACAGTTCACAAGGAGAACTCCTTGCAAAGACTACACAGAAAGTAATGGGGAGAGGGGAATGAAGGGGAGGGTACAACAAAGCAGTGTAAATGCTGCAATACAATAATTAGTACTTAATGTTCCATGGAGTCTGTTGTTTTTCTTGATTTGCTTGAGGTACAAACACGACGAATTTTAATCTCTCCATCATGTTGCATTTTAATGGGTGTTTAGGATCGCACCAATGCCTGATTTTTTTGGGAGGGGAGGCATCCCACCCCTGGCTGTCCATGTTGCCACTTTCCCCAATCTTATTCTATGTCCCTCTTCCTTTTCTTTATTCTTTACTGCATACCTGTCGTCTTGTTTAAAGCAACACTGACAGTATTATGCTTCTTTATAGGGTAGGTGGTAGGCCTGGTTGATCCATTAAAAATGGATGTAGGGGGCTGTAAAGAAACAATGAAGGAAAGGAGGGAGATTCGAACTCAAAACTGTGACAGGGTAGGCTATCCCACCGCTGCCACCAAATTGTAATGAAGAAGGAGAGAGAAGGGAGATTTGAACACAAAACTGTGATAGGGAAGGGAGGCTCAAAACTGTGACAGGGTAGGCCCACCGCTGCCACCAATTATGTAAGGGTAGGGCTGCCACAATTATGTAAACTTACAGCTGCCTCCAAAATATGTAAGGAATCTTTTCCTTCAAACTGTCTGTGGAGAACTGTGTCAGGGCAGGGACCCAAACTCCCACTGACACTATTTACCAACCTTTGCTGCCACCATTCACTACACTTGTCTGCCCACTGGGAATACTTGGTTTTAGAGGCTTGTGTGTGAAGGAATCATGAGAGGAGATATCTTTCTTAAAGAACTATAAAGTTTATTCAAACAGTGTTCTAAGCGTGGAGGTTTCAGAGTTCAAAGCTTAGGTAGTTACAATATCTTCTCAGAGGCACGTATCTTAAGGTTACAATACACTAACTATGGAGATACAACGTAACTATATATAGCTGTACTCCCAGAACCAATAACTCAGCAGTCTTTACTCTAACCGCTGGTCCTTTTAAACTCAACTGCTCTCCCAGCAGTTCAAACACAGCTTCCCTTCTACTCTTTCACAGAGTAAAGACAGAGTCCGTTTTAAAACCGCTGACAGCTGGCTAAAACAGACTCCGAAATTTTCTGGGGAAATTACTCAAAATCCCCAAAATTTCAGAAATGCTTTGTTAATGTCCGCATCCAAACTGGTGTTTAACCCAGTGTGGATGCGGCTTTCCCTTCCCACCTGGGAGGGAAAGAAAGCCATGCCCAAACACCCACTTTGGACACGGCTCCCTTTTCCCTCCCGCCTGAGACAGACATATGTATTGGGAGAATTTTAGATTGGTTTTTAATGAAAGTGGGTGATTATGGCCAAAGTGGGTGATTATGGCCAATGTTTTTATGGACTGAACATTGTTTTAATCCAGAGTGAATGTGTATGGTGCTAATGTAGTTGTATTTTAATGTATTTTTAATGTATTTTAATTGTTGAAGTGTTTTGGGGTTTATATTTTTATTATGTGGGCATCGAATTGTGCCGTACTGTAAGCCGCTCTGAGTCGAGAAGAGCGGGGTAAAATCCCGAAATAATAAATAAATAAATAAATTTTCAATTTTATTAAAACACAGGCTACCACATTTTTGTCTAATGGCCCTCAGGTGGTGGGCAGAAATCCTAGCCAGTTTACCCAGTCAGGTGTTTTGGACTGATGAACTCCCAGAAAGGGCCTAGCCAGATTTTTTACCAGCAGCTGAGACTGGGTGGAAGAGGGTCTTTCTTTTGGTTATCCCAATAACCCCATTAATGTGGGATATAAAAACACCTGGTGATCAGATCATGATATGAATAAACATAACAGTTTAAATAATGTACCAGTAAGGCCTTTTCGCAGACCACCCTGAGAATTTCGGGGGGGCTGAAGCCCCCTTAGCCCCTCCCCCCTGGCTACATGCCTGGTATCAGCTAAGGACTTCTTTGAAGGCTTTTAAACAGAGGCTGGATGGCCATCTGTCGGGGGTGCTTTGAATGAGATTTCCTTGCTTCTTGACAGGGGGTCGTACTGGGTGGCCCACGAGGTCTCATCCAAATATATGATTCGATGATATATTTGCCAAATTTCCATTCTCTGTTTAAATAATCAAGGTGAATTTGCACTGGGTTTTTTTTTAAATCAAGTATGTTTCTACTCAAAAGATACAATAGTAATTCATACATTCAAAATCTTATTTAAACAGATGTTGATTCAGAAACAGAAAGTCTTAGTTTTACTAAGCTGCACACCTGCACTGTTTAGACATTTTAAATCTACAATAGGAACAATTCTATTGTCAAGAGGGCTATCACGCCACACAAAATCGACTTAGCTGCTTGCATTAAAAGTTCTGTCACTATTTTGTTGTTGCTTTAGTCTTGGCATCAATGCAAACATTATGTGGGCTGATTAAAATACAATACCCACACTCATAATCTCCTTTTCTACAGCCCCATTTGGTCTTTGCCATTTACCCCACTAAAGCAATATTAATATTTCTGTTTACAATGGCGGCTTCTTCTTTCCATTGCCAGGTGCTGTTTCAGAAGCATAAATGAAAAAGAAATATGTTCATAACCTGAAAGGAAAGCATGCTTCCATGGCTCTGAAATAACATTTTGTAGGCTCACTACAGGTAATGTTTTCTTTTTCTCTCCCTTCCAGGGCAGGAACATGACTACCTTCCTAACTGCTACCGTGTTTCCCCGAAAGTAAGACAGCGTCTTACTTTCTTTTCCCCCCGAAAAGTCCCCCTACGGCTTACTTTCGGGGTACGTCTTATATAACCCAAGACGTACCCCGTCGCCACGCCCACGCCGCCGCCGCCGCCGTCACGCCGCCGCAACCGGCCCCATCGGCCGCGGCACACCTCCGCGGCACACCTTTTCGCCAGGCCTCCAAGCAAGGGAGGGGGAAAGAAAGCCAGAGGCGTGGCAAGGAAGCGCCGTGTCAGAGTGACGCGCCGCCAAGCCGTCCCGCCCATGGCTCTTTTCCCCTCCCTTTCGTCCAAGCAAGGGAGGGAAAGGAGCCAGGGGCGGACGAGGCAGTGCCCCGTCAGAGTGACGCGCGCTTCCTCGCCACGCCCTGGCTCCTTCCCCCTCCCTTTCGTCCAAGCAAGGGAGGGGAAAGGAGCCAGGGGCGGAACAAGCAGCACCGCGTCCGAGTGACGCGCGCTTCCTCGCCACGCCCCTGGCTCCTTCCCCCTCCCTTTCGTCCAAGCAAGGGAGGGAAAGGAGCCAGGGCGGGACAAGCACTTGCAGCGTCAGAGTGACGCGCGCTTCCTCGCCACGCCCTGGCTCCTTCCCCTCCCTTTCGTCCAAGCAAGGGAGGGGAAAGGAGCCAGGGGCGGAACAAGCAGCACCGCGTCGGAGTGACGCGCGCTTCCTCGCCACGCCCCAGGCTCCTTCCCCCTCCCTTTCGTCCAAGCAAGGGAGGGGAAAGGAGCCAGGGGCGGGACAAGCAGCACCGCATCAGAGTGACGCGCGCTTCCTCGCCACGCCCCTGGCTCCTTCCCCCTCCCTTTCGTCCAAGCAAGGGAGGGAAAGGAGCCAGGGGCGGAACAAGCAGCACCGTGCCGGAGTGACGCGCTTCCTCGCCACGCCCCTGGCTCCTTCCCCCTCCCTTTCCCCAAGCAAGGGAGGAAAGGAGCCAGGGGCGGACAAGCAGCACCGCATCAGAGTGACGCGCGCTTCCTCGCCACGCCCCTGGCTCCTTCCCCCTCCCTTTCGTCCAAGCAAGGGAGGGGAAAGGGAGCCAGGGGCGGGACGAGGCAGCGCCCCGTCAGAGTGACGCGCGCTTCCTCGCCATGCCCCTGGCTCCTTCCCCTCCCTTGCTTGGACGAGAGGGGCCAGGGCGTGACAGCGCGGCAGCGCGTCACTCTGACGCGGCGCTTCCTCGCCACGCCTCTGGCTCTCTTTCCCCTCCCTTGCTTGGGCGAAGGGAGGGAAAGGGCCAGGGCGCGGAAGCGGCGCCGCTTCACTGTGCCGCGGCGCTGCTTCGCCACCCCTCTGGCTCTCGGCCCCTTCCCTTCCTTGGCGGCCGGGCAGAAAGGTGCGCCGCGCAGGTGTGCTGTGGCCAATGGGTCGGTTGCGGCGGCGGCGGCGGCGGCGGACGAGGTACGGCTTACTTTCGGGGTACGGCTTATATTAGCCGACCCCCCCGACACCCCCGATACGTCTTACAATCGGGGGTGTCTTACTTTCGGGGAAACACGGTATTAGGAGATGACAGTTGGAACTCCTGCTTTCTTTCAAAAAATAACTACATGCCAAAGAATAATGTATTCGTAGCATGCTTTCACATGCACAAGAAGTCTTCTTTTTGTGATATAGAAACAAACATAAACCAATCAGTTTCTATCATCCTTTCTTACTAAAATTATTTCTTTCCTATTCCAAAATTCTAGTCTAGGTTCTTTCTTGATTATTTTGTGAAATACTAAAAACCACATGAAGGAATATTTGAATGTACTTGTAGTCTAGTGGTTCCCAAACATTTTTGGCCTACTGCCCCCTTTCCAGAAAATTTTTTTTACTCATCGCCCCCCTAGAAATTATTATTATTTAAATGTAATAGCAATTAAACAGAAATATATATATGTATTAATGCAGTGGTTCTCAACATTTCTAATGCCGTGACCCCTAAATAAGGTTCCTCATGTTGTGGTGACCCCCAACCATGCTTTCATTGCTACTTCATAAATAATTTAGCTACTCTTAAAAATTCTAATGCAAATATCTAATATGCAGGATGTATTGTCATTGTTACAAGTTGAACATAATTAAAGCCTAGTGACTAATCACAAAAACAATCTGTTTGGGGGAGTATGGACAACGGATGATGGGATTTGCAGTACCTTCAACCAATTCAGTTCGGACTTCCACAACCGAGGCCCCATGAATGGCAGATCTGGACCAAACTTGGCACACAGAACCCCCACGTACAACAGAAAATATGGTAGAAGGTTGGGAGTAATTGACAGTGATTTACGGGAGATGCAGTTCACCTACATTTGGAGAGCACTCTGAACCCAAAAAACCCTGGATCTGGACCAAATTTGGCACAAATACTCAATATACCCAAATTTGAATACTGGTGGGGTTGGGGGGATTAATTTTGTCATTTGGGATTTGTAGCTGATGGGATTTATAGTTCACCTATAATCAAAGAGCATTTTGAACTCCACCAACAATTGAATGGAGCCAAACTTGGCACACAAACTCCCATGACCAATAGAAAATACTGGAGGGCTTTGGAATGAATTCACAGTGATTTACGGGAGGTGTAGTTCACCTACATTTGGAGAGCACTCTCAAACCAAACAACCATGGATTTGGATGAAATTTGGCACAAATACTCAATATGCCCAAATTTGAACAATGGTGGAGATTTGAGAAAATAGCCCTTCTTATTTGGGAGTTGGAGTTACTGGGATTTATAGTTCACCTACTAAAGCAACAATGGAATTGAGCCAAACTTGGCAGACAAACTCCCATAACTAACAGAAAATACACTGGTGGAGCTTTGAGAAAATAGCCCTTGATATATAGTAGTGTTAAGCACTTACTTTAAAGTTGAAATGACGTTCTGTGCCCCCTCTGGCCTGCATGCATGGCGTGGGGGAGCAGTAGAGCAGTGTTTCTCAACCAGTGTGCCGTGGCACACTAGTGTGCCGTGAGCGATCATCAGGTGTGCCGCGAGAAAAGCTCTCTGCTCCCCTTCCTTCCCCCCTCCTCCTGCCGAACTCCTGCTGCTTGGGAGAGGAGGAGGAAGGGCCGGGCGGCGGCGAAGAAAACGAAGAAGGGACCGGGGCGCTGTGGGAAAACTGAAGCCAGGGGGAGGGGCATGGCGTGGCCTGGCTCCGCCCCCTCCCCCAGCTTCAGCACTCCCACAGCTTTGCCAGCCTTGAGGGGGCAGTGCCAAGCCAGTGGTTGCAGAGCCAGCACAATGCTGGCTTGGCACTGCCCCCTCAAGGCTGGCGAAGCTGTGGGAGAACTGAAGCTGGGGGGAGGGGCGGGGCATGGCATGGCCTGGCTCCTCCCCCTCCCCCGGCTTCGGCACTCCCAGCAGCTGCTCCCAGTGTCATTCAGGAAGCACACAAGGCAGGATATCTATGTCTGAAGCACACAAGGAAGGATATCTATGTTGTGTTCATCAAAACAGACCCAGGTGTCACACTGAGTGTATAAATACATTTAAAAACATATTAACTATATGTATTACTGTGTTAGAGTGTTATTTTGTGTTATTTTGGTTGGTGGTGTGCCCCCGAATTTTTTTAATGTTAAAAGTGTGCCGCGACTCAAAAAAGGTTAGGAAACACTGCAGTAGAGGGTGCTTCACATGCCCCCTGCGTGTTGCTATTCACGCTATTGGGGAGACTGCGGGGATGGTGCGCAGGGGGCGGCAGAGGGGGCCTTCGCTTGCCTCCCTGCAGGTTGTGAGCCCTCCCTCCCCACTGGCCACAGGGCGCAAAAAAAGGCAGCGGGGAGAGAATGGAGGGCCCGCCACGTCCCCTCCCCTTCCCCGCAAGCTGCAGGGCCAGTGAAGCGCCAAGAGCGGTGCAAAAAGCAGCCATTTTGGAAGGGAAAGGGCCAACCAAAGTGGCCTTCACCGCCCCCCTGAATCACTCCACTGCCCCCCAGGGGGGCGCTACCGCTCACTTTGGGAATGACGGTCTAAAGTGGTTCAATCCAAGCAGGTCTGAACCCTTTCATTCCGAATCCTAATTGTTTAGCTTCCTTGCTTTTGATGTTTAGCAAGAGGTAACTGTCTCCCAAACAAATGCATTTATTTATGTGTCGAAGTGTCCCTGGCAGAGGACTCCAGAAATAGTAGCTTTCCCCATGTCACCACCCTAAACACTCCCCTTTCTGAGGTCATCTGAGGGGCAGGACTTCCTCTCTTTGGCCATCCCAGCAAAGAAGCTGCATGGTCATAGATGAAAATCCATTCATGCTGAGACAAAAGCATCTTTGTTCACCTACAAAGCCAACCCTACGTTCTCAACTGAAGCCTACAGTGCAAAGGAGGATCTACCCTCAACACAGACTGTGGATTTTGGGGCTTTTGAAGGACTTAGTGGGCCTACAAGCCATTTGAGGGCAACAGAAACCTGGAATCAAAGAAAATACTATCACTCTGCAACTGAGGCAAGTGATAGCATCCCCCTTTTCCCCAAAGGACCTTTTGCCGTCGGTAGCAAGTATTTAAGCATCTGGACCTTCAGTTTACTGGCTGTAAATCAATAAAATCCTGTTTTTGTTTACCATCCTGAGTCCAGAACTCATATTCAAAGACTTTTTAGGTTTTTTGTGTATGGGAAGGCTTTTCTCTGCCTTCAGGGCCCAAAGCTTTCACATCCGTCTTGCAAAAGCTACTTTTACAGGCCCTAAAGGCAGAAGAGGTACAGAGAGGCTCTTCAGACTACAGGGGCAACATGTACTAGGGCAGGGCTGTCCAACTTCTATCGACCCAGGGGCCTGAATTCCGGTCACTGGTGACCTGGGGGGCCGTAGGGTCTGCCCCCTCCCCGGCTCCGCCCCCACCTCCTCCCCACCCCCAGCTCCGCCCTCCTCCCCAGCTCCGCCCCCGCCCCACCCCTGCATGCATACAGTCAAATATAATCTTTTACTGAGATAAAATGCAGGGATAAGATATTAAATTATTTTAATTTAATATTAAATATATTTAATTCCATCCTCCCCTCTCCCCTTATTTTAATTTAATATTAAATATATTTAATTCCATCCTCCCCTCTCCCCTTATTTTAATTTAATATTAAATATATTTAATTCCATCCTCCCCTCCCCCCTTAATGTATCCCATCTCCCCTTATTTCATATTTAAATATATTTAATTTTATATTTAATACATGAGGGGAGATGGGGGGAGGGAATGAGGAGCCCCCTGAGGAGCCCCCTGCTTCGGCCTACCTTTTCCAAACGCGCAGGATCCAGGAGTACCCGGACGATGAGAGAGGCGACGACCGACTGAGTCGAAGAAGGTCCTAATCGCGTCTGTGGGCCTCAGTGATCCAGTAGTAGATTAGCCGAAGAGTATCACGAGAATACGCAATCCACACGGGATTTCGCTGTCAACGCCGGCGTGATCTCGTATTGACAGCAAAATCCCGTGTGGATTGCATATTCTCGCGAGACTTGCTCGAACCCGGAAGTAGGTATTTTTAAAATTTTTTAATTTATTTTATTTTTCATTTTTCATTTTTTATTTAAAAGCTTAGGGGGGCAGAGGGAAGGGGCTGGGGGGCCGTATACGGCCCCCGGGCCGCCAGTTGGACAGCCCTGTACTAGGGAACTTCTTAGAAAATACATTAATCAGTTGAAGAACACAAAAAATGGTGAGTTTTCACAATGGAAGGGTGTAAACAGCATGTTACTGCAAGGATCTGTCTTGGACCCAGCGATTTTTAACTTTTTTGTGAATTATTTGAAGTCAGACTTATTGGCGAATATGAAGAGGCTGCTACATTCATGTTCTGCTTGTGAGCTTTCCATAGACATGTGGTTGGAAAATGATGAACTAGTGATATTGTTGGTCAAATCTAAGTAAGTTTTCATATGTTCTTAAAACCATTTGATTTTAGAAGTATTTCTATCTATTTTGATGTGATTATGACAAAAACAAGGAGGTGCAAGCCCATCTTAATGGATGTCCCTCCCACCTCACACCTCTCTAGTTTAAACCTATACCTACTAATTGCCAGAAAAGCACTTTGCTATAGATTGTTTTACTTCTCGGCTGAATAGTATAACAAGCACGGGATTGGGTATTGTTATGAGATCTGTTTACTAGCATATCAATTACATCTGACCTAAACCTCTATTATCTGCTTTCTGTTTTCAGCTCTCTCCTACCAGATGTCAGTTCTCCATTTCTAATGAAGATTCTGCTACTTAAAGTAATAGATCAGGGGTCGGGAACCTTTTTGACTCAGAGAGCCATGAAAGCAAAATATTTGGAAATTTATTTCAGTGAGAGCCATATTATATATATATATATATATATATATATATATATATATATATATATATACTGTATATACTGTATATAATATTTTAAGACTGAATTCAACTAAATGTGAGTCTCTACGTACATACGATGAGAAAAGGATTCCCCCCGCAGAATGACGGGACACTTCAGACCTGGCTCTGCAAAAGGCACGCTCAGGACTCTGGGAAGGAAGAGAAGATGGGAGGAAGGGGGAAAGAGAGAAAGAACGAACTATGGAAAAGGAAGAAAAGAAAAGCAGGAGACAAGGAGGGGAAAAGAAAGAAGGAAATGGGAAGGGAGGAAAGGAAAGGGTGGGGAAAAGAAAGGAAAGGGAGTGAGGAAAAAGTAAAATAATGAAGAGAAAAGAAAGAAAGGGAGAGAGAGGGAAGTGAAAAGAAAGGAAGGAAATGAAGACTTGGGGGAAAAGAATAGAAGAGGAAGGAAGGAAGAAAGGAGAATGGAGGAAAGAAGGAAGGAGAGAAGGAAAAGGTGAAGGGGAGAAAGGAAGGAAGGAAGGGAGGAAGGAAGGAAGGAAGGAAGGAAGGAAGGAAGGAAGGAAGGAAGGAAGGAAGGAAGAGAATGGAGGAAACAAGGAAAGAGAGAAGGAAAAGGTGAAGGGGGAGAAAGGAAGGAAGGAAGAGGAAGGAAGGAAGGAAGGAAGGAAGAGAATGGAGGAAACAAGGAAAGAGAGAAGGAAAAGGTGAAGGGGAGAAAGGAAGGAAGGAAGAGGAAGGAAGGAAGGAAGGAAGGAAGAGAATGGAGGAAACAAGGAAGGAGAGAAGGAAAAGGTGAAGGGGAGAAAGGAAGGAAGGAAGAGGCAGGAAGGAAGGAAGGAAGGAAGGAAGGAAGGAAGGAAGGAAGGAAGGAAGGAAGGAAGGAAGGAAGAGAATGGAGGAAAGAAGGAAGGGGAGAGAGGGAGGGAAAAGGAAGGAGAGAAGGAGAAGGAAAGGGTGAAGGGGAGAAAGGAAGGAAGAGGGAGAATGGAGGAAAGAAGGAAGGTGAGAGAGGGAGGGAAAAGGAAGAAGAGAAGGAAGGGTGAAGGGGAGAAAGAAAAGAAGGGGAAAGAAAGAAGAAGGCCCTGAGAGCAGCGGGGGATGAGGAAGAGGCGGCGAAGAGGCAGCATTTGTGTCACTCCTCCCTTCTGCATGCTGGGAAACCGAGGCCTGGAGAGCCAGATACAATCATGAAAAGAGCCACATGTGGCTCCCGAGCCATAGGTTCCCTACCCCTGTAATAGACGGTTATCATACAAATCCCGTGTTCTGAGTCAACTAAAATACTTGCGGTTTGATGAACAATTAATTGTACAATTGAATTTCATGGATGAAATATATCAAGTGGCTAACAGGTCTCTTGTCTTAATTTTTTAATAGCATTTATGATCCAGGATTAATAATTAGGAATATTTTCAATGACCATGTCATATGCTCACTCCTTTGTAATGTTTTTTATTATTTTCATTAAAGTTGTAATGTTTCTAATGTTTTTTTATTATTATTTTCACTAAAGGGAACTCTATTTAGACAAATAGAGTTCCCTTTAATTTAAATTATGAGATATTAATTTATTTATTTCCTATATTTATACCCCGCCCTCCCCCCGGAAGGGGGGCACGGGGTGGCCTAACAAAAGCATAATACGATGCTAGCATCACAAAAACAACCACAGTACAAAATATTGAAACAACAATTAAAATAATTAAGATACATCCATTAAAATCAAAATCCAAAAACCATAAGTTGTGTGATCTTCTTCCACTTGCTGCTCACTGATCAAATGCTTGGTCCCATAACCAGGTCTTGATTTTCCTTCTAAAAGACAAGAGGGAGGTGGCCAATCCGATATCTCTAGGGAGGGCGTTCCATAGGCTGAGAAGGCCCTGTCTCTCGTCCCCATCAACCGCGTTTGCGATAGCGGTGGGATCGAGAGCAGGGCCTCTCCTGAACATCTTAAACTTCATGATGGTTTGTGGCAGGAGATACGTTCAGACAGGTAGTCTGGGCCAGAACCGTTTAGGGCTTTAAAGGTTAAAACCAGCACTTTGAATTGTGCTCGGAAGCTGATCGGTAGCCAGTGGAGTTGGCGTAACAAAGGAGTTGTATGTTCCCTGTACGTCGCTCCGGTGAGCAACCTGGCTACCAACCGTTGGACTAGTTGAAGCTTCTGGGCAGTCTTCAAAAGCAGCCCCACATAGAGTGCGTTGCAGTAGTCTATTCAGGATGTAACAAGAGCGTGGACCACTGTGGCCAAGTCTAATATGCATAAATCACTAAAAAGGAGGATTGAAGATTAACTGAAAATTGGATTAGAAAATAAAATATTAAAATACTAACTCACTGGGTTTCTTTATTGTGGCTTCACTGTTAATCCATATGTTTATTGTATATAGTTGTTAATAAAAAGAAAAAAAGGAGATCCAATGCATGCACGAGGCTAAGCGCCATTGAACTCACTGAGACCTACATCTAAGTAAACTTGCATGGTATCAGAGTGCAGAGTATTTTGTACAGTATGCCCCCCTACCATGGACTTTCTATCCAGTTTCAGTTACCAACACTCAACAAATGTTTCCCTCAGAAGTGTTTGTGGGTCTCTAGGTTTATTATGTGGTACACTTCCAGACCAAGTATAGTAAAGATATAGGATTCATTATTATCTGTGGTTTCAAGTGGCCATAGAGTATCTTAGAAATTCCTAGAGAGATATTTTTTCCAAGTTTTATTTATTTATCATGTCAGAAGTGGTCTGTGGTTTGCTCTTTTCCACCCTCGCATGCCATGGATTCCACTTTACGGTCCCATTTCTTGAGGGCCTTCTTTCATCTACGCCAGGGCTGCCCAACTGGCGGCCCGAGGGCCGTATACGGCCCCCAGTCCCTTCCCTACGGCCCCCTAAGCTTTTTAATAAAAAATAAAAATTGGGAAAAAAATTAAAAAAATACCTACTTCCGGGTTCGGAGCAAGTATTAAAAAAAAATAAGGGAGAGGGGAGGATGGAATTAAATAATCCACACGGGATTTCGCTGTCAATATTAAATATATTTAATATTAAATAAAAATAAGGGGAGAGGGGAGGATGGAATTAAATATATTTAATATTAAATAAAAATAAGCGGAGAGGGGAGGATGGAATTAAATATATTTAATATTAAATAAAAATAAGGGGAGAGGGGAGGATGGAATTAAATATATTTAATATTAAATTAAAATAAGGGGAGAGGGGAGGATGGAATTAAATATATTTAATATTAAATAAAAATAAGGGGAGAGCGGGAAGGATGGAATTAAATATATTTAATATTAAATTAAAAAAAGGGGGAGAGGGGAGGATGGAATTAAATATATTTAATATTAAATAAAAATAAGGGGGCCGGGGAGAGGGCGGAGCCGGGGGCAGGGGGGCAGACCCTACGGCCCCCCAGGTCATCAGTGACCGGAATTCAGGCCCCTGGGCTGGTAGAAGTTGGACAGCCCTGATCTATGCCAAGCGAGGCAGTTGGCGCCTTATTTACCAACAGAGGCGCTAGCTACGGTAATCCATGCCACGGTTACGTCGAGGCTGGATTACTGCAATGCTTTGTATGTGGGCTTACCTCGAGCAGCAATTCGTAAGATCCAAATTGTGCAAAATGCAGCTGCTAGACTCCTCACAAAAACATCAATGAGGTGCCATATAACGCCGTCTCTGCAGCGCTTGCATTGGCTGCCGATTGAACACAGAGTCCTCTATAAGACCCTGGTCTTAGCATTCAAGGCCTTTCGAGGTCAGGGTCCTTCATATCTAAGAGACCGTTTAATGCCACTCCACCACCAGAGAATCTTCTCTATGTCCCTGGCCCTAGAGAGGTCCGTTTGGACTCCACAAGACAGAGATCCTTCTCCATTGTAGCCCCAATCTTGTGGAACTCCCTGCTGCCAGACCAAAGAGCCACTCCTGATCTACATACATTTTTAGGGGCACTCAAGACATGGCTTTTCGGAAGAGCCTATGATTGCTAGTATCAAGCGGTGACTATGTAACCTGTTTATTTTAATTGTGTAAGTCGCCCAGAGCACCTTTGGTGGAGGGCCACTCATAAGAAATAAAGTTTGTTAGCAGGGCCGGCGCGTCTATAAGGTGGCCTACGCAGCCGCGTAGAGCGACGTCTTCTTGGGGGGCATCGCCACCTTTCTTGGGGCGCAATCGCATCCCCGCTGCCCGCGTGGCGCTGCCCCATTCCGCCGCCGCGTTGGCCGGGACTCCGGCACCCGGGGCGCTCTGCCCGCATTGCGCATGCACGAAGATTTTTCGTGCGTGCACCTTACCCCGTATTTACCCCCGAGATCACTGCGGTCAGATGAACAGAATCTGCTGACGATACCATCAGTCCGCTCCTGTCACCTATCTGCGACCAGACAGAGAGCCTTTTCTGCAGCAGCCCCAGCGCTGTGGAACTCTTTGCCGGACAGTGCTCGAGCCATCTCTGAGCTAGTACCATTCAGAAGGGCCTGTAAGACCGCCCTCTTTGAGCTAGCCTTTAATTAGGCATAGAAGGATTATACCTCAAGAAACCTATGTATGTCACCCTGCACCCGTAATGTGTTGGATTGTGTTTTTAATGTGTTTTATGCTTTTTATTGTAGGGCTGCATGTCTGTGACATGATGCCCATATACATTGTTGTTATCCGCCCCGAGCCTGTGGGGAGGAGCGGAATACAAAATCGAATAAATAAATAAAATAAATAAAATAAATAAAATAAATAATAAATTCTACAGGCGCTACGGCGCCTGTAGGAGCTTCTACGCATGCACGGAGATCCCTCCGCGCACGTGCGAACCTCCGCGCACACGCACTGCCTTCCGAGCGCGCCCCCACCTTGGGAGCCAGCGCGCACACGCAAAGGTCCATGCGCGGGAGCCAGCGGGGAGGGGCATCAAAATGACCTTGCGTTCCTCCACCGGGAGAGCTCAGTCCGCCCCTGTTAGTTAGTTAGTTAGTTAGTTAGTTAGGTTAGCTCTGCATCTCATGGTGCCGGAGTGCAATCTGTTTAGCACTTTCCAAGTCGCCCAGTTTTCTGTGTGTCCAAGAGGTAGTTTCTCATCCGGTCTCAGCCACTGACTGAGGTTCCGGGTTTTAGCCTGCCACTTTTGGACTCTCACTTGCTGACATATTCCTGCAAGTATCTCTGTAGATCTTAGAAAGCTGTTTCTTGATTTGGCTTGCTGGCCGATGCCAGGTGGATATTTGCTCCAGATAAAAAATAGCAATTTATTTAATCATGATTTTATTTTTACTTTCACAGGGACCCCTTGCCACTAGTCCCAGCAAATGTGGAGGGCAGACTATATTTGTTTACATATTTGGTCTCATTGCTTGCATTTCATGTCTTTCACTACCTTCAAAACAAGTTACTCTTACTCTCACCATCACTTTCCACCTGGCTTAAAACTAAGTAAATCTCAAAAGAAATTGAAACTAAGATTAAGAAAAGACACTTTCATTTAGGTTTGAATGATACTCAAATCATAATTCTTAGACAAAACAAATTGCCATGCAGGATAATCAGAAACAAAAATTGATTTTGATAAATAAGCTTTTCTTTCCCGCAGTAGGTGGTTTATTTTAATCTAATGAGTTTTATATTTTCTGAGCTTTCAAGTTTCATGATGAAGAGCTTGCACTGGAATTACGAAGTGCTCTGAAATATTGTAATTTTATGGCTCATTTTGTAAGGACTCTTGAAAATGAGATTTGTTCCCAGTGAAGAATCTCACCTCCTCCCCCTCCCCCACCATCAATAGTGATTAAAAAGGAGCCCTTAATAAATATAGTTCATTGGCACTTCATATAGAGGATAAATATAATATTACAGACTACAACTACTACTCAGCAATCATCATGTCAAAAACTATTGGAATAGTTGCTCAAGATCTTTGAAAGTGTTATGTTTATGAACTCCATGCTTGGGTTCGAGATGTAAATCAATATTCAACTGCTCCAATATTGATTTACATCCTATACTTAAGCATGGATAACCCTCCATTAGCACTTAAGATATGGGAAGGCTGGCTCATAAGAGTTTGGAACCGAGCAATATTTGGTATCTAACCGTCCCGAGTCGCCTTCGGGCTGAGAGGGGCGGTATAGAAACATGACAAATAAATAAATAAATCTACAGACATTATCACACCATGCTCTATTTGTGCCGATTAGTGTCAAAATCACACTTTTTGTGAAAAATTTTACACAGGGCCCCTAATTGTGCTATATTAACACAGATCAAGCTGATTACTGCATGACCTCATTGACCACTCCTCCCTACCCATGCTTTGCTCTTCCTGGTGGTTGAGCCTTTTTTTTTCAAAATGGAAGTTTTGCAAAATTAAAAAAATTAATTCATTATCATAGTCTTGACATTTTGGCAATCCAGGTTATTTTTTATCAACAAATATTCATTGCGAAGGATTTTTTTTAAAGGAGATTCTATTGGAGGGTTTAGGGGTCCTGGGGGATACAAAAGAGAATTGCTCACCTCTTAAGTGTCACTTTCCTTATTCAGCCTTAAAACTAAAGCAGTCAGTAGTAGTGGGATCGATCAATGGCACAAGTAGACTTAGTATAAACTAAAACAATACATTCAGGGCAAATGTGCCACTAGTAGGCATGGTTAGGTTCGGTCGGAATCTTCGTAATTCAGAATAATTTTGGAAATATTTGCTTTTTGAAGCAATTTTGAAATTTTAAAGGAAACCGGAAGTCCCTTTGCCCTTCCGAATCTTTTTCCGCCACTTCATTTACGAAGCAATGAGTGAGTCAGAAATGATTCAGCGTTTCCCCACTTCTGGTCCCTGGCCTCAGCTCAAGCCTGGGAAGCTTTATAAAACCCAGTGGGTGACTTTCCTCCCTCTCCTCTCCTCTCGTGAACATCGGGAAGCAGTTTAAAATTCAGTAGATGACTTTCCTCCCTCTCATCTCCCTTCGGGAGTCTGGAAAGTGTTTTAAAACCCAGTGGATGACTTTCCTCCCTCTCCTCTCCCCTTGTGATCCTGGGAAGTGTTGTAAAACCCAGTGGATGCCTTTCTTCCCTCTCATCTCCCCTTGTGAGCCTGGGAAGTGCTTTAAAACCCAGTGGGTGACTTTCCTTCTTCTTGTCTCCCCTTGTGAGCCTGGGAAGTGTTGTAAAACCCAGTGGGTGACTTTCCTCCCCTCCTCCCCCCCTGAGCCTAGGAAGTGTTTTAAAACCCAGTGGGTGACTTTCCTCCCTCTCCTCTCCCCTTGTGAGCCTGGGAAGTATTTTAAAACCCAGTGGGTGACTTTCCTCCCTCTCGTCTCCCCTTGTGAGCCTGGGAAGTGTTGTAAAACCCAGTGGATGCCTTTCTTCCCTCTCCTCTCCTCTTGTGAGCCTGGGAAGTATTTTAAAACCCAGTGGGTGACTTTCCTCCCTCTCCTCTCCCCTTGTGAGCCTGGGAAGTGCTTTAAAACCCAGTGGGTGACTTTCCTCCCCCTCGTCTCCCCTTGTGAGCCTGGGAAGTGTTTTAAAACCCAGTGGGTGACTTTCCTCCCTCTCGTTTTCCCCCCTGAGCCTAGGAAGTGTTTTAAAACCCAGTGGGTGACTTTCCTCCCTCTCCTCTCCCCTTGTGAGCCTGGGAAGTGTTTTAAAACCCAGTGGGTGACTTTCCTCCCTCTCGTCTCCCCTTGTGAGCCTGGGAAGTGGTTTAAAACCCAGTAGATTACTTTCCTTCCTCTCCTCTCCCCTCGTAAGCCTGAAAAGTGTTTTAAAACCCAGTGGATGACTTTCTTCCCTCTTGTCTCCCCTTGTAAGCCTGGGAAGTGTTGCAAAACCCAGGGGATTATTTTCCTCCCTTCTCGCCTCCCCTCGCGAACCTGGGAAGTGTTTTAAAACCCAGTGGGTGACTTTCCTCCCTCTCGTTTTCCCCCCTGAGCCTGGGAAGTGTTTTAAAACCCAGTGGGTGACTTTCCTCCCTCTCCTCTCCCCTTGTGAGCCTGGGAAGTATTTTAAAACCCAGTGGGTGACTTTCCTTCTTCTCGTCTCCCCTTGTGAGCCTGGGAAGTGTTGTAAAACCCAGTGGATGCCTTTCTTCCCTCTCCTCTCCTCTTGTGAGCCTGGGAAGTATTTTAAAACCCAGTGGGTGACTTTCCTCCCTCTCCTCTCCCCTTGTGAGCCTGGGAGTGCTTTAAAACCCAGTGGGTGACTTTTTCGTCTCCCCTTGTGAGCCTGGGAAGTGTTTTAAAACCCAGTGGGTGACTTTCCTCCCTCTCGTTTCCCCTGAGAGCCTGGGAAGTGTTTTAAAACCCAGTGGGTGACTTTCCTCCCTCTCCTCTCCCCTTGTGAGCCTGGGAAGTATTTTAAAACCCAGTGGGTGACTTTCCTCCCTCTCGTCTCCCCTTGTGAGCCTGGGAAGTGGTTTAAAACCCAGTGGATGCCTTTCTTCCCTCTCCTCTCCCCTTGTGAGCCTGGGAAGTATTTTAAAACCCAGTGGGTGACTTTCCTCCCTCTCGTTTTCCCCCCTGAGCCTAGGAAGTGTTGTAAAACCCAGTGGATGCCTTTCTTCCCTCTCCTCTCCCCTTGTGAGCCTGGGAAGTGTTGTAAAACCCAGTGGGTGACTTTCCTCCCTCTCGTCTCCCCTTGTGAGCCTGGGAAGTGGTTTAAAACCCAGTGGATGCCTTTCTTCCCTCTCCTCTCCCCTTGTGAGCCTGGGAAGTATTTTAAAACCCAGTGGGTGACTTTCCTCCCTCTCGTGT
Organism: Anolis apletophallus; assembly: GCA_030556195.1. Taxonomy (NCBI): domain Eukaryota; kingdom Metazoa; phylum Chordata; class Lepidosauria; order Squamata; family Anolidae; genus Anolis; species Anolis apletophallus. The sequence goes on along the minus strand of JARBWK010000001.1, from coordinate 192,232,465 downwards.
TCCCCCCTGAGCCTGGGAAGTGGTTTAAAACCCAGTGGGTGACTTTCCTCCCTCTCCTCTCCCCTTGTGAGCCTGGGAAGTGTTTTAAAACCCAGTGGGTGACTTTCCTCCCTCTCCTCTCCCCTTGTGAGCCTGGGAAGTGTTTTAAAACCCAGTGGGTGACTTTCCTCCCCTCGTCTCCCCTTGTGAGCCTGGGAAGTGTTTTAAAACCCAGTGGGTGACTTTCCTCCCTCTCGTTTTCCCCCCTGAGCCTAGGAAGTGTTTTAAAACCCAGTGGGTGACTTTCCTCCCTCTCCTCTCCCCTTGTGAGCCTGGGAAGTATTTTAAAACCCAGTGGGTGACTTTCCTCCCTCTCGTCTCCCCTTGTGAGCCTGGGAAGTGGTTTAAAACCCAGTGGATGCCTTTCTCCTCCCTCTCCTTTCCTCCCCTTGTGAGCCTGGGAAGTATTTTAAAACCCAGTGGGTGACTTTCCTCCCTCTCGTTTTCCCCCCTGAGCCTAGGAAGTGTTGTAAAACCCAGTGGATGACTTTCTTCCCTCTCGTCTTCCCTTGTGAGCCTGGGAAGTGTTTTAAAACCCAGTGGGTGACTTTCCTCCCTCTTGTCTCCCCTTGTGAGCCTGGGAAGTGTTTTAAAACCCAGTGGGTGACTTTCCTCCCTCTCGTTTTCCCCCCTGAGCCTGGGAAGTGGTTTAAAACCCAGTGGGTGACTTTTTCCTCCCTCTGAGCCCTCTCCCCTTGTGAGCCTGGGAAGTGTTTAAAACCCAGTGGGTGACTTTCCTCCCCCTCTCCTTGTGAGCCTCCCCTTGTGTGAGCCTGGGAAGTGTTTTAAAACCCAGTGGGTGACTTTTCCTCCCGTCTCCCCCCCTGAGCCTGGGAAGTGGTTTAAAACCCAGTAGATTACTTTCCTTCCTCTCCTCTCCCCTTGTGAGCCTGGGAAGTGTTTTAAAACCCAGTGGGTGACTTTCCTCTTTCCTCTCCCCCCTGAGCCTGGGAAGTGGTTTAAAACCCCTTGTGAGCCTGGGAAGTGTTTTAAAACCCAGTGGGTGACTTTCCTCCCTCTCGTCTCCCCCCTGAGCCTGGGAAGTGGTTTAAAACCCAGTAGATGACTTTCCTTCCTCTCCTCTCCCCTTGTGAGCCTGGGAAGTGTTTAAAAACCCAGTGGGTGACTTTCCTCCCTCTCCTCTCCCCTTGTGAGCCTGGGAAGTGTTTTAAAACCCAGTGGGTGACTTTCCTCCCTCCCGTCCCCCCGAGCCTGGGAAGTGGTTTCGTTTTCCCCCTTGTGAGCCTGGGAAGTGGTTTTAAACCCAGTGGAAGTCTTTCCTCCCTCTTGGCTCCCCTTGTGAGCCTGGGAAGTGGTTTTAAAACCCAGTGGATGACTTTCCTTCCTCTCCTCTCCCCTCCTGAGCCTGGGAAGTGTTTTAAAACCCAGTGGATGAATTTCCTCCGTTTGCTTCCTCCCCCTTTCTGGAGTAAAACAACTACTTTCAAAGTAAAGACCACCCAATAAAACAGAAAATAACACTTTCAAATCATTAAGAAAGGATTCAGAAATCTCGGAAGTTTCAAAAAGTTTGAACACTTTTTTCTTTGAAAATCGGAATTGACTTTAGAATCGAACCACTAGTGCCCCGCACATCTGAAACGAATTTTGAACCTTTTTTTGGATCAAACAAGCCTAGCCACTGGTGACTTTATTTTTGTTTCAGACTCTGAAGCATTCCACAGTACAATTGCATGGCCATGTAGTACATATACTGTGACATACCAATATTATTCATTTGTGCCACTGTGTCATCATCTATGCAAAATGACAAGGCAAGTCAGCTTTTCAATGGAAATATTCACTCACTCAATATCCCTTTCTGACATTAAAAACAAAAACAAAAGAGAGTTCCTGTTAATATTCATTACAGAATATTAATTTTATTCCCAAATAAAATTTCTAGGAAACCCTGCAAGAATACCAGAACAGGAAATAATGTATGTCATTTTACAAGTCTCTTAATAACCATGTTCATAGCATCCATTATTGCCTTAAAGTCTATGATAAAGCTCCTATAGAGTTCAAAGCAGATTTTCTTTCTGCCACAACAGATTTCTGAGACTCCCAGTCATGAATTCCCCGGTCTACCTAGGTTTTTAGGCACTGCAAGAGCATCATTTGATTTATTTATTTATTTTGCTTGGCTATATGAAAATAGATTTGTAAGCCTCAATGGGGGCTCACCTTTTGAATTTATACACACAAGCAATGCAATAAAACATCTAAGACAATTAAACAGTTAAAACAGCAAAATACAAAACCCCCAGGTACAGTTCAGAAATTAGATAGCGTGACACCCCAGGACAGCGGCTGCAAAACAGGTGTGAAAAGGAGCGGAACATGGGCAGGACCTACTCACCGAAGGCCTGCTTAAACAAATAAGTTTTGCAGGCACGTCCTAAGCGGGAGCAGGTCTGGCACGCAGCCATTATAGCCCGCGTTCCAGCCGGGAGGGCTCCGCACCAGCGGTGCAAGCGGCTCCACAGCAAACTAATGAGGAGCTATAACGGAGTGTTTCACTTGTTGGAAAAAAATGGCTGCTATCTCATGATATTTTAATTCTATTTTCCTCTGTCACAGAAATGTTTCTAGTATACAGTATACCCTTTGCTGGTTACATCTTAGTGGAAAAGCAAGAGAACAAAAATAATGTCTATGTTATAGCAGTATTTTAATGTTAAAAACAAATCTCTTTGTCCTTTAATGTTAAAAACAAATCCCCCACCATGATCACTTTAACATCTCAAACAAAGGTTTTTTTAGTTTTAGTTTTCTGCTAGAAGCCTACTATTGCCTAACATCCATCCTTTATTTGTCAACATGTTCTTCCACCATGGTCATGTTTTCCTCTAGAACAGTGGTTCCCAAACTTTTTTCGCCTACCGCCCCCTTTCCAGGAAAAAAATTACTCACTGCCCCCCTAGAAATTAATGTTTAAAAATTTTAATAGCAATTAAACAGAAAGATATATGTATTAATGCAGTGGTTCTCAACCTTTCTAATGCCATGAGCCCTAAATAAGGTTCCTCATGTTGTGGTGACCCCAAACCATATTTTCGTTGCTACTTCATAAATAATTTTGCTACTCTTACGAATTCTAATCCAAATATCTAATATGCAGGTCAAAGCAAAGGGGGCCGGGCCAAAGAAGAGGGCCGCACAACCTCTCCTAAATGGCCAATCGTTCACTGCCCCCTTAAAGGGGTTCGCCGCCCCCCAAATTCCCCTGAGCCTTCCACTGCCCCCTTGGATCGCCTCACCGTCCATCAGTGCTCTAGAACAGGGCTCTCCAACTCGCGGCCCGGGGGCCGTATAAGGCCCCCCCCCCAGCCCCTTCCCTACGGCCCCCTAAGCTTTTTAAATTACCCACTTCTGGGTTTGAGCAAGTATCGCGAGACTACGGAAGCCACACGGGATTCGCTCTCAACGCGAACTCTCGCCTGCGTTGAGAGAAATCCGTGTGGCTTCCGTAGTCTCGCGATACTCCTGTTGCCGAAATCTCGGCTACTTAATCCCTGCGGCCCACGCAGACGTGATTTGTCCCTTCCCGGCTGCTGCCTCGCTCGGTCGTCGCCTATGCTCGTTGTCCGGCTGCTCCTGGATCCTGCGCGTTTGGGAAGGTAGGCTAACCTTTATGTTATTATCATGTAATTGTGTATTTGAATGCCCACCCTGCATTTAATGTTAGTAAAATATTATATTTGACTGTATGCATGCTTCTTATGAGTAGTAAGCCGGGGGCGGAGCCGGGGACGGAGCCAGGGACGGGGGCAGACCCTACGGCCCCCCAGGTCATCAGTGACCGGAATTCAGGCCCCTGGGCCGGTAGAAGTTGGACAGCCCTGCTCTAGAAGAACCAGTTAAATTTCTCTCACACGTACCTTCAACCAATCCCAGCTGAATGATCTAATACTCTCCTTCTGTGGTAAAAGCAACAACCAATGAGGCGGCCTGGTTTGTGGATTTAGTATCTCTTCTCTAAGTCTCTTACAATTATTGGATGTACTATACAAGGACTCTATTCATCAACAATTAATCACTCTTAAACTTCATTGATTTCAGTCTGAAAACTCAACTACTGCTTTAATTTTGGCCGCTGAAATCAATGGGGGCACACAAATGCTTAACTTTAACTGAGTTGCACCTCATTTAGTTTTAAGTGCATGCCAGAGTTACACCAGGTCGGCCTCTACATTTTTTTTTTAAAAAAGTAAGAACAGTATTGACATGAAAGCATGGAGAAGGGAGAGCATCGTAGTTACAGGACAGAAATGCTGGACTCTATAGACTTCCTGACTGACTCTACTGTAACCAGCCTGATACTGAACTTTACATCATCCTAAAACAGTGGTTCTTAACCCGTGGGCAGTGGACCGCGAGGACGAAAATCTGGTCCGTGAGCCTCCTTCCTCTGTATTTTATTTCTACTTCTTTCACACTACCTGCCACTCCTTCCTTGTCGCTGACCAGCAGTAGTCTATACGGGACGTAACCAGAGCGTGGACTGCCGTTCGATTAAAATTAAATTAAAATCAAAATCAGCTGTTTGATGTTGATTGGTGTTGGGATTGGGTGGGTTGTTAATTATATTCTGGTCTGCTTTTGTGGTGAGGCATTGAATGTTTGCCTCTATGTGTTTTTTTTAGTGTGTTGTAATCCACCCTAAGTTCTCTTGGGGAGATGGGGAGGAATATAAATAAATTATTATTATTATTATTATTCCTATATAATTTCTGCATACATTTTGGAAAGGAAACGATGCACGTGTTTTTAGGATCGAGCAGTGGCTTGAAGGAATGCATCTTAGGCTTTAAAATGAGCTGGATGTTTAACAGCTCCTACTGGACAGTTTGAGCAAAAAAGGTCCCTTTAAAATTTCATTCAGCTCAGGAGAATGCTCCCAGCTTTTGTGCACAGTTCACTTAATTCTTAAAGAAAAGTTATTTGATGTGAATGACTTTTTCTCAGTTAATCAAGGTGACAATCTGCTTCCTATAGCAATGACTCTATCAGCCATTGTTTCTGACCTTAAATCCTAAATACAACAACAACAACAATTTTATTGATTAGCCAGAAGCCATATCAAATACACACAGAACACAGACACATTGCAATGATTCTAAAAACAATCTGAGGAGAATTCTAGGCCATTACATCAATTAAACCCCTGTTTTGCCCAGCAGGAGGGATTCTAAGGGAGGTGGTCACAATTCACAGGTCCTCATCTCCAACACAATTTATTCCAATTGCATCTATGTAATCAGATCTTAGTTTCATGGCTTTACAGAGAAAACGAGCAGTAGCATCTGTTATCAGCTTGTTGGAGCCGGCCAGCAGAAGTGAGACTTTTGCTAGAGGGTCCCAATGATTTTTCCCACGAGAAATATCTCTAGCAGTTGTTTTCTCTCTATTTGATAGATTTTGCAATAGAGCAGAAGATGAGTTAGATCTTCGATCTCAGGGGCACCACAAATACAGATACGCTCTTCGTAGGGAATTTTCTTGAACCTCCCATATCTCACCATTGAATCTAATTGCTCAAACCTGGCTCTAGTGAAAATTTTCCTTAGGTGGTGTAACCTTCCTTGCTGTAAGTAAGTGGTTAATTGGAAGGATTTCTTAAAACCACTCAACCACCTCAGGGAAACGGTAGAACCCAAAGAGTCTATATCGGTTTGGGCCGCAATGTCATTAATTCGTTGACGCACTTCTTTGAAGTGCTTACTTAGCTCTTGACCAGATAGGTGGACTGGGAATATTACCTGAATGCCGCACCTTCTGATGTAATCAAACAAATGGTCAGCCCCCGATTTATAAGAACTGCTAGATTGTTCCAGCAAACATAATTTTGGGAGGCGAGACGCCTCCATCTCCATGACCTTGAGCCAGTAGTTAAAGGCTCTGATCTTAGATTGTGTGCTAATAGAGAACATTCCCAACTCCGCCCTAACTGCCGCTGCCGGGGAGCTTCTATCGACCCCTAAAAACCACTTCAGATGTTGAGCTTGGGCCTTATCCAGGAGGGGAGTATCGTTTGCACCCCAGATTTCAGAACCATAAAGAAGCAGCGGGGAGATTTTGTGATTGTAAACTTTCAGAAGGGGAACGAGGAGCCCGGTTGCCGTTGATTCAGCAGCTTTAAGAGTAAGCTCGTTCTGCCCTTGGCTTTAGTTGAACACCTGTGGAAATGATTGTGCCATAGACCATTTTCTGCAAAGTCTAATCCTAGGTAAGTGAAGGATCTAACTTGTTCTAATTGTTCGCCTTCTAATTTCCATTTCATTTTGGAGGGGCGTTTACCTTAAATCAGTGTTTCCCAACCAGTGTGCCATGGCACACTAGTGTGCCGTGAGCGATCATCAGGTGTGCCGTGGGAAACTGGAACCTCCGATACCCTTTCTTCCCCCTCCTGCCGAACACTTTTTCTTCTCCACTCTCTTCTCTATTTTCCCCAAACTCCATCTGTGTTCACATTTGGGCATATTGAGTATTCATGCCAAGTTTGGTCCTGATCCAACATTGTTTCAGTCCACAGTGCTCTCTGGATATAGGTGAACTACAACTCCAAAACCCAAGGTCAATACCCACCAAACTCTTATAGTATTTTCTCTTGGTTATGGGAGTTCTGTGTGGGAAGTTTGTGTCTTTCTGCCATTCCTGCCAGGATATCTATGCTGTGTTCATCGAAGCAGGCCCAGGTTTCACACTGAGTGTATAAATACATTTAGAAACATATTAACTATATGTATTACTGTGTTAGAGTGTCATTTTGTGTCATTTTGGTTGGTGGTGTGCCCCAGGATTTGGTAAATGTAAAAAATGTGCCGGGCTCAAAAAAGGTTGAAAAACACTGCCTTAAATCATATCGCTAGTCCTAAACAGAATTTAGAAAGTCCCACTGAACCAATAGGATTGATATAACTGTGGACTTGCCAATAGCAACTGGGTCTGCTTTCTCCAAACACCATGGATCCCATCCACCTAAATCTACCTTATAGGATTTCTCTGAAGCTAAAATAGGATACTTCCCATCCAGATTATTCTAAACTTCTTAGGGGAAAAGACAGATTTGCATAATGGAAGACACAATTTTTACAGAATTAGAGAAGTGGGGGAAAAGAAAACAGAATGAGCGTCTTTCTCCCTACTCTTATTCTCCCTACCGTCCTTTTACATAATTACATTTTCTGTCTCTATTTTGAAATCCACATGACTAAGTCAAAAAGCATAAAGACTATGTGAGTAAGTCCTAACTTCTAACACTCGTAATCATATCACAATATGTCCCTAGGAGCTACTAGAAATTTAACACATACAAATATTTTCACATGCATTAAACTGTTCATAGAATTAAAACCATTGAAAAGAACGCCATTTAAAAGCAAAGGACAATGGTAGCAAGCACACCAAAAGAAGACAATTCTTTGTAAGACCTGCTGTTAGGGTTGCCATTTTTTGATATAAGAAATAAGGGACATTTACGAGATTTTTCACAAAAATAAGGGACACTTCATTAAAAACTTGAAACTCAAACGTTAGGTAGAAATAGTTTTATTAACAGAATAAGATAATGATTGAAACTCACAAAAGAAACTGACTTACACCCTCTTAACAGTACATGGTATGTTTCCGCATGTTTTGTCATGCAGAAAAAACATTATTACAACTGCCTTATTTTCTCCATCTGTATTTAGTACTTGACTTTGCTGACTTTAAAAGTGCACTGTCTTAACAGTAAAATAAAATAAATTTTATAAGACAGTACATCTTCATGATTATTATGTCAATAGTTAATGGTATAGTATAGTATGGGGTACACAGCATTGCATAGTATTGGGATGCACAGCTAGGCCTATTTTAAGAGTATCTTCCAACGGGGACGCAGGCTGCCCTGCGAGTTGGAATCCCCGGGCAGGCGCTGCCGTGGAAACCACAGCGCGCACCTTCCTCTGGTCAACCCCACCCAGTCCTGTCCTGCTAGTCAAAAATAAGGGACAGGGCCTGAAAATAAGGGACACAAATTTTAGGGCCAAAATAAGGGACGTCCCTTAGAATAAGGGACATATGGGAACCCTACCTGCTGTAAATAAAATTGTTTTTATCGTCTGTGAAGAGGACAGAAAGAGGGGGGCAATAGCACCCTTGGGAAAGGAATTCCAGCACCTGGGAGCAGTCATTAATATGGCCCACTCAAGCAGACTTACCTATGTGGGTGGTGGAACTGCCTTCCCTGAAGATCAAAAAGCTTGGGCCCCTTCTACTCTAAGTAATGAAAAATCGGGGAAAGCACTGCAACACAATTAATACAACAGCAGAGTCAACAAAACAATGAACGCTGATGTGAAGATAATGGTTTCAATAGTCCCAACTCTGTCCTGTGTGCATCATTAAGTAAGTCCTATAACACGGAGGGCCCGTACAACTCATGGCTGTATGGTGACTGGACTAGAGGGAGGACCAAACAATGTCTGGTGGATATACAGTAAATGATTATATACAGGTTCTAAAAAAACTGAAAATCAAATATGTATTATCGCTGTTGTGTCTACTGAATATGTATTGAATATAACAACTCAAACAGTGTGTTTATTGGGATATTTTCCGTACATTGTGGATATAACCCGGATTAAAAAAATATCTTTCTTCGTTGAATTGCATTTGGTTTTTCACTGACTCACTAGATCTAATGAACTTACTTGGGAGAGCTCGGATTGGATAGAATACCGGACAAACCATTGGATTTTAAGTCTTTATTTTGGATATTCCCTTACCGATCGGAATGAAGATACATCAATACATTACGACAATGAGTTGTATGGGCCCTCCGTGTTATAGGACTTACTTAATGATATACCCAGGACTGAGTTGAGACTATTGAAACCATTATCTTCACATCAGTGTTCATTATTTTGTTGCCCCATCTACACTGCCATATATAATCCAGATTATTTGATTTGAACTGAATTATATGGCAGTGTAGACTTACATAATCCAGTTCAAAGCAGATAATGTGGATTATCTGATTTGATAATCTGGATTTTATGGCAGGGTAGAAGGGGCCTTCCTCTCCGTTGGCACCCCCTTGTTGTGGGGGAGAGGCTTGCGTACCCTAGTGAAGTTGTGAGCTATGCTGGCAGTGGCAAAATAGCCACCAGTAGGGCCTCCCATGCCAGACAGGTCACAACCGAAGGGTCTGACAAAGAGCGTCAAAGGGCAGGATGGGCTCTCTAGCCTTTTGGCAACCATCCTAGGAGAAGGAAAACTCTGATTTCAAACCCAGGCAGATGGTGCTCGTCTAACCCTGTAAGGTCAATCATCTAGAGAAGAAAACTCAAACCAAACCTATGACCTGAGGACCTCGCTGCCACCATCCTAAGCTTGCTAGGCCCCGGCAGACTAACCATTGGTTTAAAGGGTGAGGCCAGTTCTGTGCACGCTGCGCTCCACCAGAAAAATCCATTGCACAGGCTCGAAGGAGAAGGGACCTTAGGTAAGTTCAGGGAAGACAACAGTGAAGTTGCTATAACAAAAAATACCAGAGCTCTCTCTGGCTGCAAAAGTTTGGACAAGCTGAAGTTTCTGAACATTCATATTATGGAAAGTGCACCAACTTCTATGCTGCACAGCTATGGTAATTTACATAATTGCACAACAGTGCCAACTTGAGCCCTAGTTACCGACAGGTCACCCAATGAATACCCAAGGAATATCAGCTGAAATTTCTATACAACTATTAAAAGAGAGGGATCACTAAGCTTGTTTTCATCTGATCAGCCTAGAACAGCTTGGCTCAGGGCTCTATCTGTAAAAGAGTCTTTATTTAGTTCTCATTCTCTCTTTCAATGTTTAGGAAACTTTAAGCATGGTTTGTTCTGGTAAAAAAGTGTTTCCCAACCAGTGTGCCGCGGCACACTAGTGTGCTGTGAGTGATCATCAGGTGTGCCGTGGAAAATTGGAACCTCCAAGACCCTTTCTTCCCCATCCTGCCGAACACTTACTTTTTCTTCTCCACTCAGGCTCCCTTCTTCCCAGCCTCACTCGGCTCGCTTTGCCTCGCTTCGCTCACGCTGCCGCTTCTACCGCCATTTTGATCCAAGGGGGCAGCGTGAGTGTGTTCAGAAGGGGAGGGGGAGGCACGAAGACGTGGGGCGAGTCTGCGCAGTAGCGCCCATACGGGTCACGTCAAAGCGAGGCAAAGCAAGCAGAGCGAGGCTGGGAAGAAGGGAGCCCGAGTGGAGAAGAAAAAGTGTTGGGCAAGAGGGGGAAGAAAGGGCGCGAAGGGGGAAGAAGAGGTCTCTGTCGAAAGCTGGCATGGGCAAACTTGGACCTTCCAGGTGTTTTGGACTCCAACTCCCACCATTCCTAGCAGCCTCAGGCCCTTTTCCTCCCCCCCTCAGCCACTTAAGCAGGAAAGGGCCTCAGGCTGTTAGGAATGGTGGGAGTTGAAGTCCAAAGCACCCAGAGGGCCGAAGTTTTCCCATGCCTGTTTTAGGGACCTTAAAGTGGCAAGACTCCTTCCAACACTGTGATTCTGGATAGAAAACAAACAACAACATAACATTGTTTGAGTCCACAGTGCTCTCTGGGTGTAGGTGAACTACAACTTCCAAACTCAAGGTCAATTCCCAAGCAAACCCTTTCAATACTTTCTGTTGGTAATGAGAGTTCAATATGCCAAGTTTGGTTCAATTCCATTGTTGCAAGAGTTCAGGATGCTCTTTGATTGTGTGTTAACTATAAATCCCAGAAACGGTAACTCCCAAATGTCAAGGTCTATTTTCCCCAAACTCCATCTGTGTACACATTTGGGCATATTGAGTATTCATGCCAAGTTTGGTCCTGATCCAAACACCCCCCTCCCTACCCGTTGTCTACTTGGTCTCTCCCTCTCCATGCATTGGGAAGGCTCACCTCCCTTTCCCCAAGTAGAGACCTCCTCTTGCCTCCTGGGGGTTTTGTGTGGGAAGTTTGGCCCAGTTCTATCATTGGTGGGGTTCAGGATGCTCTTTGATTGTAGCGGAACTATAAATCCCAGCAACTACAACTCCCAAATGTCAAGGTCTATTTCCCCTGAACTCCACCTGCATTCATATTTGGGCATATTGAGTATTCATGCCAAGTTTGGTCCTGATCCAACATTGTTTCAGTCCACAGTGCTCTCTGGATATAGGTGAACTACAACTCCAAAACTCAAGGTCAACTATATATATGTATTACTGTGTTAGAGTGTCACTTTATGTCATTTTGGTTGGTGGTGTGCCCCAGGATTTTGTAAACGTAAAAAATGTGCCGCGGCTCAAAAAAGGTCGAAAAACACTGTGGTAAAACACACAACCTCAGCTGCTTTTCTTATTTTTAACTTGTCATTATCCTTAGCTGCAATCAAGTCTTTATGTTATGAGTAGGAGGACGGAGCAGCCAAGACCCAAATCACATTTTATACCAAGCTTTTAAAAAGGGAGAACACATGTTTCTACTACCTCACTAGCTACACAGAAGGGAGATACGCAGCAGCTAAAAATCCAGTGCAATTCTAGGCTGCATCAATAGGAGTATTGTGTCCTGATCAGGGGAAGTCATAGTGCCACTCTATTCTGCTTTGGTTAGACCTCGCCTGGAATACTGTGCCCAGTTCTGGGCGCCACAATTCAAGAAGGATATTGACAAGCTAGATTGGTGGCCAAAATGGACAGAGTTCTTGAATCCTTATGAAAAGTTTCATAAGCTATGTTTTGCTTGGAGAAAAGAAGGCTGAGATAGCCATGTTTAAATTTTGAAAGGATGTCACATTGAGGAGGGGGCAATCTTATTTTCTGCTGCTCTGGGGACTAGGACACAGAGCAATGCATTCAAATAGTAAGGGCGGGGGGAATCCACCTAAACATTAAGAAGACCTGATGGTAAGGTCTGTTCAGCTGTGAAAGATGCTGCTTCCTCAGTCTGAGATGGAGTCTCATTCTCTGGAGTTTACAAAACAGAGGCTGGATGGCCATCTGTTGGGAGTATTTTGATTGCGTGTCCCTGCAAGGACTGGATGGTCCTTGGGGTCTCCTCCAAATCTAGGATACTATGATTTTGATATACACCGGGACTGTGGTGCAGGTCATGAGTTCGAAGCCTGCCCAGGTCAGGGTGAGCTCTCGACCAATTGTGTAGCTTGTTGTTGACCTTTGCAACCTGAAAGACGATTGCATCTGTCAAGTAGGAAATTTAGGTGCCACTTTGTGGGGAGGCTAACTTAACTGATTTATGAGGCCATACAAATCTCCAGGAAGTATGCAAATGAGGAAGCGACAGCTCCCCTGGTGGCCAGAAGCTGGAATGTTAAATAGCCTCTGAGTGTGTGTCTATATATGTTGTGTGTCTATGGCATTGAATGTTTGCCGTGTATATGTACATTGTAATCTGCCCCGAGTCCCCTGCGGGGTGAGAAGGGCAGAAGATAAATACTAGGCATGGTTTCGAATCCAAAAATGGCGATTCTAAAATCAAATGGGGGGGGGGGAGATTTTTTTATTAGTAAAAGAAAGACTTACAAAAAAATTTCCAAAAATTTCTAAAATGTAACTTAATTACTAACGAAATTCGTTAGTAGTTCGTATGCCAGCGCATGCGCATTCCAGATGGTTTTGGCCTACAACTCCCAGAAATCCTAACAGCTGGTAAATTGGCTGGGATTTCTGGGAGTTGTAGGCCAAAACTTGAATAAATCACACTGAATTCTAGATGGGACTCTCCAAATAGGAAGGAGGGAGGGAAGGAGGGAGGGAATGGGTATTCTATTCTTGGAAGCAGCAAAAGAAAAGGAGGAGGAGCCCCCCCCCCTCGCTCCTCGCTGCCTCTCTCTCACCCCGATCCCGAGGGAGCGAGGGCCCAAGTTTGCCCAGGCTGGTCATATACCTACATTCCATGCACATGCAATAATACAGCAGTAATAACAATGGGTATAAGAAGAGGTAAAATTCAAACCGAAGTATTCTGACTGTGCTCCCTCCTCATGCGGTGCCCAAGGCTCTTCGCTGAGCCCGGAAAAGGCAAAACCCGGGCACAGCATTTGCTTCCTGGTGCACACACATACATATTCTTTGGGGGATTTGCTGCAGAATCTTCTCTATGAGCCCTGGATTCTGCAGCAAATCCCCCCCAAGAATATGTATGTGTGTGCTCCCAAGCAGCAACGCTGGCTTTTCCCCAGGCTAATTTCCGGGCTAATAAGAGAAGAGCCCATTTGCACCGCATGAGGAGAGACCAGTCAGAATACTTCGGTTTGAATTTTACCTCTTGTTATTGTTATTACTGCTGTATTATTGCATGTGCATGGAATGTAGGTATATGACCAGTTGGATTACTTATAATATTAGGCACTTACAGTAGCATTCATTCTATTATACATTAGGTTGGCTTCTCACCCCAATACTCTTTGATGCTTTAGATCCTGGCAGGCAGGAGAGGCAGGGAAGCCTGGAAAAAATGTAAACAGAGAGGTTTACTCAGAAGTAAATCCCCAAAGAGGGCCCTTCATCCAAAGTGCCCTCCTTTGCAGATTTACTTCTGAGTAATCCTCTCTGTTTACATTTTTTCCAGGCTTCCAGCCGAAAGAAGGAGCGAGTTTAGGGCTTGCCTTGCCATAATACTTATTGGCAAGGGAGGTGGGAGGGTGGTGAGAGAAGGAGCCCCCTTACGACCTAATAACGACACTTAAGAAAATCCTGGCCCCGAAGTTCGAAAAAGAAAGTCCACATCCTGGTTGGCGTTCCAGGTGCGGAAATACTCAAAAGTAGCATTTCTTACGAATTTCTTACGAAACGAATCATTTTCATAACTTTTTTCTCATGCCTAATAAATACTGTAAATCAATAAATAAATAAATAAATAATTGCAATGGAGTTATCATTTGGAGTGAGGGGCTCACTTCAGAAACACGTGTTTGTATCAGTCCACCCAACTCCGACACATCCATCTGTATGAAGCAAAATTCAGCCCCTGCATCTGAAGATTTTCTGCTTAAGCAGCCTCTGGCACAGCAATTCTACAATATAGGGTAGATTACAGCGACATTCAGCAATACTTAGAATCGCTGGGCCAATTAAGGACGGCAGCTGATGAGCCTGTGGATCTGTGATCAGCTCACGGCCTCTCTTATTTGGATGCGCCAATGACCACAGGGGAGATTTAGTCAGGGGCATTAGATTCTGGTCTTTGGTGGCATCACTAGATTGGACCTATGCCCTGCACCTGGTTATATGAAAAACCAATTGCTTTCTGTGTATGGTTTTCCTGCTTCTGGATTTTTTTAATGATACATCACAAAGAGTGGAAATTGGCCCAAAGTGTGTTAAACTTACTTTAGACACAGTCATGAAACAAAGTTCTTGTAATTCAATAAGATAACCTTATCCCCAACATATTGGATATACTATCCTTAGCTATGTTCCTTCGGCATTGTACTAGAAAATTTTTCATTCTTTTTTTGTCTGATACTCACATGGAAAATAGTAAAAATAGAAGATACTTTCTGTCTTCACAGATCTACTGAGAGAGAGTTCTGTACAGTATATTTTATTATAAAGGTCCTACATTCCCTCTTTATGGCTGACAACACCTTCATATTCATCCCCAATGTCAATTTCTGTTGGTAATGAGAGTTCAATATGCCAAGTTTGGTTCAATTCCATTGTTGCAAGAGTTCAGGATGCTCTTTGGATCACCACTATGAACAACACTAGAGCACAATGTTTTGAATGGCTGTTAGCATTAAAGTGAGTGAAACACATTAGTTATTAAGCTTGTACCTTAATAATATGGTCACAGCAACATGGCAATCATTTATTTAACTGTTCTGATTAATCAGGATCCTGGGATACAAATACAGTAGAGGTGCCAGAAGATGCCAGATAAACGTTGCTTGAGAGTTACTATTAAAATACACCTAACTAATACTATCCCCCTTACTATAGCATACAATAAACTCTGTATTGACTTGATATCAACATTGAAATACAGTAATTAAAAGCAACTTAAGTCAAACAAAGGCAAACTTGTTGCGCTCAAGCAAAATTCAGTTTGGTCCAATGCAAAAGACACAATAATTTTGCACAAAGGCAAGAGGAAAAAACAGAAATATCTCTCTCTCTCTTTCTCCCTCTCTCCCTCTCTCCCTCCCTCCCTCCCCCTCTCTCCCTCCCTCCCTCCCCCCTCTCTCCCTCTCCCTCCCCCTCTCTCCCTCCCTCCCCCCCTCTCTCCCTCTCTCCCCCTCCCCTCTCCCTCTCCCCTCTCTCTCCCCCTCTCTCCCTCCCTCCCCCCTCTCCCTCTCTCCCTCTCTCTCCCCCTCCCTCTCCCTCTCCCTCTCTCTCCTCCCTCCCCCTCTCCCTCTCTCCCCCTCCCTCCCTCCCTCTCCCTCTCCCCCCTCTCCCTCCCCCCTCTCTCTCTCTCCCTCCCCCTCTCTCCCTCCCTCCCTCTCCCCCCCCTCTCCCTCTCTCTCCCTCTCTCTCTCTCTCTCTCCCTCTCTCTCTGGCCAGTGTGCTGGATCTTGAGACTAAAGAAACGATTTTTGTGAACAGTATACATACTTCTTATTCATGTCAAAGTTATAAATTACTTTATTTTAGGTATAAGTTAATTTTCTGAGTTGATGCCGTTGTTGCAATTATGAAGTATAAAAGAAAAGCAAATGTTCTTCATACACTCTTCTGTAGTATTTATTTACTTTATTTATATTCCGCTCTTCTCACTCCGAAGGGGACTCAGAGCGGATTACAGTATGCATACTTAGCAGACTATTCCTGCTGTTTCGACGTACACAACATATAGACTAACAGAGGCAAACTCTGGCCACCAGGGGGAGCTGACGCACTCCTCATCTCTTAGCGTTCCCAGCATCCCTTGTTGTTCCTTCTGCATTCATTCTGCATTCCTCAGCATTCCTGGAGTTCTTTAATGGCCTCATAATTCAGTCAAAATTTGCCTCCCCACTTAATGTGGTACCTTTATCTCCTACTTGACAGATGCAACTGTCTTTCGGGCTGCAAAGGTCAACAGCAGGCTACACTTAAAGGTCGAGCACCCACCTCGACCCGGGCAGGCCTCGAACTCATGAGAGATCTTACCCAGCTGCGCCACATTCCCGGTGCAATATTGAACATATTCAAGAACAGGACTTTCTGATTCACAAATGAAACCTGAAATGATGCCCCTGCATAAGTGCAATAGAAGTAGGATGTCACACCTCAAGGGCCTCAGGCATCACTTTTGCTTGAGCAAGACTTTAGCCAAAGCAGCAATAAGGTGCTGTCCAAGCCAGCTTGCTTTACTCTCAAACCTTGCCCTGGGCCTCCCGTTCCTTCCCGTGAGAAGCAAGGGATGAATGCATAACATAGGCAGCTCAAGGTTAGTCCATCTAGCCTCCCTGATAGTGAGGCGCTCCGAAGGAGCCGAGAGATCGCCTCCCTTCTGTCCAGATGGTAGCCACTAACGAGCAGTGCATACCAGAAAGACTGAGGTAACATAACATATAGACAACCATCAATCACGGTGCTGTGACACTCGACGCAACTACATCAAAGCCAGGGAATACTATAATTGCCAAGAGATGCCCCATTGCCAGTATCTCGTACCAACGCCGCAATAAGGAGACACTAAGGGGAAGAGGCCTCATCGGGCCTCCCAGCCAAGCTTGTGCCAGCCAGCCTACACTAGGCTGACTTAATCCAGCGTTGTGCCTTGTTCCCGTTCATCGTCGAGACCCTGTGATTGATCCTGAAAGACTTTGCTGCCTAAAGAACTCTTTGCCTTTAAACCAACCCAGCCTCATTGCTCCGGCTGGGATTCCTCTGAAAGACTTTCCTTGCATCCGGCTTGTGTTCCCGTTTTCCTCCGCTTGCGATCCTGTTGCCACGGATCACACTTCCCTGCTGAATCCGGACTTTGGCTGCTCTTTGGAGACACTATAAGGATTGTCTCCAAACCTTTTACTAAACTTACTAATCAATAAAGCTTGTTGTACCTCAGCTGCTGTGTGATTTATCCAGGGAGGTCAGGTCCCAAGGCCCAAGGGGGCGACATAGGATCATGAAAAGCCTTCCCCCAATACAGGATTTGATATTTAATAAATTCCTCTAAATATATCTCTACATCTTGAGGGCTTCCAGGTAGAAATTACTAATTAAGCTTAAAGATTATATCTAGTAACCATCCCATATCTCTCAACTTCTGCTTATGCTCCTCTCATTCAAAGACTACATTGAAGACACATGTGGCAAACTTGACCCCTGGGGGAGCATTGGGACTGCATTACACATTCACTACTATGCACCAGTCTCTCTACAGCTTGGGTTGTTGTTATCTAGGTCAACCCACACGCTGCTTAGCAGTACTGTGCGGTTGTAAGCAATTTGGTCAACTGGCATATAGGGCTTTTGGAGCATTTGCCTGTCCTTATGACAGAAGAGAGATCCAACTAACAGCTGCCCATATTATATGCAGCTGTGTGCCCTTGATCATTGCCTGAAGGGCTGACTTAACAAGGGACTTATCACGCTTGAACCTGTGAGGATTATGTAGCAGAATAAACTGAATCCTGAGTGAAATGCAACCAAGAGACAGCCCTCTTGACCATTTCCAATGTGTGTGTAATTGGATTTGAGTGTGCCACATTAAAAAAAAAACAACCTGTGCTCATTGTCCCTGCACATTTTACCCTATATCCTGCAGATATTTGAAACTTCTTCCTCATATCACTTCCTTATGATCATAAACCTGTGTGAAGCAGGTACATCATGTTGAAAAATCCCAATACTGCTGTTGTGCTGGAGTGTTTTCACATAAAAAGGAAAGCGATAAGAGGAGTGTCTAATCTTCTCCTTGAGCTAATCTTTGCATCATTTTTCTCCCCAGGAGGATCTCACAAAATAAATTTCTGACACTTGGAGATCCTGAGCCAAAAAGGATGCTAGCTATTTTGCTGGGCCAACATACCAAGTAGCTTTAACAAGAGGAGAAGAAAAATAGCCTCATGCAATAGTAATAGCGGGTTGATGATTCCACTGCTGGAAAAGCGGACTTCTCCTTTATATATTTTTTTACACTGGAAGGTTTGAAGCATTCAGAGATTTTTCAAGCAGCTGTTCAAAGGGTTGGTCAAATGTTTGAACATTATCTTGTGGTAGTTCTGTGTATGCCTCAAGAAATTTGGGGGAGATACGAGGGCGGGTCAATAAGTGTTAATAAATGTAGATCAGGGGTGCTCAGAATGGTGATCGGGATCACCAGGGTGATCTTTGGGCCTCATCCTGGTGATCTTCAGGCCTCTGACCAGGTTTTTTGCTGTTGGTCCTCTTCACGCGCCCCTGCACGCTGCAAAGAAGTTCTCCGTCGTTGCTCCTCCCTGCTCGCGCGCCTTCTCCAAAAGCTCCAGAGTCCAAGAGGCAGAATGGGCCCCCTCTTTTGGATTCCTCCTCCCTCCCTCCATCCTTCTCCAGCCACTCAGAGTCGTAGGAGACCAAAGGGGGCGGGCCTGGATGACGCAATGCATGGCTGGCCCCGTGCGCATGCGCAGAAGCGCCCATTCTGCCTCTCGGACTTCTCGTGAGCTCTTGGAGGCAGCACGCATGCTGGCAGCGTAGAAATAGGAGCAATGACGGAGGAGGAGGAGGAGAAAGACGCTTTGGGGTCATTTCCTTACCGCATCTCAAAGGTCGGTCTTTTTACTTTGGGGTGGGTGCTTGATTGTTCTGTGGCATGTCTCTGTGTTTATTTTTAATGTTTAAAATGGCCTTTTAGCCCAAAGCCTCTCTGCTTGCTTTGTTCCTTGAGAAATATAAGTAGAGTAATATGGAAATGTGGGAGAAATGGGGTGGTTGGATGTATTTTTGCATGCCCCTTTGTTTACCTTGCTGAGTATTAAATGGCCTTGCAGTTCAAAAGCCTCTCTTCTTACTTTCTGGCTGATAATATGTGTGGTAATATGGCAGTGTGGGAGAAATGGGGTGGTTGGATGTATTTTTATGCTCTGTTTTATATTGCTGTTATTCAATTGAAATGTTGATGTTTTATAACTTCATTTTATGTAAACTGCCCCGAGCCTGCTGGAAGGAGCGGAACATAAAAATGAATAATAAATATAAATAAATAAATAAATAAATAAATAGGAACATAGTTATACGTTTCACATTTCTGGGTAGGTGATCTTTGGGACTTGGTTTTTTAATCAGTAGCTCCCATGCTGAAAAAGTGTGAGCACCCCTGATGTAGATGCTTCTACAGACCTCTTTTGTAACAAACAGGATAACATTTGAAGAGCCGAATGTATATTACCATCCTTATCCATGTAACTCCAGTTCTGCAAAAAATACAACATGGACCACACCCCTTTTTTCCTTTCCGTAATAACCAAAGTGAACTGCAGATCAAACCTCTCATACAAGGGAACAAAAACAAATATTATGCCATTCATCATTTAAGTGGCACACTTGAGTTCTCTACAACATCACCACCACACACATTTAATATGCATTAGTGGGGGCATTTGTCAGCAGTATGCATTTTTGCATACATCGTCTTAGTCTGTGTTTGCATAAAATGTGTTTGCGAATTTCTTGTGTGCATTTCAAATGGATGCATTTCAGAATTTTTGGTTCTGTGTGAATCACATCACAAGCTTCATAATATATCACTTTCCAACTATACATATACGAGTTCAGACTGGGTAATAAAATGTAAAATGAATGAATTTCTCACCTATCTCTAAATCTGAAATTATTTTAGCCTATTATTTTGCCAAGCAAAAGGTGAAAGTGGACCATATACTTGTTTATGAACAACAGCTTTATTCTGTGCTGTTCATTTGTGCTATTTATGCACTACTGTTAGGTGATAATTATTGCAATCCCAGTATGCAAACATGCATGTAGCATTAAATCTATGTACCTAGTAGTGATTCAGTCCATCTCTACTCTGAGTACCAGATTTGTCATAGATGTCATAACCAAAACCATATTCCTAATTTTTGGACTTTTGTGCTTCTACTCTTTTATTTATTTATTTATTATTCAAATTTATATGCCGCCACTCGCCAAAGGCTCGGAGCGGTTCACAAAATATTGGCGAATATATTAAAAGACCGATAAAACCAAATAAGAGCAGATTAACAAGATTTGAACACCTGTTGGAATAAATGTGTCTTGCATGCTCTGTAGAAAGCTGGCAAATTCCGCAGGGCACGAATTTCCGACGGAAGAGTGTTCTAAATTGTAGCAACCCAGTTCCCTTTCGTGCCTGGGGGGCAAGGGGCAGCACCGGGGGTCCCACTCGCATTAGAACCAGCGGCAGCTGAGGAAGATTCTGAGGAGGATTTGGAGGGATTGGAAGAAGGAGTTAATGAGTTAGCTGGGCCTTCTTCTCCCACAGAGAGTCTGGCCTGGGATGATGGATGGCCTGACCCGTACGAGAATGTGGAATGTCAGAGGGATTCAGATAGCAGTGATAGCGAAGGCTATGAGAAACCGGGGGGGCTCAGTTCACAGGAACGAATGTGGGAAACGGAGGAGGATGAGTCCATGGAAGCGCAAGGGAAGTTTGACTCTCACGAAGATAGGGAACCAGGTGCTGGGAGACAAGGTCGAAGCTTTGATAGGAGACGGCTAGCAGGAGGGGCTGGCATCACAGCCTAGACCGGCCAAAGGGGGCGAGGGCTCGAAGCACAGATTGGAGGAGAAACCTAGAGTGTTGGGGTCCTCGCCAAGGGAATTAAGTATAGGATCCGTGGGAACGGATCCTCAGTACCTCGGCCACTTCTAACCTAAGGAGGTGTAGCGAGGAAAAGACCACGGAGCCAAGTTGCGGCTCGTGCCTTGCTAAGAAGTTTCTTGGACCTTGATTGAACTCTGCCTTGTTTCTTGATCCGCTTGGTTTTGCGGAGCTTTTGCCAAGGCTTTTGCCAAGACCCTTGCCTTTGGATTTGCTACGGACGCTTTGCTTTTGAACTGAACTTTGATATCTTATGGACAATTGCCTTTTTACTTGTTCTTTATTCTACAATAAAATAGTTAGCTGATTACCGTCTCTGTGTGTGTGATTAAGGGGCCGGCCGAGTCCTTGCATTGTGACATAAATGGATGGCGCCACAACCGTAAAAGCCCTACGCCTGGTCGCCGTTAACCGAAGGTCTTGAAGCTGGGGATTTCCAGTAGATTGTGATCCTTTGAACGAACTGAACTCGGGTTGGTAGGGGGCGAGACGGTCCCTCAGGTACACCGACCCTGGGCCATATAAGGCCTTGAAGGTAATAATCATCACTTTGAAGCCGATCTGGTGCTCAATCGGTAACCAGTGCAGTGGCTGCAAAATCCGATGAGGAGTCTAGCGGCTGCATTCTGCACTAGCTTGAGCTTCCGGATCACCGACAAAGACAGGTAGATGTAAAGGGCGTTACAGTAATCCAATCTTGAGATGACCATGGCCTGGATCACCGTAGCTAGATCGTCTCTGGACAAATAGGGGGCCAGCCGTCTAGCCAGCTGCAGATGGAAAAAGGTGGTTCTACTGATGGCAGAGACGTAAGCCTCCATCGTCAGCAGAGGGTCCAGAAGGACTCTTAGACTCCTAATGACGACGGGCGTAGTGCCTCGCCATCCAGGGTAGGCAACTAGACATCCTCACTGCCCGGACAGCCCAGCCATAGGATCTCCGTCTTCACTGGATTCACCCTCAACCTGCTGGCATGCAACCATCCAGTAACAGCCTCAAGGCACTGATGGAAATTATTGGGTACGGAGTCCGGCTGGCCTTCCATCCTCAGAACAAGCTGGGTGTCATCAGTGTACTGATAGCACACCAACCCAAAACTTCGAACCAGCTGAGCAAGTGGTCGCATATAGATGTTAAATAGCAGAGGGGAGAGGATGGCCCCCCGAGGAACCCCACATAGTAGAGGGGACCTTTCAGAGACCAAGCCTCCCCTTTCCACTCACTGACCCCGATTGAGGAGAAAGGAGGACAGCCAATCAAGGGCTTTCCCCCTGACTCCGTCAATGGCAAGACGGTGGATCAAAAGATTATAATCGACCATGTCAAATGCTGCTGTGAGGTCCATTAACTCAAGCAGCGCTGACCCGCCTGGCATCAAAGGTGATCTGCAATGGAGACCAGCACAGTCTCCGTCCCGTGCCCCACACGGAAGCCAGACTGGAAGGGATCTAGTCCTGCTGTGTCATCCAAAAACTGCTGCAGCTGCCCCGCTACTGCCCTCTCAATCACCTTGCCTAGAAATGGCAGGTTCGAAACTGGGAGGTAACTGGTGGGAACCGAGCGATCTAAGTCTGGTTTCTTCAGCAGCGGGGAGACCATGGCCTCTTTTAAACCCTCTGGAAAAACTCCTTGCTTAAGGGAGTCGTTTACCTTCTTCAACAGGGGGTCACGTAATCTCTCCAGGCAGGATTTAACCAGTCAGGAGAGACACGGATCAAGGGAGCAAGTGGTCGGTCTAGCCGCAGCTAGACCAACAAGTCTACTTTTAAAAAAATCTTGAACATATTTACTCATTTTCTTTTTAGCAAATCTCTTTAGAATTTTAGCCTGGAGAGCACATCTGTTAGAACAGCAATTTTATTATTTAAGTACTAGCTGCAAGAGTGGAGAGAAGTTAGCAAGCATGCTGACAAGTGAGGGTGCCATTAGCAGCAGCCACCTGGTCTGATATCAGATTGCTAAGTTCAAAATGCACAAAAACAAGACCAAGCATTTCTTTAAAGAGACTCTTCCTCCCTAGTCCCTACCATCAATAATCTAATGAAGGGTGTATCTACTGAATTTAAGAATAGATGCCTTATGACAGTGTTTCCCAACCTTTTTTGAGACCGTGGCAAATTTTTTACATTTACAAAATCCTGGGGGCACACCACCAACCAAAATGACACTCTAAAACAGTAATACATATAGTTAATATGTTTTTAAATGTATTTATACACTCAGTGTGAAACCTGGGCCTGTTTCGATGAACAAAACATATATATGACTTCCTCTCACATACTTATACATGGCTATCGTGTCTTCCCTCAGCCTTCACTTCTTCAGGCTAAACATGCCCAGCTCTTCAAGCTGCTCCTCATAGGGCTTGTTCTCCAGACCCTTGTGTAATTTGACCCTGAGTGAAACTTGCTTCCAGTTAACTTGCGCTGCCAGCTGGATCAGGGCGGATCGGCGCTGCTCGTGTTATTGGACCTCACAGCGGCGTTTGATACAGTCGATTATGATCTATTGACTCACCGCCTTGCCAGGGCCGGAGTTAGGGGGACAGCCCTTAATTGGGTGACCTCCTTCCTCCGGAACCGGCTACAGCAGTGAGGAGGGGCAAGGATGTCTCCGGGGTCCCCGCTTCTTTGCGGGGTTCCTCAGGGGCTATTCTCTCCCCCTCTTATTTAACATCTATATGCGACCACTTGCCCAGCTGGTGCGTAGTTTTGGGCTGGTGTGCCATCAGTACGCTGATGACACCCAGCTTATCTTGAAGATGGAGGGCAGCCTCGAATCCGTACCCGATAATTTCCATCGTTGCCTTGAGGCCGTCACTGGATGGCTGCGAGCCAGTAGGTTGAAGGTGAATCCGGCAAAGACGGAGATCCTGTGGCTGGGTCCTCCGGGCTGTAGGGATGTTCAGCTTCCAACCCTGGACGGCGTGACATTATGTCCGTCGCCCTCTGTTAAGAGCTGAGGAGTAACCTTGGACCCCCTGTTGTCGATGGAGGCCCACGTCTCCAGCGTCAGCAGGGTAGCATTTTTCCATCTTCGCCAGGCGAGGAAGCTGGCCCCCTATTTGTCCCGGCGCGACTTAGCCACAGTGATCCAAGCCACGGTCATCTCGAGGCTGGACTACTGTAACGCTCTTTACATTGGCCTTCCTCTGTCGGTAATCCGGAGACTCAAGCTGGTGCAGAACGCTGCAGCGCGACTCCTGGCAGGGGTCCCGATTGGCCACCACATCACGCCAATCCTGCGCGAACTGCACTGGCTCCCAATTGAATGCCGGATTGCCTTCAAAGTGTTAGTCCTGACTTTTAAGGCCTTACATGGTCCAGGGCCAGTGTACCTGCAGGACCGCCTTGTCCCATATCATCCCACCAGATCACTGCGCTCCGAAGAGCTAAACCTCCTGGTCATCCCAAATGTGAGGACCTACCATCTGTCCGCAACCCGCCGCCGGGCTTTCTCTGTTGCAGCCCCTACCATGTGGAACGCACTGCCCGCCGGCATCCGTGCCACCCAGGGCCTCCTCCCGTTCAGGAGAGCAGTTAAGACATTGCTTTTCCAACAAGCCTTCGGAGTTAGCTAAACTTTAGCTCGCACCGCCTAGCTGTCAGCCCACTGCGACTCCATTTGTTGTTTCAACTGTTCTAATTGTAATTCCATCTTAACGGTATTACTGTGAGTTATTATGAGTTATCTGACAATTGTATTTTACGAACTGTTGTAAGTCGCCCCGAGCCGTTGGGGGGGGGGGGGGCGACAGACAAATGTGAAATAATAAATAAATAAATAATAAACTATGGATGTCATCAAACTGTTATAAACAGTTGCTTGGGGGAGGGGGAGGCAACTCTCGAAAAATCCAGTAAAATAGTTTTAAAAAACAAACATTTCCAAGCAGAGAGGCTAAATTTGTTTCTTGGAAACCTGTGAGTGGTTAGTCTATAAGTTTCATAGATCTGTGTGGCCTCTTTCGCTGCCTCCCTCCTCCCTTCGCAAAAGCAGAGCACTGGGCGGAAGTGATTGAATTGGCGTTTTCGCGTTGGCTTGGATTTCTCGCGAGAACAGCCAAAGCCGGAAGCTCCACGTTGGTAAATTGGGCAGTGAGCAAACCTGGGAGCATCGGGAGGCTGGAACAGCCCTGAGCGGGAGCTGGAGCCCTCTGAATATGTATGTGGATGGTACTTCTTTTACTTGCGCTCCATAAATTCTGGTTCATCTACACTGTAATAATAATAAATATGCTTCCATGCATCAACATGAGCAACACTATCCTTTTAAAAAGACATATGTGTGTGTGTGTGTTTCAATTTCATAAAGCAAAAGTGCTTGGAAAGATGTTCTTTTGAATGTGGTTGTGATGAGGTGGTTATTTGTGTTATATTAAGTGGTCACGTTATGGACAGACCACAAAGGGTTGGCTGTGATAATGGAGGCAGTTCCCTCCTGGGGGAATGTGTTGCCATGGTGATGGTGGGCGGAGCCACCCAGAAGGCTAGCTCGGAATTCTTAGAGAGAGTCAGTGGGTGCCTGGCTGTCAAGCCAGAAGGTTCGGTTAGATTCTACTCTGAGGAGAGTAGGAATCACATTATTGAAACTGCAGAGAGAGCAGTGAGAGTTTTCCTGTCAGCGAAGCGAGAGTGTAGCTTCGGCTGGGGAATCTGTTTTGAGAGCTGTAGGGAGACAGTTCTGGTGGGCTGAGCTTGCGAGCCAGTCTGTTTATATAAAGCCTGAGGGCTAGATAGAGGCAAGGTGCCTTTAGAAGGCAAGAGTGCCTATACATTGGGATAGAGAAGCTGTTCTGGTTGAATAATAGCACTAGTTAAACTTTGTAACCTTTTTAAAGTCGTGCCTCTTCGGAAGAGTTATATAAAGTATCAAACCAAGTTTTGTGCCCAGTTGTGTGAAATAAACTATTTAAGTTTTGATTCAAAACTCTCTCTCCGTGACTTCATTTGGATTGTCAGTCTCCTCACCACTCTTTACAAGTCAATGGTCAAGCCTAAATAAATTAATGGTGGCAGCGAAATACAAGTAAACGTCGAATCTTCCACAAATGGTGGCAGCGGTGGGATCGCCTGCCCTGCCACGTTAAAAGAAAAGTAAACCTTAGATTTCCACAGTGGTGAAAGCCAGAAAGAGAGGCATCCAGTGGATATCCCTTTGGACAATCTCCCAAAAAAGTGAGAACCTTTCAATCATTTTGCAAGTTTCAGCCATCTCACTAGAGTTTGGGAATTTTACAAACAGCATTGTATGTAGTTTACTTTAATCTTTTTATTTCCATTCTATTTTAATGATGCCCGTTCTTTGAGTTTGCTACCTCACTTGAAATCTGGAAATGTGGTGCTAGAAAATTCAAATTAACCCAACCCCCACCCCCAACCCCACAAACACATGTTCTGATTGGCTAAACAGAAGAAACCAGGAAACTAGCAATTTAGTCCCATACATTTGTAATCGGAAGTATATCTGAGCCTGCAATCATCTGCATGCTGATCTGGGATAAATCTTTTTGAACTCAGATGGATTGCCTTCTGAATATGTATGTGGATGAAACTTATTTTACTTGTGCTCCATAAACTCTGGTTCATCTACACTGTAGAATGAATACAGTTTGTCACCACTTTAACGGCCATGGGTTCAATGTATGGACTCACTGGAGCTGAATTTTTGCAATTTCTTTAGCTTTCTCTGCCAAAAAGTTACTCAATACTATGGATTCATAGGATATATAATTTGGTGAGACACCAGCATGCTTTGGTCAAGCACGGCTTATAATCGCCCTATCTCTCGTCCCCACCAATTCATTTGCGATGCTGGCAGGAGCAAGAGCAGGGACTCCCCAGATGATATTAGAGTACGAGGTGGGACGTAGAGGGAGATGCGTTTGGACAAGTAGGCTGGGCCAGAACCGTATAGAGCTTTATAGGGCAATACCAGCACTTTGATATAGGGAAAGTGACTGTAAAATAGTTTTACCCTAAGAGGCTGCATTAAGTCCATACATTAATTTCCTTCCCCATATGGATCAAGGCTTAGGGAATGACAAAGTGACAATTGTCACGATGCACGGACTTGACCGGCCCCTTAATCACACACACAGAGACGGACTGAAGGCTAACTACTTTATTGAATATAAAAACAGTTCAAAAGGAATATTGTCCATAAAAATAGCAAAAGCAAATCCAAAGGCAAAAGGCAATCAATGTCCAAAACAGCTTGGTAAAGAGTCCAAAAGACTTGGCAAGGCTCCGCACAGCAATGCGGATTCAGGAACAAAGCAAGGTACAAAATACAAGGCAAGACTTGGTAGGCCACTAGCCAACTTAGCTCCGTGGACCAACTTCGCTTCACGCCTGCTCAGAAGAGACGTGGCCGAAGTACTGAGGATTCGTTCCCACGGATCCTTTACTTAATCTTCCTGCCGAGGTCCCCAACGCTCTAGGCTTCGTCGTCTCCAATCTCTGTTGACGGACCTCGGCCTGTCTAGGCTATGGAACCATCCCCTCCTGCTAGTCTCGATGCTTCGTCTCCTATCAAAGGTTCAGCCTTGCCTCCCAGCACCTGGGTCTCTATCTCCATGAGAGCTCTCCTCCCTAGATTCTTCCCAGCCGCTCTCTTCCATGTTTTCACTCAAAGGATCCTGTGAACCTCTCCCCCCTGGCTGTTCATAAGTTTCGCTATCACTGCTTTCCATTTGCACCTGGTTATCTGTCTCGTCGTAAGGGTCAAGCCAACCTTCCTCCCAAGCCAGGCTTTCCGTGGGAG
Organism: Anolis apletophallus; assembly: GCA_030556195.1. Lineage (NCBI taxonomy): Eukaryota > Metazoa > Chordata > Lepidosauria > Squamata > Anolidae > Anolis > Anolis apletophallus. Next base: position 192,204,916 of record JARBWK010000001.1, on the reverse strand, counting down.
AAGGAGGCCCAGTGATGGGAAACTCTCCTTCTGCTAACCCTTCTAAATCCTCTTCAGAATCCAACTCTGCTGCTGCAGGCCCCAATGCCAATGGGACCCCCGGTCCTGTCCCCTGTCCCCCAGGCACAAACGAGAACTGCTGTGCTACACAATCCACACAAAACTTAGTTGTATGTAGAAGGTGTTGTTGAAAAAAATGGAAGTATTAATTCATACAGATTTGTGAACCATGGTATCAAATATTCCACACATTTTGCCCTGCACCATTTTATCACTTTCCCCATCCTAACTCTACTCCAATTCCTGCATACACAAACATAATATGAAAAATGATGAGTGCCTGTGTTATTAACAGCTTAGAAATAACATCACTTTCAGAAAACACAACAAAATTATAGGCTTTTCCATAAGTTGATCAGAAACAATTTCTCAACAGCAGCACCCCCCCCCCCCCCCAAGTGACTTCCTTCAGGCTAAAGTTATTCAAGCAACTTTTAATAGTTATACAAGGGAGGGTCAATAAGTCCGTGACTTTTTGAATGAAACACAGGTTTTTGGATAAAACAATCATTTTATTTTTCAGTGTAGTCTCCTTTGAGCTCTATACACTTTGTCCAACGTTCCTCCAATTTTTTATCCCTTCCAAAAAATTAGATTTCTCGCGGTCATCAAAATAGAGGGGTTTTTTTGTGAGATTATTTCATTGTTGGAGTCAAATCTCTTTCCGCCGAGCCATTTCTTCAGGTTTGGAAACAAGAAATAGTCACTCGGAGCTAAATCCGGAGAATAGGGTGGATGAGGGAGCAATATGTATCCCAATTCATGGATTGTTGCCATGGCAACTGCACATGTGTGCACCCTTGCATTGTCCTGGTGCCAAAAGAACTTTTTTCTTGGCCAAATGCGGTCGTTTTTCTATCCAAATCCTCATTAAATCAACCCAATAAGTTGGCATAATATTCGCCATTGATTGTTTTACCCTTTTGAAGGGAGTTAATGTGGATTATACCACGTGCACCCCAAAAAATGGTTGCCATGACTTTTTTGGCTAACAAACGCACCTTGGCCTTCTTTGGCACCGATTCACCCCGAGAAATCCACTGTTTTGACTGCTGTTTGGTCCCTGGTGTGTTGTGGTGGATCCACGTTTCGTCCACAGTTACGAAACGGTGCAAAAACTCATACATATTGTGGTTGAACAACGCCAAACACTCCTGCGAAATTGCCACACGATTGCATTTGTGGTCGATTGTGAGCAAACGTGGCACCCATCTTGCGGAAAGCTTTCTCATACCCAAGTGATCATTTAAAATTGAGACCACTGAGCCACGTGAGATGCCTATGGCTTCCACAATCTCTCGCACTTTCAATCTCCGATCGGCCAACACCATACCATGAATTTTTTCAATTGTTTTGGGTGTACAGACCTCAACTGGGAGTCCAGAACGTTCGGCATCTTCCGTGCTTGAACGACGACAACAAAATTCAGTAAACCACTTTTTTATCATTGAAATTGATGGTGCAGAGTCCCCATAGTATTTATCAAGCTTAGCCTTGGTTTGAGTGATGGATTTTTTCCCGCAAAAAATAATGCTTAATGAGCACACAAAATTCACTTTTTTCCATGTTCTCCTCAAATCACACAATAGCCTGCTAGGCTGTCAAACACAAACTAAATCACGCAGGTTGTTCAAATTTTGACAGGAGTCAATTGCCCTTTCAGTTAAGAGGTGGGAAATTCAAAAAGTCATGGACTTATTGACCCGCCCTCATAACTATGAAATGGGGGGACAGCCATTTATCAGTTGCATCAAGACCAACAAAGAGTCACATGACCATTAGCAAATAAATTAGAGCACAATAATTAATAATTATGAAATGCATTGGATAATATGTGAACTAGAGTTCTCCCGAACAGACTCATTCATTTCTACTTTTGCCGTAACCCAGTGTTTCCCAACCAGTGTGCCGTGGCACACTAGTGTGCCGTGAGCAATCATCAGGTGTGCCCTGGGAAATTGGAAATTCCAAGGTCAATTCCCAAGCAAACTCTTTCAGTACTTTCTGTTGGTAATGAGAGTTCAATATGCCAAGTTTGGTTCAATTCCATTGTTGCAAGAGTTCAGGATGCTCTTTGAATTCGTGTTAACTATAAATCCCAGAAACTGTAACTCCCAAATGTCAAGGTCTATTTTCCCCAAACTCCATCTGTGTTCACATTTGGGCATATTGAGTATTCATGCCAAGTTTGGTCCTGATCCAACATTGTTTGAGTCCACAGTGCTCTCTGGATATTGGTGAACTACAACTCCAAAACTCAAGGTCAATGCCCACCAAACTCTTATAGTATTTTCTCTTGGTTATGGGAGTTCTGTGTGGGAAGTGTGTGTCTTTCTGCCATTCCTGCTAGGATATCTATGTTATGTTCATCGAAACAAATACATTTAAAAACATATTAACTATATGTATTACTGTGTTAGAGTGTCGTTTTGTGTCATTTTGTTTGGTGGTGTGCCCCAGAATTTTGCAAATGTAAAAAGTGTGCCGCGGCTCAAAAAAGGTTGGGAAACACTGCCGTAACCAATTTGCTTGCACTTTGCACCTGTTCAGCTTTGAGAAATAAGGTCACTATCAAGGTATTCACATGGGATCCATCCTGAAAATGCAGCATTGAGTGAGATCGGCGCAGACTTCATATGTTAGTAACACGAGTCCTCCTTTATTTCCGCCCATCTATTGAAACGTTCAAGTGAGTGGGACAGGAGGGTGGGGAGATGTCTGGTGGCTATTACAACTAAGTACGCTCTGTAAACAAGCTCTCATCCTCTGCCAATGTGAAGCTTAATCTCACTTCTTCATTTGCAGTTCCTAGGTCTCTGTTTGATTCAAAGGTACAGATGTAGACTGAATAAGTACTTCAGATTTGAATGTCCCATTTTCCAGCCCTTTTATATTCTCCAAGCATTCTTACACACAAAGGATAGCGGAAGAAGCACGTTGGGGAGTGGAGAGAATTCGCTGATTATGGCACCGTCTCCTACAATGGCCAGTACTGGCATTTTTCTGTATGCCTCTCATGCACAGCTGAAAGGTACTAAAGGCCCAGAAAGTCATCACTGGCATTTCTGAGTCCGTTCCCCCCCCAATCCCAAAATATAGAATGATTAAAAGCACAGGAGATGGCTTTTTTAGAAGACAGGATGCCAATATTTCCCCACCTGCATTTGCCTGCCCTGCGTAACAGAATACCAGCAACAGCTCAGAAAACAATTTAAACCTGTGGCCAGGGGCGAATCTTAGTGGAGGCAAATTAAGCGGCCGCCTCAGGGCGCCACGTGACCAAAGCGCGCATCCAGGGCCGGGCGCCACGCCCCCATGGGTGCCGGCAGGGTGGGAGGAAGGCTCGCGCAGGGTGAGAGAGGAGGAGGCAGAGGCGCGTGCCTTTCCCTTCTCCCTGCCTCGCCCTGCGCCCTGCGCATGTCTCATCCCTCACCCTACACATGCCTTCCCCCCCCGCCCCCGCCGAGGATGCCTTGCGCAGGGTGAGAGAGAAGGGGGCGGAGGCGGCCATCTTTCCCGTCTCCCTTGCCCCCCATGCGTCTCCTCCCTCTGTTGTCGCGGGTCACAAGGGCACGGGAGGAGGCCACGTGGGCAACCTTACCTGGGGGCCAGGAGCAGGACTGAGCAGCCAGACGAGCCTGCCAGCCAGAGGGCACCTAGCCCAACCCCTGGGCCCTTGCTCCCAAAATTAGCCTAGACCTGATACACACACACACACATATATATACATACAAAAAGAGAATAGGAAGAGGGAAGGGAAAAGGGTGAGAAGGGAGGAAGGGGAAGGTAAGAAGGGGAAAGAGAATAGGAAGGGGGCAAGGAAAAGGGTGAGGAGGAAAAAAGGATGGGGAATGTACAGACCCACACAAAGAATAGGAAGAGGGGAGGAAAAAGGGTGAGGGCCCTTCCACACAGCCCTATATCCCACAATATCTGCTTTGAATATCTGAGTCCACACTCAGATAATGTGGGATTTTCTGCCTTGATATTCTGGGGTATAGGGTTGAGAAGGAAGGAAGGGGAATAGATATAGATATAGACACACACACACACACACACACACGCAAAGAGAATAGGAATAGAGCAGGGAAAATGGTGGGAAGGAATATATATATATATATATATATATATATATATATATATATATATGGGATGGGCCAACTTCAGCCCTCCATGCGTTTTGGACTTCAACTCCCACAATTCCAAACAGCCAGTAGGAAGTCCAAAATACCTAGAGGGCCAAAATTTTGCTATCCACCCAATCCATATATATATATGTATGTATGTATGTATGTATGTATGTATGTATGTATGGCAAGGGCCAACTTCAGCCCTCCATGTGTTTTGGACTTTAACTCCTACAATTCCAAACAGCCAGTAGGAAGTCCAAAATACCTGGAGGGCCAAAATTTGCAACCATAGAATTCAGAGTTCTGATTTCAATTCGCTTTGTTTTTCTCCTCTTTCTTTGCTATTCTAAAAAATATCTTACAGGACATTAATACAGTTTGGGGTACCGTAACTCACAAATAAAATACCTGACCATCCATTAGCCTAAATATGGTTTATTTTGGGAAAAGTTCTGTCACCAAGAATCTCTATTATTCATGGTCAGGTTGTTCTGTTGCTGTTGATTTCTTATTTAATTTCTTATATTGGAGAGTTCACCTTTCTTGAATTTTTTATTTACTTTCGGGTGATTTCCTTTTGCGGGTGATAGATCCCTCTGATCTTTATCCGTACAATAATACCTTGACTTAAGAGTTTAAATTGTTCCATGTCTGGGCTCTTAACTCAAAATGCTTATATCTCAAAGTGGATTTTCCCATTGAAATGCATTGAAATGCTATTAAACCGTTCCGGCCCCCTGATACCACCCCCCCTTTTTGTTATGTGTTTGAAAATAGTAAAATGTACTTTATAAATGACAAATAATACACATTCACGTGGAACAATAAAAAAAGAACAATCTACTTTAAAATAGCAGAAGCACAAAGTTGTGGCAAGGAAGCACATTTGAGACAACATAATGTATGTTGGACAGTGTAACAGCAACACAAAACCTGCACATTCACATGGAACAATAAAGAAACAAAGATCAGCTTTAAAATGGTAGAAGCACAAGTTGTGGCAAGGTAGCACAAAGCTCAAAGTGAAGAAGCAGGAGCACCATTTTCTTCATACAGTACTCATTCCAGCCTCCCCCGCCCTCTTGCTCTCTCTCTCTCCCCCTCCCTTTCATGGCCAAACATACCATGAATAAAAACCTCACAAAATCAACTAACACAAAGTTTCTCAAAGTGGACAAGAGCAAAGCAGACAGCAATCTCCAAAAGCAGACAAGAGCACGAGGCAGGGAGTCTGCTCTCTTGAAGCCCTAATAAAGCCCTGTACTCTGGCGCTAGCTCTTAATACAAAAATGCTGCTCTTATGTCAAAGCAAAACAATTAGGTTTTAGCTCTTAACTCAAAACACTTTGCGCTGTGATGCTCTTAAGTCAAGGTTGCACTGTTTCTGGTTCTAGATCTTGGATTACTGTCCTCACAAAATCCTAGGCTTTCATTTATGATGTACAGTAATCCAATGCTTCTGTCCTTTATATGTAACCATAACCCCTTAAGAGGGTAGCCATTTGTATCTTACATTGTATTGTTTAAGTTTCTCCATTAGGAAATAATATTATTTTATTTTTTGTACAGCTGTTGATGTGCGGTCTTTCTATAATGTTACCTTGTGGACTTCCAGTTGTTCAGGAACGTTTATGTGATTTTGATGTATTAGATCTCTAATCTTTTTTCTTGTAAAGGTAAAATTATGTCTCTTGGAAGCTTATATTTTGATGCATAGGCCAATTTTACCTTAAACACCTAGCCAAGTTACTTTTCCACTTCTTCATCCATTTTTCCTAGTGCATCTGCAATTAATTCTGTTATTAGTTGCCTGTCTCTGACATCTCCTCTAGGATGTCTCTGACCCAAAGGGAAAGTCTTTCTAGATCCTTTCACATTTCTGGAGTTGAGTGTTTGCCTTTAGCAATTCTTCTAATAACTCTTCATTTTTCCATTTTTGTTTTGTCTGTCTTTTAATTCTAAAATGGATGAGATTTATTTTATTTATTTTTTAGTTCCTCCCTCACTTCTCTTTGGCCTATTTCCATCCTTTCTCCCAGCCTTCCTATTTTTTATTCATTTTTTTTATCATTTCATCTATTAGAATCTTCAGTTGATCTAGTTTCGTTTCGTTTGTGTCTTCAATCTTGTCCTCATTCTCTTGGGGCTTGATCTGCTTTGAGCATGTCATAATCTTTGGCATGCTCCCTTTATTCTATTCAATAGTGTAATATTTCCTGTTTATTTTCACAGTACTCATCTATAGTCTGTAATCTTAAAATCCAGATATTTGTCGATGTTAGATAATGTTAAATAATATGATGGTGTTCAATTTAGAGTTGAATTTAATTTATTTATTTACTTTGCTTCTAGACCGCCTCTCTCAGCCCGAAGGCGACTCGAGGCTGTGAAGGCGTGGCTGATGCCACCTGTGTATAAGACTTTATGTTGCAAGGTTTAAACTATTGGATTATGTTTTAGCTAGTCTGTTTAGTGTTGTTAAGTATTGGTTGCATTGATTGGTTCTTTAGAGCTGTCAATCATCGTTAAGTTTGTTTTTCTCCCCCTTGAGACTTTGGAAATCTAGCTTTCTCTTTAGATTTTGCCTGCATCTCAACAGAAGAGGACGTGTTAGAGCAGTGTTTCCCAACCTTTTTTGAGCCGCGGCACACTTTTAACATTAAAAAAATCCGGGGGCACACCACCAACCAAAATGACACAAAACAACACTGTAACACAGTAAAGAACGGCTGGGGGATGGTGAGCTGCTGGGAGTACCAAAGCCAGGGGAGGAGCCAGGCCACACCATGCCCCTCCCCCTCCCCCCTGGCTTCATCTCTCCCACAGCTTCTCCAGCCTTGAGGGGGCAGTGCCAAGCCAGCATTGTGCTGGCTCTGCCACCACTGGCTTGGCACTGCCCCTCAAGGCTGGTGAAGCTGTGGGAGTGCTGAAGCTGGGGAGGGGCGAGCCAGGCCGCGCCATGCCGCCCCTGGCTTCAGTTCTCCCACAGCCGCCAGCTTTGAGGGGGCAAGCCAGCATTGTGCTGGCTCTGCCATCACTGGCTTGGCACTGCCCCCTCAAGGCTGGCGAAGCTGTGGGAGTGCTGAAGCTGGAGGGAGAGGGCAGAGCCAGGCTGCATCATGCCCCTCCTCCCCCCGGCTTCAGCTCTCTCACAGAGGAGGAGCATGAGCGGTGGACGGGCTTCAGTAGGCGGGGATCCTCCTCCACGCGGCTTCAACAAGCAAGGGGCGGGAGTCATGGCGGGAGTCATGGCAGATTGGAGGCTGGTTGGGGAAATGCCCCGGTCCCTTCTTCTTTTTCTTCGCCGCCGCCCGTCCCTTCCTCCTCCTCTCCCAAACAGCAGGAGTTCGGTTGGAGGAGAGGGAAAGGAAGGGGGGCAGAGAGCTTTTCTCGTGGCACACCTGATGATCACTCACGGCACACGAGTGTGCCACGGCACACTGGTTGAGAAACACTGTGTTAGAGGGTTTGCCAGCCAGGCCTCAGTCAGGCATTCTCTAGCACCAATTCTTCATATCTTGGATTCATTCTGCATATCCAGCACACCTGGATGGGACTGTGGAATCTCAAGCGCCTTCAACTGGTCATTTGGCACCAAGAGGAAGGCTCTTTGCCTTCAATAGAGGCCATTTGACCGGGGCTAAGAGAGTTCTCACCTCAAAGCCATTGAGAGAGAGAGAATTTGGAAAGCCATCCGGCTGAAAGCTTCCTGGACCCAAACAACTAAAGAACTGTAATGTATATTTTATTTTACCCCTGTTTGGAGAACTAAGTTTAATACCTCAACAAGATAACTCCTTTTGTGAACAATAAAGCCTGTTTGAGTTATCTAAAGTGACTGGTTTGGTCCTTGGGAGTTCCAGTTCTCTATGGGAAGGCAAGAAGAAGTCCCCTGGGAAGAGATGTCACGTCCTTGTTCCTATTCTAAGCTAAAGATCCCAGGCGCGTCTTCACAGAGGTGTACAACAGCAAAAACTGCTCAAGACAAACATATCAACAATTATCAATACAATACAATTCCAACATATACAAATTAGCATTCAACGTTAAAAACACAATATCAGCGTCTCATTAATTAAATCGACTTCCAATTGCATCGTCATCGTTCCTTAGGTCTCAATTTGACAATCATACTACATCTGCAAATGCCCGGTCAAATAGCCAGGTCTTAACCTTCCTGCGAAATGTCAGGAGGGAGGGGGCCGATCTGATGTCATTAGGAAGGGCGTTCCAAAGCCGAGGAGCCACCACTGAAAAGGCCCTGTCTCTCGTCCCCACCAATCACGCCTGCGAAGCAGGCGGGACCGAGAGCAGGGCCTGTCCGGATGATCTTAAGAATCTTGAAGGTTTATAGGAAGAGATGCGTTCGGACATCTCTATATATAATAAATCTCTATATATAATAAAAAGAATGTTTGTATGTATGTGTGTTTGTGGATATGTGCCAGCTTTCTGATTGGTTGCCACTGTGGGATTATTTGCATAACGCCTCTGATTGGCCAGCACCACCAACATTCCGACACTCTAAAGTGGCAGGGGGGGGTAAGGAAAAGCCCTGAGGCAGTCAGACATGGTGGGAGTTTAAGTCCAAAACACTTTGCGGCCCCAACAATGGCAGAACAAGACCAAATTTGGCACACAGAACACCCAAGAACCACTCTACATCCTGGTGCAGGTTGAGGGAGGATGGACCATGGATGACGAGACTTGCAGTACTTAAACTCACTTCCTTACAGCACTGTGGCCCACTCCAATGACGGATCAGAACCAAACTTGGCACACAAATCCCCCATGACCCACTTTACATCCTGGTGCAGTTTAGGGCAGGATGGGCCACAAATGATGGGATTTGCAGTACCTTCACACAATTCACTTCCCACAGACCACTGCAGCCCCTACAAATCACAGACCAGGCCCAAACTTGGCACACAGAGCCCCCATGACCCACTCTACATCCTGGTGCAGTTTGGAGGAGGATGGACCAAGGATGATGAGATTTAAGTACCTCCACTCACTTCACAAGACCGCTGCCAACCTCACCCAATGACTTCTCAAGACCAAACTTGGGACACAGAGCCCCCATGACTCATTCTACATCCTGCTGCAATATCCAGGAGCATGGACCACGGATGATGGGACTTGAAGTACCTCCACTCACTGCCCAAGACTTCCCGAGACCACTGCGAGCCAAATAAACAACTGATAAGGACCAACCTTGGCACACAATGCCTTTCTCAAATAACCCGGGCAGGGCCGGGTCCCCAAGCTAGTGTAGATATAAAATTGATTTAGGTAAGATATTTAGCTATGTTTTCGTTTTATGTTTACTACAGGTAGTAGAAATATGTAACACCAAAGATGGAAATGTGGCCTGAATTTAAGAATAGATGCCTTATGACAGTGTTTCCCAACCTTTTTTTGAGCCACGGCTCCTTTTTTACATTTGCAAAATCCTGGGGCACACCACCAACCAAAATGACACAAAATTACACTCTAACACATATAAACATACAGTTAATATGTTTTTAAATGTATTTATACACTCAGTGTGAAACCTGGGCCTGTTTCGATGAACTCAACATAGAAATCCTGGCAGGAATGGCAGAAAGACACAAACTTCCCACACAGAACTCCCATAACCAAGAGAAAATGCTATAAGAGTTAGGTGGGCATTGATCTTGAGTTTTGGAGTTGTAGTTCACCTATATCCAGAGAGCACTGTGGACTCAAACAATGTTGGACCAGGACCAAACTTGGCATGAATACTCAATATGCCCAAATATGAACGCAGATGTAGTTCAGGGGAAATAGACCTTGACATTTGGGAGTTGTAGTTCCTGGGATTTATAGTTCCGCTACAACCAAAGAGCATTCCGAACCCCACCAATGATAGAACTGGGCCAAACTTCCCACACAGAACCCCCAGGAGGCAAGAGGAGGTCTCTACTTGGGGAAAGGGAGGCGGGCCTTCCCATGCATGGAGAGGGAGAGACTAAGTAGACAACGGGTGGGGAGGGGGGGTGTTTGTAATTTTGTGCCTTTATCGAGGTAGGTTTCTTAGGGTTTTTATACTTCAACACACTAGACTCTCCCCCCTCCCCTTCTGGAGGTTCCAATTTCCCACGGCACACCTGATGATCGCTCACGGCACACTAGTGTGCCCCGGCACACTGGTTGAGAAACACTGCCTTATGAGACTAGAATAGCAGACACACTTATTTATAGCATATTATTTATTTATTTATTATTTCAATGTGTATACCATCCTTTCCTGTAGGCTCAGGACAGTTTACATCATATCGAACTATAACAGGAAACATATCAAGTTATAACATAGATACATAAAAGCAGTACAGTATAAAACCACTTCAACAGTATTCTGCTATAGCCAAGAGTGGTCAAAGGCTAAAAGGCCTGTTGGAACAGTGCCGTTTTGCAAGCCTTCCGGAAAGCCGGTAGCTCGCTCATTGCTCGAACTTCAGGCAGTAAACTGTTCTACAGGCATGGTGCTGCCACAGAGAAAGCTCTTTGCCTGGTTGACAACAAGTGAATGGTTCACAAGGAGGGAATCTGCAAGAGATTAAGGTCTTCCGATTGTAGAGATCTCTGGGGAACATATGGGAGTAGACAGTCTCTTAGGTACACCGGCTCCAGACCATGCAAGGCCTTAAAGGTCAAGACCAACACCTTGAAGATAATCCGGTGCTCGATTGGCAACCAGTGCAATCACTGCAGGGTTGGAGTAATATGAGCCCTGGCCGGCACTCTGGCCCGGAGTATTGCTGTTGCGTTTTGCACCAGTTTAAGCTTCCGGGTGACCGACAAAGGAAGACCGATGTAAAGAGTATTACAGTAGTCCAGCCTTGAGATGACCATCGCCTGGATCACCGTGGCTAAGTCATTTCCGGTGAGATAGGGTGCCAGCCGCCTAGCCTGCTGCAGATGGAAAAGGGTAGATCTGCTGACCGGAGAGACCTGGGCCTCCTTTGTCAGCAGAGGGTCCAATTGGACCCCCAGGCTCTTTACTAAGGATGACGGACATAGTGCCTCGCTGCCCAGAGTAGGCAGCCGGAGCCAGGGGCGGTCTCACCTCTCCTGGGGGGTAGGCGAGCCTCATTTCTGCCCCCAATGGCTGCTGGGCGCGGCAGCCCGCGGCGATGTCACCGGCGCATGCGCAGTGGCGTCACACGCAGCTGCGGCGACGTCACGCACACCTGCGCCTCAAGGCGACAGCAGGGAAGTGTGGTGATGTCACGTGCAGCTGCGCGAGTGCATCACGCACGCCAGCGCATGCGCAGTGACGTCCGGCGCGGCTGCATCGCCGCCTCGCGCCGCCTGCGCCGCCCGGCTGCATCACTGGCTGCGCCGCCGGCGGGGAACACTAGCTCCGGGCAGGAGGCGCGCGGAGAGGGCGGCCAGCGTAGCGGCGCCCCTCGCAGGCGGCGATGCCCCTCCCAGGACCCGTCGCCCTACGCGGTCGCTTACATGGCGGAATGCCAAAGGCCGGCACTGGCCGGAGCTCACACCCACCTGGACGGCCCAGCCAAAGGATCTCCTTCTTCGATGGGTTCACTCTCAGCCGATTGGCCTGTAGCCAACCAGTCACGGCTTCAAGGCATTGCTGGAAACAATACGGTACAGAGTCCGGCCAGCTGTCCATCCTCAGCACCAGCTGGGTGTCATCCATGTACTGATGACACTCCAGACCAAAACTCCGCACCAAATTGGCAAGTGGCCGCATGTTAGATAATAAAGGGGAAAGAATGGCTCCCTGAGGCACCCCGCAATTTAATATCTCTCATATTCTTGCACACTTATGCTAGTTCACTATGTCTTATTCTGTTTTAAGTACAATCAAACATTACTTATACTAAGAACCCCGGTGTTATATCATATACCTAAATGAAGTTACCGTATTTTTCGCACCATAAGACGCAGTTTTTTCCTCCCAAAGTGGGATGAAAAATCAGCTGCGTCTTATGGAGCCAAAGCAGGCAGGAGGGGGGGAGCAGAGGGGGCGATATATAGTACTTACCAGCGGCGCGGAGGAACCCGAGGTGGAGCAGGAGGAGGGGGGAGGCCACGAGGGCGGCCTCACGGAGACCGAAGACAGAGGCGCATCTTCCTGACGTCAGGAAGATGCGCCTCTCTTCGGTCTCCGTGGGTGCCGCCGTGGGCCCGAAGACAGAGGGGCGCATCTTCCTGACGTCAGGAAGATGCGCTCTGTCTTCGGGTCTCCGTGAGGCCGCCCTCGTGGCCCGAAGACAGAGCGCATCTTCTTGACGTCAGGAAGATGCGCCTCTGTCTTCGGCCACGAGGGCGGCCCCCACGGACCGAAGACAGAGGCGCATCTTCTTGACGTCAGGAAGATGCGCCCTCTTCGGGTCTCCGTGGAGGCCGCCCTCGTGGCCCGAAGACAGAGGCGCATCTTCCTGACGTCAGGAAGATGCGCCTCTGTCTTCGGGTCTCCGTGGAGGCCGCCCTCGTGGCCCGAAGACAGAGGCGCATCTTCTTGACGTCAGGAAGATGCGCCTCTGTCCACGAGGGCGGCCCCCACGTGAGACGAAGACAGAGGCGCATCTTCTTGACGTCAGGAAGATGCGCCTCTGTCTTCGGGTCTCCGTGAGGCCGCCCTCGTGGCCGAAGACAGAGGCGCATCTTCTTGACGTCAGGAAGATGCGCTCTGTCTTCGGCCACGAGGGCGGCCCCCACGAGACCGAAGACAGAGGCGCATCTTCTTGACGTCAGGAAGATGCGCCTCTGCCAAGGAGAAAGGGGGAGGAAGACCTCACCGGCGCGCTGTAAGTACGCCGGGAAAAGAGGTCGGAGGGAGGGAGGGAAGGAAGGAGGAGGAAGAGCCCACAGCGCTCCGCAGGGCTCCCTTTTCCTATTTTCCTCCTCCAAAAACAGGGTGCGTCTTATCAGCAGGTGCGCCTTATGGTGCGAAAAATACGGTATGTTTAAGGGGGAATCAGTCATCTTGCTAATTATGTATCACTATATGTTAGTTTATGTTTTTTTCTTCCTCTTTCTCTAACTTTCTTGACCGTTTGCGTTACTTTTTTTGTAGTGTTTTGTTTTACTCTTTTTGTAGTGTTATTTTTATTAGTATTGTGAAAACTCAATAAAGACTATTTAAAAATAATAATAATATGATGATGATGTTAGGTGATACAAGCATCCCATTTCAGACCATGCATTATTCCAGAAATATTTTAAAGTAGACATCAGTAAACAAGATCATGTACAGGAGGGTAAGCCATGTATGCCATATGAACTGAAATGGCTCAAAGCTTACAGAAGGAGACTTGCAAAGTTGTGTCATTTCCTCTTTCAGGCTATATATCCTGCTCTGAATTAAATTGGGAATTAGGAAGATGAAGCTTCATGTTAGTAAATGCACAAAGCTCTCTTTCTCCACCAGCTGGGCTACATAGGAATCATTCTCCAGCAAGCTTTATACAGACTGAACCAATTGATATGAACATTCAGCAGAACTAAGTACACGAAAGTGGAAAAATATTCTTGATATTTCCCCCTTTGCCCTAATCTTTGTTTGGCTCAATGACTAAGGCTACAAGGAGATGCTAGAGATGTTAGGGATGGAGGACATTGTTATATTCCTGTCATTACATTACAAAGCTAGCCATTGTGAGTAAAAACAGATTTTATGTAAAACTATGGGATGGCTTCTAAGCCCTGGCTACCACCCCTTGTCCCTCAAATGTAAATTGACTGTGATCCTGTAAGGAGACATACACAAACCAACATTTTCTCACATGTATCTATGTTTAAATTCCACCCACCCTACAGGGGCGGTCCTACCGGTAGGCAAGGACACCGCTGTGTGGGGTGCCATCTGGGTAAAGGGCGCATTCCCCGCCTGCCAGACAGCGTCCGGCTGATGTTCCACTTTTGGGCCTTGTGTGCTCCGACGCCGCACCGTAGCAAACCCCTGCGTGCCGAATAGGGAGTGCTGTGTTTACAGGCTTCTGTGCCTGCGCATTCTGGGCATGCACTGGGGGGGGCGCATGCCGAATAGGGAGTGCTGTGTTTACAGGCTTCTGCGCCTGCGCACAGGAGCTTCTGGGCATACGCGGGGGGTGCATGCCGAATAGGGAGTGCTGTGTTTACAGGCTTCTGCGCCTGCACACAGGAGCTTCTGGGCATACGCGGAGGGGGGCGCCAAAATAATGTTTTTTGTGTGGGGCGCCAAAATAATGTTTGCCTACCATTTAAAATTACCTTAGACCGCCCCTGCACCCCTAATTAAATGAAGTCTGTCTCCAGAAGCCGAGGCGAGAAGAGTAATTAAGACAGAAACACATAAAGTGGCCCCTGCATTTTGGGCATAATGTCCATATACAAGTATGGGGAAAACTGTGATCCAAAGATATAAAATTTATTTTGTGCACTAATTTAATAGAAAATTGTATAAGGTGATATACTGTATAAATGGCATATCATCACAAATGTCCCAGAATGTTTCAAACCAATGTTAAAGATATCAAGATAAACAAAGTTTCTTATTTCATATTCAGTGGACTTGCAAAGGGGAAAAGCTACTGGTCTATGATTTATAAATTAATCAAAAAAATTAAAAAGTAGATTTTCTGATGTTATGAGAAATGCTTTTTGTTATGGGTAAAGAAGTGGAGAGTAAGCATGGATTACCTATTCAACACATGATGACAACAGCAAGACTACTACTGTTTGCTCAACCTTCGAAATGGACTGAAGCACTGACGATGAGTGTATATTACTCATGGTTGCAGAGTTAGCCCAAACGGTCAAATAAATGTGAGTTTTGAATGATAAGCCAATTGAAGATTTTTGAAAGATTGGAAAACAATTATAGTTTTTTGAGCAATAAGAAATCTAATGGTGTAATAATCTGCAGGTGTGATTATTGATAATTTTAGAAGGTGCTGCGTCGCCAACTAGATCAAGGTGGATCGGCGCTGCTCGTGTTATTGGACCTCACGGCAGCGTTCGATACTGTCGATTATGATCTTTTGACCCACCGACTGGCTGGGGCCGGGGGGGGGGGGTCAGCGCTTAGCTGGCTGTCCTCCGTTCTCCGGAACCGGTCCCCGCGAGTGAGAAGGGGTGAGGTTGTCTCCGGGGCACCCCACTTCATTGTGGGGTGCCTCAGGGGCAATTCTCTCCCCCTTTATTATTTAACATCTATGTCCGACCACTTGCTCGGTTGGCACGCAGCTTCGGGCTGGAGTGTCACCAGTATGCGGATGACACCCAGCTCATTCTGGGGATGGAGGGCCAGCCTGACTCCGTACCCAATAATTTCCATCACTGCCTTGAGGCCGTCACTGGATGGCTGCGAGCCAGTAGGTTGAAGGTGAATCCGGAGAAGACGGAGATCCTGTGGCTGGGCCGTCCGGGCACAGGGGGGATCCGCCTTCCGATCCTGGATGGGGCAACACTCCACCCGTCCCCGTCGGTGAAGAGCCTAGGAGTCACACTTGACTCCGAGCTGTCGATGGAGAAGCATATCTCCATCGTCAGCGGAGTGGCCTTCTACCACCTCCGACAGGTGAGGAGGCTGGCTCCCTACCTGTCCCGTCATGACCTAGCCACAGTGGTCCAAGCCACGGTCATCTCAAGACTAGACTACTGTAATGCCCTCTACATTGGCCTTCCTTTGTCGGTGATCCGGAAGCTCAAGCTGGTGCAGAACGCAGCAGCACGGCTGGTGGCAGGTTGTCCATCTCGCTGCCACATCACGCCTGTGCTGCGCGAACTGCACTGGCTTCCGATAGAGCACCGGATCACCTTCAAGGTGTTGGTTTTAACCTTTAAGGCCTTGAATGGTCTGGGGCCAGTGTATCTAAGGGACCGCCTCTCCCATTACAGTCCTCCACGACCCCTGCGATCCGAGTCCCAAAACCTCCTGGTGGTGCCTAGTCGGCGATCTGTTCATCTGACCTCAACGCAGAGGAGGGCATTCAGTGCCGCCGCGCCGGTGCTGTGGAATGCTCTTCCCCCCACAGTCCGAGCGCAGGCCGATTTGCTAACGTTTCGCAGGGCCTGCAAGACCCTCCTCTTCACCCAGACGTCAAGAAGATGCGCCTCTGTCTTCGGGTCTCCGTGGAGGCCGCCCTCGTGGCCCGAAGACAGAGGCGCATCTCCTGACGTCAGGAAGATGCGCCTCTGTCTTCGGTCTCCGTGGAGGCCGCCCTCGTGGCCCGAAGACAGGCGCATCTTCTTGACGTCAGGAAGATGCGCCTCTGTCTTCGGGCCACGAGGGCGGCCCCCACGAGCCCGAAGACAGAGGCGCATCTTCTGACGTCAGGAAGATGCGCCTCTGTCTTGGTCTCCGTGGAGGCCGCCCTCGTGGCTCGAAGACAGAGGCGCATCTTCTTCTGACGTCAGGAAGATGCGCCTCTGTCTTCGGGCCACGAGGGCAGCCCCCACGGAGACCCGAAGACAGAGGCGCATCTTCTTGACGTCAGGAAGATGCGCCTCTGCCGAGGAGGAAGGGGAGGAAGACCTCGCCGGCCGCACGCTGTAAGTACGCCGGGAAAAGAGGTCGGAGGGAGGGAGGGAAGGAAGGAGGAAGAGCCCACAGCGCCTCCGCAGGGCTCCCTTTTTCCTATTTTCCTCCTCCAAAAACAGGGTGCGTCTTATCAGCAGGTGCGCCTTATGGTGCGAAAAATACGGTATGTTTAAGGGGGAATCAGTCATCTTGCTAATTATGTATATATGTTAGTTTATTTTTTTTTCTTCCTCTTTCTCTAACTTTCTTAACCGTTTGTTTTACTCTTTTTGTAGTGTTTTGTTTTACTCTTTTTGTAGTGTTATTTTTATTAGTATTGTGAAAACTCAATAAAGACTATTTAAAAATAATAATAATATGATGATGATGTTAGGTGATACAAGCATCCCATTTCAGACCATGCATTATTCCAGAAATATTTTAAAGTAGACATCAGTAAACAAGATCATGTACAGGAGGGTAAGCCATGTATGCCATATGAACTGAAATGGCTCAAAGCTTACAGAAGGAGACTTGCAAAGTTGTGTCAGTTCCTCTTTCAGGCTACATATACTGCTCTGAATTAAATTGGGAATTAGGAAGATGAAACTTCATGTTAGTAAATGCACAAAGCTCTCTTTCTCCACCAGCTGGGCTACATAGGAATCTTTCTCCAGCAAGCTTTACACAGTCTGAACCAATTGATATGAACATTCAGCAGAACTAAGTGCACGAAAGTGGAAAAATATTCTTGATATTTCCCCTTTGCCCTAATCTTTGTTTGGCTCAATGACTAAGGCTACAAGGAGATGCTAGAGATGTTAGGGATGGAGGACGTTGATATATTCCTGTCATTACATTACAAAGCTAGCTATAGTGAGTAAAAACAACAGATTTTATGTAAAACTACGGGATGGCTTCTAAGTCCTGGTTACCACCCCTTGTCCCTCAAATGTAAATTGACTGTGATCCTGTAAGGAGACATACACAAACCAACATTTTCTCACATGTATCTATGTTTAAATTCCACCCACCCCTACAGGGGCGGTCCTACCGGTAGGCAAAGGACACCGCTGTGTGGGGTGCCATCTGGGTAAAGGGCGCATTCCCCCGCCTGCCAGACAGCGTCCGGCTGATGTTCCACTTTTGGGCCTTGTGTGCTCCGACGCCGCACCGTAGCAAACCCCCTGCGTGCCGAATAGGGAGTGCTGTGTTTACAGGCTTCTGTGCCTGCGCATTCTGGGCATGCACTGGGGGGGGCGCATGCCGAATAGGGAGTGCTGTGTTTACAGGCTTCTGCGCCTGCGCACAGGAGCTTCTGGGCATACGCGGGGGGTGCATGCCGAATAGGGAGTGCTGTGTTTACAGGCTTCTGCGCCTGCACACAGGAGCTTCTGGGCATGCACGGAGGGGGGCGCCAAAATAATGTTTTTGGGTGGGGTGCCAAAATAATGTTCGCTTACCATTTAAAATTACCTTAGACCGCCCCTGCACCCCTAACTAAATGAAGTCTGTCTCCAGAAGCCGAGGCGAGAAGAGTAATTAAGACAGAAACACATAAAGTGGCCCCTGCATTTTGGGCATAATGTCCATATACAAGTATGGGGAAAACTGTGATCCAAAGATATAAAATTTATTTTGTGCACTAATTTAATAGAAAATTGTATAAGGTGATATACTGTATAAATGGTATATCATCACAAATGTCCCAGAATGTTTCAAACCAATGTTAAAGATATCAAGATAAACAAAGTTTCTTTTTTCATATTCAGTGGACTTGCAAAGGGGAAAAGCTACTGGTCTATGATTTATAAATTAATCAAAAAAAATTAAAAGTAGATTTTGCGATGTTATGAGAAATGCTTTTTGTTATGGGTAAAGAAGTGGAGAGTAAGCATGGATTACCTATTCAACACATGATGACAACAGCAAGACTACTACTGTTTGTTCAACCTTCGAAATGGATTGAAGCACTGACGACGAATGTATATTACTCTTGGTTGCAGAGTTAGCCCAAACGGTCAAATAAATGTGAGTTTTGAATGATAAGCCAATTGAAGATTTTTGAAAGATTGGAAAACAATTATAGTTTTTGAGCAATAAGAAATCTAATGGTGTAATAATCTGCAGGTGTGATTATTGATAATTTTAGAAGGTGCTGCGTCGCCAACTAGATCAAGGTGGATCGGCGCTGCTCGTGTTATTGGACCTCACGGCAGCGTTCGATACTGTCGATTATGATCTTTTGACCCACCGACTGGCCGGGGCGGGGTGAGGGGTCAGCCCTTAGCTGGCTGTCCTCCTTCCTCCGGAACCGGTCCCAGCGAGTGAGAAGGGGTGAGGTTGTCTCGGGGCACCCACTTCATTGTGGGGGTGCCTCAGGGGCAATTCTCTCCCTTTATTATTTAACATCTATGTCCGACCACTTGCTCGGTTGGCACGCAGCTTCGGGCTGGAGTGTCACCAGTATGCGGATGACACCCAGCTCATTCTGGGGATGGAGGGCCAGCCTGACTCCGTACCCAATAATTTCCATCACTGCCTTGAGGCCGTCACTGGATGGCTGCGAGCCAGTAGGTTGAAGGTGAATCCCCGGAGAAGACGGAGATCCTGTGGCTGGGCCGTCCGGGCACAGGGGATCCGCCTTCCGATCCTGGACGGGCAACACTCCACCCGTCCCCCGTCGGTGAAGAGCCTAGGAGTCACGCTTGACTCCGAGCTGTCGATGGAGAAGCATATCTCCATCGTCAGCGGAGTGGCCTTCTACCACCTCCGACAGGTGAGGAGGCTGGCTCCCTACCTGTCCCGTCATGACCTAGCCACAGTGGTCCAAGCCACGGTCATCTCAAGACTAGACTACTGTAATGCCCTCTACATTGGCCTTCCTTTGTCGGTGATCCGGAAGCTCAAGCTGGTGCAGAACGCAGCAGCACGGCTGGTGGCAGGTTGTCCATCTCGCTGCCACATCACGCCTGTGCTGCGCGAACTGCACTGGCTTCCGATAGAGCACCGGATCACCTTCAAGGTGTTGGTTTTAACCTTTAAGGCCTTGAATGGTCTGGGGCCAGTGTATCTAAGGGACCGCCTCTCCCATTACAGTCCTCCACGACCCCTGCGATCCGAGTCCCAAAACCTCCTGGTGGTGCCTAGTCGGCGATCTGTTCATCTGACCTCAACGCAGAGGAGGGCATTCAGTGCCGCCGCGCCGGTGCTGTGGAATGCTCTCCCCCACAGTCCGAGCGCAGGCCGATTTGCTAACGTTTCGCAGGGCCTGCAAGACCCTCCTCTTCACCCAGGCGTTCGGTGCTTAGGTTTATGTATATAAAACCGTGCCCAAACCATGCTTGCGCGCTGGTTACAACAATTTTACTATGCTTTGTTTTACCCTGATTATACTTGTTCTGCAACTCTCACAATCAATCAATCAAAATGTGAGTCGCCCTGAGCCTACGGGAAAGGGCGACTAATAAGTCGAAGAAATAAATAAATAAATAAATAAATAAATAAATAAAGGATATTATGGAGGAGGGTTATTACTTTTCCTTACAGTCAGGACTGGAGGGATCAAAGCCCTGCTGAGTATTAGTCACATTTTTATTTATTTTTCTTCCCCCACAACCTTTTTTGTCTCCTTTTTTGGTTGTTCTTTCTTTATTTTTGAATGTATATTGCTATTTTTACTAGTAAGATTATATGAATTTTTTGAAGACAGAAACTGTTGTTTTGACCTAATCCATTGACCAAAGGGGGAAGGGGTGCTTTTAAGTAATTTACAGGCTGCAATGGGAAATTCAACAGAACGTTGCAAGCGCTGTACACTCTCAGAAGACATCTGCTGTCTCCTCCAAGCTGGTGACAGGGAGGGCAGAAGCCAGCAGCCAGCATGGTCACCCTTTCTTTCTTTTTCTGCAACCCCTACATTTGCTTTCTGATATCCCCTATTCTTCCTGTGCGCATTCACAGAGATACACAACTTCACCCAGCAGGCTGCTGTGAGAGGGACAAATCCCTCTTGCTAAATATTGCATAAAGATTGTGTATAGAGATAGTTCAGAGCAGTCTTTCTCAACCAGTGTGCCGTGGCACACTAGTGTGCCATGACGGACCTCCTGCTGTGCCGTGAGAAAAGCTCTCTGCCCCCCTTCCTCCCCCCTTCCTGCCGAACTCCTGCTGCTTGGGGGAGGAGGAAGGGCGAAGAAAAAGAAGGGACCGGGGTGCCGCCTCCTTCGGCTGTTTCCCCAGCCAGCCTCCAATCCGCCATGACTCCCGCCATGACTCTCACCCCTCGCTGAAGCCGCGTGGAGGAGGAGCCCCGCCCACTGAAGCCCGTTCACTGCTCATGCTCCTCCTCTGTAGGAGAGCTGAAGCTGGGGGGAGGGATGGGGCATGGCGCGGCCTGTAGGTGAGCGAAGTTGGGGGAGGGGCGGGGCATGGCGCGGCCTGGCTCTGCCCCCTCCCCGGCTTCGGCACTCCCAGCAGCTTCTCCAGGCTTGAGGGGACAGTGCCACGCCAGCATTGTGCGGGCTCCGGCCACGCTGGCTTGGCACTGCCCCCTCAAGGCGGGAGCAGCTGCTGGGAGAGGTGAAGCCGGGGGTAAGGGGCGGGGCATGGCACAGCCTGGCTCCACCCCCTCCACGGCTTCGGCACTCCCAGCAGCTGCTCCCAGCAGGCCACCAACCCCCAACCATTCTTTACTGTGTTAGAGTGTCATTTTGTGTCATTTTGGTTGGTGGTGTGCCCCCGGATTTTTTAAATGTGAAAAGTGTGCCACGGCTCAAAAAATGTTGGGAAACACTGGTTCAGAGTATTCTAAGGCAGTGTTTCCCAACCTTTTTTGAGCCGCGGCACACTTTTAACATTAAAAAAATCCGGGGGCACACCAACAACCAAAATGACACAAAATGACACTCTAACACAGTAAAGAACGCCTGGGGGTTGGTGGACTGCTGGAAGCAGCTGCTGGGAGTGCAAAGCTGGGGAGGGGTGGAGCCAGGCTTTGCCATGCCCCACCCCTACCCCCGGCTTCACCTCTCCCAGCAGCTGCTCCAGCCTTGAGGGGGCAGTGCCAAGCCAGCGGTGCCAGAGCCAGCACAATGCTGGCTTCACACTGTCCCTCAAGGCTGGAGCAGCTGCTGGAGTGCCGGCCAGGGAGCAGGCAGAGCCAGGCTGCGCCATGCTCACCCCACCTCCCCAGCTTCAGCTCTCCTACAGAGGAGGAGCATGAGCGGTGGATGGGCTTCAGTGGGGGCTCCTCCTCCACGCGGCTTCAGCGAGCGAGGGGCGAGAGTCATGGTGGGAGTCATGGCGGATTGGAGGCTGGCTGGGGAAATGGCCGAAGGAGGCGGCACCCCGGCCCCTTCTTCTTTTTCTTCGCTGCCGCCCGGCCCTTCCTCCTCCTCCCCCAAACAGCAGGAGTTCGGCAGGAGGGGGGGAGGAAGGGGGACAGAGAGCTTTTTCACGGCACAGCAGGAGGTCCATCACGGCACACTACTGTGCCATGGCACACTGGTTGAGAAAGACTGTTCTAAGGAGCAGAGGTTGCCTGCATCCTATGTACATAGACAAATACTATTATCTTTAATTATGGCTGTGGTCAAAAATAAATTGCGTCTACAGGTTGGCAAAATGTGGATTTCTTTTATATAAAATGTTTGGAGTATGAAAATGTTTTGCTAAAACCACTGTGTTGGATAAATCTTACACTTTTCCTGCCCGTTCCTTCAACCCTCACAGTGTGAAAATGGTTATATTTATAATCTCTTTTCTTCCCAACTTGCCAAAATGCCAACAGAGTGCCTCAAGATCCCATAAACTTCCCTTTGCCACTCACATAATTTCCTTTTGCTCTTTGCTACTACATGTCTGGGAGGCCCATTTAGGTTCAACCCTCACAATAGGCAGGGTAAGATAACATCAGGTGGCGAATGCTTGGAACAAGGTTGTGGCTGCCCCCAAATATACTTCCTGAAACATGGTCCATTTTTCCTTATCACAGAATCATAGAATAAAGTTAGAAGAGACCACGTGGACCACCTAGTCCAACCTCCTACAATGCAAGAAAAGCCCACTCAAAGCACTGCCGAGAGGTTGCCATCCAGCCTCTGTTTAAAAACCTCCAAGGAAGGAGTTCCCACTAGACTACCCAGCAGAGAGTTTCACTGTTGAACAGCTCTCACGGTCAGGAAGTTCTTCTTAATGTTCAGGTGGAAATTTCCTTTTCTGCAATTTGAACCCATTGCTCCAAGTTCTAGTCTATAGGGCAGCAAAAAAAACAAGCCAGCTCCCTCTTCTTTAGGACACCCTTACAAATATTTAAACATGGTGATCATGTCTCCTCTCAGCTTTCTCTTCTGCAGGCTAAACATCCCCAGCTCTTAATCCTTCATCCCCCAAACTAGCCTACTGCCTTTATGAAGGGCACAATGTAATTGCCAGGTTGCTAGTGTTGATCCAGAAGCCAATCCAGTCAGTTCTTGTGCATGAAACAGAGCAGGATTCCAACCCAACCTTTGTCTTAAGAAGCAAATGGTCTTAGGATAGCCCTTGAAGGAAGCAGTGGCACTCAGATGTCATCAATATTATATAGAAGCCAAATTAGGGTGGGGTGGGTATGAGTTCTATGCCCGAGTACCCTAAAGACACCAGATCCTACCTGATCTCTAAAGTTCAGTCAGGTCAGTCCTGGTTAGGATTTGGATGTGAGACCTCCAGGCAATACCAGATGCTTAGACTATATTTCAGAAGAAGCAACTGGCAGGGGAAATTAAGCAGCCCCATGTGGGCTAGGAGCACATCTGGCCACCGCCACCAGGTTCGGCACATGCTGCGGGCCGGCGGGTGCGACTCCAGGTGGATAGTGATGCAAAATGCACTCCAAGAGGCCGAAAATGAGCTTCCCGCCTCCGGCTGCAAAACGTCCTCCTTTTCGGCCTCCTGGAGTGCGTTTTGTGTCACCATCCACTTGGTGTCACACCTGTGCGCATGGCGCATGCGCCGGACTACCTGCCCCTGTGCATGCGCACACCGGTGAGCATGCGCAGAGCTGGCCCTGCACATGTGCAGAATTAGCTGGCCTGCTCATGCGCACACCGGCACACCACCGGCACGCATGCGCATAGAGCAGGAGTGCTCACACTTTTTCAGCATGGGAGCTACTGATTAAAAAACCAAGTCCCAAAGATCACCTACCCAGAAATGTAAAACATATAACTATTTTCTTATTTATTTATTTATATTATTCATTTTTATGTACCGCTCCTTCCAGCAGGCTCGGGGCAGTTTACATAAAATGAAGTTAGAAAACATCAACATTTCAATTTAATAACAACAATATAAAACAGAGCATAAAAATACATCCAACCACCCCATTTCTCCCACACTGCCATATTACCACACATATTATCAGCCAGAAAGTAAGAAGAGAGGCTTTTGAACTGCAAGGCCATTTAATACTCAGCAAGATAAACAAAGGGGCATGCAAAAATACATCCAACCACCCCATTTCTCCCACATTTCCATATTCCCCAACATATCTTTCTCAAGGAACAAAGCAAGCAGAGAGGCTTTGGAGCTAAAAGGCCATTTTTAAACATTAAAAATAAACAAAGAGACATGCCACAGTACAATCAAGCACCCACCCCATTTCTCCCACATTTCCATATTCCCCAACATGTATTTCTCAAGGAACAAAGCAAGCAGAGAGGCTTTGGAGCTAAAAGGCCATTTTTAAACATTAAAAATAAACAAAGAGACATGCCACAGAACAATCAAGCACCCACCCCAAAGTTAAAAGACCGACCTTTGAGATGCGGTAAGGAAATGACCCCAAAGTGTCCTTCTTCTCCTCCTCCGTCGTTGCTCCTATTTCCACGCCGCCAGCATGCGTGCCGCCTCCAGGAGCTCACGAGAAGTCCGAGAAGCAGAACGAGCGCTTCTGCGCATGCCTTGCGAGGCCAGCCATGCATCGGGTCATCCAGGCCCGCCCCTTTGGTCTCCTATGACTCTGAGTGGCTGGAGAAGGAGGGAGGAGGAGGAATCAAAAGAGGGGGCCCATTCTGCCTCTTGGACTCTGGAGCTTTTGGAGGCGGCGCGAGCAGGGAGTGGGGAGGAGCAATGACGGAGGACTTCTTTGCAGCGTGCAGGGCATGTGAAGAGGACCAACAGCAAAAACCTGGTCAGGGGTCTGAAGATCACCAGGATGAGGCCTGAAGATCACCCTGGTGATCCCGATCACCATACTGAGCACCCCTGGCATAGAGAATGAGGGGGTGCCAAAAAAAGGTTTGCGTACCATTTGAAATTACTTTCGTCAGCTCCTGGCAACTGGCAAAGCCACCCTTGAATGTTCCTTGCCTAAGAAAATCCTATGTAAATCATGGGGCCTCCAGACAACAAATATGCACAAGAACTACCTTTAAAGAAGTACTTCCAGAGGAGTGGAAATGCACAGTTTGGTATGTTATGACAAAATATAGGACCAAAGTTTGGTGATGCTGCTTTGAAACACTGTGCAAGGATTTCCAAGTGTGCAAGCTTTGTTTGAGGATAGCATCAGAAGGGAAGAGAGAAAGAAGTCCAATTCTTTAGCGTAGTTTGCCTCACCCCATTTGCTTTCCTTCTATTCCTGGACTCCCATGACTACTGCAAAAAAAGGCACCTCTCACACCCATTACAAATGATCCAAACTGTATTTTGAAATTAGACTTCAATCCCAGAATACTTATTCAAATGTTAAATTCCACTAAATAAGACTCAACTTCAGAGGAAAAATACAATTGGCTCTCCACATTTGCAAGTTTGTCTTTTTTGCAGATTTGATTATTATTCACAGATTTGATTCAAATGCTCTCTCTATGAATCTTTAGGTCCTTTGGTGCAATTAAATAGGCATTTTCCAGCAGAAATTGATGGTGGAAACATGCTGGAAGACTTAGAAATTGCTAGAAAGGTATTATCTAAACCAGGGGTGCTCAGACTTTTTCAGCATGCGAGCTACTTCTAAAACAACCAAGTCAAAATGATCCACCACATACCCACTACAAAAATGTAAAACATAGAACTATGTTCAAATTTATTAAGGATTCTTTGTTTGTATGGGCATCCAGCCATAATAATAATAATAATAATAACAACAACAACCATCTCTAGTCCAAGGACCTTCTGCCTTCATGCAGCAAAATCACAATCAAAGCACCACAGACAGATGGCCTCTGTCT
Source organism: Anolis apletophallus (assembly GCA_030556195.1). Taxonomy (NCBI): domain Eukaryota; kingdom Metazoa; phylum Chordata; class Lepidosauria; order Squamata; family Anolidae; genus Anolis; species Anolis apletophallus. Next base: position 192,179,015 of record JARBWK010000001.1, on the reverse strand, counting down.
AAAGCCTCCAAAGAAGGAGCCTCCACCATACTCTGAGGCAGAGAGTTCCACTGCTGAACAGCTCTCACAGTTAGGAAGTTTTTCCTCATGCTCAGCAATTTATAATGCCTGCTTTTTCACTTTCACAAAGACTCTGTGCCGTTAACCCCTGCAAATGTCAAGAGGCTCACTGTCTATGGCAGGGGTGGGCAATTATTTTTTCCAACGGGCCACACAAGAGCCAAAAAATATTATGGAGGGTCGCACCTAAAGACGGAACTACAGTCTAATCTACATTATTTATTTACTATATTTACTATATATTACACATCATTAATATTAATATATTAATATATCAAGAAATATTCATATATTATTAGTATTAATATCATAATTATTATATTATAGTGTATATATATAGACATTATAATATATTGAAATTATAATATAATATAACATTGTATTATATTACTTATTATATTATTATATCATTATTATAAAATTATTATAAAATAATAATAAAAACCACTAAAATAAAATAAAATGAAATTCAAGAAGACAAGGTATGAACCAAGATAGAGTCTGACATCCTCAAGAGAGGAAGGATCCCAAGATGGAATGGCCCAATGGACCCAGCCCAGAGGATGACAAAGCAGCCGCAGCAGAGCAGCAGCCGATCGGAGGCTACAGGCTTCCGCCCGCTCTCGCCCCCAGCTGTTCCCCAGCTGATCGCCCTGCCATGGAGTGCCATGGAGTGCCTGCCATATCAGCGACCTGAGGCGGCTGATCGCCCTGGCGACCCGGAAGATGATCAAGTCTTCTGGGTCACCAGGGCGATCACCCGCTGCAGGTTGCCGACTGCTACTGCTGCAGGCCCGAATTGCCTCCCGGGATGGCAGCCACTCCAAAGCCACCGCTCCTCCAATTGTTCTCCGGAGCGGCGGGCTGTCTGCCGACGCAGGTCCCAGAGCCCGTGATGGGATGGTGGCAGTGGCACCCCTTCCTCTTGGCCCCACCCCCGACGCCTTTCTCTCCGGGCCGGACAGAATCGGCTGCCGGGCTGCATCCGTCCCGTGGGCCGTAGGTTGCCCAGGTCTGGTCTATGGGATCGTTCATGCAAAAGTATCTACTATTAACTCTCTTCCATTTTTTCACTAAAATATGGAAGCAAGCTTTCAAGCCCAGAGATGTACAGTACTTTGTCCCTTCCTTACCAAATTTTCCACACCCATTTGTTTCTTTTACTGGCACCAGTCCCTGGAACAGCAGCCCACTGCAACAACTGGGTAATCGCCCAGGATTCCTTCTTTCTATACAGAAAGGAGAAGTTTATTCAGGACAAAGTTATTTGTGGATTCCTAAGGCCAACACAAAGTTATCCTTGCCCACTCCTGCGGCCACTTCCACGATCTTGATCCATGACTTTAACAGGCAACTGTGCATTTGGAGTCATGCTATTTGAGCATCCTTCTTGCAAAGTGATGCTCACAGAGGACAGGTGGTGTACGGAGCAACTCTGAAGTGGCACACAGGATGGGAGGGGGAGTTAGGGGCCTTTGTAATGAGGGCTCAAGGACAAAACACATTTTGTGTCTTCTTTCTTAGAGGCGAGAATAGAATAACTTTATTGGCATTGTATGTTGTACAATGAAATTAAATGCCATCCCCAATTACATTATATATGTAAAAATTACAAAACAAAACACTCATCCTTCCACATTCTAATCACTCATGCACACAGTGTGAAACCATGGAGTTCAATATAGTCATAGCTCTAGGATAAAAGCAATCTCTCGGCCTATTTGTCCATGTTTTTATCATCCTATATCAGGGGTCCCCAAACTAAGGCCCGAGGGCCAGATATAGCCCTCCAAAGTCATTTATTTGGCCCTAACTCAGGGTTAACCTCAGTCTGAAATGACTTGAAAGCACACAACAACAACAACAACAACAACAATAACAACAATCTTATCTCATCAGCCAAAAATAGGCCCACACTTCACATTGAAATACTAGTAAGTTTATATCTGTTAAAACTGTTCTTCATTTTAATTACTGTATTGTTTTTAAGTGTTTTTTGCACAACAAATAAGATATGTGCAGTGTGCATAGGTATTCATTCATTTTTTTTTTCAAATTATATACCAATTGCCAGATGGTAACATTTTTTTACAAAAGGAATATCCAGGGTGAGATGGATCCTTACGAATGGCCTGAACTTTCTTGACGCAGCAGGAATTATAAAGTTCTTCCAAAGAGGGGAGAGAGCAACCAATAATTCTCTGGGCAGTAGTGGTAATCCTGTGGAACACCTTCCTATCTGCCACTGTGCAATTAGCGAACTATATGAAGATGCAATAGGTTAGGACATTCTCTATAGCAGTGTTTTTCAACCTTTTTTGAGCCGTGGCACGTTTTTTACATTTCCAAAATCCTGGGGCACACCACCAACCAAAATGACACTCTAACACAGTAATACATATAGTTAATGTTTTTTAAATGTATTTATGCACTCAGTGTGAAACCTGGGCCTGTTTCGATGAACACAACATAGATATCCTGGCAGGAATGGCAGAAAGACACACACGAAGGTCTTGCTCAACAGCTGGGAGTTATAGTTCACCCGCAATCAAAGAGCATTCTGAACTCCCCCTATGATGGAATGCAATCAAACTTCCCACACAGGACTACCATAACCAAGCAGGCATGTAGCCAGGGGGGGGCTAAGTGGGCTTCAGCCCCCCCCCCCGAAATTCTCAGGGTGGTCCACGAGAAGGTCTTACTGGTACATTATTTAAACTGTTATGTTTATTCATATCATGATCTGATTACCTTTTTTTTTTTTTTTATTTGGTCGGGCTGTCAAGGTGGCTCCGCTCAGCTCAGAGAGAGAATTGCATCAGCCTGAGCCATCTGGCCTCGCCTCCTCCTCCTTCTCCTCCGCGGATGCTGGTGCTTCCCTCGCGGCGTGGAAACGGAGGCCCCGCAGACGACCGACCCCGACGCTGGCGACCACCCATCATGATCTGATTACCATGCTCATTATATCCCACATTAATGGGGTTATTGGGATAACAATACAAAAGATTTGCTAGGGTAGACCCTCTTCCACCCAGTCTCAGCCCCCCCGAACCAAACTCAGCCCCCTCCGAAACAAAATCCTGGCGACGGCCCTGTAACCAAGAGAAAATACTTTAAGAGTTTGGTGGGCATTGACCTTGAGTTTTGGAGTTGTAGTTCACCTATATCCAGAGAGCACTGTGGAGGGGAGGGAGTCTGCGCAGTAGTGCCCACACGGGTCATGTCTTCCTCCCTCCCCCCTCCTGCAGAAGCGGCAGCATGAGCAAAGCGAGGCAAAGCGAGCTAAGCGAGGCTGGGAAGAAGGGAGCCCGAGTGGAGAGGAAAAGTGTTCGGCAGGAAGGGGAAGAAAGGGGATTGGAGGTTCCAATTTCCCACGGCACACCTGATGATCGCTCACGGCACACTGGTTGGGAAACACTGCTCTATAGCACAGCAGTAGAAAGTCACCAGCAGGTTTTCATTCAATTGTTGTTCCTTATAAGTCTCCAATAATACAATCTCTGCTGGGCCCTCTTAATGAACGCAGTATGAACGGCCCAGGTTAGGTCCTCCTTAACAATAACACCCAGGAACGTAAAACTGGCCAACAAAAAAACTACGGGGCCAATACCCACCAAATTTGGCAGCAGAATGTCTCACAACAAAAGGTGTGACCAACAATAAAATCCCCCCAAAGAACCCCTCAAAATTCATTACATTAACAAAATACAGATCCTCCGTTGTCCCAATCTGGCCCCGCCCCCTCTCCTTTGCTTCACACACCCCTCCTTCTTTCTAGTGTTCCTTCTTTCCTTCTTTCCCTTTGGCAAGGGAAGTAGAAAAGAAAGAAAAAGGAAAGGCAGGAAAGAGATCAAGAAGGAAAGAAGAACAGACAAGAAGGAAGGAGAGAAGAAAGGAGGGAGGGAAAAAGGGAAGGAATGAAAGAGGGAAAGGGGGAGGAAGGAAAGAGAGAAGGAGAGAGGGAAAGAAGGAAGGAAAGAAAGAGGTACCGAAGGCAGAAGAGAAAGTAGAAAGGAAAGAAAAAGGAAAGGAAAGGCAGGAAAGAGGTAAAGAAGGAAGGAAGGAGAACAGACAGAAAGGAAGGAGAGAAGAAAGGAGGGAGGGGAAAAGGGAAGGAATGAAAGAGGGAAAGGGGGAGGAAGGAAAGAGAGAAGGAGGGAGGGAAAGAAGGAAGGAAAGAAAGAGGAACCGAAGGAAGAAGAGAAAGTAGAAAGGAAAGAAAAAGGAAAGGCAGGAAAGAGGTAAAGAATGAAAAAGGAGAAAAGGAAATAAAAAGTGAAAGAAGGAAGGAAACAGGGAGGGAAGAAAGGAGACAAAGGAAGAAGTAGAAAAAGGGGGAGGCAAGGAAGGAAAGAGAGAAGGAAGGATGAAACCAAACAGTGAAAGAAGGAATGAAAGAAAGAGGTTGAGAAAGAAGAAAGGAGGGGAAGAAAAAGGGGGGAAGGAATAGGTAGGTACCTCTCTTTCATAATAGTCCAGATATCTACCTCTACTTCGAAAATTCTTACTATAGGCCACAGCAACGCGTGGCAGGGCACAGCTAGTTGATAATGAAAGACTGATTTTCTGATTTATTCCTTCTGTTGTCCACTATAAGCTCTGTGGTCTTATTGATGTTTAAGAACCAAATTATTGCCTCTGCATCATGAAGCGAAGGTCCTTCTCGCCCCAACCAAGAAGTGATGGTTTCTAGGATGGAGATGGGGGAGAGGGTGCCCTGGGTGAAAGGAGGTGGGTGAGCCAAAGAAACCTTCAGGCAATTCAGTCTGGTCAGTTTGTTTGTCTATATGTGTGTATATGGAAACGGCAGGGATTGTCTGCTAAGTATGTGTACCTGTAATCCGCTCTGAGTCCCCTTCGGGGTGAGAAGAGCAGAGTATAAATGAAGTGTATTATTATTAATATTCAAAATCATGCTAACACAACTCTGCTGATTTTGAACTCGAACTATGTCAAAAAAAAAAAGGCCACTGCATGTTCAAATTAAGTACAGTCTAATGTTATGAAGTCACCAAAGATGATATCAGGTGCTGCAGGCTATCTTTCAGAAGGAGAAGGTGTTTCTTGCCTAAGAAAGCTATTATGAAATGCATGGAATCATCATAAAAAGAGGGGCAAATTGAAGGTGCACAGGCAGAGAGAGGATGGACCTACTCTGCGCTATACTATAGTTCAGAATTGCATTCGATGGTCAGGGCAAACTCATATAATACTAGGGCTCCCATATGTCCCTTATTCTAAGGGACGTCCCTTATTTTGGCCCTAAAATTTGTGTCCCTTATTTTCAGGCCCTGTCCCTTATTTTTGACTAGCAGGACAGGACTGGGTGGGGTTGACCAGAGGAAGGTGCGCGCTGTGGTTTCCACGGCAATGACTGCCCGGGGATTCCCACTCGCAGGGCAGCCTGCGTCCCCCGTTGGAAGGAAGAGGCGATACAGGACTTTTTCAAAGTACAGCAGACTAATTAACCGTTACCCAAGGGGAATGTTGGATCATGTTGATTGATTGATTGATTGATTGATGGATTAATTGATTTTATTATTTATGAGTCGCCCTCCACGTCAGTGCTCCGGGCGACTTACACACAAAAACACATAAAAGAATTCAATAGTTACAAGCTAAAAGAATAAAAAGATTAATTAAAATAGTTCCAGTAGCTCAGGCTAAGTCTGGGGTGTCCTTAGCCATAAGCCTTTCGGAAGAGCCAGGTCTTCAGTGCGGTCAGGAACTGGGGCATGTCCCGGATAGCTCTCTGATCCGCCGGCATCAAGTTCCAAAGAACAGGGGCCGCGATGGAAAAAGCTCTCCGTCTCGTGGTGTCGAGGCGGGCCTCACTCACACCTGGGATGCGGAGAAGGTCCCTGTTTCCTGAGCGCGGCGACCTTAAATGAGCTGGTTCGGACAAGCGGTCTTTTAAATAAGCTGGGCCGGCACCATGGAGGGCCTTAAAGGTAGCGACAGGATCTTGTGGATGGCTCTGAGCTCGACTGGCAGCCAGTGCAGGCGCTGCAGAGATGGCGCGATATGGCATCTCAGTGGTGTCCCGGTGAGGAGTCTGGCGGCTGCATTCTGCACCAGCTGGATTTTACGAGTGGTTGACTGCGGCAACCCCACGTACAAGGCATTACAGTAGTCCAGCCGTGATGTCACTGTGGCATGGACCACAGTAGCCAGCGCATCTGATGGAAGGTAAGGTGCCAGTTGACGTGCCTGGCGTAGGTGGAAAAAAGCTCCCTTACTTGTCGCAGCAACCTGGGCCTCCAGTGAGAGTCTCGAGTCTAGTATCACACCGAGACTCTTCACCGACGGGCCGGGATCAGCGGCTCTCCCTCAAAGAGCGGCACCGGAATGGGTGGCTCTGGGCGTCCCGGCCATAGAATCTCAGTCTTTGATGGATTGATCTTGAGTTTGTATGAGCGGAGCCATCTGGTCACTGCCTCTAGTCCTTGTCTGAAGTTCTCAGGCACCGATGTTACACCTGGCTCAAGCTTCAGCAGAAGCTGGGTGTCATCTGCATATTGGTAGCACCCCAATCCAAAACTTCTGGCTATGCTTGCCAAGGGTTGGACGTAGATGTTAAAAAGCGTTGGTGACAAAATGGCGCCTTGGGGGACTCCACAGTCCAGGGTGGATTTCTTGGACGCTTGGCCTCGCCACTCAACACGCTGCGAACGGCCCCGCAGGAAGGAATCGAACTAGGCCAAAGCTGTGCCTTGAATCCCAATGGATAATGATTGTTTCTGGTTGCTTGAGAGTTACTCTTAAAATAGGCCTAGCTGCGCACCCCAATACTATACAATGCTGTGTATCCCATACTATACTATACCATTAACTATTGACATAATAATCATGAAGATGTACTGTCTTATATAATTTATTTTATTTTAATGTTTAGACAGTGCACTTTTAAAGTCAGCAAAACCAAGTACTAAATACAGATGGAGAAAATTAGGTAGTTCTAATCATGTTTTTTTCTGCATGACAAAACATGCAAAAACATACCATGTACTGCAGGCATGTAGCCAGGGGGGGCTAAGGGGGCTTCAGTCCCCCCCCCCCGAAATTCTCAGGGTGGTCCGCGAAAAGACCTTACTGGTACATTATTTAAACTGTTACGTGCATTTAAATCATGATCTGATCACCATGCTCATTATATCCCACATTAATGGGGTTATTGGGATAACAATACAAAAGGTTTGCTAGGGTAGACCCTCTTCCACCCGGTCTCAGCCCCCTGAACCAAACTCAGCCCCGAATCAAAATCCTGGCTACGGCCCTGATGTACTGTTAAGAAGGTGTATGTCAGTTTCCTTTGTGAGTTTCAATCATTATCTTATTCTGTTAATAAAACTATTTCTACCTAATGTTTGAGTTTCAAGTTTGTAATGAAGTGCCCCTTATTTTTGTGGAAAATCCCATAAATGTCCCTTATTTCTTATATCAAAAAATGGCAACCCTATATAATACAGTAGAGTGCAGTTAAACTGCATTATATGGGTACACTGACCATACAACGCACTGCCAAACAGCATTATATGGTAGTGTATATCCAGCTAGAAAGAGAGAGAAGGAGGAAGTATCCTCCTCTTTGAAGGTAGAGCACACGCCAGCCTCCCTCCCTGTTCCTGGGCAACCAACCTGCCCGTAAAAACATTGAGATGTCAGGGAGATGGGCTTAAGGGCCCCAAAGCATGAGGAGCACTAGGACCGAGTCCGAAGGACCAGTCTCCATATAAAAGATGGAGCTTCTCAGGAATGCCTACTTGGGGAGATCAGACAAGCCCCTACCCTGGCAGTCTTCAAGGAAGAGCTAAAAACCTGGCTCTTCCGATGTGCCTTTGGAGAGTGACCATTCAACCCATTGTTTGTTTCCACCTCCAACTCACCCTCATGATAAAGAAGCTCCCCCTTTATAAAAGGCTTAACCCCACTGCTCCTCCTTTCTTGGGCTCCTTTCTTACACATACACTTTGTGTTCCTATCACACCCAGGGGTTTAACCTTTTAATGCTTTATCCCATACATCTGGCCCGGCCGGTGTGTTGATTATACCAGTGTTTTTCAACCTTTTTTGAGCCACGGCACATTTTTCACATTTGCAAAATCCTGGGGCACACCACCAACCAAAATGACACAAAATGACACTCTAACACAGTCATACATATAGTTAATATGTTTTTAATGTATGTATACACTCAGTGTGAAACCTGGGCCTGTTTCGAGGAACACAACATGTTCCTCTCACTTCCTCTCACATATTTATACATGGCTATCATGTTTTCTCTCAGCCTTCTCTTCTTCAGGCTAAACATGCCCAGCTCTTCAAGCCGCTCCTCATAGAGCTTGTTCTCCAGACCTTTGTGAAATTTCACCCTGTTGAAACTTGCTTCCAGTTAACTATGGATGTCACAAAGCTGTTATAAACAGTTCCTTGGGGGCAACTCTTGAAAAATCCAGTAAAATAGTAAAAACCATTTCCAAGTGGAGAGGCTCAATTTGTTTCTTTGAAACCTGTGAGGGGGCTGCTAGGAGGGGGGAGAGTGCCAATTTCCCACGGCACACCTGATGATCGCTCACGGCACACTAGTGTGCCACGGCACACTGGTTGAGAAACACTGGATTATACTATGTGTTGCTATACTGTTTATCTTATTTGTCATTTTATATATTTTGTTATGATGTGTGTCGTCGTCGTCGTCCCCCCGCTTTTTGCTGTTTTATGTTCAATTGTGTTGTATTGTGTTTTGGGGCTTGGCCTCATGTTAGCTGCCCCGAATCCCCTTTGGGGAGATGGAGGTAGGTTATAAATAAAGTTTATTATTAATTTATTTTTATTATTGATTCAGTGGCGAAACGGCTTTCTTTTCGCCTGTAAGAACATACTCACAGACTCTTTACTTTAAATGGCCGGGGGGGGGGGGTGTCTTCCCTTCCGTGGAACCTGTCAGTTCTGCCAAAAGATGTTTCCGAGGCAAAATACCTGTAAGGACAGCGCCGCTAACTGAACACTATTCATCCCCTTCCCCTTCTATATTTTAAAGTCTCGCTGAAAAAATAAAAGACAGGCCGGGAGGGACTGCTGCCCCTTTAAGAGTTGCAGAGATTCAGCTGCTGGACAGCGCCAAAAGGAGGGAAGCCCTTCATTCCCTAAAGCAGTGTTTCTCAACCTTCCTAATGCCGTGACCCCTTTAAACAGTTCCTCATGTTGTGGTGACCCCCAATCATAAAAATATTTTTGTTTCTACTTCACAATTGTAATTTTGCTACTGTTATGAATCGTAATGTAAATATCTGATATGCAGGATGTATTTTCATTCACTGGAACAAGTTGGGTACAAATACCTGGTACACCCAAATTTGAATACTGGTGTAACCACACCAGTATTCAAATTTGGGTGTACCAGGTATTTGTACCCAACTTGTTCCAATGAATGAAAATTCATTGGGGGGGGGTTGATTTTGTAATTTGGGAGTTGTAGTTGCTGGTATTTATAGTTCACCTACAATCAAAGAGCATTCTGAACTCCACCAATGATGGAATTGAACCAGACTTGACATACAGAACTCCCACAACCAAAGGAAAATACTGGAAGGGTTTGGTGGGCATTGACTTTGAGTTTTGGAGTTGTAGTTCACCTACAACCAGAGAGCACTGTGGACTCAAACAGTGATGGATCTGGACCAAACTTATTTATTTATTTATTTATTCGATTTTATATTCCGCCCCTCCCAGCAGGCTCGGGGCGGATCACAAAAAGCGAGCATACAATAAAACATAGCACAACAGTAAAATACATCATAAAACATAAAACATATCATAAAACATACAGTAAAACAATTGTACGTAGCACTGATGGTATAGTCTACGGTTCCTTACTGAGACGGAATAGACCCGATAGGGTTTGAGGTTACCCGAACCCCAATCTGAAGAGGGCCGTCTTGCATTCCCTTCGAAAAGGGAGAAGTTCAGGGACCATTCGAGTGTGGTTAGGGAGCGAGTTCCAGAGTGCTGGAGCCGCCGCAGAGAAGGCTCTCTGTCTTGTACTGGACAAGTGACAGGAGCGGGACGATGGTATAACCAGCAAATTTTGCTCTTCCGAGTGCAGTGATCTCGGGGGAACGTACGGGGTAAGCTGATGGTTTTTGGCGACCCCTTTGACACCCCCTCGCGACCCCTGTAGGGGTCCCGACCCCCAGGTTGATAAACGCTGCCCTAAAGCCACCAAGCACAGGCTTAAAACCCCCGCTTAGAGAAGTCAACGTTGACATTTTTACAAAGCTTCTGTGCCTTTAACAACAGGGACTTTCCTCACTACGAAGCTGATAGGCTTTTTTTTCTTTCTTTTCATGTATTGATCACATTACAGAGAGTTTGGAAAGAGACAAGAGCCTGCTCTCCCTGCTCCAAATTCAAGTCACACCCAGTCCCTCTGTTTCTCTCTCTTAACCTTTTTTGGGGTACCAAACCCACCAGTTTCATATGCGCATTCACTGAACCCTTCTTTAGTGATAAATAAAATATGATCTGCAGCAAGCGACGGCCAAGTGTGGCATGTCATCACGACTTTACACAAGTGTGCCTTTACCTCCGCGGCAGAACCCCTCAGACCGACTCATCGAACCCCTAGGGTTCGATCGAACACAGGTTAAGAACCACTGCTCTATCCAAATGGGAAGACTGTCTCGGAAACCCCGTTGTTGTGTGTCAGAACCGGCAACAAAGAGTTCCGTCGCACCTTTAAAACATTCATAAAGGTGTCACAGGACACTTGGGTTTCTCTGCCACAAGCAGGGCTGGGTATGATTTCAGAACAGCTGGTCAAGGCTTGAGGACAAGGAGAGAGAAAGAGAGAGAGTCGCCCCCTGCAACCCGATCTCATTGAGCTGGGGGTGGGGGGTGGGGCATTTCGGTTATCTTTGGTAAGGATGCACAGGAATCCTCACAAAGCAAGCTTACAGAGATTCAGCTGCTGGACAACGCCAATAGTAAAAAAAAAAGTTTGCTGATAGTACTACAATGCCTTGCTCTTCATATATTATGATTTTTTTTGCTTGAACGAAACAGAACTGTCTGGCCCCATCAGGAGCTTTAGACTGGACCTACACTGCGCATATATCCCAGGATCTGATCCCAGATTATATGGCAGTGTAGACTCATATAATCCAGTTCAAAGCAGATAATCTGAGATGTAGCATAATGTAGATCCAGCCTTAATGATTCTTTACTAGAGATTTCCGGTCTAAAATTTATTTGTTTATTTATTTACAGCGGGTTTTTTTCCTCCGCCCTTCTTAACCCCCCAGGGGGGACTCAGAGCGGCTAAAATAAAATAATAAAAATAATTAATAATAATAATAATAAAATAATAAAATAAAGTTTATTTTTAATGTGTTGTCGAATACTTTCAAGGCTGGACTCACTGAGTTGCTATGAGTTTTTCAGGCCAAGTTCCAGTAGCATTCTCTCCTGACATTTCACCTGCATTTGTGGCTGGCATCTTTAGAGGTTCTGCTGCTATTTTTAAATGGTTTGTCTAGCTGCAGAACTGCCTTTTCCTGAATTTTTTTCCCACTCCTATTGTGCCCCTGTGCTAATAATAATAATTATTTTTATTATTTATTTATTTATTTATACCCTGCCACCATCTCTCCGAAGGGACTCGGGGCGGCTTACATGTAGCCAAGCCTAATAATACATCAGTAAAAACGACACAGCAGCAAATAATAAAACAGTACAATCAATAAGCACACAAAGTTTAAAACCATAATGGCTGGGCCAGATGTAATATATTAAAATTTTAAAATAAGTAAACACTGGACGTGAACAGAGGTAGGATTTATCTAGGTTTTGAAGGATAATGTGGGGAGGTTTGTTTTCAAATTGCAGCCCAAAGATGTGCCAAAATAGATGGCGCTTACTTAGTATTGGTAGCAAAGAGTGGCAGCCCAATGTATGGGATCAAAATGCATTTCCAGATCCCATGAACGCATCCTCAAAAGTGAGTCCCAAGGGAGGCAGAACGCCAACAGAGACACACAATCTAACTTTACATGTGTCTATTCAGAAGTAAACTACTCTCTCTTCACTTGAGGTTAATCCCAGGTAAGTGTAGATAGGATTGCAAGCCTAAGGCTGTCACGCCAGGGCCCTGGAGCTCTTTGTACACTGCCATATAAAATCCAAATTACCTGCATTGAACTGGATTATATGACAGTGGGGCCTTCCACACTGCCATATAACCCAGAATATCAAGGCAGGTAATCCACACTGCCATACAATCCAGCTGCGCCACAGTCCCGGTGCTCGGCTCTCCTTCTCAGGAGAGTCAGCTGCATAAGATCTCTACTGACTAGAAGGTCATGAGTTCGAAGCCTGCCCGGGTCAGGGTGAGCTCTCGACCAATTGTGTAGCTTGTTGTCGACCTTTGCAACCTGAAAGACAGTTGCATCTGTCAAGTAGGGAAATTTAGGTACCACATAGTGGGGTGGCTAATCTAATTTAAATGATTTACGAGGTCATAAAAAAGCTCCAGGAAGTATGTGAAGAATGAAGGAATGTGACAGCTCCCCCTGGTGGCCAGAAGCTGGAATGTTGGATAGTCTCTCGAGTGTCTGTCTATATATGTTGTGTGTCTATGGCATTGAATGTTTGCCATGTATGTGTACATTGTAATCTGCCCTGAGTCCCCTGCGGGGTGAGAAGGGCGGAATATAAATGATGTAAATGAATAAATAAATAAATAATGTGGATTTTATGCAGCTGTAGAAGGAGCCTGGGAACTAGGATCTGGAATGGTCTCTCTTGTGATTGAGCACCTTCAAGTCCTTCTCGACCTGTGTCGAACATATCCCTTGGCGATCACTATTCGGAAAGGGTTTGCCTTTTCTCTGAGGCTGAGAGAGTGTGACTAAGGCACTTTCCACACAGCTGTATAAAGTCCACATTGAACTGGATTATCTGCCATGATATTCTGGGTTATATCGCTGTGTGGAAGGACCCTGAGTGGGGAGTCCAACCCGGGAGGGTATCTACACAGTGGATAGCAATACACTGTGCTGTGATCAATTCCTCAGAAACACTTTAATTACCTGTTGGGTTGTCTGCCGTACATTATCTTTTTAAATCTTCCTGCTACATACATTCTACCTCTGTCTGCATCCAGTGTTTATTTATTTTTAAATTTTAATATTGACATTTGGCCCGGCCGGAATGGTTTTTAATTGCCTGTTATTGCTTATGTGTAAGTTATATTGGTTGTATTGTTTTATTATTTGCTGTTATGTTGTTTATTATGTGTCATTGGGCTTGGCCTCATCTAAGCCACCCCGAGTCCCCTTGGGGAGATGGTGGCGGGGTATAAATAAAGTATTATTATTATTATTACACAGCGGATACCAATGCAGTTTGCCATGTCTCAATGCGATGGAATGATGAGCACTGTAGTTTGGCGAGGCACCGGGCACTCTTTTTGGCAGGCAAGACCTTGGCCCCTTCTACACTGCTATAGGAAATCCAGATCCATTTCCTCCCTCCCTCTTCCTCATGGTGGGGCAGATGGGGGGGGGTGGAAATGGAGAGGTATAAGTAATAGATGTATGGAAGCAGAAAAGATAAAATGTAATCAACAGAATGTCTTACATGAGATAATAATAATATATTGTTGTTTATATACATACATATATATATATATGTCCAGATAATATATATATAAATAAATAAATATAGATTAAAATGTAATCAACAGAATGTCTTACATGAGATAATAATAATAATATATTGTTGTTTATATACATTTATATATGTCCAGATAATATATATATATAAATAAATAAATATAGATTAAAATGTAATCAACAGAATGTCTTACATGAGATAATAATAATAATATATTGTTGTTTGTATACATATATATATATGTCCAGATAATATATATAAATAAATAAATATAGATTAAAATGTAATCAACAGAATGTCTTACATGAGATAATAATAATAATATATTGTTGTTTATATACATATATATATATATGTCCAGATAATATATATATATATAAATAAATAAATATAGATTAAAATGTAATCAACAGAATGTCTTACATGAGATAATAATAATAATATATTGTTGTTTATATACATTTATATATGTCCAGATAATATATATATATAAATAAATAAATATAGATTAAAATGTAATCAACAGAATGTCTTACATGAGATAATAATAATAATATATTGTTGTTTTATATATACATATATATATATGTCCAGATAATATATATAAATAAATAAATAAATATAGATTAAAATGTAATCAACAGAATGTCTTACATGAGATAATAATAATATGTTGTTGTTGTTTATATACATACATATATATATATATATCCCATCCAATACCAGAGAGAGAATCTAAGGACGCAGGTCACAACTACGCGGGGCTATGCTTACTACATATGTCCAATAATTTAGATCTTGTAATCTTGAACGGCTCTGTGACTGGTGACAAGCCAGGGAATTTACCTATATGTCAGGCTCACGAGCCTCAACAATTGACTATATATTAGTTTCCTATAGAGGACTGGATCTAATCGAAAACTTTAGGGTTGACAAACAGCTGACCAGTGACCATCTACCTTTAGCACTCAACCTAAAGACCTGTGACAGAAATACTTATTTGGAACAAACTCCCTCATGCGAAACACAAGAGGGACCAAGGACTATCAGAGCAAAATGGACACACAATTTAGATATGGCAGTTAAGAACGCCCTGCAATCTGATGCTCTTCTTCAAATACACTCACAAATACTTCAAACTACCCAACCAGATGACGTGATGCCACTCTACCAAAATGTGATTGCACAATTACAACAGTTATTGACTACCAAGCACTGCAATAATATGAATAGGAAAGTACACACACATAATCCTTGGTTTGACAGTGAATGCAAAGCCCTTAAAAAGACATGATGAAGATATATAAAACATACAGAAGCAAGAACTTATGTCAGATACCTCAGGATTGGTTTACCATAAAAGCAAGATATAAAGCAGTAATTAAACAAAAGAAGTCACAAGCCCAGAAGAGTGACTGGGATAAATTAATTGCAGCTGCAAAGTCCAATAATTCAGCTCTGTTCTGGAAAATCGTTGCAGGAGATATCAGACATGGTGCCCTCAGCGTAGGCTGCCACATTACAGCACACTCATGGGAAGAACACTTTAAAAATGTATATATGTCCAGCAAGGTTACTACGAGGAAGGGCAATCCGGACATAGATTCAACATCCAGTTGGCCCGGGTAAATGAATCAGAGATCAAGAATTTAATTAATAGGTTAAAGCCTGGTAAGGCCCNGGCTGTGACAATATAACGGCAGAACTTCTAAAGACAAACAAGGACTGGTGGATACCAGTCTTGGCACGTCTGTTTACCAGGATAGACCAGACAGCCACATTCCCTACAGAATGGGGAATAGCCACAATTATCGATATACAAAAAAGGAGAACGTTCCAACCCAGCAAACTACAGACCAATCAGTTTGCTAAGCATTGTTAGCAAACTTTATGCTTCTCACTTACATCTAAAGCTGATGGACTGGATAGACCAAGAGAACATTCTCGAGGATGAACAAGCTGGGTTCAGAGAAGGACGTTCTACCCTGGATCAATGTCTAATCCTACAGCATCTAGCAGAAAAATACTCTGCCCCGGACAGAGGAGCATTATACACAGCTTTCATTGATTTCAAATCTGCGTTTGATCTGATCCCGAGAGACAAACTATGGAAGAAACTAGAGTGCTCATCAATAGACAGAAGACTCTTAATCTTAATACAAGGGCTATACCACAACACCTCACTCAGAGTAAGATGTTCCCAGACTGGCCACTACTCTGGAATAGTTTCTACCAACAGAGGCGTTAGGCAGGGATGTATTCTGGCCCCCACCTTATTCAATCTATATATAAATTCTATGGTAAAAGCCCTGAAGGGGATCATTTCCACCCCCCGCGTCTAGCCTACAGACCAATCTCCATGCTGCTATACGCAGATGACGCGGCTATAGTATCGTACTCACAAATTGGTCTAAAAAGGCTATTACTAGAACTCCAAAGATACTGTGATAAAGACTCCTAACTATAAACTACAGTAAAACCAAAATAATGATTTTTACCAGGCGAAAAATCAGACCAAAATGGACTATCAATGGATTACCCATCGAACAAGTAGACAAATACAAATACTTGGGATCACATTCCATTCCTCGGGTCGGTGGAATGAACAGATAAAATCTGCAACAGACAACGTGCAAAGAGCTTGCAGAGCCATTAAGAATTTTTATTTCACCAGGGAGGCCAATATATCCCAGCTGTCACAAAAGTGTTTGCAGCGAAAATAATTGCCCAACTTCTGTACGGCGCACAGGTCTGTGCCTTCAAAAATTGGACACTTCGAAAAAAGTCCAAACCAAATTCCTGAGAAGTATCCTAGCAACTCCATGCTGCATCCCGAATAACACCCTACGCCTAGAAGCGGGCTTACCTTCCATGGAGGCACGAGTCCAGACTCTTACACTAAACTTCTGGCTAAAGTTAAAACACTTACCCAAAGGACTGGCCCCTCTAACCTGACAGACTCTTTTAGGTCCACATGGAAAAACACGATTCTCAGAAACCTCAAACTATCAGGGTTACAGGAAGAAGAACTAGACCTCCTGGGATATACGAATGCCAGAGTAGCAGTAAGGCGCAGAACAATGGATATAGATTACCAAAAACACCTAGCCTGTGCCAGATACCAGCCACTATTTAAATGCAGTACTAATGTACCCTTTGCTACACAAAATTATTTAACAAATCTAACAAACCCGAAACACAGGAAAGTGTTCACTCTGGCCCGAGTTAATGCTCTGCCAACAGCTGTGCTACTGGGCAGGTACACAAAAACACCCTATCATGAACGTATATGCCCCTGCGACGCAGGGGTGGTTGAATCTATAGAGCATGTGTTCTTTCACTGCCCTCTGTATGTGGATGCCCGCCTCTCCTTAATCTCGCCAATACTGTCCCGCTTACCTGGCAGATCTGAGGAATTCTACCTATACTGGCTGCTCGACGACAAACACAAGGAGACAACCAACCTGGTGGCCAAATATCTCATGGCCGTTCTAGCTACGAGGAACCAGCATATTAAATTGAACGCAGAAACACAATAGGCTTGATACTGTTGGTGTTAAACTGTAGAGTTGAACGGAGTTTTAACATTTATATTGTTTTATTTTCTGTACAATGTGACGTTGGTCCTTGACCGTAAATAAATATCTATCTATCTATATATATGTCCAGATAATATATATATAAATAAATAAATATAGATTACAATGTAATCAACAGAATGTCTTACATGAGATAATAATATATTGTTGTGTGTGTGTGTGTGAGTGTATATATATATATATATATCTGCAGATTATAGATAGATAAAATGTAATCAACAGAATGTCTTACATGAGATAATAATACATTGTTGTGTATTATATATACAGTCTCTCTCTCTCTCTCTCTCTCTCTCTCTCTCTCTCTCCAGATAATCTGATTTGAACTGGAGGTAAAGGTAAAGGTTTTCCCCTGACATTAAGTTCAGTCATGTCCGACTCTGGGGTGTGGTGGTCATCTCCATGTCTAAGCCCAAGAGCCGGCGTTGTCCGTAGACACCTCCAAGGTCATGTGGCTGGGTCATGTAGACTCATATAATCCAGTTCAAAGCACATTGTGTAGATTCTCTGCTTGGATCATCTAGATTGTGTGCCCCTAATGGGGCAATGGGTCAATCCCTTGTGCCGGCAGGGCTGCTGACCGACTGGTCAGTGGTTTGCATAGGGTGAGAGTGGGTTGGATTGTGTGCCCCTCGTGGGGCAATGGGTCAATCCCTTGTGCCGGCAGGGCTGCTGACCGACTGGTCAGTGGTTTGCATAGGGTGAGAGTGGGTTGGATTGTGTGCCCCTCGTGGGGCAATGGGTCAATCCCTTGTGCCGGCAGAGCTGCTGACCGACTGGTCAGTGGTTTGCATAGGGCGAGAGTGGGTTGGATTGTGTGCCCCCAGTGGGGCAATGGGTCAATCCCTTGTGCCGGCAGGGCTGCTGACTGACTGGTCAGCGGTTCACATAGGGCGAGAGTGGGTTGGATTGTGTGCCCCTCGTGGGGCAATGGGTCAATCCCTTGTGCCGGCAGGGCTGCTGACCGACTGGTCAGTGGTTTGCATAGGGTGAGAGTGGGTTGGATTGTGTGCCCCTCGTGGGGCAATGGGTCAATCCCTTGTGACCGACTGGTCAGTGGGCTGCGAGAGTGGGTTGATTGTGTGACTGGTCATCCCTTGTGCCGGCAGGGCTTGACCGATTGGCCAGCGGTTCACATAGGGCGAGAGTGGGGGTTGGGTCAATCTCTTGTGCCGGCAGGGCTGCTGACCGATTGGCCAGCGGTTCACATAGGGGCAATGGTTGTCAATGCCCTTGTGTCAATCTCTTGTGCCGGCAGGGCTGCTGACTGACTGGTCAGCGGTTACATACATAGGGCAATGGGTCAAGTGCGGCAGGGTTGGACTGGTCAGCGGTGCGAGAGTGGGTTGGACCCTCGTGGGGCAATGGGTCAATCCCTTGTGCCAGCAGGGCTGCTGACTGACTGGTCAGCGGTTCACATAGGGCGAGTGGGTTGGACTGTGTGGTTGGGTCAATTGACTGACTCGTCAGCGGCCCGCATAGGGCGAGAGTGGGTTGGATTGTGTGTGGGGCAATGGGTCAATCCCTTGTGCCGGCAGGGCTGCTGACTGACTGGTCAGCGGTTCACATAGGGCGAGAGTGGGTTGGATTGTGTGCCCCTCGTGGGGCAATGGGTCAATCCCTTGTGCCGGCAGGGCTGCTGACCGACTGGTCAGCGGTTCACATAGGGTGAGAGTGGGTTGGATTGTGTGCCCCTATTGGGGCACTGGGTCAATCCCTTGTGCCGGCAGTGCTGCTGACCGACTGGTCAGCGGTTCACATAGGGCGAGAGTGGGTTGGATTGTGTGCCCCTGGTGGGGCAATGGGTCAATCCCTTGTGCCGGCAGGGCTGCTGACCAACTGGTCAGCGGTTCGCATAGGGCGAGAGTGGGTTGGATTGTGTGCCCCTCGTGGGGCAATGGGTCAATCCCTTGTGCCGGCAGGGCTGCTGACCGACTGGTCAGCGGTTCACATAGGGCGAGTGGGTTGGATTGTGTGCCCCCGGTGGGGCAATGGGTCAATCCCTTGTGCCGGCAGGGCTGCTGACCGACTGGTCAGCGGTTCACATAGGGCGAGAGTGGGTTGGATTGTGTGCCCCTGGTGGGGCAATGGGTCAATCCCTTGTGCCGGCAGGGCTGCTGACCGACTGGTCAGCGGTTCACATAGGGCGAGAGTGGGTTGGATTGTGTGCCCCTGGTGGGGCAATGGGTCAATACCTTGTGCCGGCAGGGCTGCTGACCGACTGGTCAGTGGTTTGCATAGGGCGAGAGTGGGTTGGATTGTGTGCCCCTTGTGGGGCAATGGGTCAATCCCTTGTGCCGGCAGGGCTGCTGACCGATTGGTCAGCGGTTCACATAGGGCGAGAGTGGGTTGGATTGTGTGCCCCTGGTGGGGCAATGGGTCAATCCCTTGTGCCGGCAGGGCTGCTGACCGACTGGTCAGCGGTTCGCATAGGGCGAGAGTGGGTTGAGCTCCCATCTGTCAGCTCCAACTCTCCCATGCAAGGATGTGAGAGAAGGATAATAATAATAATAATAATAATATTTATGTGTAGCCCGCCATTATCTCCCCAAGCCCTTCTAAAATACAATACAACACTGTAAAATACAAAATACAGAAAAAAAATACATCAAAATAATAATAATAATAATTACAATAAGTAAAAGACAGGAAATGCACACACAAGGAATAGGGTTGGTTGGGCATGGAAACATCCTTGCAGACGGCCAATGCCCTCGCACTAGAAGCGACTTGCAGTTTCTCAAGTCGCTTCTGACACGAAACCAAAAGAAATCAGGATGACATGGCGGTGCAGAAGAGGGAGGGGGTGCTTGTCTCCAACTCTCCCCATTCTACATCTCTCCTCGCCCCATAGCATTGAGGCAGGGCGCTTCAAAGCGCACTCAGCCCGCATTCATTCCACAGTGTAGATGAGAAGGAGGGTGGTGAGAGGCGCGCGGGAAGGAAAGTTCTCCCAAAAGGGGAACCAAACCCGAAGCGTCTGGAGGGAGAGAAACAAGCCAAGCTTCCTTCAGCTCCTTACCTGGCTGGCTGTCGGGCGGGAAAGGTGCCCAAAGGGATGGCGGTGGGTGACTGAGCGACGGCGCCCTCAGGCGAAGCTCCTGGCCCTCCTCCCCGCAGCCCCAGCCTCCCACCAAGGGGCCATGGCTTGCTTCTCTCTCCGGATCAGTCCAGCCGCCTCCCTCGTCCGTTCAAGTTCCCGTCCGCAAGTCGAGAGGAGCAGCGCCGCCTCCGCCGCCCGCCTCTCCTGCTTCTCAGGACCAGGAGCAGAAGCAGCAACTTTGGGCGCCTCCCCTCCTGAGGAGAGAGAGGGGGGGGGAGAGGAGGGGAAGGGGGCGTGGCAGAGGCAAAAAGCGGGCTCGTGGGTGCGCACGCGCGCACTCCCTCCCTCTCTCCCTCTCGCGCCGGTCGCCTGGCCCCTTGGCGCGCGCGCGGGGGGTGGAGGTAAGAGCTTGGTGGGTGCCCAAGTGAGCGCCTCAGCCCCGTGCGCGCGCCTGCCTGCCTGCCTGCCTCTTAAATCACCAGAGGGGGGGAGAGGGAAGGTGAGAGAGAGTGAGATTGAGGGGGGAGGGGGAGAGAGAGTGAGATTGAGAGAGAGATTGTGTGTGTGTGTGTGAGAGAGAGAGAGAAAGAGATGGAGGGGGAGAGAGATTGAGAGAGAGAGATTGAGAGAGAGAGATTGAGAGAGAGAAACAGAGAGAGAGAGAGAGAGAGAGAGAAAGATTTGAGAAAAATTGAGAGAGAGATTGAGAGTGTGTGTGTGTGTGTGTGAGAGAGAGAGTGATTGAGAGAGAGAGACACAGATTGAGAGTGTGTGTGTGATTGAGAGAGAGAGAGAGAGATTGAGAGAGAGAGATTGAGAGAGAGAGGAAAAACAGTGAGATTTGAGATTGAGAGAAACAGATTGAGAGAGAGATTGAGGAGAGAGGAGAAAAGAGTGAGATTGAGAGAAAAAGAGAGAGATTGAGATGAGATTGAGAGATTGAGAGAGATTGTGTGTGTGATTTGAGAGAGAGAGAAAAGTGAGATTGAGAGAGAGAAACAGATTGAGAGTGTGTGTGTGATTGAGAGAGTGAGAGAGAGAGAGAGAGAGAGAGAGATTGAGAGAGTGAGAGAGAGTGATTGAGAGAGTGAGAGAGAGATTGAGAGAGAGAGAGAGAGTGTGTGTGTGATTGAGAGAGTGAGAGAGTGAGAGAGAGATTGAGAGAGAAACAGATTGAGAGAGTGTGTGTGATTTGAGAGAGATTGAGAGTGAGAGAGAGATTGAGAGAGAGAGAGATTGAGAGTTTGAGAGAGAGAGAGATTGAGAGACAGTGAGATTTGACAGATTGAGAGAGAGAAACAGAGAGAGAAAGATTGAGAGAAAGAGAGATTGAGATTGAGAGAGAGAGAAAACAGAGAGAGAGAGATTGAGAGATTGAGAGAGAGAGAGAGAGAGATTGAGAGAAAAACAGAGAGAGATTGAGGAGGGAGGGGGAGAGAGATTGAGAGAGTGAGATTGAGAGAGATTGAGAGAGAAACAGATTGAGAGTGTGTGTGTGATTGAGAGAGAGAGAGAGAGAGATTGAGAGAGAGAGGAAAAAGTGAGATTGAGAGAGAGAAACAGATTGAGAGAGTGTGTGTGTGATTGAGAGAGTGAGAGAGAGATTGAGAGAGAGAGGAAAAACAGTGAGATTGAGAGAGAGATTGAGAGAGAGAAACAGATTGAGAGTGTGTGTGTGATTGAGAGTGAGAGAGAGAGAGATTGAGAGAGAGATTGAGAGAGAGAGAGAGATTGAGAGTGTGTGTGTGATTGAGAGAGTGAGAGAGAGATTGAGAGAGAGAGAGGAAAAACAGTGAGATTGAAAGAGAGAGATTGAGAGAGAAACAGATTGAGAGAGTGTGTGTGATTGAGAGAGAGAGAGAGATTGAGAGAGAGAGATTGAGAGAGAGAGAGATTGAGAGAAAAACAGAGAGAGAGAAAGATTGAGAGAAAAACAGAGAGAGAGAGATTGAGAGAAAAACAGAGAAAGATTGAGGGGGGAGGGGGAGAGAGATTGAGAGAGTGAGATTGAGAGAGAGAAACAGATTGAGAGAGTGTGTGTGTGATTGAGAGAGAGAGATTGAGAGAGAGAGGAAAAACAGTGAGATTGAGAGATTGAGAGGGGGAGAGAGGGAGAAAGATTGAGCAGCAACTTTGGGCGCCTCCCTCCTGAGAGAGAGAGAGAGAGAGCGGGGGAGAGAGAAAGGAGAAGAAGGAGGGGGAAGGGGGCGTGGCAGAGGCAAAGGGGGCTCGTGGGTGCCAGCGCTGCACAAGATGCGCGCGCTGGTCACCTACCCCTCTTGGGGCGCGGGAGGTGGAGGTCGACCTGCTGGATGCCCAAGTGAGCGCGCCCCAGCCCTGTGCGCGCGCCTACCTGCCGGCCTCTTAGTCACTGCTTTGGAAACGACGGTAATTTCCTCCCTCCCTCCAGAGAGAGTGAGTGAGAAAGAGAGAGCGCACGCCACGCTGCTTTGAGGGCAGCCCAATGCAGGTGTCACATTCCCGTGACGTTTTCCCTCCCTTTCTGTTCATCCTTCTCTACCTGAACCTTTTCTCTCACGCCTGAAGGCTCTTCCATCCACACCGTCATTTAACTCCAAATATCAAGCCAGGAGAGTAAAGGCAAAGATCCACCCATGCAGGCATGTAGCCTTCGGAGGGGGGGGGGGGTGGCTTGAGGGGCTTCACCCCCCCCCCAAAGAAAATTCTCAGGGTGGTCCACGAGAAGGCCTTACTGGTACATTATTTACACCAGTGTTTCCCAACCTTTTTGGAGCCCTGGCACATTTTTTTACATTGACAAAATCCTGGGGCACCCCACCAACCAAAATGACACAAAAGGACACTCTAACACAGTCATACATATAGTTAATATGTTTTTAAATGTATTTATACACTCAGTGTGAAACCTGGACCTGTTTCGATGAACACAACATAGATATCCTGGCAGGAATGGCAGAAAGACACACACGAAGGTCTTGCTCAACAGCTGTCAGCAGGCCCGGATTACCCATAAGGCCACCCTAGGACATTGCCTCGGGCGGCACTATTGGGGGGCAACAGATCCGGAACAACCCCCCCCTCCAAATTTAAAAAAATCCCCCCAAAATTAAGAAAAATAAAAAAATTTAAAGGGCGCATGCGCGGCCGCCCCCTCCCTTTGCTCGGCTCCCCTCGACTCTGCTTTAGGAGGGAGGGAGGATCGGCTCCGCCCTTGACTGCCCCTCCTCGCCGGCGCGGAGCCAATCGGCCCTCCCTCCTAAAGCCGGCCTGAAAAGGGCGTGACGATGCAAGGGAGGAGGGCCAGCGGTGCGGCTTCTCCCTCCCTGGCGACGCTAAGCCAGGGAGGCGGAGAGAAGCCGCGCCACTGCCCCTCCTCCCTTGCGTCATCACGCCACGCAAGGGAGGAGGGGCAGCAGCGGGACTCCTCTCTGCCTCCTCCCTGGCTTGGTGTCACCAGGCAGGGAGAAGCTGCGCTGCCGCCTTCTCCCTTGCGTCGCGCCAGCCCCACCGAAAAGGGGTGGGTGGCGCTTCAATCCGGCAAGGAGGCGGGGAGGGGCGGAGCCAGGGGAGGGGAGGGGCAGAGCCGGGGGAGGGGTGGAGGCAGACCCTTTGGCCTTGGGCGGCAAAAGGGCCTGATCCGGGCCTGGCTGTCAGTCATGGGAAAACTTCAGCCCTCTGGGTGCTTTGGACTTCAACTCCCACCATTCCTAACAGCCTTAAGTGGCTGAGGAGGAAAAGGGCCTGAGGCTGCTAGGAATGGTGGGAGTTGGAGTCCAAAACACCTGGAAGGTCCAAGTTTGCCCATGCCAGCTTTCGATTCCATCGCCACATCTATCTTCAGCCTCTGCCGGTTTGAATATATGTGATTATCTACGTGATTTTCTACCTTTGCCGCTATGATTACGGTGCTGCTTCTTTAAATTGTCCGCAAACTGACTGTGTTATTGTGCGGATCCCGGAACTGACATTGGATAACATCGTGAGAAAACACTTTGCTTTTTGCACTCACTTCTGTGGTTTCATCAAATATTGCGAGTTTTCCGTAGAGGAGCGCTCTGTGAACTCACTACTTCCTGGTTTGCAACTCCTCCGCTCTGTGGGGCGACCACGGCGAACTACCTTATGTAAGACTTTTGATTTTCTCCAGCAGGATTGGGTACTTTGAATGTATTTTTTCCGTATGATTATGTATGATTAATTGTGCATTTTGTACTGTGACGTAGCGGCGCTCCTTTAATAAGTAAGGGTATTGGAGGTTCCAATTTCCCACGGCACACCTGATAATCGCTCACGGCACACTAGTGTGCCATGGCACACCGGTTGGGAAACACTGCTGTAGGGTATATCTTATTATATAAAGGGGTTCCCGTCATGGACCGACCGTCCCAAACAGAGAAACCTTACAACGCAGAAACACCAAACTTGCCAACAGAAATAGGCCTCAAGCAAGGTATGTTTGTAGCAAAGAAACTTCCCCCCCAAAACCTAAAAGGCCCCCAAAACAACGAGTAAAAAACTACATTTCCCAGCATCCTCCGGGCTGCCAACGACTCTCCCAGCCTCCACATTCTGACAACATGATTGGCTGCCAATAAGGGCGGATATGCATAACTCCTCTACTGGCCAGCCAACATGAACATTCCGACCCATAACAAACTGTCAGAGGAGGATAAGGCAAAGGGCTGAGGCACAAACACAAACACCCAATTCACTTTCCACAGAAAATTTGCACCCCTACAAATCACAGACCACGCCCAAAATTGACAGTAAGGCTTCATTAACTTAATTTCCCTGACTAGGCCTCACTTAATGGAATGCTGTTTACGCTCTGAATTGACAGTAAGGCTTCATTAACTTGATTCTCCCGACTACGCCTCAGCTCACTGGACATTTTGTATAGCCTGAATTGACAGTAAGGCTTCATTAACTTGCTGTTCCTGACTAGGCCTCAGCTCATGCGACATTGTGCATGGCCTGAATTTACAGTAACCTACCTTGGCACACACAGCCCCTATGACCCACGCTACATTCTACTACAGTTTGGAGGAGGGTGGACCATGGATTATGGGACTTGAAGTACCTCCATGGATAATGGGATTTGTACTACGTCAAAACCCATCATTCCCCACAGACCACTGTGGCCCAGAACCAAGACCGATAAAGACCAAACTTGGCACACAATGCCCCCCATGACCCACACTCCATCCGACTGCAGTTCAGAGGAGTAACATCAATTCCAACCCTTACATACTCAGACTTTCTCGCATCTCCTAAATAGGGCACAGCAACGCGTGCCGGGTACAGCTAGTTTCCAATAAACGTAATAGCGAAACCATCTCTTGAGGATTCTTTGCCTGAGAAAACCGTACAAATCCCTTGGAAACACAGAAACACACACACATACTAGATATGCATCCTTTTCTTTCAGCAAATCCACTCCTTTTGCCTTTTGCGGACAAACTATCAGAAATTCACCAAACAGAGGTTTCCACAGCATGGAACTGAGTGATAAGTTCTCTACATTTCCATGTCAAGTATAAAGATGTATCATTAAATAGCTACGCCTGAATCATTCATGCCACTGTATTCCTGACGTCTTTGTTTGGATGTGAAAGCTGACATTGAAAACAGCTGACATTTGAAATGTGCTACAGGAGAAATCTACAGATGCCACAAAGATAAAAGGAGAAGATTGAAGACTAAATTAAGATTGAAGTCTCCGTTGTGCGGTACTTACTTTGAAGGTAGTTGTTATACTCCAGAAACTTTGTTTTTGTGGCTGCCACCAACTACCATATTTATTACTCCAGTTTAATGCTCTTTTTTTTGGGCTAAATCACCTTGACAAAATTAGGGTGCGCATTAGATTTGTGTAATATGGTAATCGTAGTGCTGAGCCAAAGCAAAACGGGAAGCTGCTTGTGGAGCACCTGGAACTCCTATTTGAGGGATTTGTTGTTGTTTTTATTTTCCTTTTGAGATTAGAGCTTTATTTGGAGCTTTTGAAAAGAGAGTAGTATCGGGTTAAATTAAACAGCTCACCAAATCACTTCATCTCTCTATCTGGAAAAGATCCACACCTTGAATGACATGGGTCTACTAGAACAGGGCTGCCCAACAGGCGGCCCGCGGGCCGTACACGCCCCCCCCAGCCTGTTGGACACGGCCCCGCTACCCTCCTGAAAGATTTTATATATATATATATATATATATTTAAAAATGGCAGCCGGGGGGGGAGGAGGAGGCAGGGCAGGGAGAAGTAAGGGAGCCAGCTCCTCCCTGCACCGCCCCTCCATCCCTCTCCACGCCGCCCTTCCTAGGGAGGGGGAACCGTCAAAAATGAACAGTAGGCGGCGCCAAGGGAGGCGCGTCAGAGGCCTGGGCTGACGCGCCGCCCTTGGCGCCGCCCACCGCTCCTTTTCGGCAGCTAGGAAGGGCGGGGGAGCCGGCTGCCTTCTTCCTCCATAGCCCCTCTTCCTTCTCCCGCTGCGCCGCCGCCGGGATCCGAGCAGCGGCGCACTCCAGGGGAAAGAGGAGAGGCTTCGGAGGAAGGAGGCAGCCGGTTGCCTCCTCTTTCCTCCGAAGCCTCTTTTCCCCGGCGCACTGCCGCTGGGATCCGAGCAGCAGCACACCCGGGAGGAGGAGGGGCTACGTGAGCCAGCGGCCCCGCCCCGCCCCTGCGAGCGGCCCTCAAGGCTGGAGAAGCTGCTGGGAGTGCCGAAGCTGGGGGAGGGGGCGGGGCTTGGCATGACCTGGCTCCGCCCCCCTCTGGCTTCGGCACTCTCAGCAGCTTCTCCAGGCTTGAGGATGGCAATGCCAAGCCAGTGGTGGCATAGCTAGCACAAGGCTGGCTTGGCTCTACCCTCCTCAAGGCTGGAGAAGCTGCTGGGAGTGCCGAAGCTGGGGAGGGGTGGGGTTTGGCACGACCTGGCTCCGCCCCCCTTTGAGAAGCCCCATCTGGCTGGGATCGACCTCCTTCGGTCCCGGGATCGACTGGTCAATCGCGATCGACTTCCTGGGCAGCCCTGCTCTAAAGGCAGGCAAGAAGCAATCCACCGGGAAGAGAAAGATCACGTCCTTGTCCCTTTGGAAGCCATATAGCCCGGGCGCGACGGCACACAAGGCCACCCCATGCATTTCCATGGCTGAGTGGGG
Organism: Anolis apletophallus; assembly: GCA_030556195.1. Classification (NCBI taxonomy): domain Eukaryota; kingdom Metazoa; phylum Chordata; class Lepidosauria; order Squamata; family Anolidae; genus Anolis; species Anolis apletophallus. Next base: position 192,151,502 of record JARBWK010000001.1, on the reverse strand, counting down.
ATTTGAACCCTAGTCTCCAGAGTTCTAGTCCAACATTAAAACCAATACTTCACACTGGCTCTCCAATTAGGAGAGTCATTTCCACTTCTCCATATGGAAAGCAAGCATGGGTATGTCAGGGGAATGGGAAAGCAAAGGAATTGAAGACTTCCAGGGAAGCCAAAAGAGTAGAAAGGGATCCCAAGCAAGCAAGATTTGATCCCAGACCCCGAAGTTCCTCACCCATGCCAGACTTCTTTTTTATAAAAGTTGTATGTTTCCAAGAATCCGGTATCAAGACTTAACATTAGACTCAGCTCAGGCCTTGCATGTGTGTGGGGGTAATGGAGACAAGATCTGTGGTCCAGACCCAGAGCGCGTCTTCATATCCATTGAGATAGCACAGCTCAGTTATAGACATCTGGACTGGGAGACAGAGCTTGCAAACAAGTTTGTGGCTCTCATTGCAGAAATGAAACACTGCTTAATTATTTTCCTAGGATAATGACTACATTGACAACTTCATTTCTATAGTATGCTTATGTAAGGGAGTCCATTGACTTTAAGTAACTATTTATGTTTGTCCCTGTTGCTTTATATACTGTATATAGACCCCAGCCCAAAAAAAGTTATCTCGGGTGATCTCCTCTCTTCTCCATTTGAGTCCTGATTTGAAAAGGATGTTCTGCTTAGTTATTTGCCATAAGGAAAAGCAGCTTCACACAGAGACATTTAAAACAATACTTTCTACCAAAAGAGGAACCTTTTGGATTTTCTGCCATAGCTACATTCTCAAATAACTGTTTGCTCTGGATATACCAGACACCTGGATGTAAAGGACACAATTTATTTCAATCAGAAAGTGATGTGCACAGGCCCGGATTAACCCCTTCTGGCGCCCTATGCCACACATAGGAATTACACTCCCACACCAACTTCTACCGCAGCGCCCCACATTCCTTCTTTCCGCCTGCCTCTCCTTTCTCACCGAGGGGCGGATGCCTCCAGGTGGCGCCCGCGGGCCCGCCCTCGCCTTCAGTGCAGCAGTTGCCCAGGATGCTGAGGGCGAGGTCGAGGGTGCGGCGGGGCCTGGGGGCACCGGCCAGGACCCTCAGCAGCGGTGCCAGCCCCCCACACTCCCGGAAGCGGGCGATATCGCCAGCCTCCTTGATGTGCTGTGTGCGGAGGGCCAGCAAGGCCTCGCCCAGGCCTGGCTCGGTGCCCTTGTGCAGCTGGGCCAGGCAGGAGCCCAGGGAGCCGCTCCCAGGCCCCTTCCCGGCCCCTGGGCCTTTCGGAGCTGGCACCCAGGAACATTGGGGAAGGAGGCAGAGTCACTCGCGCCCTCCTGCCATGCGCGCATGTCCGGCAGCACCCCGGGGGTAGGGCTTCCCTCCGCCTCATCCTCCTTGTGCCCTCCTTCCTTGACAAGGGGGGCGGGGGTGATGGCGAGGGGGGCGCCATTTCCTCCTCCCCCGCCCCCTTGCAGTGCTCTCCCCCGCCCTCCCCCGAGAGAAGAGAGAGAGAGAGTCATCATGCCACACGTTGCGGGTTTTGCGCCCCCCTCAGTTTGCGCCCCTAGGCCATGGCCTAGGGTGGCCTTATGGGTCATCCAGGCCTTGATGTGCATCAGCCTGCTCAGGAAACAGTGTTATTTCCATAGCCTGTTTTATCACTGTGTTATCGAAGGTTTTCATGGCCGGAATCACTCTGTTGCTGTGAGTTATCTGGGGCTTTATGACCATGTTCCAGAAGCATTCTCTCCTGATATTTCACCCACATCTATGATGGATCCTCAGAGCTTGTGAGGTTTGTTGAAAACTAGGCAGGTGAAGTTTATATATCAGTGGAATGAATGTCCAGGGTGTGAGAAAGAACTCTTGTCTGTTTGAGGTAAGTATGAATGTTGCAATTGATCGTCATGATTAGCATTGAATATCTTTGCAGCTTCAAGGCTAGCCTGCTTCCTGCCTAGAGAAATCCTTTGTTGGGAAGTGATTAGCTGGTCCTGATTGTTTCTTTTCTGGAATTCCACTGTTTTTGAGTGTTGTTCTACTGTCCAGATTTTGTTCATTTTCATGGTTTCCGCCTTTCTGTTGACATTGTCCCCATGCTTGTGGACTTCAGTGGCTTCTCTGTGTAGTCTGACGTGGTAGTTGTGAGAGTAGCCCAGCACTTCTGTGTTCTCAGATAATATTTTGTGTCTAAGTTGGGATCTGTAGAAATCCAAGTAAAGAAAAAGAAATTAGTGTTTGATTACTTGGGTATACTCATGAGTAAATGAGGTTTGTATTGCGTAAACTTAAGTGTAAGAAAGTTCTAGTCTGTGTAGTTTTACAGCTAGGTGCAAGCTCTGAGTATAGCTGATTTACCTGGCTCACCTGGGCTACTTGAGTGGGCGGAGATTTGGGGCTATAATTTCCCCATGTTGCTCACTGTCAGGGCCGTAGCCAGGATTTTGTTTAGGAGGGGGCTGAGTTTGGTTCGGGGCTGAGACTGGGTGGAAGAGGGTCTACCCTAGCAAATCTTTTGTATTGTTATCCCAATAACCCCATTAATGTGGGATATAATGAGCATGGTGATCAGATCATGATATGAATAAACATAACAGTTTAAATAATGTACCAGTAAGGCCTTTCACGGACCACCCTGAGAATTTGGGGGGGCTGAAGCCCCCTTAGCCCCCCCCCCCCTGGCTACATGCCTGCTCACTGTGTTTGTTGCCTATTCATATTGAGGCAAAAGAAGCTGAATATGCCTACCCATGCTAGGGCAAGAGAAGCTTGGTATGCTTCTGGAGTAACCCTGTCCATGCCAGGGCAAGAGAAACTTGGTGTGCTTCTGGAGTAAAGCTGCTGAATGTTTTCGTTTAAGTGTTTGCAATGAACTGAACAATAAAGATAAAGTTGTCTGCCGTGTTTGGCAAGAACGTCTGCCTGTTAATTTGCCAACGTCATTGTCTGTGTGAGGGAGAACAGCTGCATGCTTCCAGGCTGCCGGAACATACTAAGTCCATCCACGTACAACTTCCGCTGTGCAGAGCAGAGGATTACAGCTCACATCATTCCCTGCTCCAACACCTGTGCCGACAGGTTCATCAGATGCTCTGCTATGGCTAACTTCTCTAGTTGAGTTAGTCTGCAGTGCCTTTCAAGTTCCTTGATTCTTGTTTGGGCGCTGTATTTGCTGGTCTTTTTGTAGACTTGTCCACAGCTGCAATAGTATATGGTAGACACCTGCAGAGGTGAGGGGATCACCTCTAAAAGATTTACAAAAGATAAAAGTTTATCATTGAACAACAATAACAATTGTATAAAATACTATTAAAACACTATTATAAGAAATAAGCTGTTCAATATAAAACAAAGAGGAGAAAAGAGAAGGAAAAGCAATTCTCTATCAAAATTCATGCATATTCAAATTGCTTTATGGCTTATGATGACTGCATGTATTCCATAAGGTTTTCTTGTGTAAGGAATACTCAGAGGTGGTTTTGCCAGATCCTGTGAAATGCAGTCTAAAGCACCTGGATTTGTTGGCGTCCAAGTACTATCCAAAACTGACCCTGTTTAGTGTCCAAGATCAAACAGGATCTGCTGCCTTTAGGATATTTGGTCTGTTTAAAAACCCACAAATTGACTTAAAGGAAGCTCTGTTTCATTTTCCTAATGAATGCTTGCAGAAAACAGGGGGCAAAGTGTAGGGGTCTTTGTCAGCGCAGGTGTTGGAGCAGAGAATGATGTGAGTTGTAATCCTCTGCTCTGCACATGGTGATCAGATCATGATATGAATAAACATACCAGAAAGGCCTTCTCACGGACCACCCTGAGAATTTCGGGGGGGGGTATGTTTATTCATATCATGATCTGATCACCATGCTCATTATATCCCACATTAATGGGGTTATTGGGATAACAATACAAAAGGTTTGCTAGAGTAGACCCTCTTCCACCCAGTCTCAGCCCCCCCCCCCCGAAACAAAATCCTGGCTATGGCCCTGGTACCAGGAGGAGGACTTCATGTGTCAGCTCCGGCTGGTTCATTTGTTGCCATAACGGACCATGCCGATCGCGCCATTTGATATGGACACTGCTTGGCGGGCTTTGGTCAGACCCAGCCCTTTGATCTGCCAGATACCTTCCTGGCCTTTGATATGCAGACAGGCCAGATGGTCAAGCCTCGGAAGGAGGGATCCAGCAGGGGGGCGGGCCAGGAAGGGAGTTTGAAGGACTGTTTGCGCGGGCTTTATTTAGTCTATCTTTGCTTAGCCTGGAGCAAGGACCCATTAAATGATCTATCTTCCAACCTAGCTTGGAGTGAGTTTGGTTTATTGGACCCCCCTTTCCGGAGCATTACATAAAGATAGACTCACCAACTTCTACAGCCGTGAAAACTATCCGACCGTAGCCAACCTTAAAGAGATGTCCCGAGCAGAAGGGAAACCCCTTGATGAGCTACCTCTGGGGATCCTGGAAGAGGAGGCAGAGGAGGAATGGGGACGACGAGAGACGGAGCCGGAGCGTCCGGAGGAGAACCGCAGGTGGTGGTGTCCGGGATGGATGGTGAGGAGAACCAAGACCCGGCCCGGCAGCCGAGAGATGCGACTCGTCGCAAGGCGAAGGCACCCAACACCGACATGCTGCGGATGGAGGTACAAATGTTCCAGCTGGCAGAGTCGGTACGGAAGCTCCTGTCCCAAATGGACCTGTTGCTGAGCCGCCCGGAGGAGCTGCCATGGAGGTCGCCAGAGCCCGCCCCCGGGACGAGCTCGAGCCGGGGCCCAGGCCAGACGGGAAGGCCCTCGGGGAGAGTGGGATTCCGGGACGACCGTGACGAGTTCAATCCGCCGAGGGGAGCCTCCACCTTCAACCTGGGCCCGGGAGACCAGAGCCAAGAAGTGGCGGGAAGCCGGAGAGACCTGAAGGTAAAGTTTGATGGGGACCCCCGCCAACTCTCCTACTTTATCACCAACGTGCAAAATTACATGCTGGACTATGGGGATTCATTCCCTCGGAAGCAGCCAAGGTGCGGGCTGTGGGGCCAACCTGAAAGAGGCCGCGCCGACTGGCTGATACAGTTAACAGACACTCGAGCGCCGCAACTGAGGCGGCTAGACACCTTGCTGGAGGCCCTACGAGCCCGCTTTGGGGACCCCTTAGCAGAAGAGAAGGCTAAGGCCCAACTGAGGAAGATTTACCAAGGCCAGAGGTCCGTCTCGGAATACGCTTTAAGCTTCCGAGCCCTGGCGGGGAAGATCCGAGGCTGAATCCACCATACTAGAGTGCTTCAAGGCCGGCCTAAGGCAGGACATCCTGGAGTGGGCGATGCACAGGGGAAACCCTGAGACCCTGGAGGACTGGATAGCCTCGGCAGGGAGAGTGGAGTGCGACATGGAGCAGATGCCCCGGCGCCACCGAGATAGCGGGAGACCCCGCGGGATGGGCGCAGGCCCCTCGGGGAGGTCGGGACCAGCCCGGCGACTATCACCAAGGCCCCGGTCAGCCAACCGGGGAGAGCCAAAGAGGGAAGAGAGGGAGCCTGCTTCTCGTGCGGACGAGAAGGGCACCGAGCAGCGGACTGCCGCAAAGTCCCTCCCCAAGGCGGAGCGGGCGCCGGAAGTCAAACCGGCAACACCGGCCAAAACCCCAGGCCGAGGCAAGGCGGATAGCGGCAGCGGCAGCGGAGACGGCACGGGCACCCCGGCCCCTACGGGAGGCTGAGGAGCCGGAGCTGGAAGCAGAGGAGAGTGACTCCGAGTGGATGGCGGAAACGACAACGATCTGCTGTAGACGCCCGACGGCAGATCCAGATCCCTTCGGGCGGTGAGTCTGATCCCCCTGGGTGCGGCACATACAAGCTGGACATTCAGGTGTGGGGCCCCGTGGCCAGCCAACCCATAGAGACTACAGCCATGTTAGATGGCGGGTGCACCAGGTGCTTGATGTCCCCGGGGTTAGCAAGGCAGCTGGGGATAAAGCCCCAAGCCCTGATCGAGCAGATCTTATTCTCCCAGCTAGATGGGTCTCCGGCGAATGGAAAGCCAGCCACCCACAAGACAGGAGAAATCAGAGTCCAGATGGGGTCCCACCGGGAAGATCTAAAATTCGTCATTTCGGCAATGGCACACCAACCCATCATTCTGGGGGCCCCCTGGCTGCGCAACCAGAACCCACGGATCAACTGGGAGACAGGAGCCGTGCAGTTCAGGGATGGAGAGGCCCGGGCAAGGCTAGATGACCTTGGAGACGCGGACGCCCCAGTCCATGAGGGAGCGGGCGTGGGGGCAGCAGAGAGCCAACCCGGCGAAGTCCCGTGAGAATATGAGGACTTGGGGGAGGTCTTTAGCGAGCGGGAAAGTGACCAGCTGCCCCCCCCACCAGAAGTCCGACTGCGCAATCGAAATTGAAAAAGGCGCCAAGTTGCCCAGCCCGAAACTGTACGCCCTGTCTGAACCCGAAAGAAAGGCATTAAGAGACTTTATTGATAAGAATATAGACAGAGGATTTATTGAGAAATCGACCAGCCCGATGGCAGCCCCCGTCCTGTTCAGGCCAAAGACGGACGGATCGCTGCGGCTGTGTGTGGACTACAGAGGCCTCAATGCTATCTGCACCTCTAGCCCCTATCCGTTGCCCCTGATGTTCGAGATTCTGGCCCAGCTGGGGGAGGCGCGGATCTTTACCAAACTAGACATCCGAGAGGCGTTCTACCGGATCCGAGTGAAGGACAAGGACTGCTGGAAGACCGCATTCAACTGCCATCTGGGCCAGTACCAATTCCGGGTCACGCCCTTCGGACTTAAGGGCGCCCCCAGGATTTTCCAGCAATTCATCAACGAAATCTTCAGGGACTTACTCTACAAGGGAGTTCTAGTGTACCTGGACGACGTATTAATTTATTCCAAATCAGAGGCGGAGCACGTCGAGATGACCGGGGAGGTGCTGTGGCGGCTGCGAGATAACCAGCTCTTTGTCAAGCTGTCCAAGTGTGAGTTCCACCGGCAGGAACTGGACTATCTAGGGTACCGCATCTCCACGCGAGGCCTGGCCATGGACCCGAGTAAGGTGAGAGATGTGCTCGCGTGGGAGGCGCCGCGAACCCGGCGGCAACTACAGGGCTTTTTGGGGTTCGCCAACTTTTATAGACAGTTCATCCAGAACTTTGCTAAAATAGCGCTCCCCTTGACCGAACTGTTAAAAACCAAGGGCTTGGGGGAAACCAAGAAAGCCAAGTCCCCCGGTGCGAAGCTCAGCTGGACTCCACAGTGCCAGGAGGCCTTTGACAGCCTCAAGCGGAGCTTCACCAGCCAGCCGCTGCTGAGGCATCCCCAGCCCGACAAGCCATTCACTGTGCAGTGCGACGCCTCGGAGGCGGCCTATGGGGCGATCCTCCTGCAGCGAGACGACGACGGGACCCTGCGGCCCTGCGCATACCTGTCCAAGAAATTCACGCCATCGGAGAAGCGGTGGCATGTGTGGGAAAAGGAGTCCTTTGCCGTGCGGGCAGCGCTGAGCCACTGGAGGCACTTCTTGGAAGGCACCGCCCTGCCCTTCGAAGTGTGGACGGACCACAAGAACTTGCAGACACTCCAAACCCCCCAGAGACTCAACGCCAAGCAGCTGAGATGGGCACAGTTCTTCAGCCGCTTCAATTTCCAGCTCAAGTACCTGCCGGGCCCGAAAAACGTGTTGGCCGACACGCTTTCCAGAATGCCTGAGGCTGACTACTCGGCACCAGAAGAAGTGGGGACCGTGTTCTCCAAACATCAGTTGGGCCTGGTGGCCCGCACCCGGGCGACCGACAAGGCCCCAAAACCGACGGTCCCTGGGACCCCAGAACTGCTAGCAGATTTGGCAGCAGCTTATGGAGCAGACGCCTGGCTTAAGGAGCACCGCGAGGACTTAACTGAGGCTAAAGGCATATGGTACTACAAAGACAAGTTCTATGTCCCCCAGAGCCAGAGAGCCCCGGTCCTAGCTCAAGCCCACGACTCCACCTTGTCCGGCCACTTCGGCCTCACTAAAACTCTAAAGCTACTGGCCCGGCAATTCTGGTGGCCGGCCATGAGAAAGGACACTAGTGACTACATAGCAGAGTGCGAAGTGTGCGCACGAAACAAACCCAAGACGGGCCGGCCGACGGGGCTGCTCAACCGGTAGCTGATCCGGCCGAGCCCTGGAGCGAAATAGCTATGGACTTCGTTGTCGATCTGCCACCCAGCAGCGGATACACCACCATATGGACGGTGGTGGACCTGTTCTCAAAGCAGGCCCACTTCATCCCGCTCCGTCGGCTGCCCACGGCCCCGGAGCTGGCTCGCCTCTTCACCCACCACGTCTTCCGGCTCCACGGCTGCCCTCGGCGTGTGGTGAGTGACAGAGGACCTCAATTTACGTCCAGGTTTTGGAAGGCGTTCCTGGCGGGGCTGGGGTCCCGGCGAGCCCTAAGCACGGCGTTTCACCCGGAGACGGACGGCGCCACGGAGAGGGTTCAACGCACCCTGCAGCAGTACCTCCGATGTTACTCGACCTACCAGCAGGACAATTGGGCTGAGCTGCTGGATGTGGCGGAATACAGCTACAACAACGCCGAGCACGCTTCGACGGGGGCCTCGCCTTTCAGCATTGTGGCCGGACGCGACTTTCCGCCCTTCCTGCGGGGGAGCCAAAGTTGCGGCGGCCTGGCCGGCCATCCAGACGGCGCTGCGGCAGGCCCGGGACTCTTACAAGCTGTACGCTGACAAGAAGAGGGGGCCCCAGCCAACGTACGCGGTGGGAGACCGCGTGTTCCTCTCCACCAAGAACCTGAAGTCGACTCAGCCGTCTCGCAAGTTTGCGAACAAATTTGTAGGGCCCTCAGCGTGGTGGAGATAATTAACCCCGTAGCGGTCAAGCTGGACCTGCCGCACACCTGGCGCAAGGTCCACCCTGTTTTCCATGTGAGCTTACTGAAAAAAGCTGTGTCCGACCGGAAGTGGTCCGCTGAGGAAGGCGCACCGGTGCCTATTATGGTGGGATCCCACACCCACTTTGAGATTAAGGACATTTTGGACTCTCGGCGCCTCAAGGGCCGTCTAAGTTACTTGGTTAAATGGACTGCCAAAGACTTACACCCTGAGTGGGTGTTAGCACCCCACGTCAGCGCCCCGAAACTAGTTAAGGCTTTCCATGCTGCTTTCCCGAACAAGCCGGGGCCCTGACCTCCCTTTCTCTTTGTTCTTTCCCTTGCAGGTCACCATCTTCCGAAGGGGGGCGCTATGTCAGCTCCGGCTGGTTCGTTTGTTGCCATAACGGACCATGCCGATCGCGCCATTTGATATGGACACTGCTTGGCGGGCTTTGGTCAGACCCAGCCCTTTGATCTGCCAGATACCTTCCTGGCCTTTGATATGCGGACAGGCCAGATGGTCAAGCCTCGGAAGGAGGGATCCAGCAGGGGGGCGGGCCAGGGAGGGAGTTTGAAGGACTGTTTGTGCGGGCTTTCTTTAGTCTATCTTTGCTTAGCCTGGAGCAGTGACCCATTAAATGATCTATCTTCCAACCTAGCTTGGAGTGAGTTTGGTTTATTGGACCCCCCTTTCCGGAGCATTACATCATGTCTCCCAGCACTGTCTTAAATTAATCTCCTTTACACCACTTTTGAATATTCCTGTGTAATAAGCACTTCATGGCAGGGCATGTACTCTGTAAACCGGGCACTTTCAAATTCCAGCTTTCCAGATGTTTGAGCCTCCAACCTCCAGAAGCTCAAGCCAGGTAGTCCCAATGGTCAGGAATGCTGGGATTTGGAAGCCTGGAGTTTGAGGGTGTCTGCTGTAAACCATCAGCCATCACAACAATGAGTATTATTTTGGCGTGCCACTTTAGCTTTCAGAAAAGACAAGCAATATATGGGGAAAATAGTGTTAATCTCCAATTTAAAGTGCCTATCTCTTACGCACAGCAGGGATCACGAGGCATTACCACCCACTCCGTGACTTCCGCAATTCCATAACATTTTATAGCACACTGTGACAAAAAGTTGTAAGAATGTTTTGATCTTGTGGCCCTAGGTTTAAGTGGTAACGTATATAAACGGGCATGTGTGTTTTTGAAGAAATCGATTTTGGGCGCCCTGTGATCATTTATTCTAAAGCACTTTTGCATGAACATCATAAGATCCCTGCTGAATCAGACCCAAATGCCGAGCTTCTCCAGAAAGCTTTGTCCACAATCGCCAGTCAGGGATTGCTTTCAATGGGATGCCCATAAGAAGGATTTAAGTACAATAGCATCTGTCTGTTACTTTGTTTTTCCAGCTAATGCTCAGAGACATACTGCCTCTGCTATAGATGATAATATGCATAGCCATTGGAACTTTTAGCTACTGAAAGCCATGTTTTTCTTTTCTTTTCAGACCATTAAATTGTTAGGTTTCACTGTGAAGTAATCTTTCCTTTTAACTGGGTTTTGTATGAAGTGCTTAAAGGTCTGATTTCTTAATCTTTCACTATTCAGCATAAGTAGATTACAGGTTCTTCTCCTTGTGCACTTTCTCACACAGCTTGGAAAACTTACATTTTCTAATGTAACTTCTGGAAACTTTCAGAATTTATACTGGTTAAGGCAGTGTTTCTCAACCTGGGGGTCGGGACCCCCAGGGGGGTCACGAGAGGGTTTCAGAGGGGTCGCCAGAGACCATCAGAAAACATGTATTTCTGATGGTCTTAGGAAGCCCTTTGGCAGAGAAAGTTGAAGTTCTCTCCGCTTTTCATTCTCTTTCTTTTTGGAAACAGATTGCGAATTCTCCCACCTAAAGCTCTCTTCTGCTGTGATTGGCAGGCCTCAGCCAAGGGAGGGCTGATTCTGAGACTCCAAGTGGGGAGGGGAGAGCAGGCATGCTTGGCGCATGGCAGCATAATGCGCATGTGTGGGTGAGGGAGAGTGTGTGAGGTGAGATGGAGGGTCACGCCAGCTAGTTCCTTCAAGGCATGAGGGTTCTGTGTAGGAAGTTTGACCCAATTTTATCATTGGTAGGGTGCAAGGGGCTCTTTGATTATAGATGAACTATAAATCCTAGCAACTACAACTCCCAAATGTCAAGATCTATTTTCCCCAACTCTACCATTGTTCACATTTGGGTATATTGAGGATTCGTGCCAAGTGTGGTCCAGATCCATCATTGTTGAGTCTATAGTGCTCTCTGGATGTAGGTGAACTACAACTCCCAAACTCAAGGTCAATGCCCACCAAACCCTTCCAGTATTTGCTGTTGGTCATGGGAGTTTTGTGTTCCAAGTTTGGTTCAATTCCATTCTTGGTGAGTTCAGAATGCTCTTTGATTGTAGGTGAACTATAAATCCCAGCAACTACAACTTCCAAATGACAAAATCAACCCCCTCCCCCAAATACAGTTATGAAGTAGCAATTAAAATAATGTTATGGTTAGGGGGTCACCACAACATGAGGAACTGTATTAAGGGGTCGATGCATTAGGAAGGTTGAGAAACACTGGGTTAAGGGCTTCAGGGAACTATAGAGAAAAAGTATTTTTCTATATTCTGCTTCCTGTATAATTTTACACATTTTAACCATCTTTCCTTTGCTTTTTAATATGCTAAAATCCCCCAGAGAGACCCAGGTAGTGATTTGATTGTTAGACGAGGACTCAAGGACACCAAGGTTCAAATGCCCATTTGGCCATGGATCCTCATCTCTCAACTCTAAAAGAAGATGGTAAACCCCCTCTGAACAAATTTTGCCAAGGAAACCCATTGATAAGCTTGCTTTAGAGTCGCCATAAGATAGAAACAACCTGAAGAACTCAACAACATCAAAGAACCTCAGACATCGCATTCTTTCTCATCTGAGTCAGTAGGCTATGTGTGCATCTACACTGTAGGCAGGGGCGGATTAACGTACTCAGCAGAGTAGGCACCCACCAAGAGCGCCAGATCTGCAGGTGTGCACCTCCGCCAACTGGAAACTCCACCTCCACGCCAGCTGGAAACTCCGCCTCCGCATCTGCTGTGTTTCCAGTAGGCGCGGAGGTGGAATTGCCAGCCGACATGGAGGCGTAGTTTCCAACATGATGAATGGCAGCCAATTGAGCTCCTTAAACAGGGGAGTTGACCGCTCCCTATAAGTCGCTCCAGTTAGCAATCTGGCTGCCGCCCGTTGGACCAGTTGAAACTTCTGGGCTGTCTTCAAGGGCAGCCCCATGTAGAGTGCATTACAATAATCCAATCTGGAGGTGACTAAGGCATGGACCACCATGGCCAGATCCGACTTCACAAGGTACGGTCGCAGCTGGCGCACGAGTTTTAATTGTGCAAAGACCCTCCCGGCCACCACCGACGCCTGAGCTTCAAACTTTAGCGACGAGTCTAGGAGGACACCCAAGCTGCGGACCTGTAACTTCAGGGGGAGTGCAACCCCGTCGAGCACAGGTTGCCACCTTATACCCCGATCCGGCTTACGATTGACCAGAAGGGCCTCTGTCTTGTCAGGATTGATCTTCAGCTTATTCATCCTCATCCAGACAGTCACAGTGGCCAGGCACTTGTCCAGTACCTGAGGGGCTTCCTTGGAGTTAGGTGGAAAGGAGTAGTAGAGTTGGGTGTCATCTGCAAAAAAAAGAAGAAAGCAGTTCAGTTAGGGGTTTGAGAAACCCAGGTGAAAGACAGGCTTTGTCCAAGTTAGAGTAGAAAACTAATTTAATAGATAGGTAAAGCCTATAGTTGGCTATTTACCTGCTGGAGCAGTTAGTTATTAGGACTGCTTGGTTCTGTGTTAGGAAGTACAGTGGAAACTGTACCCTATTGTTGAAACGTTGTAACCGCAAGATTTGTACCTCTTAGGAGACTTGTTTGCAACCAACTAAGCTCTGAACTCTGTTATAAAATAAACTGTTGAACATCTTTATTACAAAAAAAATAAAAATTCAAAATCTGGGTTTGCTTGTTGGATTTTATATCTATTTGTCTGTCTGTCTGAAGCTATGTATGGTGGAATCCATGGATGCAGAATCTGTGGATACAGAGGACAATCTGTCCTGAGCCTGCCTGGGATCCTAAGCAGCAACTACTAGTTAGCAATAATGCGGCAAGAGTCTGACTCAATATAAGGTCGCTTCCTATATTTTTTTTTCCCTAATTTGATATTTATAAATATATTATGTACACACTTTTTTCCTGCTTGCTAGTTCTTCCTTAGTATGGCTTAGTGGTTTCTTTGTCTACAGCACACACATGGCAGCCCTTTTATTTGGCTTGTTTAAAAACACAGAATAATTTGCCCGTCAAAATATCTTCAAGAGCCATCTCCAATTTCTCCGTCTCCCTTTCTCCCTTGGTTGTGCCTGTCTCCATAAAATTAGCATGTATGTTTAAAAGCTGGGTTTCTCTTTTGTGGAACCTGGCATCCAAAATATTCTTTTAAAACTAATCAGGGCTGTTGGTTCTTTTGGCTGATGAAAGCCTTTAGAAAAGAAACAAATTCTCTTATTTTGGCAGCAACATCAGCTGCTGTGGAAAACAATTGCCTGTTTAGAAGAGAATTACCCCCACAATGCTCAACTACCAATTGTGCCTGGACAGAAAGTTCTTTTTGGGTTTCGACTTTTTATAGAACCACAATGATATTAAAAACAAATAAAAATGCTGGCTGAATAACGTGGACTATATGAATCATACATGAATGTGGAAAAGCGGCAACTGGCCCAGATGGGCAGAAGTTGTCTTACCATGTTAAGCTATTTGGGAGTCACAATGAGGCAAGGGGACCATTCATGTCTTCCTTGCTCCCATTCCGGTACCGACTGCACCTCTATTTTACCTTGCTTATGGCTGGCTGTTAAGAATTTGGCACCAGGCTTCTACTAAGGAAGACAACCATTAACTCCATCTCGGATGAGTTGCGCTGCCAGCTGGATCAGGGCGGATCGGCGCTGCTCGTGTTATTGGACCTCACAGCGGCGTTTGATACAGTAGATTATGATCTATTGACTCACCGCCTTGCCAGGGCCGGAGTTAGGGGGACAGCCCTTAATTGGGTGACCTCCTTCCTCCGGAACCGGCTACAACGAGTGAGGAGGGGCAAGGATGTCTCCGGGGGTTCCCCGCTTCTTTGCGGGGTTCCGCAGGGGGCTATTCTCTCCCCCCTCTTATTTAACATCTATATGCGACCACTTGCCCAGCTGGTGCGTAGTTTTGGGCTGGTGTGCCATCAGTACGCTGATGACACCCAGCTTATCTTGAAGATGGAGGGCAGCCTCGAATCCGTACCCGATAATTTCCATCGTTGCCTTGAGGCCGTCACTGGATGGCTGCGAGCCAGTAGGTTGAAGGTGAATCCGGCAAAGACGGAGATCCTGTGGCTGGGTCCTCCGGGCTGTAGGGATGTTCAGCTTCCAACCCTGGACGGCGTGACATTATGTCCGTCACCTTCTGTTAAGAGCTTAGGAGTAACCTTGGACCCCCTGTTGTCGATGGAGGCCCACGTCTCCAGCGTCAGCAGGGTAGCATTTTTCCATCTTCGCCAGGCGAGGAAGCTGGCCCCCTATTTGTCCCGGCGCGACTTAGCCACAGTGATCCAAGCCACGGTCATCTCGAGGCTGGACTACTGTAACGCTCTTTACATTGGCCTTCCTCTGTCGGTAATCCGGAGACTCAAGCTGGTGCAGAACGCTGCAGCGCGACTCCTGGCAGGGGTCCCGATTGGCCACCACATCACGCCAATCCTGCGCGAACTGCACTGGCTCCCAATGGAATGCCGGATTGCCTTCAAAGTGTTAGTCCTGACTTTTAAGGCCTTACATGGTCTGGGGCCAGTGTACCTGCGGGACCGCCTTGTCCCGTATCATCCCACCAGATCACTGCGCTCCGAAGAGCTAAACCTCCTGGTCATCCCAAATGTGAGGACCTACCATCTGTCCGCAACCCGCGCCGGGCTTTCTCTGTTGCAGCCCCTACCATGTGGAACGCACTGCCCGCCGGCATCCGTGCCACCCAGGGCCTCCTCCCGTTCAGGAGAGCAGTTAAGACATTGCTGTTCCAACAAGCCTTCGGAGTTAGCTAAACTGTAGCTCGCACCGCCTAGCTGTCAGCCCACTGCGACTCCATTTGTTGTTTCAACTGTTCTAATTGTAATTCCATCTTAATGGTATTACTGTGGTTTATGAGTTATCTGACAATTGTATTTTACGAACTGTTGTAAGTCGCCCCGAGCCGTGGGGGGGCGACAGACAAATGCGAAATAATAAATAAATAATAAATAAATAAACTGTTGGTCTCACCTGTTTCATTTCATGAAGGCCATACAATAAAAGTTATTTATTTTGGTGGGCATGAAATAATTACTACAGACAGTACAGAGATCTGGGGTTTTATTTTTATGGCACTCTCTAAAACACGCCTGGGCAAACTTCGGCCCTCCAGGTGTTTTGGACTTCAACTCCCACAATTCCTAACAGTCCAAAACACCTGGAGGGCTGAAGTTTGCCCAGGCCTGCTCTAAAACAATGTCATTGGTGGAGTCTAAGGATGCATCTATACCAGGGATAGGAAACCTATGGCTCGGGAGCCAGATGTGGCTCTTTTTATGATTGCATCTGGCTTTCCAGAGCAGCCTGGGTCTCGGTTTCCCAGCATGCAACAGGAAGGAGTGACACAAATGTGCCGCAAATGCTCCTTCCGTGCCGCCATCGCCGCCTCTTCCTCACCCCCCCCCACTGCTCTTGGGGCCCCGTGCCCTCTTTGCCTAGGATGTCTGAGCCCGGCAGCGGGACCCATCCTCGTCTTCCTTGGGAAATGCCCAGCTCATCACCCTCATTGTCGGGCACAATTTGGATCTTGCGAATTGCTGCTCGAGGTAAGCCCACATACAAAGCATTGCAGTAATCCAGCCTCGACGTAACCGTGGCATGGATTACCATAGCCAGCGCCTCTGTTGGTAAATAAGGCGCCAACTGCCTCGCTTGGTGTAGATGAAAGAAGGCCCTTTGACTAGTGGAGGCAATCTGGGCTCCCATCGTCATTTTGGAATCCAGAGACTCATCACAGTGGGGGATGGTAGTAGACCGACCAATTCTGATGGGCGGGCAGGCCACAAGATTTCAGTTTTTGCTGGATTTACTTTCAATGTATGGGCGCGTAGCCATCTTGTCACTGCTCCAAGACACCGGGTGAAGTTATCTGGTACTGAAGTTGTTCCAGGTTCTAGTTTTAGGAGAAGCCAGGTGTCATCAGCGTATTGGAAACGTTCTAATCCAAGTCTCCGGACTAGCTTGGCGAGA
Source organism: Anolis apletophallus (assembly GCA_030556195.1). Lineage (NCBI taxonomy): Eukaryota > Metazoa > Chordata > Lepidosauria > Squamata > Anolidae > Anolis > Anolis apletophallus. The sequence continues at coordinate 192,135,254 of JARBWK010000001.1, read as the reverse complement.
CGTCGGACATTGATGTTAAACAGCATTGGCGATAGAATAGCACCTTGGGGTCGAGAGGGGATTTCTCAGATACTTGGCCCAGCCACTCCTCTCATTGGCTACACCCTCGCAAGAATGAGTTGAACCATTTTATTGCTGATCTTTGAATTCCAATCAGTAGATCATGGTCTACTGTATCGAAAGCTGCGGTGAGGTCGAGCAACACCAGCAGTACCGATCCTCCCCTGTCTAGCTGGCGACGGATGTCATCAGAGATGGCCACCAGAACAGTCTCCGTCCCGTGTCTGGGACGGAAGACAGATCTCATAATTCATAACTCTGGGGTCTAATTTATTGATGGCAATAGCATTGAGCCACGACATTTAAAGTGATATCAAACTGCAGTGCTTCTATAGTTTAGATGCATCCTAATTCTGATGAGGTCCAGGAAGCCTGACTGATAGTGGAAATGACGGGAGAAAAATTAATAGACATTTGCAGTTCATTTTACTTATAAATATTTCAGCCAGTTGCCTTTGGATAAATTGGCAGGCTGGTTGCATATCACCTGGACTGTGGAGAAACATTGACTTGTCCAGAAGAGACAGAGGTCTGCATAGTCATGACTACTAGGTATGGTTTCGAACCCAAAAATGGCGATTCTAAAATCAAATGGGGGTTTCTTGTTTTTTTATTAGTAAAAGAAAGACTTACAAAAAAATTTCCAAAAATTTCTAAAATGTAACTTAATTACTAACGAAATTCGTTAGTAGTTCGTATGCCAGCGCATGCGCATTCCAGATGGTTTTGGCTACAACTCCCAGAAATCCTAACAGCTGGTAAATTGGCTGGGATTTCTGGGAGTTGTAGGCCAAAACTTGAATAAATCACACTGAATTCTAGATGGGACTCTCCAAATAGGAAGGAGGGAGGGAAGGAGGGAGGGAGGGGTATTCTATTCTTGGAAGCAGCAAAAGAAAAGGAGGAGGAGCCCCCTGGCTCCTCGCTGCCCTCTCTCACCCGATCCTGAGGGAGCAAGGGCCCAAGTTTGCCCAGGCTGGTCATATACCTACATTCCATGCACATGCAATAATACAGCAGTAATAATAATGGGTATAAGAAGAGGTAAAATTCAAACCGAAGTATTCTGACTGGTCTCTCCTCATGCGGTGCAAACGGGCTCTTCTCTGTGAGCCCGGGAAAAGCCACACACACACATATTCTTTGGGGGGGGATTTGCTGCAGAATCTTCTCTATGAGCCCGGGATTCTGCAGCAAATTCCTCTTGTTATTGTTATTACTGCTGTATTATTGCATGTGCATGGAATGTAGGTATGACCAGTTGGATTACTTATAATATTAGGCACTTACAGTAGCATTCATTCTATTATACATTAGGTTGGTTTCTCACTCCAATACTCTTTGATGCTTTAGATCCTGGCAGGCAGGAGAGGCAGGAAGCCTGGAAAAATGTAAACAGGGAGGTTTACTCAGAAGTAAATCCACAAGGAGGGCACTTCATCCAAAGTGCCCTCCTTTGCAGATTTACTTCTGAGTAATCCTCTCTGTTACATTTTTCCGGGCTTCCAGCCGAAAGAAAGGAGCGAGTTTAGGGCTTGCCTTGCCATAATACTTATTGGCAAGGGAGGCAGGAGGGTGGTGAGAGAGAAGGAGGGTGCCCCCCCCCCTTACGACCTAATAACGACACTTAAGAAAATCCTGGCCCCCAAAGTTCTATAAAGAAAGTCCACTTCCTGGTTGGCGTTCCAGGTGCGGAAATACTCGAAAGTAGCATTTCTTACGAATTTCTTACGAATCATTTCATTTTCATAACTTTTTTCTCATGCCTAATGACTACACCCCATTCATCCCACGAATCCAGAGGGTTTTTTTACTAGCAAGATTATTTATGTGGTTCTCCCTGCAAGCATTCCACAACTCCTCCATTCCTTTTTCAATTAAAAAAGCAGCTCTCAAGGGAACCAACCACTAAAACACTTTAAGCAGCACCATCATTCAAAGCATCACAATAAAGCTCCATCAACCAGTCCTTCAATAACCTAACCATGACAAAGAATATTGCACAGGATTCTCAAGAAGGCCTCTCCTGAAGAGCTTGGTGTCTGCAGTGGCATTCGGCAGCCAGCTGGCAACCCAAAAAAACATTTTTCTTTCCACCTGCTTTGCCATATTTCTTGGTTAAATGTTACTTGGACTCTGCCTGAATTCGTGGCCCCTATGCAATGTGTACACATGGATTCACTGATGACTACAATGAACTGATAAAGAATGAGAGTGAGGAGCAAGAAATATGGTTAAAAACATTACACCTTTTAGACTTACGAAAATATACATTTGAGTCCCGGTTAGAAAGTGATGTGACATTTTCCTTGATAACCAGCAGCTTCCAGTTGACTTTTGCAACTCTTAATACTTACTTTTTAATAGAAATCTTGGCCGCATTTTTATCTAGTTCAGGGCTGTCCAACTGGCGGCCCCGGGGCCGGATCCGGCCCCGTAGCCTGTTGGACACGGCCCCACCTATGCCCTCAGCCGCCATTTTTAAATTTGAAAAAATCGATTTTTATTTAAAAAATGGCGGCTGGGGGGAGAGGGGAGGCAGGGCAGGGAGGAGGAAGAGAGCGAGCTCCTCCTCCTTTTCGGCGCCCCCATCCCGACCTAGGGCGGGGGAGCCACCGAAAAAGGGCAGGAGGCGGCGCCAAGAACAGCGCGTCACCGGCCTGGCGTGACGCGCTGCCCCTGGCGCCGCCTTCTGCCCTCGGCGGCTCCCCACCCTAGGTGAGGGGGAGGCGCAAGGAGGAAGCGGCGGCCAAGAGCAGCGCGTCACGCCAGGCCTGTGATGCTCTGCTCTTGGCGCCGCCTACTCCTCCTTTTCGGCGCCCCTCCCTACCTAGGGCGGGGAGCCGCGAGGAGGGCAGGCGGCGCCAAGAACAGCGCGTCACAGGCCTGGCGTGACGCTGCCCCTTGGCGCCCTTCTGAGGCGCCCCCCTCCCTTCCCCTAGGGCGGGGGGCGCCGAAAGGAGGAGTAGGCGGCGCCAAGAGCAGAGCGTCACAGGTCTGGCGTGATGCGCTGCTCTTGGCGCCAGCCCTCTCCTCCCTTTCGCGCCCTCCGCCCTAGGAAGGGAGGGGGGCGCCGAAAAGGAGGAGTAGGCGGTGCCATGGGGCAGCGCGTCACGCCAGGCCTGTGACGCGCTGCTCTTGGTGCCGCCTTCTGCCCTTTTCAGCCGTTTTAGGAGGGGGCGGGGCCTGGGGTTGGGGGCGGGGCCTGGGGGCGGGGCTGAGCGGCCCCCTAGGTCATCAGTGACCTCTTATCCGGCCCTGGACCCCGTAGAAGTTGGACAGCACTGATCTAGTTATTACTTGAAACTTGTAATCACATCTGCATTCAAACTCAGAAGTGGGGAGTCTAACCCAGTGGTTCCCAAACTTTTTTGGCCTACCACCCCCTTTCCAGAAAAAAAATTACTCACCGCCCCCCTAGAAATTATTTTTTTAAAAAATGTTATAGCAATTAAACAGATTGATATATGTATTAATGCAGTGGTTCTCACTGCCTTTCTAATGCCATGACCCCTAAATAAGGTTTCTCATGTTGTGGTGACCCCCATCCATATTTTTGTTGCTACTTCATAAATAATGTTGCTACTCCTACGAATTCTAATGCAACTATCTAATATGCAGGAAGTATTTTCATTGTTACACATTGAACATAATTAAAGCATAGTGATTAATCACAAAAACAATATGTTTGGGGGAGTATGGACAACGGAGGATGGGATTTGCAGTACCTTCAATCGATTCAGCTCTGATTCCACAGACCACTGATACCCCCACAAATTACAGAACTGGACTAAACTTGGCACAGAGAACCCCCATGACCAACATAAAATACTGGAGGGGTTTGGGAGGAATTGGCAGTGACTTAGGGGAGATGTAGTTCACCTACATTTGGAGAGCACTATGAACCCAAACAACTATGGATTTGAATGAAATTTGGCACAAATACTCAATATGCCCAAATTGGTGGAGTTTTGAGAAAATAGCCCTTCTCATTTGAGAGTTGTGGTTCCTGGGATTTATAGTTCACCTACCATCAAAGAGCATTTTGAACTCCACCAACAATGGAATTGAGCCAAACTGGGCACACAGAACCCCCAATCATTCACTGCCCCCTTAAAGGGGTTCACCGCCCCCCAAATTGCCCTGAGCCTCCCACCGTGCCCTTGGATTGCTTCACCGCCCACTAGGGGGCGGTACCTATCACTTTGAGAATCAGTGCTCTAGCCCAGGGCTGTCCAACTTCTACCAGCCCAAGGGCCAGAATACCGGTCACTGATGACCTGGGGCCGCTCGCGGGGGCGGGGCCGCTCGCGGGCATGCGCGGCAGGGCGGGAGGCGGGCCGGGGGAGCGGCGAGGCGCCCTCCGCGATGTCCCTGGCTGCTGCAGCGGCCGCGCCCGGGAGCTTACCTTCCTTTCTCTTCCTTTGGAGAAGGAAGGTAAGCTCCGGCGCGGCCGCTGCAGCAGCCAGGGACATCGGGAGGGCGCTCGCCGCTCCCCCGGCCTGCCCCGCCCTGCCGCCATGCCCGGCGTCCTGCGCGCCCCGCCCCTTTTCGGCGGGGCTGGGTGACGTCAGGCGCGGCGCCGGCGGTGAAGAGAAAGAGGTGGAGGAAGCCGAGGATCGAATTCTTCTGTTACGAAGTACGAGATAATTCAGAGAGATTTTTCCTGAATGAGAAATTCAGCATAATGTAATGTGTATCACAATATTTTTAATGAATGAAATAAAATATTTTCTCTATTTCCCAATATTTTGTACCACCTATGCAACAACAACAACAACAGATCTTTATTTATATTCGAGCTTTGAGAGATTTAAAAAAGTTCTGCAGAGCGTGCAAGACCTTTTTATTCCAGCAGGCTTTCGGGGTCTGATTTGGTTAACCAGCTGTAAATAGTAGGCATGGTTTCGAATCCAAAAATGGCGATTCTAAAATCAAATTGGGGGGTTATTAGTAAAGAAAAGACTTACAAAGAAAAATTCCAAAAATTTCTAAAATGTAACTTAAGTACTAACGAAATTCGTATGCCAGAGCATGCGCATTCCAGATGGTTTTGGCCTACAACTCCCAGAAATCCTAACAGCTGGTAAATTGGCTGGGATTTCTGGGAGTTGTAGGCCAAAACTTGAATAAACCACACTGAATTCTAGATGGGACTCTCCAAATAGGAAGGAGGGAGGGAAGGAGGAAGGGAGGGAGGGGGGTATTCTATTCTTGGAAGCAGAAAAAAAGGAGGAGGAGGCCCCCTCGCTCCTTGCTGCCTCTCTCTCACCCGATCCTGAGGGAGCGAGGGGCCCAAGTTTGCCCAGGCTGAGAGGAAAAGGAAGAGGCCTGAGGCTGTGAGGAATGGTGGGAGTTGAAGTCCAAAACACGTACCTGGAGGGCTGAAGTTGGCCCCTGCGATGGGGCAAGGCAGCAGAGCAACGGAGAAGGGAAGCATCTGAGCGCGCAGGAGAGAGAGGAGGAGGAGAAGCGCGTGTGTGTGTGTGTGAAGCTGGCTCCTGCGATGGGGCATGGCAGCAGAGCAACGGGGAAGAGAAGGAGGGGGAAAGCGTGGAGGACTACACTTTCCAGAATGCATTGCCTACCTAGCAGCAGCGTCACTTCCAGTTCCCCATAGAAATGCGGGAAAAAGAAGAAGCTGAATGAAGGCGGGAAGGAAATGAGGGGAGAAGACAGGGAGAAGTGAGTACGTAGTACAATAATTAATTAATTAAGAATTAAGAATTTATTACGATCATAACGCAAATTGTTGGCCTCAAGGACCGTAAAGGAAGTCTACTTCCGGGTTCGCGCAGCGATCCGTAAAAGCTCAAAGTCCCATTACATACGAATCTCTTACGAATCCTTTTAATTTCCGTTTCATTTTTCTCAGGCCTAGTAAATAGTTCTGTAGTTTTTAGCTAAGAGTTTAATTTTTTCGGTTGTTTTAAAGTGTGTTTTTATACTCTCTGTAAGCCGCCCTGAGTCCCCGGGGAAAGACGGCATACAAAACTGAATAAATAATAATAAATAAATAAAATAATAATTTATTCATATTCTGCCCTATCTTCCCAAGGGGACTCAGGGTAGATTACAATGCACATATACAGCCAATATTCAACGCTGTTATATAAGTAACAAGAAGGCAGTACATAAACAGAGGTAAAGGCTTACGATCTTTTTCCATCTCTGGCATCTGGAGGCTGTGCTCGACTCCAGCTATTGGGGGGAGGGGGTGTTGTTGCTCCATCTTCCATGCCAAGGAGCTTTGTTGTCTGTAGACGCTCTCCAATTGAATCACCGGCATGTCCGCATGGGCGCCTTTGATTACCTCCCCGCTAAAGCAGTACCTTTTTATCTCCTCCAGTGGTCCCCAAACTTCTTTGGCCTACCGCCCCCTTTCCAGAAAAATATTTACTCAGCACCCCTCTATAAATTTTTAATATTTTTAATAGCAATTAAACAGAAAGATATATATATTAATGTTTCGATCTTTTTCGTAAAATATAATAAAGGTGTAAATTAGAAACACTGAAGTTTGAAATTATGAACATCCCCCTAAAATCTCATCCACCAATATACCCCTTTTGCTCTATGCAGACGATGCTGCCATCATATCCTACACCAAGGTAGGACTCAAGCGAGTGCTGAGTGCATTCAACCAATACTGTGAGAAAAACCTGCTAAAGATCAACTATAGTAAAACCAAAATTACGATCTTCTCAAATAAGCGGGCCAGGCATAACTGGTACATAGGAAAGAACTTAATAGAACAAGTCTCCAGTTTTAAATATTTAGGGGTTACCTTTCAGGCCACAGCTTCCTGGGGATGCCACCAAAAAAATAGCTGTACAAAACGCTCTATCCAGTAGTAAAGCAATAATTCGCTTTTTCTATACCAATGGTGGCCAGTATATCCCAGCTGCAACAAAGGTCTTCCAAGCAAAGGTAACAGCCCAATTACTATATGCAATTCCAGTATGGATCACAGGCTTCACATTTAAAGTAGAACAAGTTCAATCAGGGTTTCTCAGAAAACTATTTGCTGTCCCCAATTGCGTTCCATCTGGGTCTTAAGATTGGAATCAGGAACAGCCTCTCTCGAATCACTAGCTTGGAGAAGGGCCCTAGGATACTGGATGGAGAGTATGTACAAAGGGCCGAAGCGGGCTATACATATTTGATTCAAGAAGACCTCTTTAAATCCCACCGAATCAAAGCATTAAATCAGAAACTTAGGCAGATGGGCCTCTCAGAGAACATTCTGAGCAGTCTTGAGCATAAAAAGACAATGCAGACCTTAGCAGAACGAATCAATGACATAGACAAACAGGCCTCAATGACTCTGGCATGTCCACATGCTCTCCACTAAATTTAGGCCTAACATTTAATCCTTTGGGATGTGCCAAATACTTAGAAAATTTAAATATCCCAAAATTTCGTCTTGCTTTCAGTTGGGGCAGATTTAATGCCCTCAAATCAGCCATACTAGAAGGTAGATACAAAGGGACTGATTATGAACACAGAGTTTGCCCTTGCGAGGAGGGTAAAATAGAAACTTTAATACATGTACTTTTATTTGCACAATTTACAGGGATGATAGACTAAGGTTAATATCCCTCTACTCACCAAATGGCCAGGAAGAACCCTACATTGGTACTGTACTTATTTACTGTCTGATCTTGACAAAAGGGTAACGGAGCAGGTGGCCAAATTTCTCTTTGCAGCGGCAAAAAGCCGCAAGTGCTTCATTAATAACCTGTAAACACTAAGAGTGTAACAAAGAGTACTCTGAACACTTACTATTAATTGGCAATCAGTTCCTGTTTTAAATGATAAAGACAGTCATTCAACCGATAGCGAACTGTGACACTTGTTCTTATTAATCATAACCCAAATGCGATGTTATTAATTTCTTAAATGTTGTATTCTATTGTTCTACTTTCACCTGACTTAGCCGATGGTTTGTTGACCGAAATAAAGGCTACTGACTGACTGGCTGAAATTATGAACTTCCATGACCAACAGAAAATATTGGAGAGCTTTAGAGAAAATAGAACTTGGCATTTGGGAGCTGCTGGGATGTATAGTTCCCTTGCCATCAAAGAGCATTCCGAACTCCACCAACGATGGAATTGAACGAAATTTGGCACACAGAACTTCCATGACCAACAGAAAATGCTGGCGAGGGAACTGACCATTCTTTCTGGGAACTGTAGTTCACCCACAAACAAACTGACCTCCAGCGATGATGAGGAGCTCGGCAAGGGGCGAGGGCTGGGAGGCAAAGACTCCCTGAACAGCCAGCCCATGTGGGAGCCCTCCTCCCAGCTCTGCCCCTCCTGAGCTCGGCAGGGAGCGAGGGCGGAGCAGCAAAGGGTCCACGGATGGCCTGGGCATGCAGGGAGCCCTGTGCTTGGCCCTTGCTCCCCAGGGAGCCTTTGCAGTCCTGCAGGCCAGTCTTCTTCCCGCCCGCGCAACTTTACCTCTAAGCTCCTCCTCCTGACTCCCCACAGCCTGTGGGAAGAGGAGGAGGTGGCCGAGAGTGCCTACTGTGTTTCCCCGAAAGTAAGACAGCGTCTTACTTTCTTTCCCCCCCAAAAAGTCCCCCTACGGCTTACTTTCGGGGTACGTCTTATATAACCCAAGACGTCCCCTGTCGCCACGGCCATGCCGCCGCCGCCGTCACGCCGCCGCAACCGGCCCCATCGGCCACGGCACACCTCCGCGGCACACCTTTCCGCCAGGCCTCCAAGGAAGGGAGGGGGAAGAGAACCAGAGGCGTGGCGAAGCAGTGCGCGTCACTCTGACGCGGCGCTGCCTCGCCACGCCCTGGCTCCTTTCCCCCTCCTTTCCTGACATGAGAAGAAGGGGGGGAAAGGAGCCAGGGGCGTGGTGTGGCAGCGCCGCGTCAGAGTGACGGGCGCTGCCTCGCCACGCCCCTGGCTCCTTTCCCCCTCCCTTCCTTGACGAAAGAAGGGAGGGGAAAGGAGCTGGGGCGTGGCGAGACAGTGCCGCGTCAGAGTGACGCGCGCCGCCGCCACGCCTCTGGCTCTCTTCCCCCTCTCTTCCTTGGAGGCCTGGCGGAAAGGTGTGCCGCGGAGGTGTGCCGCAGCCGATGGGCTGGCTGCGGCGGGCGCGCGGCGGCGGCGCTGGCCTTGGCGCGGCGGGCGGCGGCGCGAGGTACGGCTTACTTTGAGTGCGGCTTATATTAGCCGACCCCCTGACACCCGATCGTCTTACAATCGGGGTGTCTTACTGGGAAACATGGTAGCTGTTTGGCTGGCACGGGAGTTGGCAGCCATTGGGGGCAACCAAGGTGACCATCACCGCCCTGCTGGATCGCTCCAGCCCCCCCAGGAGGTGGTAGTGCCCACTTTGGGAATGACGGATCTACTCACATACTGTTTTCGAACTGCTAGGTGAGCAGAGGTTGGGCTGACGTTTGGGAGCTCGCCCCAACCTGGGGTTGAACTGTTGACCTTTCGATCAGCAAGATTTTCTGCAGCTGACAGTTTGACCATGTGTACTAAAGTTATGTAGAAGTCATTTGAGTGTCAGACTAGGACTCTGAAGTCCACTGTTTACATACAATACAACACAGACACGTACTGGATAATGTTAGACAAGTAACACTCTCTCAGTTCAGAGGAAGGCAATGGCAAACCCCTTCTAAAGAAATCTTACCAAGAAACCTCTGTAACAGTTTTGCCTCAGGGTCACCATAGGTCAGAAATGACTTGAAGGTACACAACCACAACAGCAGTGGTGATCTTAATTACAGCATTGTCTAATCCAGACCTGGGCATTTTACGGCCCGAGGGCCGGATGCGGCCCGCCAGCCAATTCTGACTGGCCCGGGGGAGAAGGGCATCAGGGGCGGGGCAATTTCCACAAGGGGAAGGGCTACCGCTGCCACCATCCCAGCGCGGGCTGTGGGGCCTGCATCGGTAGACAGCCCGCTGTTCCGGAGAACAATTGGAGGAGTGGCAGCTTTGGAATGCCTGCCATCCCGGGAGGGGATTCGGGCCTGCAGCAGGAGCAGTTGGCGATCCGGGGCGGCTGATCGTCCTGGTGACCTGGAAGACATGATCGTCTTTCGAGTCGCCACGGTGATTAGCTGCCGCAGGTCACCGACTGCTCCCGCTGCAGGCCCGGATCGCCTCCCGGGATGGCAGGCACTCCAAAGCCAGGGTGGCAGGCACTCCATGGCAGGGCAATCAGCCGATCGGGATCGCCTCTGACGAAACGGCTGGGGGCGAGAGCGGGCGGAGGCCTGTAGGCTCCGATCGTCTGCTGCTCTGCTCTGTTGCGGCGGCGGCGACTGGGTCCACTTTGTCATCCTCTGGGCTGGGTCCATTGAGCCATTCCATCTTGGGATCCTTCCTCTCTTGAGGATGTCAGCCTCCATCTTGGTTCGCACCTTGTCTTCTTGAATTTCATTTTATTTTAGTGGTTTTATTATTATTTTATAATAATTTTATTATTATAATAATAAAATAATAATAATATAATAAATAATATATGTTATATTATAATTTCAATATATTATAATGTCTAAATATACTATAATATAATAATTATGATATTAATACTAATAATATATGAATATTTCTTGATATATTAATATGTTAATATTAATGATGTGTAATATATAGTAAATATAGTAAATAAATAAATAAATAATGTAGATTAGAGTCTAGTTCAACCTTTAGGTGTGGCCCTCCATAATATTTTTTGGCTCTCATGTGGCCCCTTGAAAAAAAATTGCCCACCTCTGGTCTAATCTCATTTCACATTAACAAGACACTCCGAGGAGTAATATAATATTTACTTGCTGGTTACTATTTCAAGAAAACTGGAAGACATTCAGCTAAAGGATGCTTTGGCATGTAACATGCAGGTTTTCAGCAACAAAAGCATCTCATCAATGGCGCAATTAATGCTGCTGTGCTCATTCTTCTCCCATGATAGAGTTGCTCATTTCTTCTACACATTTATATTTAAAACAGGCACCGCTGGCTGACAGATCCACAATTCCCACCCATTAAACTTGAGCAAATTTCAATATTTATGCAAAGAGAGACTAATATACCCTGCCTAAGGCAAATGTAATGAGGGTAGGAAGTGGCCAAGTTCCCTGGCGAGGTCTTAGCAACGTACTTCCGTGCTAATCTGCTATTACCCCCCTTTTTTCAGAGACATGTCCCTTTCCATAACTCTGGGTATTTCCTCATGTATGGCTTAGATTACTTCTGAGCTTCTCTCTGAGCTATTTATGGGGACATGTGATTGCTAATACAAAACAGTGTGCAGAATGGGGGGAGTCACACTGGGGCATGTGCTTTTCAATCAGTTTCCAAACTCCAGTTTCTTTCATCCAGCCAAAAAAGGTAACCTGCAGCTTAGATGGTGCATAGGTGATGTTTTTCAGAATAGCTCACCAAAACCTGTATTTAGTAAGTGCCAATATTGTGCTTAAATGTGCATTCTCACTGGAGTAGCTTTTACATTCATACTACAAACTGTTTTGGAGATAGCTCATTTGTGCTCATGGGTTTTTAGGGTAATGGCCCTCATCCATACTTCCCTGATAGAGTCTGCTAGCTCACGCCTAGCACAATTGTTTAAGATTATTCGGTCACTAACGACGGTCTTATCAGTCCCAAACGGTAACTATTTGGCCCCGTCAGCTGAGGTTTTTCAGAGCTTTTTTGCAGACAAGATCTCATTACTTCCCCAGGACCTCCTAGCCACAATTGATACAGTGAGTGAACTCGAGACTTCGTTGCCACTCGATGGGCCCACCCTCGACCGTTTCCATCTGCTGGACGTAAAGGCTGTTGATAAGATCATGGCTGCAGCTAGACCAACTACTTGTTCCCTCAATCCATGCCCCTCCTGGCTAGTTAGATTTTGTTGCTGGGAAAGGTCACTTGGTGTGTTTGGCCTCTGTTGAACATAGTCAACTGCTCCCTTGAGCAAGGAGTTTTCCCAGAGGGATTAAAAGAGGCGATGGTGAGTCCGCTGCTGAAGAAGCCAGACGTAGATCGTTCGGTTCCCTCCAGTTACCGCCCGGTCTCAAATTTGTCGTTCCTGGGCAAGGTGATTGAGAGGACAGCAGCGGGACAGTTGCAGGAGTTCCTAAATGAAACAGCAGGACTAGATCCCTTCCAGTCCAGCTTCCATGCGGGGCACAGGATGGAGACTGTACTGGTCTCCATCACAGGCCAGCTCTATTGCCAGTTGGATCAAGGTGGATCAGCACTGCTCGTGTTTTTGGACCTCAAGGCAGCTTTTGATAGGTAGATCACGCATTATTGATCCACCATTTAGCCGTGTCAGGAGTTAGGGGGACCGCCCTTAAATGAATATCCTCCTTTCTCCGAGACCGGGGACAACGGGTGGTGAGGTGAGGGGCAGTCTCCGAGAGGCTCCCTCTAAATTGTGGGGTCCCTTAAGGGGCTATTCTTTCCCTTCTATTATTTAACATCTATATGCGTCCACTTGCCCGACTGGTACGTAGCTTTGGTCTGGAGTGTCATCAGTACGCTGATGACACCCAGCTTGTGCTGAGGATGGAGGGCCATTTCCATCTGTGCCTTGAGGCCGTGACTGGGTGGCTACGGGCCAGCCGGTTGAGAGTGAACCCATCGAAGATGGAGATCCTATGGCTGGGCTGCCCAGGTGGGGGAGAATGCTGGCTGCCTACCCTTGACGGCGAAGCGTTACACCCTTCGTCCTCAGTGAAAAGTATGGGGGGCCAATTGGGACCACTGCTAACAATGGAGGCCCAGGTCTCTACTGTGAGCAGATCCAAATTTTTCCATCTGCGGCAGGCTAGGCGATTGGCACTTTAGCTATCTAGGAGCGACCTAGCTACAGTGATCCAGGCAATGGTCATCTCGAGATTAAACTAACACCCTCTACATTGGCCTTCCATTGACTGTGATCTAGAAACTCAAGCTAGTGCAAAATGCTGCTGCTCGACTGCTTGCCAGAGCGCCGGCAAGATGGCATATCACTCCAATCTTGCCGCAATTGCACTGGCTACCAGTGGAGTACTGGATCACTTTCAAAGTGTTGGTTTTAACATTTAAGGTCTTGTATGGTCTAGGGCCGGTGTACCTGATGGCCCGCCTTTCCCCATATGTTCCCCATAGATCACTTCAGTCGGAAGAACAAAATCTCCTTGATGTCCCTGCTGTCCGTACTTACCATCTGTCATCTACCAGACAAAGAGCCTCCTCTGTGATGGCACCGACGCTCTGGAATGTTTTGCCTGTTTAGAGAGTTGTCCTCTTTCCGGAGGGCATGTAAAACAGCCCTCTTTCGGCAAGCATTCAATCTGAGCGATCCTTCATAACATCCTTAATTCTTAAATTTTTAACACTTTTATAACTTGTTAATATTCTGTGGATGCTATGTTTATGACTATATGTTGTTTTAGATTGTGTAAGCTGCCCCGAGCCTGTAGGAAGGAGTGGTATAGAAATCGAAAAATAATAAATAAATAAATAAATATTGTCATCACATTGACCCTATGAGGCACACTAGATGGAGAGCAAGAAAAACTGGTCACAACATCCAGTTTGCGAGCTTAATGGAAGAATGAGTGTTATAAGCTACAGATATGACAATCCTAAACCTTGGAAAAGTTGTCTTTTTGGACAACAATTTTCAGAATTCCCCTGCCCCAAATAAATTGATCATGATTTGGAGAAACAGAACCTTTCATTCTAGACTTGAATATGCATGTAGTTTAACTGGGGCAACCACAGGCTATTAGAGCTACCAGGCTAACTAATGATCACCACATCTAGCTTTCCTTCCTAATATCTTGTAGAATATGTCCATGTCCTGTTATCGGGCTAGTGACATGAAAACGTGGGGGCAAGTATGGTCTACCAGATGATAAGTAAGGAAACTGAAGGTATGATTTAAATCAGTGTTTCTCAACCTTTTTTGAGCTGCGGCACACTTTTAACATTAAAAAAATCCGGGGGCACACCACCAACCAAAATGACACAAAATGACACTCTCACACAGTAAAGAACGGCTGGGAGATGGTGACCTTCTGGGAGCGCGAAGCCAGGGGAGGGGGAGGAGCCAGGCCGTGCCATGCCCCGCCCCTCTCCCCGGCCTCAGTTCTCCCACAGCTTCGCCAGCCTTGAGGGGACAGTGCCAAGCCAGCATTGTGCTGGCTCTGCCACTGCTGGCTTGGCACTGCCCCCTCAAGGCTGGCAAAGCTGTGAGAGCGCTGAAGCTGGGGGGAGGGGAAGCCATGCCCCGCCCCCTACCCCAGCTTCAGCTCTCCCACAGCATGAGCATGAGCGGTAGATGGGCTTCAGTGGGTGGGGCTCGTCCTCCGTGCGGCTTCAGAGAGCGAGGGGCGAGAGTCATGGTGGGAGTCATGGCGGATTGGAGGCTGGCTGGGGAAATGGCCGAAGGAGGCGGTGCCCGGCCCCTTTTTTCTTTGCCGCCACCCGGCCCTTCCTCCTCCGCCCCCAAGCAGCAGGAGTTCAGCAGGAGGAGGGGGAAGGAAGGGGGGCAGAGAGCTTTTCTCGCGGCACACCTGATGATCGCTCATGGCACACTAGTGTGCCACGGCACACTGGTTGAGAAAGACTGATTTAAATCATACATTCTGTGCTGCAATCTAAATAAAAAAAAATGTAAATTTAACTGATTTATGAGGCCATAAAAAGATATCCAGGAAACATGCTGAGAAATGAAGGGGTGTGACAGCTCCCCCTGGTGGTCAGATGTTAAAAATTGCCTCTGTCTGTCTTGTGTGTTTGTGTGTCTAAATGTAATGTGTACATTGTAATCCGCCCTGCGGGGTGAGAAGGGCGAAATAGAAATGAAGTAAAAAAATAAATAATAAATTATACTTAAAAATATTTCTGTACTAGTCTCTTTTAGCATCCAATGTCACCAGTTACTAGGAAGAACAAATTCATAAGAGCTTGGGAGACACAATCCACTTCTGCTTCCGATAAAGTGGACTGAGCCCATGGAAACCTGTGCTAGGAATTTATTTAGTGCAGGCCCGGATTACCCATAAGGCCATAGACCTCGGGGGCGGCAGATCAAAGACAAAAAAAATTTTTTTTTTTTTTTTTTTTAAAAAACCGCCCCCTCGCAGCGCTCTCCCACCCGTCCTCTCCCGAGAGAGAGAGACGAGAGGGGGGGAAAGCACTACAAGGGGGCGGGGGAGGAGGGAACGGCGCCCTTCCCTTGCCATCGCCCGCCTGGCCCGCCCCCTTTTAAAGGAGGGTGCAAGGAGGACGAGGAGGACGGAAGCCCCACCCCGAGGCTACTGACGCGCATGCCCGCCAGCTGTAGCAACCCAGTTCTCTTTTGTGCCTGGGGGGCAGGGGGCAGCACCGGGGGTCCCACTTGCATTGGAGCCAGCTGCAGCTGATGAGGAAATGGAGGAAGGGGTTAATGAGTTAGCTGGGCCTTCCTCTCCCACCGAGAGCTTGGCTTGGGGTGATGGATGGCTGGACGGCTACGATAACTGGGAAGGTCAGACTGATTCAGAAAGTGTTGATAGTGACGATTGTTATGAGAAGCCAGGTGGTTTCGGGTCGCAGGAGAGAATCAGGGAAACAGTGAAGGATGAGCCCATGGAAGCTGAAAGGGAGTCTGGCTCTCATGAAGATAGCGAACCAGGTGCTGGGAGGCAAAGACGGGGCTTCGATAGGAGAGAGAGCATCGAGTCCAGCAGGAGGGGTTGGCACCGCAGCCTAGAGCGCCAGAGAAGCGCGAGATCCCGTAGCACAGATTGGCGCAGAAGCCTAGAGCGTCGGGGACCTCGCCAAGGGGATTAAGTATAGGATCTGTGGGAACGGATCCTCAGTAGCTCGGCCACTTCTATTCTAAGAGGAGTGAAGCAAGCGTGGGACCACGGAGCCAAGTTGCCGGCTTGTTTCTTGGGTCCTGTTTGAACTTTGCCTTGTTCCTTGATCCGCATTGCTTGCGGAGCCTTTTGCCAAGCCTTTGCCAAGCCTCTTACCAAGCTTTTGCCAAGCCATTGTATTGGATTACTACGGACTCTTTTCTTGGATTGAACTTTTCAATATTTTATGGACAATTACCTTTTCACCTGTTCTTTATTATTCAATAAATAGTTAGCTGATTACCGTCTCTGTGTGTGTGATTAAGGGGCCGGCCGAGTCCTTGCATCGTGACGCCAGCAGCCTCGGGGCAGGGCTTCCCTTCTTCCTCCTCCTCCTCCTCGCGACCGTTTTCCGGTCACGGGAGGAGGAGGAAGAAGGGAAGCCCCGCCGCCCCGAGACTGCTGACGCGCATGCCCGCCTTCCCTTCCTCCTCCTCTGCGTGATCGTTTTCCGGTTGTAGGAGGAGGAGAAGGACGGAAGCCCCACCCCGAGGCTGCTGACGCGCATGCCTGCCAGGAGCCTTGGGACGGCGGGGCTTCCCTTCTTCCTCCTCCTCTGCATGACCGTTTTCCGGTTGCGGGAGGAGGAGGACAGAAGCCCCACCCGAGGGCTGCTGACGCGCATGCCCGCCAGCAGCGGTGGGGCTTTCCTTCTTCTTCCTCCTCCTCCACCTCCTCGTGACCGTTTTCTGGTCACGGGCGGAGGAGGACGGAAGCCCCACCCTGAGGGGGCTGATGCGCATGCCCGCCAGCAGCCTTGGGGCGGGCGTCCTCCTCCTCCCCTCCGCGCAACCGTTTTCAGGTCGCGGGAGGAGGGAGGGACGGAAGCCTCACCCTCACGCCGCTGACCCACATGTGCAGCATGCCCTGGAGGCGGGGCTTCCCAGCCTGGGGCGGGGCTTCCCCAGCCTGGGGCGGGGCTTCCCCAGCCTGGGGCGGGGCTTCCCAGCCTGGGGCGGGGCTTCCCAGCCTGGGGCGGGGCTTCCCAGCCTGGGGGCGGGGCTTCCCAGCCTGGGGCGGGGCTTCCCCAGCCTGGGGCGGGGCTTCCCAGCCTGGGGCGGGGCTTCCCAGCCTGGGGCGGGGCTTCCCCAGCCTGGGGCGGGGCTTCCCAGCCTGGGGCGGGGCTTCCCCAGCCTGGGGCGGGGCTTCCCAGCCTGGGGCGGGGCTTCCCCAGCCTGGGGCGGGGCTTCCCCCAGCCTGGGGCGGGGCTTCCCCAGCCTGGGGCGGGGCTTCCCAGCCTGGGGCGGGGCTTCCCCAGCCTGGGGCGGGGCTTCCCAGCCTGGGGCGGGGCTTCCCCAGCCTGGGGCGGGGCTTCCCAGCCTGGGGCGGGGCTTCCCAGCCTGGGGCGGGGCTTCCCCCAGCCTGGGGCAGGGCTTCCCCAGCCTGGGGCGGGGCTTCCCCAGCCTGGGGGCGGGGCTTCCCCAGCCTGGGGGCGGGGCTTCCCCAGCCTGGGGGCGGGGCTTCCCCAGCCTGGGGGCGGGGCTTCCCCAGCCTGGGGGCGGGGCGTCCCCCGCCTGGGGCGGGGCTTCTTTTGGCTTCGGGAAGCTAATCTGGGCCTGATTTAGTGCCTCTCCAGGATTCCATAGAATGAGCCATGACAATTGAAGTGGAATCATAGTGTCATCACTGTACAGTGTGAAATGGTCCCAAGTCTTCCCAGTCACTGGAAATTCACTGACACAGCTGTCTTGTGCTGGAAGAGGTCAAAAGTCCTCTTGAAAAGACTACAGTTTCAGAGTCACCAGAAAGACTGGCCACTGACCATGGAGCTGTGGTCCAAAATACTAACTTCTTATATAAATCCCTGGTGATCTGCTGCCAGTCAGTATACTACAACTGAGATAGATGGCCCAATAGCTTTGCTTGGTATATATTCCTACGACAGTCTGAAAGATTTAGACCCTCGCTAGCTAATTCATGAAGGAGGCTGACTCTTAAGATAAAAATCACACCACTTCATGAATTAGGCAAAAATATTGTTAATTCCATAAATCAGTCCAGGCCTTGTCGATCCTGTGTACTGGGCAGTGAATTTGCCTACGGCAATTCATTGTTTAGATTAGAAAATGCTGTCAATTTCATGAACCAAGCAAAGTTGTCAAGAATTAAGCTGTTTTACAAATTAATTATTGACACACACAGTCTGAAATGTAAATACTGTACTGAAACCAAATGAGTGTTTAGATTTGAGGTGTTAATGCCCAATTCTGAATTTCCTCGAAGCAAAGCTGATGCTAATTGTGTAAGTATAATTTGTGGGCCGGTTTTTAGTTTTTTTTTAAATAGGAGAGCAAGGATGTCTGAGAAGCTTCCAAATCATTGGATATGGGTGAGGATAATTTTCAGTCTCCCAGGAAAAGTAAATATTAGGCATGAGAAAAGTTATGAAAATTAAAAGAAATCGTAAGTGATTCGTATGTAATGGGACTTTCTAGTTTATACGCATCATGGCAGCTAACCAGGAAGTAGACTTTCTTTTACGGTCCTTGAGGCCAACAATTTGCGTTATGATCGTAATTAATTCTTAATTATTGTACTACTCACTTCTCCCTGTCTTCTCCCCCTCATTTCCTTCCCGCCTTCATTCATCTTCTTCTTTTTCCCGCATTTCTATGGGGAACTGGAAGTGACGCTGCTGCTAGGCATTCTGGAAAGTGTAGTCCTCCACGCTTCTCTCCCCCCCCTTCTCTTCCCCGTTGCTCTGTCTTGCCCCACCGCAGGGGCCAACTTCACACACACACACACACACACACGCTTCTCCTCCTTTCTCTCCCTGCACTCTCTCCCATGCTTCTCTGCCCCCTCCTCTTTCCTGGTGGCTTCTCCCCCCTCCCTTCTCTTCCCCGTTGCTCTGTCTTGCCCCACCGCAGGGGCCAACTTCACACACACACACACACACATGCTTCTCCTCCTTTCTCTCCCTGCACTCTCTCCCATGCTTCTCTGCCCCCTCCTCTTTCCTGGTGGCTTCTCCCCCTCCCTTCTCTTCCCCGTTGCTCTGTCTTGCCCCACCGCACGGGGCTTCACACACACACACACACACACACATGCTTCTCCTCCTTTTTCCTCCTGCACTCTCTCACATGCTTCTCTGCCCCCCCTCTTTCCTGGTGGCTTCTCCCCCCTCCCTTCTCTTCCCCGTTGCTCTGTCTTGCCCCACCCAGACGGGCCACACACACACACACACACACATGCTTCTCCTCCTTTCTCTCCCTGCACTCTCTCACATGCTTCTCTGCCCCCTCCTCTTTCCTGGTGGCTTCTCCCCCACCCTTCTCTTCCCGTTGCTAAGTCATGCCCCACCGCAGGGGCCACCTACACACACACACACACACACACACACACGCATGCTTCTCCTCCTTTCTCTCCCTGCACTCTCTCCCATGCTTCTCTGCCCCCTCCTCTTTCCTGGTGGCTTCTCCCCCCTCCCTTCTCTTCCCCCGTTGCTCTGTCTTGCCCCACCGCACGGGCCAACTTCACACACACACACACACATTCTGCTTCTCCTCCTTTCTCTCCTGCACTCTCTCACATGCTTCTCTGCCCCTCCTCTTTCCTGGTGGCTTCTCCCCCCTCCCTTCTCTTCCCGTTGCTCTGTCTTGCCCCACCGCACGGGCCAACTTCACACACACACACACACACACACACGCTTCTCCTCCTTTTTCTCCCTGCACTCTCTCACATGCTTCTCTGCCCCCTCCTCTTTCTGGTGGCTTCTCCCCCCCCTCCCTTCTCTTCCCCGTTGCTCTGTCTTGCCCCACCGAGACGGGCCAACTTCACACACACACACACACACACGCTTCTCCTCCTTTCTCTCCTGCACTCTCTCCCATGCTTCTCTGCCCCTCCTCTTTCCTGGTGGCTTCTCCCCCGCCCTTCTCTTCCCGTTGCTCTGTCTTGCCCCACCGCACGGGCCAACTTCACACACACACACACGCTTCTCTCTCCTTTCTCTTCCTGCACTCTCACATGCTTCTCTGCCCCCTCCTCTTTCCTGGTGGCTTCTCCCCCCTCCCTTCTCTTCCCCGTTGCTCTGTCTTGCCCCACCGCACGGGCCAACTTCACACACACACACACACACGCTTCTCCTCCTGTCTCTCCCTGCACTCTCTCACATGCTTCTCTGCCCCCTCCTCTTTCCTGGTGGCTTCTCCCCCCCTCCCTTCTCTTCCCCGTTGCTCTGTCTTGCCCCACCGCACGGGCCAACTTCACACACACACACACACACATGCTTCTCCTCCTTTCTCTTCCTGCACTCTCTCACATGCTTCTCTGCCCCCTCCTCTTTCCTGGTGGCTTCTCCCCCCTCCCTTCTCTTCCCCGTTGCTCTGTCTTGCCTTACCGCACGGGCCAACTTCACACACACACACACACATACGCTTCTCCTCCTTTCTCTCCCTGCACTCTCTCACATGCTTCTCTGCCCCCTCCTCTTTCCTGGTGGCTTCTCCCCCCTTCTTCTCTTCCCGTTGCTCTGTCTTGCCCCACCGCAGGGGCCAACTTCACACACACACACACACACACACGCTTCTCCTCCTTTCTCTCCCTGCACTCTCTCACATGCTTCTCTGCCCCTCCTCTTTCCTGGTGGCTTCTCCCCCCCTCCCTTCTCTACCCCGTTGCTCTGTCTTGCCCCCCCGCACGGGCCAACTTCACACACACACACACGCTTCTCCTCCTTTCTCTTCCTGCACTCTCTCACATGCTTCTCTGCCCCCTCCTCTTTCCTGGTGGCTTCTCCCCCCCTCCCTTCTCTACCCCGTTGCTCTGTCTTGCCCCACCGCACGGGCCAACTTCACACACACACACACGCTTCTCCTCCTTTCTCTTCCTGCACTCTCTCACATGCTTCTCTGCCCCCTCCTCTTTCCTGGTGGCTTCTCCCCCTCCCTTCTCTTCCCCGTTGCTCTGTCTTGCCTTACCGCACGGGCCAACTTCACACACACACACGCTTCTCCTCCTTTCTCTCTCTGCACTCTCTCACATGCTTCTCTGCCCCTCCTCTTTCCTGGTGGCTTCTCCCCCCCCCTCCCTTCTCTTCCCCGTTGCTCTGTCTTGCCCCATCGCACGGGCCAACTCCAGCCCTCCAGGTGTTTTGGACTTCAACTCACACCATTCCTCACAGCCTCAGGCCTCTTCCTTTTCCTCTCAGCCTGGGCAAACTTGGGCCCTCGCTTCCTCAGGATCGGGGTGAGAGAGGCAGCAAGGAGCGAGGGGCTCCTCCTCCTTTTTGCTGCTTCCAAGAATAGAATACCCCCCTCCCTCCCTCCTTCCTATTTGGAGAGGCCCATCTAGAATTAAGTGTGATTTATTCAAGTTTTGTCCTACAACTCCCAGAAATACCAGCCAATTTACCAGCTGTTAGGATTTCTGGGAGTTGTAAACAAACTCATCTGGAGAATCTTGCATGCGCTGGCATACGAACTACTAACAAATTTCGTTAGTAATTAAGTTACATTTTAGAAATTTTTGGAAATTTTTTTGCAAGTCTTTCTATTACTAATAACCCCCATTAGATTTTTCGATTTCTTATTTTTGGGTTCTACTAGGTAGACCTGCCGGTAGAGATAGGTCTTAAGACTCCAATTATCTTCTCCCTTGTCGCTGCTTTTTTTTCTACAGGCAAATGTGGGCATGGAGGGAAAGATGATGCCACTCAAGACATCGACCCCACTGGGGGCATCAACAAAGAGACTTCTGACCCAAAGCTCTCCCCTCATGCTCACCTGCATAAGAAAGCAGCTGAACTAGCAATTCAAGCCACAAAGAACTTCTTTGTAGGAGGGGGTAAGTCTACAGGCAGTCCTCTTGTTACGAACAAGATAGAAACAAATTCAACTTAAGAACAGAACCTAAGTCAGAACAAGTACATTTTTAAAGTGTAAGACCAGTCAATATGTATACATTTCTGTTTAAATATTTATGTTTAATTCTGAAGTAATTTTTGTATATTTTTATATTTAAGATTCTATGCTAATGCTTTTATGTCAAGCTGCCTTGAGTCCCCTTTGGGGAGGTAACGCAGGGTATAATAATAATAGTAATAATATACTGGCATTCGCTTTGGATAGCAAAAGGAAGAGTTACCACCCCTGTGATGTTTGTTTTGCTGTGTGCACCCCTGTTGAGAAGATCTCCCTTCATTTTCTGTCGCTGTGATAATGGGATTTTGAAAAATGTGGCTTGTTGTGGAAACAAGGATTGGTGGGAAAGCTTCAGCAAAGACACCTTTTCCCCATGAAAATATATAATAATAAATAAAACTTTATTTATATTCTGTCCTATCTCCCCAAGGGCAGATTCCAACATACAAAAGGACAAACATTCAATGCCACAATAAAACAAAATGATCCAAAATAACCTGACAAAATAATACAGAATTACCCCATCACAAGTACGTTTGGCGGAGATGAGAGACAGGGCCTTCTCGGTGGTGGCCCCTCGGCTGTGGGACGCCCTCCCTATAGATCAGGAGTAGGGAACCTATGGCTTGGGAGCCAGGTGTGGCTCTTTTCATGATTGCATCTGGCTCTCCAAAGCAGCCCGAGCCTCGGTTTCCCAGCATGCAGTGGGGAGTGACGCAAATGTGCCGTGACTGCCGCTTCTGTGCCGTCATTGCCGCCTCTTCCTCATTGCCTGCTGCTCTCGGGGCCCTGCGCCCTCTTCACCGGGGATGGCAGAGCTCGGCGGCACCGCCTCGTCCTCATCTTCCTCTTCGTCCTCCGCCACAGGCCTCGGGGGAGGTGGCAGAGATGGGCCTGGCCCTGGCGCCGTGGACCCGGCCTCGCTGTCCCCGGGGGACGGCCAGCTCATTGCCCTCATCGTCAAGAGCCGCAGCCTCTTCGACACCTTCTGGGGCACTGCCGACGTCGACACCAAGGTCCGCCTTGGCCCTGCACCCTCCTTCCCCTTCCTTCCTTCCTTCCTTTCTCTTCCTTTCTTTTTCCTTCTCTTTTTCTTTCATTCTTTTTTCCCTCTCTCCCTACCTTCTTTCCTCCCTCCCTCTTCATTCCTTCCTCTTCCATTCTTTCCTTCTCTCCTTCCTTTTCCCTCCCTCTCTCCCCTTCCTTCTTTCCTCCATTCTCCCTCTTCCTTCCTTCCTTCCTTCCTTCCTCTTTCTTCCTTTCTTTCCCCCCGTTCACTCTTTCCTTCTCCTTCTCTCCTTCCTTTTCCCTCCCTCTCGCCCCTTCCTTCCTTCCTCCATTCTCCCTCTTCCTTCCTCTCTCTTCTATTCTTTTCCCCCAAGTCTTCCTTTCCTTCTCCTTCCTTTCTTTTCACTTCCCTCTCTCTCCCCTTCTTTCTTTTCTTCTTTTCCCTTCATTATTTTACTTTTTCCTCACTCCCTTTCCCTTCTTTTCCCCACCCTTTCCTTTCCTCCCTTCCCATTTCCTTCTTTCTTTTCCCCTCCTTGTCTCTCTCCTGCTTTGCTTTTCTTCCTTTTCCATAGTTCATTCTTCTTTTCTTTCTTCCTGTCTCCCTCCCTCCTTTATTTCCCCTTTCTTTCTTTCTTCCCCCCTCCTTCCTTCCTTCCTTCCTTCCTTCCACCTTCTCTTCCTTCCCAGAGTCCTGAGCATGCCTTTTGCAGAGCCAGGTCTGAAGTGTCCCGTCATTCTGCCTGGGGAATCCTTTTCTCATAGTATGTATGTACGTACATATATACTCACATTTAGTTGAATTCAGCCTTAAAATATATTATATTATATGGCCCTCACTGAAATAAATTTCCAAATATTTTGCTTTCATGGCTCTCTGAGTTAAAAAGGTTCCCGACCCCTGCTCTGGTGTGATGAATTAGTAAGAAAATATAGAAAGTATAGTTAATTTCCAAGCTCTAGGTAAAGTGGCATGGATGCAAATCTGATTTTTGCCTTTGTTCAGATGCCAGCCTCCTCAACATGGTGGACGAAAACATCTTCCGGAAGTTTTTCAACCTGGAAGGCTACTCTCTCGTCTTTGTGATAGACACCACCAGCAGCATGGCTGATTATTTCTCCCAGGTCAAAGAAAAAAGCATCGAAATTATCCAGAATTTTTCCACCTTGCCAGACGCACCCTTCAACTACATTGTGGTGCCCTTCAATGATCCAGGTTAGAACGGTCTGATATTGCATTCAGTGATTACACAGACTCCAACTGATTTTGCTGCCAAATTGCTGCATTCCCCAGTTTTCTTAGAAGAATATACTTGTGGTTTCAGAATGAAGATAATAAAATACAATACCATCTTCTTTGGTATTGTCTCCAAAAACGCTCCTGGGACTTTTTCAGCATTTCCTGTGCTATGGAATCATGGCAATTGTAATTTTACAAAGTCTTTAACTTTCTCTGCCAAAGGGTGCAGGTGCTTCAGCAAACTACAGCTGCCATGATTCCATAGGAGTTGGTTGAGGTAGGCAGGATTTCCCCGGGTACTGGTTGTGGGGGGTCGGGAGCAGGTCAGGGTTTTGCCCTCCCTTCTGCTCGAGATCCCCGTGTACAACTGGGGGCCACTGTGTGATACAGAATGCTGGACTAGATGGGCTGAGGTCCGATTCAGCATGGCTCTTCTTATGTTCTTATGTTCTTATGTTCATAGCACTGAACCATAGTAGTTACCATGTTTATCAAACTGCACGTGTTATATCTAGCACACATGTATCAAACTCAAAACTCGGAAGCTTAATCTTGCCCGCCATGCCATTTTATGTGACCCTCCAGAGGCTTGACTACAAAAACTAAAATGATGGTGTTTGCTAAACGACCCAAGAGGCACAACTGGAGAATAGATGGAAACAAAATAGAGCAGGTCTCAAGCTTTAAATATCTTGGTGTTACCCTCCATAGCAGCAACAGCAGGAAAGCCCACGCAGAGTGTGCAGCAGAGACAGCACAAAAGAGTTCATCCGCTATCTTACGATATCTCAGGACGGGAGGAAGTCACTTTATACTGGCGGCACTTAAACGTGTTGAAGCCAAATCAGTCGCACAAATGCTGTATGGAGCCCAGCTTGGACCCTTCTCAAATTATGCCCCACTAGAGCGTGTCCAATCGAGATTCCTAAGAGCGGCTCTACAGGCTCCCAGATGTGTCCCTAATGCCACCCTGCGATTGGAGACAGGCTTCGTGAAAGGGGAAGCGAGAATATGGACAGCTATTCTCAATTACTGGCTACACCTATTCTTCTCCCCATGTGGTCTTGCCCCCTAATCATGAGAGACGACTTCCAGTCCACATGGATTAAAACTGTAACAGCAAAGATCGCAACACTAGGTTTCTCCCAAGGACAATTGCTAAACATGAGATGGGACCAAGCCAAGGATCTCATTAAGCAACGGATCCTGGACATAGAGCGCCAATCCGACCTAGCCTGTTCCCCAGCCTTCATTGTTAGGGAAGCCACTAGATACCTCACTGCCCCCATGGCATACCTAACAGACCTGGAGGTGCCCAAACACCGAAGGGCTTTTACCCTGGCAAGATGCCATGCCCTCCCATCGGCTGTATTGGAGGGGAGGTATCAGAAGACCCCCTTCAAGCAGAGACTATGCCCCTGTGGGTCTGGTGATGTGGAAACAACTGAGCACGTGCTTCTTCAATGCATGTTCTACAGAGATCTTAGAGCCAATCTCATTGGACCATGGCTTTTAAAGTACCCGGGGCGCAGTGAAAGATGTTATTCCACCCTGCTGCTTTCGGACTCTAACACTGCAATGACTTACAGTGTTGCTAAGTTCTGTGCTGCTGCCCTCAATATCAGACGGGTGATGATTGGCATCGTAAGGCAACAATAACCTGTCTTTTAAAATACATTTTTATACTGATTTCTAGTCTGATTTTAAATAACTGTTTACTGGGGAGTTGTCCTTTTCCTCTTAGGGCGCTTGTGCCCGCTTTGTGCTGGTCTGTGACCGTAATAAAGTTTTGAATGATTGACTACAACTCCTGTATTCCACATCATTAGCCATCATGACTAGAGCAGATGGGAGTTGTGATACAGTAACATCCGGAAGGCTGCAGTTTGTTCTGAGATTTCAATTTAGATACAAGGCTTGTGGATATGAACGTGTGCATTCATAAGAAGACCTGCAAGCCACTCTAAACACCTTCGCAGAAGCATGTGAGAAGCTCAGCCTGTCATTGAACATCGAGAAAACCAAAGTGCTCTTCCAGCAGTCACCAGCCAATCCCTCTCCAATGCCAGAAATACAGCTTAATGGTGGAACATTAGAAAATGTTGCCCATTTCCGCTACCTTGGCAGCCATCTCTCCGCAAAAGTCAACATTGACACTGAAATACAACACCACCTGAACTCTGTGAGTGCAGAATTTTTCCGAATGAAACAGAGTGTGTTTGAGAACCGGGAAATCCATAGGGAGACCAAGGTGCTTTTTTTATAAAGCCATTG
Organism: Anolis apletophallus; assembly: GCA_030556195.1. Lineage (NCBI taxonomy): Eukaryota > Metazoa > Chordata > Lepidosauria > Squamata > Anolidae > Anolis > Anolis apletophallus. Next base: position 192,108,922 of record JARBWK010000001.1, on the reverse strand, counting down.
TCCTCCCAACCCTGCCATACGCCTGAGAAACGTGGACTGTCTACAGACGTCACATGCAACTTTTGGAATGATTCCATCAGCGCTGCCTCCAAAAAATTCTGCAAATCTCTTGGGAAGACAAGTGGATAAATGTCAGCGCACTGGAAGAAGCAAAGACCACCAGCACTGAAGCGATGGTCCTCTGCCATCAACTCCGCTGGGCTGGCCATGTTGTCTGGATGCCTGACCACTGCGTCCCAAAGCAATCACTCTACTCCGGACTCAAGAACGGAAAATAGAATGTTGGAGGACAGAATCTGGTGTGTTTGGGATATTTAGGTCCTTACAGTCTCATTAGTCTTAGGCAAAAGTAAAATGTTACAGCCCCTCATAGCCTAACTTTTCTTCCCTCATCAATGGCTTTGCCAACTTGACCCCACTTGTCACTAGGGTTTTACCTATGAAATTGTGCTAATACAATATTTAAGCGATGGACTTCCACCATCAACTCCACTGGACTGGCCATGTTGTCTGGATCAGTGTTTCCCAACCAGTGTGCCGGGGCACACTAGTGTGCCGTGAGCGATCATCAGGTGTGCCGTGGGAAATTGGCACTCTTCCCCCTCCTAGCAGCTTTTTCTCCCTCTTTCCCTCCCCAAAGATCCTCCTCGAGGGAAAGGAAGGGCTCCGCCGAATGCCAGGGTCAGGCCCGCCTTGAGGAAGCCTTCAGGAGCCTCGACTCAGCATGGGTCCATACTCTATACGTTTCATAGATCTGTGTGGCCTCTTTCGCTGCCTCCCGCCTCCCTCCGCAAAAGCAGAGCACTGGGCGGAAGTGATTGAGTTGGCGTTTTCGCGTTGGCTTGGATTTCTCACGAGAACAGCCAAAGCCGGAAGCTCCACGTCGGTGAATTGGGCAGTGAGCAAACCTGGGAGCATCGGGAGGCTGAAGCATTCACAGGTTTCCAAGAAACAAATTGAGCCTCTCTGCTTGGATTTTTTTTTACTATTTTACTGGATTTTTTGAGAGTTCCCCCGGAACTGTTTATAACAGCTTCATGACTTCCATAGTTAACTGGAAGCAAGTTTCACTCAGGGTGAAATTTCACAAGGGTCTGGAGAACAAGCCCTATGAGGAGCGGCTTGAAGAGTTGGGCATGTTTAGCCTGAAGAAGAGAAGGTTGAGAGAAGACATGGTAGCCATGTATAAGTATGTGAGAGGAAGTCATATGTATGTTATGATCATCGAAACAGGCCCAGGTTTCACACTGAGTGTATAAATACATTAAAAAACATATTAACTATATGTATTACTCTGTTAGAGTGTCATTTTGGTTAGTGGTGTGCCCCAGGATTTTGTAAATGTAAAAAAATGTGCCGCGGCTCAAAAAAGGTTGAAAAACACTTGTCTGGATGACAGACCACCGTCTCCCAAAGCAGTTGCTCTACTCCGAACTCAAGAACGGAAAACGGAATGTTGGTGGCCAGGAAAGGAGATTTAAAGATGGGCCCAAAGCCAACCTTAAAAACTCTGGCATAGACACTGAGAACTGGGAAGCCCTGGCCCTTAAGCGCTCTAGGTGGAGGTCAGCTGTGACCAGCAGTGCTGTAGAATTTGAAGAGGCACGCATGGGGGGGGGGCGAAAGAGAGAAACATGCTAAGAGGAAGGCATCTCAAGCCAATCCCAACTGGGACCAACTTCCACCTGGAAAACGATGCCTTCACTGCGGGAGAAGATGCAGATCAAAAATAGGGCTCCACAGTCACCTACGGACCCACAGCCAGTACACTGATCTTGGAGGACAATCCTACTCGGACAATGAGGGACCACCTAAGTAAGTAAGTAAGTAAGTAAATAAGTAAGTAAGTAAGAGCCACAAGCACTGTTTGGTTGAAATATCTATTATCATGGTGGATAATCAAAAGTGATGGGAATTGTTGTTTAATAACATCTGAAGAGCCAAATTAGGTAAAAACTAAGATGTACAAAATTCTAGTTGGCCCTCTGTATCTATGGATTCTCCACCCAGAGGCGGCCTCAGCGATTCCGCCATGTAAGTGGTCGCGTGGAGCGCCACCGGCTGGGCGGGGCGTCACCGGCTGGGAGGGGCCACGGCGCCTCGCTTCAGCGCCCCCGCCCTGCCGCTGCCGCCGCCGCCGCACAGCCGGCCCCACGGGCCGGCTGCACCACGCCTCCCGAAGCACGGACATTCGCGCATGTCCAGAAGCATCTACAGGCGCGACAGCACCTGTAGTTGCTTCTGGGCATGCGCGGATGTCTGCGCATGGGCACTGAGTCCCAAGCGTGCCTGCGGCTTTGGAGCCAGCGCGCAGTCGCGCTCGGGCCGCAGTGCACCTGCGCGGGCATTCGCGCATGCGCAGAAACGTCTCCAGGCGCTACAGTGCCTGTAGTTGCTTCTGGGCATGCGCGGAAATGTCCGTGCTTCAGGAGGCGTGGTGTAGCCAGCCCATGGGGCCGGCTGTGCGGCGGCAGCAGCGGCGGCAGCGGCGGGACGATATGATGCGGCGGCCGGGGGGGCACCAAAATTTTCTTCGCGTACTCCCCCGGAAAAGGTCAGGCTGGCCCTGTCTCCACCCATAGATTCGACAGCCCTCTAAAGGCAACCGTAAGGCTCAGGCATGTAGCCAGGGGGGGGGGCTAAGGGGGCTTCAGCCCCCGAAATTCTCAGGGTTGTCCGTGAAAAGGCCTTACTGGTACATTATTTAAACTGTTATGTCTATTCATATCATGATCTGATCACCATGCTCATTGTATCCCACATTAATGGGGTTATTAGGATAACAATACAAAAGGTTTGCTAGGGTAGACCCTCTTCCACCCAGTCTCAGCCCCCGAACCAAACTCACCCCGAATCAAAATCCTGGCTACGGCCCTGGTAAGGCTGATGTGTCCCTTGATGAAAATGAGTCTGATACCCCTGCAGCACAGGAGTGTATTCCAACTATGTATCTAATCCTTCGGATTAGTGCAACCCGAATCAAAATAGACTACTTACCCAAAACTGATTTGGAGCACCGGGCAGGTGCACCAAAGCCTTTTGTTGCAACATGCCACTTAACAGGTTCTAATTTCTAAGCACTGTTTAATACCTCTGTACTCCGAAGCCTTCGTTTCTTCAAAACCATTTGAAAAAGAGATTAGTTTCGAAGTACTGAATTTAAAATGTCTAAGACTTTCCCTAAATAGTGCCATAAGCCCATCTTTGAGAACAAGTTGTCCTTAAATCAACCTGTGCACAGGTAAATAATTAATTATAGCGAGAATAATTTATCAAAATTTGGTTCAGATAGTGCTTGCCATTCTGGAGGAACTCTAATTTTTGCTTCTCATAGATTTATTATGGGGATTTGATTAACCAGTTAAAATTCCAGGTTTTTTTTAAACCTGGAAAATGGGGGTTAACCCGACCTTGGCTACAGGCTTGACTGCCCATAATCCAGTTCAGTGCAGTCGATCTGCATTCTGAAACTGGATTATATGGCGGTGTAGATGGGGCCTTGGTTGAGTTGCGGTTATTTACTTCCTCCAGGCCCAAACTAGGTAGATACGGAACCTGTTCTATCTGTAACTCTAATTCACGTTGGTTTTGATTCTCTTTCTATAGATTACGGTCCAGCCTTTAAAACTCGTAATGTGAGTGAGATGAAAAACTATATATCCAATCTCACTGCTGGTGGTGGTGACTGCTCAGAAATGTCATTACGTCGTTTGAAGTTGGCTTTGGATGAGAGTTTGCCAAGGTAATGCTCTTTGTAATTACCTATGATCATCTGAGATGGGATATGAGTCAAGTTAAATTGGGCTATATAAGAAAAAAAAGTGTTGTCCAAGGCTTTCATGGCCAGAATCACTGGGTTGCTGTGAGTTTTACTAACTGTTTGGCCATGTTCCAGAAGTATTCTCTCCCAACGTTTCACCCACATCTATGGCAGGCATCCTCAGATGGTCTGTTGAAAACTAGACAAGTGAGGTTTATATATCTGGGGAATGTCCAGGGTGAAAGAAATAACTCTTGTCTGTCTGAGGCAAGTGTGAATGTTGCAATTGGCCACATTGATTAACATTGAATGGCCTTGCAGCTTCAAAGAGTGGATGAGGAGCATGATGAAGGCTCCTTCTTTGGAGGCTTTTAAACAGAGGCTGGATGACCATCTGTTGGGGGGGCTCTGAATTCGATTTTCCTGCTTCTTGGCAGAGGGTTGGACTGCATGGCCAACGAGGTCATTTCCAACTCTATGATTCTACTATTCCTCCTATCTTTTGCTATTGTTTTTGGTGGAGCTCTGGAGTACTGAGAAATATATTAAAATCTAAATGCAACCTCATTACTCCACCCCCACAACCAGGGCCGTAGCCAAGATTTTGATTCGGGAGGGGCTGATTTTGATTTGGGGGGGGGGGGGCTGAATCTGAGTGGGAGAGGGTCTACCCTAGCAAACATTGTGTATTGTTATCCCAATACCTCCATGCATATGGGATATATTGAGCATGGTGATCAGATCATGATATAAATACACATAACAGTTTAAATAATGTACCAGTAAGGCCTTATCACCATGCTCAATTGGGGGAATTGGGGGTGAAGCCCCCAAGCCCCCTCCCAGCTACATGCCTGCCCACAACCCATAAAAGCACTTCTTTGCATTTGTTATCTACCTTGCAAGGCATGACACCCTATTATAATCTCCATCCTATCCATCTTTCCACTTTCTCCAGTTCCAAAATCTACGTTTTTGACAATGCTGCAGCAAAAGATGAAGATCTGATGGAGCAAATCAAGATCAAGATTGATACTACTCTTTCAGAAGTGAACTATCTCCTCACAGGGAATTGCTCAAAACGGAAACATTGAAGTATGTAAAATCTTGGCAAGGGATAAGAAAGTTGTAGCACTTCTTTATTCAACAGAAAACAGAAAGAAAAAATAAAAAAGAACTATATCAGAAGATTTCATGAGAGATACGAAAGCAAGAAGAAGAATGAAAAAAGAACCCCAAAAACCCCCAAAAATGGCAAAAAAATCTACAGAACAAATTTCAGTTAACAATTTGGAGAGAAACGAATTTGAGAACTTTTGAATCAGCTAACCAAACTGACAAATGGTTAGCATATAAACTAGGAAAAGAGAAGGAAAATAAATTATGTACAGCAATAAAGGACAAAGAGAACTTAGCTACAGATATTGAAACAATACTGAAGATCTTCCACAAATTCTATACAAAATCGTATAAGAGAAACCAGATTTAACAAGAATGTATTAACAATCATTTAATAGAAAATAAACTTCCAAAATTGACAAATGAACAAAGAGAAGATATAAATAACCAATCACAATTGAAGAAAAAAGCAAAAACAAATAAATCCCCAGAGCCAGATGGATTCTCAGTGATTTATATTATAATAAATTCGAAAGTGAACTAATAAGACCTATGCAAGAGTTATTCAACTCCATTCTAGAAGCAGGTAAATTCCAAATACATGGTAAATGGCCATAGTTACACTTATACCAAAAGAAGGACAAGAATTGATGAATCTAAGTAACTAAAAACCAATATCGTTATTAAATGATTATGAAATAGTCACAACAATTCTAATAGAAAGACTTAAAAAATTCTAGACAAATTCATACAAGAAAATCAGGCAGGCTTTCTTTCTAAAATACGTATTCAGGACAATCTGAGAGTGGTTTTAGACATGACTGAACACTTGGATAAACATAATGAAAGAAAATAAGTCCAAGTGTTCATAGATGCAGAAAAAAAATTGATATTTTAAACTGGGAGTTCTTATTTTCAATTCTGGAAAAATGGAATTTAGAACTAAAATACTGTAACAAGATGGATTAGAAGCAGTGTTTCTCAAACTCTGCTCCTTCAGGTGTATTGGACTTCAGCTCCCAGAAATCCCAGCTAGTTTACTAGCAGTTAGGAAACTGTGGTAGTTGGAATTCAAAACACCTGGAAGAGCAGAGTTTGAGAAACGCTGGATTAGAGCAATTTACCGAACACAAATCTCAAAAATTTTAGTGAATGTAAAATTGTCTAAATAATGTATAATACAAAAGGACACAAGGCAAGGATGCCCACTGCCTCCATTATTGTTCATCTTGGCATTTGAAGTGTTATTTAAAAAGATATGAGAGGAGGAAAAATCAAAAGGCCAAAAATTAAGAATAACATGTTCAAACTGAGAGCATTTGCAGATGACCTAATGAGAAGTCACCAAAATGGGAGGTATGGGAGGAGACGAGGGTATAACCAAATAGGAATTTTGTATAAATCTTAGGTATTATTATATTGGTTCATGTATACATGTTGTTGTTGTTGTTGTTGTTTATTTGGTTTATTCATTCAGTCCGACTTCATCCCACTCCTTCTGGAGTCACTTCAGGATACCATGCCAGAGCTCCCTCTTGCTTTTTCCTTCCATTTTCCCCAGCATCATTGTCTTCTCTAAGCTTTCCTGTCTTCTCATTATTTGCCTCTAATATCCTTCCCTCCAATGAGCAGTCCGGCTTTGTTTCCTGAAGTATGGACTGGCTGGATCTTCTCGCGGTCCAAGGCACTCTCAGAACTTTCCTCCAGCACCACAGTTCAAAAGCATCTATCTTCCTTTGCTCAGCCTTCCCTAAGGTCCAGCTCTCACATCCACAGGTTACTACCATTGCATTGACTATGCAGATCTTCGTTGGCAGTGTGATGTCTCTACTCTTCACTGTATACATGTATACATAAATCTACACTGTATACATCTATATTGTATATATCAATATAGATTTGTTTCATTGTGATTTATGAATATGTAAACTGAAAATAAAAAATATTAATGATGAATGTTGTAGAGGATGGGTGAAAAAATAAAATAAACATAGACCGCGAAATCCTAGAATTTGTAGTTTGGTGGAGTACTAGAGCTGTATGCCTGAAAAAAGTCGGAAGAGACTCCAAGGGCCATCTAGTTTAACCCCGTTCTGCCATTCAATAACACACAATCAAAACACTCCGAGTCCTGAAAGATGGCCATCCAGCCTCTGTTTTAAAACGTTCTGTGAAGGAGACTCTACCTTACTCCAAGGCAGTTTTCCACTGTTAAGCAAGCCTTGCCATCAGGAATTTCTCCCTAATGTTTTAAGGCAGTGGTTCCCAAAGTGGGCGGTACCACCCCCTGGTGGGCGGTGGGGTGATCTAGGGGGACGCTGGAAGGCTCAGGAGAATTCGGGGGGTGCTGAACTTCTGTAAGGGGGCAGTGGGGGCAGTGGCATGAGCCAGGTGACAAGCTACCACCCATCTCTGTGAGTGTCTCTCTCTCTTCTTCCCTCCTCCTCCTCCTCCTCTCGCCAAGCAAGGGTTAATAATAATAATAATAATACCTTTGGGGTTCCCTTCCAACTGGTTGAGTCTTATAACAATAATAATAATGTCCTTCAACATATTTAGTGGAACGTGGATTCATTGCGGTAACCCATTTATTAACAAAAAAAGAAACCGATTGCAAAATAGTCAATGGCGATGATTTGAGATTATTGCTGGCGAAAACAGAGCCAAGGATTACGAGATTGGGAGCAGCGTGCCAGGTTCATCCTTCTCATTAAGATGATTTCAAATGTTTTAACTTTTTTTGTATTACTTTTCTATTCTAAGTTCAAGAAATAGTTTCATAATTTCAAACTTCAATTGACCTACCTTTCCCAAAATATGGGTACACGGTGTTGGCACGGATGCCGAGACAAAGGAGTGTATATGCACCTATTATGGGAATGCGAGGTGGTCCAAAAATTTTGGAAAGAGGTAGAAGGGGAGATCAATAGAGTATTGAATATAAATTGGACCATCACAAAAGAGAAGGCGGTGTTGGTAAAAAAAGAACAAGATGGGGGAACATCCGGAAATGAAGGTAGCGATGATAGAAAGCGCCCAGGCGGTGGTGGTTCTAGGCTGGAAGGACTCCACGAAATGGACAATTGAGAACTGGCTGCGGTACTTGGTAGAACACATTCAATTTGAAATTATGGAAATGAGGGTTAATCAATTACAGGAGGATAAAGTGCGAGAGCTGTTGGGACGATGGGATTGGGTGAGAGGATATATTGTTTGGAGAACCCGGGATCAAACCATTAGAAATAAGTTGGAGTTGTTGTTTAAGATGTAATGAAATGTAAATGTCCGGAAAGCTTGCAGAAGAGAAAAGAAGAAAAAGAAGACGCAATCCTCAGCAGGGGTGGAGGGGTGTGGATGTTTGTGTGGGGGGAGGGTCACATGCACAGGGCACTGTGTTTTTATGTATATGTTGTATGGATGGAAAATTTTTGGAAATAATAAAATATTTATTAAAAAAAATTTCAAACTTCAATGTTTCTAATTTACAACTTTCTTTATTATATTTTACGAAAAAGGTAGAAATATTAATACATATATCTTTCTGTTTAATTTGCTATTAAATTTTTTAAAAATTAATTACTAGGGGGGCGGTGAGTAAAATTTTTGCTGGAAAGGGGGCGGTAGGCCAAAAAAGTTTGGGAACCACTGTTTTAATGGAATTTGAACCCACTATTGAACTCAATGCATTCTAGGAGCAAATCAGGCCTGAACTGTATTCTTACAGGCTAAGGCCCCATCTAAAGTGAGCACATCTCGGGACTGCAGATGTTAGAAGCATAGTGGTTAAACTGAAACCATAATGTTATATTTGCTTAGTGTGGAAGTACCATTGATAATTTTTATGGTTTTTGAAAAGAAACGAATTTGTCTACTGAAACTCTGCTCCTATCATGCCATCATTTGCTACCTCTATAACAGGCATGGGCAAACTTCGGCCCTCCAGGTGTTTTGGATTTCAATTCCCACAACTCTTAACAGCTGGTAGGCTATTAGGAATCGTGGGAGTTGAAGTCCAAAACACCTGGAAGGCTGAAGTTTGCCCATGCCTGCTCTATAAGGACCTAATCACAAAAGCCCATGGATTCACCACACATTGAGGCAAATCTATAGGGTACACACTCGGGGTGGTGGTGTGGAGAACCCAATGCTCCACGCCCTTCATTACCCACATTAACATGATCCCCATTCTATGGGGGAAGGGTCGCCGCCTAGCTTCCCCCATTACTCCTAAGGCAACACAGGAAGGCTCCAATATTGACACCCTTGCTTTCTCTTTTATCATGGAGCCTGGCCGGAAGTCCCTAGATGTCATCTAATCGGCTCCGTACTGAAAGTAAAAGCAAGCGGCGTACAATGGGCAAATCAGCCCGTCTGATGAGGTGGAAAACTGTGTAGTTAGGGTGATTTGGCATACATATAAATAGATACACACACACAACTTTTAAAAAATAACTGAGCAAATAACTCATTATGAGTAACTTCTGCAAGTATATATATACCTATGCTACAACTTTACCCATAAGTTGTTACAAGTAACTCTATTGCAAGCTACTTGATACAAGAAACTGCACTGTTACACATTTTGCCACTTCCTGAGAAATACAAACTCAAAGCCTGGAGAGCTACGTTTTAAAAGTTACAATATTTTGCTATGTAATTTGTTGCAAAGCTCCTGAGGGTAAATCAACATCAACCACTTAGCAAAATATAAAAGAATGTTTGGTTTTGTTGTGTTTGGTTTATTTGGCTCTTTTTTTCCATTACAAAAATACATATTAAAACGTTAATGGCATAAAACTTTAAATAAAATCCCCTCCTTATAGTTCTTCAAATATCCTGAAAAAGTAGCCAAAGGGGAACAATAAAATTTTGTTAAGCCCTTGATATGTATCAGTGGTTCCCAACCTTTCTTGGCCCAGGGACCACTTGACCAGTGGCCACTTGACCAGGGACCACTTTGCCCAGGTACCACTTGACCAGGAACCATTTGGCCAGGGGCCAGTAGATTAGGGACCACTTGACCAGGAACCACTTGACCAGGGACCACTCTCCAACATTAGTACCAAAAGAGTTACGAATCGGTTTTTTGTCAACTTTAGATTCAGTTTGGTTATTTGGCATGCTGATTAGGAAAACTGAATTGGATAGACCACATTAGCTCTAGTTTCTGATACAGAACGCATGCCATCCAGTAGCCACCATCTGCTCACCTTCAGAAAAACCTATTTAATAATATAGACTTGATGTGGTACTGGTTACATCCCGTATAGATTACTGCAACGCTCTCTACGTGGGGTTGCCTTTGAAGACTGTTCGGAAGCTGCAACTAGTCCAACGGATAGCAGCCAGGTTGATAACAGGAGCGGCACTCAGGGAGCGTACAACTCCCCTGTTGTGCCAGCTCCACTGGCTGCCAGTTTGCTACCGGGCACAATTCAAAGTGCTGGCTTTAGCCTTTAAAGCCCTAAACAGTTCAGGTCCAACTTACCTGTCCAAATGCATCTCTCCCTATGAACCATTGAGATGTTTAAGATCATCTGGAGAGGCCCTGCTCTCGGTCCCGCTTTCTTCACAGGTGCGACTGGCGGGGACGAGAGACACTGCCTTTTCAGTGGTGGCTCCTCGGCTTTGGAACGCCTTCCCTAGAGTCATCAGATCGGCCCCCTCCCTCCTGACATTTTGCAAAAAAGTCAAGACCTGGCTGTTTGAGCAGGCATTTGCTGATGAAATGTAATGGTTTAATTAGATATATGGAATGCGATGGAAACTGATTTCAACATGACGCTGAGACTGCAATTGTATGTTTTTAATTGTTAATTTGTTGTTATATGATTTTTTTTGGCTTGTTTGCTTGTGTTGTATTGAGGGCAGAGACTGCCTTGCGTAAACCGTCCCGAGTCGCCTTCGGGCTGAGAGGGGCAGTATAGAAATGTGGCAAATAAATAAATAAATAAATAAATAAATAAATGTGGTAGTAGTAATCTTTTGCAGGTAGTCAGCCTCTCCCCTCCCAACATCCCCATTGCCTCAGCACTATAAGATGGTTTTGAGGCAACAGTGTAGTAATAGTGAGGCCGTGGACCATATTTATGTTTTTGGGAACCACTGGTTGTCCATGGACCACAGGTTGGTAACCACTTGTATATGTGAACCATCTTTCCTGTACACTGTTTATTTTGAAATTGGATTTTACTGTGTCCTTACTAATAAAATAAAATCACTTGTATTTGACCTCCCAACTCCCAATCAGTGGTGGCTGCAAAAATCTGGACACAGTTTTGACACAACATTTTTTTAAATCCCATATTTTCTGAATGCAAGGACATACAGAGATTCAAATATCCACATTTTCCAGCCAGGACCGGGATATTCCCGCAACTGAAAATATTGTGTTTTTAGCGCTTTGTAGGGATTTCTTTTGTTTTCCCTTTATATGAAATACAGCTGAATCAAGTTCTGTTTCTTTCATTATAAACACTGCATTCACGCAAATGTCTAAAACAGTGTTTCCCAACCTGTGTGCCGCGGCACACTAGTGTGCCGTGAGCAATCATCAGGTGTGCCGTGGAAAATTGGCACTCTTCCCCCTCCTAGCAGCTCTTTCTCCCTCTTTCCCTCCCTAAAGATCCTCCCCGAGGCAAAGGAAGGGCTCCGCCAAATGCCAGGGCCAGGCCCGCTTTGAGGAAGCCTTCAGGAGCCTCGACTCAGCATGGGTCCAGCTCCCGCTTAGGGCTGTTTCAGCCTCCCGATGCTCCCAGGTTCGCTCACTGCCCAATTCAGTGAGTGAATCTGGGAGCATCAGGAGCTTCCGGCTTTGGCTGTTCTCGAGAGAAATCCAAGCTAACACGAAAATGCCAACTCAGTCACTTCCGCCCAGTGTTCTGCTTTTGCGGAGGGAGGCAGCGAAAGAGGCCACACAGATCTATGAAACCTATAGACTCTATACGTTTTCGCTTTGGCTTGGATTTTTCGCCAGAACAGCCAAAGCCGAAAGCTCCACGTCGGTGAACTGGGCAGTGAGCGAACCTGGGAGCATCGAGGCTGAAGCATTCACAGGCAAGAAACAAATGTCCACTTGGAAATGTTTTTTTTACTATTTTACTGGATTTTCCGAGAGTTGCCTCCCCCCCCCCAAAGGAACTGTTTATAACAGCTTCATTACATCTATAGTTAATTGGAAGCAAGTTTCACTCAGGGTGAAATTTCCCAAGGGTCTGGAGAACAAGCCCTATGAGGAGCGGCTTGAAGAGCTGGGCATGTTTAGCCTGAAGGAGAGAAGGCTGAGAGAAGACATGATACCCATGTATAAGTATGTGTGAGGAAGTCATATCGACGGCGTCAAACGCTGCAGTGAGATCAAGAAGCACTAACAGCGCCGATCCACCTCTGTCAAGCTGGCGGCAAAGTTCGTCTGTGATGGCAACCAGGACAGTCTCTGTCCCATGTGTGAGGGGAAGTCATAGGGAAGAGAGAGCAAGCTTGTTTTCTGTTTTCTTGGAGACTAGGACGCAGAACAATGGCTTCAAACTACAGGAAAGGACATTACGCCTGAACATGAGGAAGAACTTCCTAACGGTAAGAGCTGTTCAGCAGTGGAACTCCCTGCCCCCGAGAGTGGAGAAGGAAACTCTGTTCCCAAGGTCAAAGCTTGTTTTGTTCTATCTTTAAAGCCTTTTTGAACCCTGGGAATGGGCATGGCCGACTCACCGGCCATGTCGGGTTGCGGAGCGGCACTGCCCTCCCGCCATCTTATTGCCCGGGGGGAGCTTCTTCTTCCCAGAAGCCCCCTCCGTGGGGGGAAGGTCTCCTGCCATTCAGGCCAGCCAGCCAATGAGGGGGCTGGCTCCGCCCTGCCCCCTCGCTGCTTCCGGCTGGCCCAGACTTCCGCCCGGGCAGGTATCTTTTGCTGCCCGGGACCACCTGGCCTCACTCGGAGGCAGGCCGCTTTTGGAGCACCAGCAGAGGGAGCAGCAGCAGCGGTGACGGCGGCGAGCAGCAACGGGCACCAACCTCACCTGGAGCAGTCTTGACGGTCGGTGCCCCTTCCACTTGTTGCAGGCCTCGGCCTGGGCGCTGCTGCGGCCCACGGCTCTGGCCCCCCCATTTGTTTTGCCCCGGCTGCTGGCTCCTGCTGCTGTGTCCCTCCCATCCCCGGCCATTGCCCTCTGCCATTCCCTCTGGCCTTCCGCCCCCCCCCTGTCTGGGGGTCCTCCATCGCCCCCATGCTCTCCCACAGCATCCGGGCTCCCTGGGGCGGGGGGACTGCACCGCTCAGCGGCTCCCGGGCCCTCGCCGGGCGGCCTCCCATGCGGCCCGCCTGCGGGGCTTCCCCACCCCTCCTGGGGGAGGGGCCCGTGTCGCCTTGCGGCCCACCGGGGCCTCGCGGGCGGCCTCGCACCCTGCCTCCCGCGAGCGGCTTCCCACTCCTCCTCCCAGGAGGGTCTTGTGCCGCTCGCGGCTTCCCGGACCCTCACTGGGTGGCCTACCATGCGGCCTCCGGCGGGGCTCCCCCTCCTCCCCGGGCGGCCCCCTCCCACACTGCCGCCGCCAGCGGGGCTTCCCCCCCCTCCCCATTGGGGAGGGCCTCGCCGCTCCGCGTCCCCGGGCCCTCTCCGAGCGGCCTTCCTTGCCGCCCGGGGGGTGAAGACCTCCGCCGCTTCACGGCTCCCGGCCCCGCCGGGCGCCCCCCATCCTGCCCTGGCCGGGGCTTCCCCACTCACCCATGGGGGAGGGCCTTGCGCCGGTTGGCGGCCTCCACCCCTCCCGGGCGAACCCAGTTCCCTGGCTCAGCTTCATGGCCACCTTGGGTCTCCCCCCTGGGGCAGGGAGCTCCACTGCCTCCGGCCTGGATCTCCTTCCTTGCAGCTGAGGCCTTCGTCCTGGGTCCCATCCACCCAGGTTCTGTGGTGCATGCTCTCTTTCCGGATCCTCGGTACATGGCTAGAAGCTAACTGGCACGGTCGTTTCTAGTCTGTGTTTCAGGTGTTCCCTTAGGTATGGCAATGCAAGGGGAGGCAACCAGGAAGTCAGCCAGGCAAGTAGCCAGAACTACATCGGTGGCCAGGGGAACCCGGCAGGAAGAACATACGGAGGCGAGCCAGGTGCAAGCAGAAGGCGGCAAGTCGTCGGAATCGCCCCCAGCCAAGAGGACAAACAGGCAACGTGGTGGCACACTGGAGGGCATATCGAAGAACATGGCTGCGTTGGTCGACAGGGTTGAGAGGTTACAATCGGATCTTCAGGAAGTAAAAGGAGCAACAGTGGCAGCAGCTGCACCGCATGACGGAGGGAAGAAAAAGTCAAAGCGCAAAAGGACCAGGGAGAGCACGGTAACCTCATCGGAGGACTCAACAAGCGTCTCCAGTGCCTCCAGTTCCAGCGACTCTGATGAAGATCGCTACCGATCAGCTGCGGCCAAACGACGGCGCCATAACAACAGCACACGCAGGAAGAAACATCGGTCTTCTAGACGACGCCATCGTCATCGCTACTCTTCCAGTGAATCCTCGGAGAGTGAGTATGACGCAGCGGATCCGGTAGATAGGGATAATTTCTGGAGGAATGGGGCCCTCATCCCGGGCCTCCCGGAGTGGGCCCTCCGGGATAGGGCCGAATCTAGTGCAGCATCTGAGCAATCGGGCAATGGGCGGGGGCGCCACAGGCCTTCCCTACCGGCTCTCCCCCCCTCTATACCAGTAGTGAGGACCCCCCAGGTGCCCACCTTTCACCTCGCCTTAGGATCCAGATCCTGAAAGGCTACTATGTGAACATCTTCTCTCTCGTAAAACCAGAGGGGGAGGAGGGCAAGGACATGCCCTCCAAGAGCAGGCGCAAACCCAAAGGCAGCAGCCGTCCAGTAGAGCGTTCGTTTGCCCATTGGATTGCCGGCTACTCAGAATTCATGGGGGTGGTAACAGCGTCATTTCCCAAGCGGGGCTGGCACCTCATCAACCACCTAAGGCATGTCTGCAAGGCCAGACTGATGGCAGGCGATGATGCAGCAATAGCATATGACACTGCCTTTAGAAGGAGGGCATCCAAAAGCGACAGGTTCAGATGGGACCGCATCAACCACGACCTTTAGATCACCGAGGTGGGGCCCAGTGCCAATAAGGGCCTTTCTGCAGCGAACAGAGGGGATCGCAGCTGGGAACCAAAAGGGCACAAGAGGTTAGTCTGCTGGGAGTTCAACTTGGGAAAATGCCGGCGAGGCAAGTGCCGTTTTGACCATGTCTGTGACATCTGTTCAGGGAGCCACGCCAGAGCTTATTGCAACAAGCAGTCCAGCTCCTCTTTGCCCTTTCGCCCAGGCCGGGCGGGTTTCCAACCCGGCACCCATAAGGACAGCAGTGCCTCCGGAGGGAACACCGGCGGCAAATCCAAATAAGCCTCTCCTATTCAGCCTAGCTTTGACCCCTATTAGGCTCCCCCCCATGATCCCATGGCTCAAAGCTTACCCCCTCAAGGACGCGGCCTCCCTCCTGGAATCAGGCTTCTCCCGGGGCTTCCGCATCCCAGCAGTTGGCCCACGCAGGTCCTCCTCCTCTGATAACCTAAAATCTGCGGCCCAGCTGCCAGAGATCATCGCATCCAAGATTCAGAAGGAGGTGGAGGCCGGGAGAATAGCGGGCCCGTTCTCTTCCCCCTTTGAGACCTTCCAGGTTTCCCCTCTCGGCGTTGTTCCCAAGAAGGCCCCAGGTGAATTCCGCCTGATACACCACCTTTCCTACCCAAAAGGGTCATCAGTCAATGATGCCATCCCCCCCGAGCTCTGCTCGGTCAAATACGCCTCCTTCGATCAAGCAATCAAGCTGGTCCAACAGAAAGGAGCGGGTGCACTCATGGCAAAATGCGACATCCAGTCAGCATTCCGGCTGCTCCCTGTCCACCCAGATGATTTCAACCTTCTCGGATTTAAATTCAATGATCATTGGTACTTTGATAAGGCCATGCCCATGGGGTGCGCGGTCAGCTGCGCAGCCTTTGAGACATTCAGCACATTCCTTGAATGGGTGGCCAGCTCTTTGTCTCACTCCAAGTTCATCACTCACTACCTGGATGACTTTTTGTTTGTGGGCAGCGCCGGCAGCGATGAGTGTGCCCATTTGCTTCACACATTCACCGCATTGACCAGAGCCTTCGGCATACCATTAGCCAGGGAAAAAACCGAGGGGCCCTCCTCGTCCATCGTTTATCTGGGGATCCAGATAGACTCCATCAAGGGAGTATCGTGCCTGCAGGCCGACAAGCTCTCTGCCCTCCGGTCCCGCATATCCGAAACTTTAACCTGCAAGAAGGTGTCCCTCAAGAAGGTGGCTCTGCTGGGCCACCTCAATTTTGCCTGCAAGGTGATGGCCCCGGGCAGACCTTTCTGCTCGCGCCTAGCCCGGGCCACGGCCGGGGTGCGCGCCCCTCACTACAGAATCCGAGTCACCATCGGCATGAAGGAGGATCTGCATGTTTGGAACCGCTTCCTCGAGGGCTTCAACGGGGTGTCTGTGTGGCAGAACAGCTGGGAGCCGGGTTCCGAGCTCCAGGTGCACTCGGATGCGGCAGATAGCTCAGGTTTTGGGGTTTTTCTACAGGGCCACTGGTGTGCTGCCAGATGGCCCGACAGTTGGAGGGAGGGTAATCTTCTCCGGGACCTCACCTTCCTGGAATTTTTCCCCATCCTGGTGGCTGTTCACATCTGGGCAGACTTATTCCGTAACAGGAAGGTGCTGTTCTGGTGCGACAATCAGGCAGCTATCAGGGTGGTCAACAAGCAATCTTCCAAGTCAGCCAGGGTCATGAAACTTGTCAGGCGATTTGTTTTGATGTGTTTGCAGGCCAACATCACCTTTTCAGCTCGTCACGTCCCAGGCATAAACAACGATATAGCAGACGCGTTGTCCCGCTTTCAAGAGGACAGGTTTCGGTCCATAGCGCCGGACGCAGATCGCACGCCCGCAGAGTTTCCGGCAGCACTGTGGACCCTTGGAGACGAGAAGACTGGTGCCAACTGATGCACTCCATCGCCCCAGCCACCTTCAGGGCCTACCGGGCTGCAATGGCAAAGTTCGACAGGTTCAGAGCTAACGTGGGTTATGGCAGCAGGTGGCCGGTTGGGGAGGAGGAGGTCCTCCATTTCATCATCGTCCAGCGGAGGGGAAAAGTCACGGCCCACTCTATCAGAATGCAGCTGGCTGGCATTGTCTTTTTCTGCAAGGTTGCAGGCTGGACCAACCCCTGCCAGTCTTACAGGATCAAAAAACTCATTAAGAGTTGGAACCGGCAGTCTCCCAAGCACCAGGACACCAGGCGCCCCCTGTCCCACAAGTCTCTCATTCTGATTGCTTCTGCGCTCAGAAGTATTTGCTCCTCCCATTATGAGGCCAGGTTGTTCACTGCGGCGTTCTCAACCGCATTCTGTGGGGCACTACGCATCGGGGAGGTGGTGGCCAACTCCAAGACAGACCACTCCGGTAGGGCCCTGCAGCGCAGAGATGTTACCATCCACGGGGCCTCATTGTCCATCCGCGTCCGGATGTCCAAGACTGACCAAAGGGGGAAGGGAGTCACCCTGTCCATCCAAGGCCACAGGGGAAGTAAATTGTGTCCTGTACGGGCTCTCTCTAGGTACCTTAAAGTGAGGGATCCTTTCCCGGGTCCCCTGTTTGTGCACCGGGATGGGACCCCACTCACCAGGTACCAGTTTATGTCAGTTTTCCGCAGGTCGCTCCAGGTGTTGGGCCTGCCGCAGCAGGAATACGGAGGACACTCCTTCAGGATTGGAGCAGCGACCACGGCGGCAGCAGATGGTGTTCCTGTTGATGTTATCAAGGCCATGGGAAGGTGGAAATCATCCGCCTACACCTCTTACATCAGGCCAGGCCTCCTCCTTGACGGCGCACAGGCTGCTGGTTTGTTTTCTTCTCACCCTTACAGGGCAGCAGCGGCCAGGAGAGCAAGGGCACGGCACTAGCGCGGCGTCGCAGCCAAGAGGCGCCAGGCAACTGCCACCGGTGCTATGGCCACGACTTGGACTCCCACTGGGATATTCAGCGCTCACTGCCAGTGGCAACAGGGGGTATGGCCGGAGCCTGGGAGCAGCGGCTCCACAGCGGTGGCCATCGCAGGTGGACTTGGCGACCGCCAGTCATCAGTTCCGCTTATGGGGGATGGGAATTTAGGTTGGCGGAAAGGGGTGGGGTTCAGGATGCCTCCCCCCCCTTTTGTGGCGTTTGGCTTGGCCCCTGGATCAGGTTGGCTTATCACCCCTTGGTTGCTAGGGGGATAACGCCCAGGCCCACTGGGGTGCTGAGTTTACGTGGACAGGCATTGGCCGCTCGCACCCCTGGCTTGCTATCATCTCTGGACATTTTCGGGGGGCCGTCTACCATGATCCAGGACCCAAGCATGGCCGCCAACCTCTTTGTTCCTGTTTTCAATAAACGAGTTGTGGCCAATATTATCCAACCACTTTCCAACCAACGTGTCTGCTTGTTTCTTGGCGCGAGGTGTGTCACGCTTGCTCACGCAATCAGAAGAGGACACCTGGCCACCCATTCTCCCAAATCCGAGGACATCGTGGGGCCTGTATGCCCAGGGATGAACCCACCAACGCCAATTGTCCCAAGGCCCAAACTACACCCCATTCTCAAACCCTTCCACTTGTCAGAGTGCGAAAACACACCAGACAGAAGCCAGCTTTAAGGTTTATTCTAACCTATGCACCAAATACATTGTATTATAATTTAAAATAATTGTTTAAAATGATTCTCTAAAATTATTTATTTAAATAAGTAATTTTATTTTGTTTATATAAATAATGTTATTTATTATTTTAAAGATAATATAATATAATAATATATAATATAATATAGTGTTACATTACATTGCAATTTGATATAATATAATATAACATAATGTCAATATATTGTATTATGTTATAGTATAATAATTGTAATGTAATAATAATAATAATAGTATGATTACGGTATGGTATGTGGTATATGCATTTGGTATTGGTGGTGTTGTATTGTAACACAGTATAATACTGCCAATGATAATGTGATACAATAATTATATCATGATATTATAATTTATATATTTGTATTACATGCAATATTGCTAACAATATTGCGATATGTTGTAATGTTAATTGTTGTTTTTTCAGTTTGTTGTAAGCCGCTCCGGCAATATTGTTATATGTACACTGTAAGCTACTCTGGCAGTACCGTGTTTCCCCGAAAGTAAGACAGCGTCTTACTTTCTTTTGACCCCCAAGATCCCCACTACGGCTTACTTTCGGGGTAGGTCTTATATTGGGCGACGGTACCCCGAAAGTAAGACGAAAGTAAGACTTACTGTGGGCGGCATGGCGGCGGGGAAAGACGCCTGAGTCGCCGTGCGGGCGGGACTTCCGCCGGCGCTTTCTTCTCTCTCGCCGCCGGCGGCTCCGCCCCTCCTCCCTTCACTGAAGGGAGGGGGCGGAACCGGTGAGAGGGAAAGGCGCCGCTGGGAGGAGAGGAGGAGGATGGAAGGCGCCGCTGGAAGGAAGAGGAGGAGGATTCCGCCCCCAGTTTGAGCCCTCTGGGAGCCTCTCGTCGCCCAGCCAGGAAGCCACGCCATGCCGCCCGCTCACCGCGTCTTTACTTTCGAAGGGTACGGCTTATATAAGGCGCCGCGACCTTTTCTGACACCCCGATACGTCTTACAATCGGGGGTGTCATACTTTCGGGGAAACATGGTATTGTTGTTTGCTGTAAGCCACTCTGAGTCCCCTTCAGGGTTGAGAAGGGTGGCATATAAAAATAGTAAATAAATAAATAAATAAATAAATTACAAACCATAAATGAATGTACTTCTGAACCAATGAAATTGCGGATCGTAATTTGCACCAATCGCAGCACATGCCCACTCTGTGTAATGACTGCAAATGTGTCTAAAATCCACGCTTGTGGCTGGGAGGCACGTCAGATGTGGGATGACGCTGTGTCCCCCAGCATCCACTTGGCCATTGCTGAATAAAACCATTTCTGATCCTGCCTTCATCCTCGCATGTTTCCAGTGGATCAATCAGAGCTCAGGCACACCGGGAGAACCGAGATTTTGGACAATTAGGACCTTTGCATTGATCTTCCAAGCATGAAACAAGTGATACTCAAACGTTACCAAAACAAGTATTTTACTATATAGAGTGAAAAATGCCAGATGTCCAAGCTGCGTCCAGAAAGGGAAGAGACACAAGGGATCATATTGAAACATGCTTAGGGAGAGAGCGCCAGTTGAGCTTTTTGAGTCACAAAAAACAGGGGGAGGAGGGTCTCTCCGCAGAAAGAGGCTGGAGGGAATTCAAGGATCAGGGCTGCCGAGTCTGCATCATAAAAGGCCACCCGACCTCCTTCATAGTTCAGAGACACTCGGACCCTCTTGGGCTCCTTTCTCAGGGTCAGACGCGGGTCTACATCGTTGTCGGAGACCCTATATGCACCCTCCCATTTTCCCACTTCCCAAATCCCAGCCTCGGGACCAAACTCTGGGTCCTTTCTCTGCACAGACTTTCTGGCAATTCCAACTGCCCATTCTTCCTGACTCCCCACAATGACTTCCCAAAAATGCCTGCCTTTCGTGAATCCCTCCTGGCCCAGCACTAAGGCATAACGATTGAATCTCTCAGGGTTGTCAGGAAGATCTTGCCATTTCTCTCCACGCGCCACATGCCTGTGATCTTCAGAGAGGATGAGTGCAGGATGGGCTGTGTCTGGATCCAGAGTCACTTGTGCTGTTGGTGGTAAAAGCAGATCAGGGGTAAAATTAGAGAGAGAGAAAGAGAAAACTGATGGAAAATCAGCTTTTGTTTCGGATTCTAAAAAAATGACAGGCCAATATTTCCTCACCCTCCCAAACCTAGATTGGTTCTCCGTTATGCTACTCTCCTTCTTACGGGCAACGCTTGAGCATGGGGCGCTCAGACTATGGCTCTGGAGACCAGGGCTGGGTTCCCCCTCCATCATGGAAACCCACTGGGTAAACTTGTACCCACCGCACACTCTCAGCCCCAGAAAGCCCTATGATGGGATTGTCTCAGTTTGCTAGAAGTCAGAAAGAATTTAAAGGCAGACTAGTCATCTATTTTATGCCAATATCACATTCCCACATATGGCACATTGGGGAAGAGGACTTATTCTTTATCTAGGGATGCATCATGTGTGCCACAGAAATAAGCTTGAAGCAAAGAGCCATAAAAAGTCAGTATTCAGGTTATTTTGAATAATTTCCTAATTTTGGAAATCTATTCTGAATCAAGACACATGCCATTTGTTCAGAGTTTTAAAAATCGACTCACACAGGCGAACCACACTTCACTTTCTCGGCCTCAATGCAAACCTCTGTGAAATCATCTGTTTGTTTGTTTGTTTACCTTTTTGCTGGCGAAGCCCAGTTTCCAGAGAGGCTGGAGAGAGAGAAAAGAGAGTGAGTCTTCGCACAACATGGTGACTCTCAGAAACCCAGAAGGAACCAACACAGGAGGGCTGGGATCCTGCACCCAAATGACGTCGTGTGACTTCGCCCACAGAGAGTTACGTCTCATTGATCAAAGTGTTCTTTCTGGGAGTCTCCAAGTCCCGTCCCCCCCAAGTGACTCAATTGTGAGGTCATCAGGGGGGACTAGAGATCCCTACAGAGAACACCTCTCGAAGAATCTCTTGTCCTCCAAGTGGAATTACTTTCAGATGGTCAGCTTCTCACTGGGCAACCTGGGTCCCCTGTACAATGTCGTACATAAAATCCCAATTATCTGTTTTGAATTGGATTATATGGAAGTTTGGACTCATATATTCCAGCTCAGAGCAGATAGTGTGGATTATTTCAGGCTTTAAGATCAGCCAGGGAGGCCCTCCTACCGATCCCACCTCATCACAAGCAAGGTTGGTGGGGACGAGGGAGAGGGCCTTCTTGGCAGTGGCCCCCGACTCTGGAATGCCCTGCCCAAGGACATTAGGCAAACACCCCGTCTTTTACTTTTCAGGCGGTCCAGTGTTCATAGTCCCCTTTGAATCAAGATCACGAAATACTACGGATTGCTGATAAAGAAATGTGTAACGTGTACTCCACCAGTTCTCACATTTGCAGGTTACATGAACCAGAGTAAGGCCTATCAGGGCCCTCTCCATTTTCATTTCATTTTGCTTCACATCTGAAATGTGATTCCACACTTGAAGTAAAATGGAAAATTGAAAATGGCCCTGTTCCATGATCCGGGCGGACTCCAAAATGGGGCCTAGACAGAGAAGGATAGTCCATCTTATGGGCAGGGGGAGGTTGGGGAAGTTGAAGGAGGAAAACCGTTTTCCCTGTTTTCGCTCGTTATTCCCACCCCCTTCACACGTGATGGTTGTTTTGACAGTGGCGACATGGGGGGGGGGATAACAGGACATCGGGGGAAAGGGTTGCTATCCTTCAGCCCTCAAATCGTTTTGATTCCCTTTGGGGGAGATAAAGCAGGATAGAAATAATAATAATAATAATCTTTTCCCGTAAAATGGCCCATCCTTCTCTGTTTAGCAAATAATACATTTTTGTTTCACATTCGAAATGAAACCGTTGTTTCGCTTGGCATCCCAATCTGCTGTTTTGTTCCATGATGGTTGTTTTCCAAATGCTTTGGAAGTTTTCAGCCCCAAATCGTTTTGAGACCAATGTCACATCTTATGAAAATCCTTGCAGACATTTTCCCTTACCTCTAAACTGCTTCATGAGACCCTCCAGAAAGGGATTGATGTCACAGAAGTCCCAGATCTTCCACTTCAGGGCAGGAGGAAAGGCTGCAGAAGCCTCCCATTTCTCCTTATTCTCATACCTGGAGGAGAAAAAACAATATCAGAGGATGCATGCCTACTCTACAATGAATGCAGTTTGACACCCCCCTTTAACTCTCCCCTGGCTCAGTGCTATGCAATCATTTACGGGGCCTTCTCTGCCAAAAAGGGCTGGTGCCCAGATCCCACAGCATTGAGCCATAGCAGCTCAAGACAACTGTGAACTTTAAATTTACGTTCTATTGGCACTGCAATTGGATCCTTGCATTGTGTATTTTAAGATATGTGTTTTGTGATGGTGTGTTGTCATTTTATGGCATGTATTCATGGTGATGTGCTTTGGCTGGATTGTGTCCTGCCTCGAGTGGTGAGCAGAGGTGGACAACAAAATTGTTGTTTTTGTTATCAAACTGCATTAATTCTAGAGTGTAGATGCTCCACAGAATCATAGAGTTGAAGGGTTCTTGTTGGCCATCCAGTCCAATTCTGCCTGGGAACACCAGCCAAACACAGACTCCTGCAATGCGCTGCTGCTTTTGAGAGTCACGTATTTCATGTGGAAATCTGAGGTTTAGTGGGAGGAGGAGAGGAAATGAACTTACCTCTGTAAGGTGCTTCTGATATCCTGTAAAGGAAGGGAAGAAAGAACTCAGCAGAGGCATTTGCATGGAGGCCACTCTCATCTAGCTGAAAAAACAGGACATCCAACTCATAGAAATCATTGAAGCAAACTCAGGGGGTGAAGCAGCCGTCCCTCTACAAACTAAGGGGGAGATGGGCAGATCTGTGTAACCACTGGCACTATTTTGCAAGGAGCTCTTTGGCTGAGCCACCAAAGCACTGCTCAAATGCAAGCCCCAGTATATTAGGAATCGGGATCTCTTCGGTCCAAGCAGATGCAATGCAAGAATGCACAATCAAAGCACTCCCACCAGATGGCCATCCAGCATCTATTTCAAAACCTCCAGAGAAGGAAATTTCGCCACATTCTGAGTTGTAGAAACAGAATGGTAACATATCCTCCCCTCTCTGTTTATTAATAAAGCATAAATCTGATTCAAAACATAGGAGAAGCCTACAAGGGAGAGAGGGCCACTATCTTCTTGGGATGGGCACTGCCTATGGCCTGCGGGGTTTAATCCTCCCAGGAATGTTTGGGGCTGGGCTTGGGCTGAGACCCAGCTAAGATTTATACACATATGTCATAAATGTATACTTATTATTATTATTAAAGGAGGTTGTCATTTTCAATAACACATGTCAAAGAAATGACAACATGGAGCATATGCATGGATTGTGTTGGACAGACGAATGACAGTGGACAATATGGCAAATCACTTGCAAATCAGACAGGGCTCTGCCTATGTAATAATCTACAACAAACCTGGGTGTCAAAGGAATAACCACATATGTAGAGGGAATCAGCTCAGTGGTTGTAGACGGAATCAGCTCAGTGCCCTGGATTCAACCACTGAGCTGATTCCCTCTACATATGTGGTTATTCCAGCCATGTTCTGATTTTCATCACCCAGAGGTCTCCCATTGATACGGCCTTGAAAAAGACCCATAGTAGGGTCGAAACGAGAGGCATCCACTCGGCTCCTCGTCGGCCTCTTTTCATCTTTGTTTTGCCATCGGGCAGTCGGATTATAAATACACTCTGTTGAGTGTCTGCATTGGAGTTGTATATATTTTGCCCTTGGCAACATCAATTCCCGACCCTGGAACTCTTATACATGGACATGAACTTTGATTTACATTATTGACTATTATCGAATTTATTGTTTATAGCACAGGAATCGCTTTTGCACTATTTGTGGTGTTTAACATTAGCCGATTTCGGCTTTTGGCTACTTGCCGCCTTCTTTATAAACTCAGTTGAAATGATATAGTTGTTATTGACTTTACTTTCATATCCTCCATTGAGGTAGCTTTCAGCAACCGCCCCGTTTGTTTTTCCACTGTCAAAAGTTTGGGCAAGATGGGTGTACCAAAAAACAGGGAGATTATACAAAAATGATGTATTTAGTTTTTCTGAAAGTCGATTAAAATAAATTCGTTTCTGGTGTGAGAGAATTGGCCGTCTGCAAGGACGTTGCCCAGGGGATGCCTGGGTGTTTTACTATCCTTGGGGGAGACTTCTCTCATGTTCCCACATGGGGAGCTGGAGCTGACAGAGGGAGTTCATCCGCGCTTTCCCCGAATTTGAACCTGCAACCTGTCAAGTCTTCAGTCCTGCTAGCACAAGGGTTTAACCCACTGCGCCACCGGGGCCTCCTTAGCCCAAGTCTTAAACTCATTTATGTTTATGTTTCTTACTTGCCTTATGAACACAGCACGAAGGTAATGTCGTACAACAGTTTGTGTACATAGAGCCCTGAGAAGACTGAAGTGTCACTGTCTCAGCCTCCCATGGGGACAACATGGGCCTTACCTGGAGGAGTTCACTTGTCGGCTGCTGATGCTTCTCCTCCATCTCTTGGATGAGTTTCGAGAGAGAGGAGAGTTCTTCGGAGAGTCTGGCCAGATGTTCCTCCCCTTTGGCTGAAATCTCCTTCTCCAGCTCTTCCATTTTTACCAGCAGATTCCTCTCTTGTTTTTCTAGAAACTGGTGCAGGAGTCTGAACGCAGCCACAGCCTTCTTCTTCTCTCTCTGGGTTTTCTTCTAGCATAAAAGAAAAGAGAAACAGGAGTGAGGGGCAGACAGAGGGTCTTTGGAGTGAATTTGCCCCATTCTTTTGGAGTGGGGCTTACATCTCTTCACAAAGAAAATGTCCATTCAATATCCAGTGGTGAAAGTGCCTTGTGAACACCTGCAAGGCCACTGGAATGAGTTTGGGTCAATATTTTCTGTAGGCCATCAGGTCTGCTATAATGGGAGATACCTTGGGAAGTCAGACTTGGCCATGGTGGTCCATGCTCTCCTCACATCTAGGTTAGATTACTGCAACATGCTCTACGTGGGGCTGCCTTTGAAGACTGCTCGGAAGCTTCAAATAGTCCAGCGAGAGGCAGCCAGGTTAATAACTGGAGTGGTGTACAGGGAGCACACAACTCCCATGTTACGCCAGCTCCACTGGCTCCCAGTTTGCTACTGAGCACAATTCAAAGTGCTGGCTTTGGCCTATAAAGCCCCTAAACCTGTCTGGCCCCTATGAACCACCCCGGAGATTAAGATTTACACTGTGGGGACAGGAGACAACCCATCTCCCCCTCCCTCTTGTCCTTCAGAAGGATGATAAAAACGTGGCTGTGGGACCAAGCCTTTGGGACTGTGTAATGAGGCGGCGATAGGAACTCTTAGTATGCCAACCAAATTCGATATGGTTGTTTTAGCTAGAGGACTTTAACGTCAAGATAAGTGATTTTAATGTTTTTGTATGTGTATGGTCTAGTATGTTGCGACATTGAATGTTTGCCATTTATATGTTGTGATCCGCCCTGAGTCCCCTTTGGGGTAAGAAGGGCGGAATAGAAATGCTATAAATAAATAAATAAATAAATAATATTTTTGAGAAAAGGAATTCAGTTTATTGAGACTCACATTTAGGGCTATAATACATATTCATTTTCCAATGCCACTTACCAGCAGATCTCGGCTCTCCCGTGCTGTGTCTACTTTGTAGGCCAGGATTTTCTCTCTCTCCTCCTTCAGCGTCTCCAGAGAATTCCAAATCTGATCCCGAAGAGGAAAACAAAGTCCTTGGTCACTGCTTTTCTTCAAGGTTTAGAATGGTTTCAAAGATCATGCCGTCAACCATACCACATTTATTGGGAGTTTTGGACAAAGTTGACCGCTACTGGACGCCCTCTCTGCTTTTGTTATACTACTTCCACAGGTTTAATTAATTTGTTTATTCTTTATATTTATTTACCATATTTATATAACGCCTTTCTCAGGCCAAAGGCCACTCTAGGCGCTTTCTGTTGGGGCATGCAAGGGATCAGTTAATGTGTGTGTGTCAACTGCAAAAGAAGATTCATGAAGCTGATTGGTCGGGCAATGCTCAGGGAGCAGGCTAAGCCTAGAACTTTTGGAGACTGTTACATTTTTGTTCAGGCTTGAGCTATGCAGACCGACAGTTTGAAGAGAGAAGCAGACAGAGGTATGGGTTGCTTACCTGTAACCATATTTCTTCGAGTGTTAGTCTGTGAAATCCGCACATGATGGGTTTTCCTGCGCATGCGCAGACATTTCGGAACATTCTAGTTATAATAATTTTGGCGCAAGCCCCGCCCATCCTCCTGATGGTATATAAGCCCAGAGGCGGGGTTTCGCCCTCAGTTTGTTGCCGCCAGACAGCAGTACGAAAGTGGCATGACATAAGAGGGGAAGACGGGCGGGGATGTGCGGATTCCACAGAGTGACGCTCGAAGAAATATGGTTACAGGTAAGCAACCCATACTTCTTCTTCATGTAGTCTGTGAAATGCGCACATGATGGGTGATTAACAAGCTACTAACCTGGAGGTGGGTCATGCCACGCAGGAGAATAGGACGGCTCTGCCGAAGGCTGCATCTCTTTTGGTGAGGATGTCCAGCTTGTAGTGTGTGGCGAACGTGGATGGTGTTGACCACGTTGCTGCCTTGCAGATGTCCTGGACAGGGACTCCCCGGAGAAAGGCTTGAGAGGTAGAGATTGACTTCGTTGAGTGTGCCTGTAAAGTTGGAGGTGGGTCCTTACTCGCTAGTTGGTATAGGAGGCAGTTCTACTTATGTAGAAGGAGAGTGATCTTTTGACATCTAGAGAGTGCAATGCTACTTGTACAGGTGAGGATGGCTTAGGGAAGAAGGCAGGGAGGGTGATGTCTTGGGACAGATGAAAATTGGAGACCACTTTAGGGAGAAAGGTGACATCGGTGCGGAGGACAACTTTGTCCTCGTGAAATCTGATGAATGGAGCGTCTGCCCGGAGGGCAGTGATCTCACTGGCTCGTCTTGCTGAGGTGACCGCTACTAGGAATGCTGTCTTCCAAGAGAGATGGGAGATGTCACAGGATGACATGGGTTCAAAGGGTGGTTTCTACAGTTGGGATAATATGAGCTCTAGGCTCTATGATGGGGAGGGAAACTGGTGGGTGAATATTTTTATAGCCCTTGAGGAACATGTGTACCAGGGGGTCTTGGAAGAGGGAAGGAAGGCCATCCTTCCTCCTATACCAGGACAGAGCAGCTAAATAGCATTTAATTGAAGCAAGGAGAATTTTAGGGAAGATAGATGGACTAGGAAGTCCAGGACTATCGGGACCAAGGCTGACAGAGGGTGATGGCCCCGGGATTCTGTAAATGTTTTAAATTTTGTCCATTTCTAGGTGTAAGATTTTTTTTGTGGACGTTTTTTGAGCTGCCAGGATTATTAGGTGTGCAGTGTCGGAGAGATGGGCTAAGTTTGATCCTCCATGCCATCAGGCGGAGGGTTGGAAGTTCTGGGTGTTGGATCAGACCGTGTTCCAAGGTTAGCAGGTCAGGGCTGGACCGAAGGCTGTTGAAGTTATTTTCTGCCGCATGGAGGAGATGGGCGAACCATGGCTGTCTGGGCCACCAGGGAGCTATGAGGATACAATTGGCCCTGTCAGAGATTATGTTTGCCACTACCCTGGATAGTAGTGGAAGAGGGGGAAAGATATACAAGAGGCCGGGGGTCCACTGAAACAGGAAGGCATCTTCTAGACAGCCTGGGGATGTGCAAGGGTGTAGTCTTGCACAGAAGTGGGGGCAGTTGGTGTTCTCTGGGGACGTAAACATGTCCACCTGTGGATGGCCCCAGTGGCGGGTTAGAAATCGAAACTCCCTGGGGTGAAGGTGCCACTCGTGGGTGGTCACTGATGTCCTGTCGAGGGAGTCCGCCAATGTGTTGTCTTTGCCAGTTAGGTGGATTGCAATGAGGAAGGTGTTCCTCCATATGCACCATTCCCAGATGCGTGTTGAGAGGGACAGGAGGGTCAGGGTGTGAGTCCCTCCTTGTTTGATCAGGTAAAATTTCATTGACGTGTTGTCTGTGACTACCTAAATTGTGTGGTTGGAGACCAGGTTGGAGAATGCTCGAAGGGCTTTTTCTACTGCAAGCAGCTCGAGTGCATTGATGTGAAATTGCTGTTCTAGAGGGGACCAGCGGCTGCTGATTGTGAGGTCCTGCAGGTGGGCACCCCAGCCCAGGGAAGAGGCGTCTGTTGTTAGTGACAGTGACGGGCGGGGGGGGGGGACGAATGGTAGGCCCGAGCATGCATTGGACCTCTTTGTCCACCATGCAAGGGAGTGGAGGACAGGTAATGAAGGTTGGAGGATCATGGATTGGTTGCCGTGATTGGGATCAAACACACTGAGGAGCCATGACTGGAGGGGGTGCAGGCGAAGCCTGGCAAAGGGCGTAAGATTTGTGGTAAAGGCCATGTGGCCCAGGATGGACTGGAAAGCCCAGGCAGAGTAATGGCCTTGTGAGCAGAGCTTGGTAATGGCCTGGTGGAGGTTGAAAAAGCGGTCGTCTGGTAGGTGTGCTCTCTGGGATCTGGAGTCTATTATAGCACCTATGAAGTGGATGCATTGGGATGGTATCAGGTGGGATTTCTCGTGGTTCACAATGAGCCCGAGTTCCTATAGGAGAGATCAGGTGTAGGAGATGTCAGAGAGAAGTTGTGAACGGGATTGTGTGGACAGCATCCAGTCGTCTATGTAAGGAAAGATGGTAATGCCACGTTGGCGGAGGTGTGCTGCCACTACTGCCATACATTTGGTAAAGACACTGGGGGCCGTGGAGAGGCCAAATGGGAGGACGTTGAACAAAAAGAATTGGTTCTCTAATGCAAAGCAGAGATATCTGCAATGCTTTTCTGTGGTTAAATGTGAAAATAGGCTTCTCTGAGGTCCACTGTAGCCAGCCAGCTCCACGTTTGATAAAGAGGAGGATGGTGGTAAGGGTGACCATGCGGAATTTGCGTGGTCTGATAAAGTTGTTGACTCCTCTGAGGTCTAGAATTGGGCGTTGGCCTCCATCTCACATGTCTACTAAGAAGTAGCGTGGGAAGAGGCAGATGTGTGTAAGATTGGAGGCCACTGGGGAAATAACTCCCTTTTGTAATAAGGAGTGGATTTCTTCCTACAGCGTGGGGGAAGACTGAGTGAGTAGGATTCATCCCAGAGGGGGGATATGAATGAAATTTGATGGCATAGCCATTGTGGATTATGTTCAGCACCTAGTTGTCAGTAGGGATTGATTGTCATACCAGTAAAAATGGTTGAAGCCTATTGAGGTAGGTGAGTTCAGGGAGGGGTACATTGGTGAGGGTGTGTATGGGTGGGAGGGAATGCAGAGGGGTGGAATCAATGTGGGAGTTAGGAGGTGGATGTGTTGGCGGTGGGCTAAAACCACCGCTTCTGGTTATCTGGAGGTTTGGAGCAGCGATATTGACCCTTGAAGGGGAGTGGGGGTCTCCTGGTGTTTGATAAGGATGGTTGGGGGTGTTGTTTGCCTCTGTAAGATTGAGGGGTGTACCATCCCCATTGGTATTGGGGGTATCTGTAATAGGGTCCCCATCTCTGGCCTGGGTGGTAAGGTTGCTGGTCATATCTGCTGACTGTCTCTTTCATTTTGTGAAGTGTTCCAACTGGGAATCAGTCTCTGTGTTAAACACACCCGTTTCATCCATAGGGAGATCTTCAATCAAAATACGTTGTGACTGGGAAAGAGTGGATGCCCTAAGCCAGGCATGTTGTCACAAAGCTACTGAGCCTGCGATGAGTTTGCCAGATGTGTCAGCGGTGTTTTTTGCCAGATCTTTTTGTAATTTGGCAAGAAGAAGCGCCTCCTGGGAGAAGGCCTTCGCCATGGCTTGGTCAGCTAGAAGCAATAAATCAAGGTAAGGAGTTATCTTATTCCAGATAAAGGTCTGGTAAACACTCATGTATACTCCATAGTGTGCCATGCGGGCAAACAGGCAGGCTGAAGAATGGAATTTATTCGCCATGGCATCAAGCTTTCCCCCGTCTTTGTCAGAGGGGGAAGATTGATTCCTCTGTACAGGCTGCGGTGGAAATGTGGGAGGGGAATCATTTGAGGACTCTAGGTCCACTGTCTTATTATCAACCATAGGCTCCTGTAGAGTAGACATTTGGCCATTGCTCAGAGGAAATGAGTGGTGCCACCTGGGGGGGGAAGAATCTAGAAGGTTCAGGTGGTGGTGTGGAAACTCTAGCTGCAGGTGGGGTCAGGGATTGCGGGGACTCAGAGGGAGGGGAACTCTCTCCAGTCTCATTATCAACCGGGGCTCCTGAGAAGAGCTGGGGTAAAATGCCACCTGGTGGGGAAGAATAAAGGTTAAATAAATAAATAAATTGTGAGGGAGTTGGTGAGGAGGGGGCAGCGGTCCTTGAGGTCCCATATAGCCACCCTGCTGGTAAAAGGGAGCATCCATAGGGAAGGGAGGGTAAGGTGGGAAAGGGTAATCGAAGAAAGGGGGCTAAAGGTATCATGGATCGGGACCATGGTGGCATCTGGAAGAAGGAGGGCTGCGGGAGCAGGACCAGAAGTCAGAAGAGGCAGAGGAAGGGCTGCGGTGCCGAGAGGGGCTCTTGGAGCTCCAAGGAGGCTGGAGGCTCGTGTTCTGTTTGCGGCAGCTCCAGATATTGAGGAGGCGGTACTGGGGGGGGCTGTGCGCCAGAGAGTTGCCGTCCCTTTTTCTTTTATGAGCAGGCCGTTTGGATGGCCTTGCCTTCTTCCGAGGTGGCTCATCCATTGCAGGCGTTGCAGGAACAACCAGGGGTCCTTCCGCATGTTGCGGGGGAGGAGCTTGCTGCTCTCCGGAGAGAGGAGGAGGCATTTGGAGCTCGGAGACTAGTGGGCGGCTTGGCGAGTCTCCTCGGGTGCCAGTGCTTGCTCATATAGGAGTGCTTTCAAGCGGGAGTCCTTGCTCTTTTGGGCCTTGGAAGTGAAAGCCCTACAGATTTCACAGGCCGAGCGGTTGTGGAACTCCCCAAGGCATAACAAGCATTTGGTGTGCCTATCGGCCTCTGGGAGATTAACTCCACAGGCCGAGCATTTTTTAAAAGATAAAGACATAATAAAGCCTGAAAGTAGCCAGTTCAAGGTCAGGAAATGGAGAGAGGTGGTTGTCAATAATGCTTTCCAAGTCGTTAAGGAGATAGGTAGTCTAATAGAATATCAGAAGTTGCTGCTGTCGCGTGGAAAGAAGAACTGAGGGCGAAGCCCTGCCTCTGGGCTTATGTACCATCAGGAGGATGGGCAGAGCTTATTTATAACTAGAATGTCCCGAAATGTCTGTGCATGCGCAGGAAAACCCATCATGTGCGTATTTTACAGAATACATGAAGAAGAGACAGACTGATCAGCAGTTTCTCCGGCATCACCATTAGGAAATTCTTCCTAATTTAGGGATTTTTTTGCCTGTTGCTCAAGTTTCATGGTGCATCTACACTGTAGAATTAACTGGCAGGGGATTTTGAATTTGTGGTTTGGTAAGGCACTGGCACACTTTGGCAAAAATGCAAAAGACCTTGTACAATTATTGGTTGCTTACCTGTAACGGTAGTTCCCTGAGTGGTCACCTGTGAATTCGTAAATATGGTAATTCCTGCGCCTGTGCAGACAGTTAGCAATCTCTTAGAAAGTTATTATCACTTTAAATGGTAGCCCCGCCCGCTCCCCTTGAGTATATATAGCCAGTGGGAGGGGCTGCCACCTCAGATCCTTTACTCCGCCGCAAAAAAACAGCTCGAAGGACTGAGGCATGACAACAGTGGGGAGGCTGGGCGGGGATGTACAAATTCACAGGTGACCACTCAGGGAACTACGGTTACAGGTAAGCAACCAATAATTCCCTGTCATGGTCCCTGTGAATACGTACATATGGTAATAGACTAGCAAGCTAATCATGCAGTTGGTGGGCGTCAAGCCATTACCAAGAAGAGGACTGCACTGACACAGGCTACATCTTACCGACCTATCAAACCTGCTATACATGATGATGGTGAAGATAGTAGACCAAGCATCTATCACACAGAGATCACGAAAAAGCCCCTCAGAAAGACAGTGGAGGCTACCTGTCACAACGTGGGCCCTATCTTCACCCCGTAACCACACACACACAGACGTTGTCAATTAACTATTTATTAAGCAGTAATTAAAAGCAGGTGTAGAAGATAAAATGTCCAAAAAGTAGAGATCAAATAGTCCAAGGTAAAAAGCAATCAATGTTCAAAAGTATTCAAAGGCACGGATCAAACAAGGTCCATCAAAACAAAGTGAATCAAGCAAGGCAATAGAGTCCGTGGTTAGCAAGGTAAAATCCAAAGTTCATGGAATCAACAAGGTTCAAGGCAGCACTTGGCAGGCAAGCCAGGCTAGGCTTCCAGGGAGACAGCAAACTGCTATGTCCTTTCAGTTCAGACGTGGCCAGCAATCTGAGGAAGTTTCCCACGAAATGCATATTTAATTCCCTCCTTT
Organism: Anolis apletophallus; assembly: GCA_030556195.1. Taxonomy (NCBI): domain Eukaryota; kingdom Metazoa; phylum Chordata; class Lepidosauria; order Squamata; family Anolidae; genus Anolis; species Anolis apletophallus. The sequence continues at coordinate 192,075,783 of JARBWK010000001.1, read as the reverse complement.
GTGAGACCAATGCTTTTCCAAGCCTCGTTTCCAATCTCTCCAGTTAGCCTCAATACTCCCCCGTCGGTCGAATCTCCGCTCAGGAATGGCCCCATCTGCGCCGTTATCTTCCTGGGAAGCTGATTCGACCTCGGCTTCCATAGCCTCCTCAACATCTGGCGTAAACACACTTTCCTGGGACCCGAATCCTCCCGGTCTCTCATATATTATGATCTGGAATCATAAGCAACCTCGTCATCAGAATAGGCCTGCGGCCAGGTGTCGTCCCATAGCAAACTGTCTGTTGGTGATGAGGGCCCTTCATCCCCATCATCCTCTTCATCGGGGTCTAAAGCCAAAGGAACCCCTGGGGCCACGGCCGGCCCCCCAGGCGGAGGTGGGGGCAGATTAGCCTCCTGTCCCCCCGGGTCCACTGAGGGCTGAGTTGCTACACTACCGCAGGTTTAGTGAAGTGATCCTTAACCTGCTCAGGTAAAGTGCGACCAGTCACTTGGTAAGCCAGACAGGCTGTTGGGATGATTGAACAAGTCAATTGGTGCGGAAAAACCGGGAGGCCACTGGCATCCTCCCAGTACTTGAGAAGTAGTGTAGGGGACTTCTTGAGTCCTCTTCGCAGCACAAACATCAAAGCCAGAGCCCTCCTGACATCCGACACCTCCCAAAGGCTGCAGAAGCCAAGCTGGGTTCATCACAAATGCGAGGGCACTTAGAAAAAGCTCCCTAGGCTGAGTCTATAACAGCTGTCAGTTGTGACAAAGGCAGAATAGGTGTTACCACTAATCTAACATATACCCAAATGCTCGTTGGGTGAGGGAATCGGCGCCCATAGATGAGGCAAAGAAGGTAACTGATGATTCAGTATCATAAACTCTCGAAGAAATAACCTAAACAGGCAGTATGAGAAATATGCTGGGAATCCAATTACTCCTAAATCATGAATCGGTCCCTTTGAGGCATGAGGAGGTTTGAGCAGTTCAAGAAGTGCATCAGCTACTCTCGGGACATCTCGAGGAGAGAAGAGAAGCCCAACTGGTACAACCACCCTGAGGCAATGAGGGTACAGACCACATAGGCCACTCGTAAACTGGACGCCATCTGATTGCGAGGAGAAGCAGTAAAGAAATACAGGGAAGAAGCGCCTCAATACCCTGTAGTTGGTGTAGGGCTGAAAAAAGAGAACCCGATAATAAGAGCTATCTCCAATTGCAGCGCAATAGAGAACATGAAATTATATGCACAGAGTATGGAACTGACCGGACATGAATGTAGATAGTGTGGCTAACAGAGAAAGTAATGCTTTTCCATGGTCATTGTAGTAAAATTTCTATTTTGAACATTTTTCTTAATTGTAAGCCAAGGAATAAATGCATATATGGAAAAACTGCCTTGAGTCCCCCTTTTAGATATGGAGGGTGCACTCCGACATCATCCAGTCCTGATGGAGGGGCGGCGCCAGGAGGAGAGCCTCCGATATGGAGGGTGCACTCTGACACCATCCAGCCCCGATGGAGGGGCGGCACCAGGAGGATGTTACAATAAGTTCTTGCAGGACCAAGATTATGTGTGAATGAAAATGTATGCTATGTATGTGATAATGCTGTGCACCTGGGTTAACAGGCAATCAGCAACCTAGTGCCACACCCAAGGGCCTATAACTGCTTGTGTTATTTTCTGTGTGGTGTGGGGTGGTGATAGAGTAAAGGTCAAGAGTAAAGATTTGTTTTCTTCAATTTTACCTCTGCTGGTCTGGCGTATTTCTTGAGCTTATGGACATGAGCGTTAGGCGGACCACACCGCTGCGTAACAGGTTATGGGCCCAGACACCCAGACAGACGGATGGTCTAAAGCCTAGCCTCAGTCAGCATTGACGCTGCATGGTCCATATTTTGCTTTTGGAAAAGACCAGGTTTGACTTTACTCTTTTATTTTGGAATTTTGTGCCGGAAAGATGGATCCAGGAGTGAATCTGGCAGCATTTCCCATTGCCAGGTTGAATGGCAGTAACTACTCTATGTGGAAGGTGCGTATGGAGAGTTACTTGAGGAGGGAATCCCTGTGGGAATGTATTTCGAACCCACCACCACAAGACCCTAATGCAGAGCAGCAAAGAGCCCAGGAGAAGGCCAAGGCAACCCTCATCCTCGGAGTGGATGATGAGCAGCTGGTCCACATTTGCAGTTTGCCCTCTGCACATGCTATTTGGGAGCGGTTGAAAGCGGTGCATGTCTCTGACTCTGCGGCAACTGTGGCTGTACTAGCCAGGAGGCTGTACAGAAAGCGTCTTCAGGCTGGAGAGGAGCTGAAGGACCATTTGCAGTGTTTGCAAAGCCTGTTCATGGATTTGGAGCAGAGAGACTTCAGACTTACTGAAGCAAACAAATGTTTTATTGTTCTGTCTTCAATGGATGATTCCTTTGACGGAATAGTAAATTCCTTGGAGTCACTCCCACAGGCTCAGCTTAATTTGCAGTATATTTGTGCCAGGTTAATTGCAGACTGGGATCGACGGAAGGACCGCAGTATGGAGGCTGCAAGCACAGCTGGGATTGCTCAGCAGAGACAGCCGATTGTAAATACAGCGGAGCAAGAGAAGGAGACTGTTTGTGCTGTAAGGAGATGTTTTATCTGTAATTCTCCAAAACATCTTAAACGAGAATGCCCAAGGTTACGGGACAAAAAAAACGTACAGCAACATGTGAGGAGGGGGTCATCGCATGTGAAAATTGTGCAAACAGACAAAAGATCTGAAAGACATTTTTTATGTTGACTCAGGGTGCTCAAAACACATTGTGAATGATAAGACTTTGTTTAAAAAGTTTCATAAGCTGGATGGTTTGAATGTAAGTCTTGCTGATGGGAAGCATTATTCTGTTCAAGTAAAAGGAGAAGTTTATGTTAAATGTTTGGGCATAACACTAAAGGATGTGTATTTTGTACCACAGGTCGAGTTTAATCTCCTATCAGTGAGTAAACTTGATAGTGAAGGGTTTGATGTTATTTTTTCAGAAGGCAAAGTTAAAATCCTGAAAGGGACCAAACTGTATGGTACAGGAAGAATACAGAATGGTATATGTGTGTTAGAACAAAAGGATGCATGCAGTGTGAATATAGTTGGCAAAAACACTCCATTGCATAATAAGTGTATACATGAACTGCACAGAGTTTTGGGACAACCAAGTTTTAAAGTATTGAGCAAAATGCAGGAATGCAGTGAAGGTTTAAAGTTGAATAACTGCAAGCATTTTCTTGATTGTATTGTTTGTAAAAGAACAAAGGTTCAGTCTGCACCAATAAGTAAAAAGAGCTTAAGAGTGCCAGAAAAGCCTTTTCAGCTGGTACATGCAGACTTAATTGGACCATTTTCTCCTAGTAAAGGAGGGGCTGTGTATTGTTTATGTATTTTGGATGATTTTTCTAATTTTTCATGGTGTTTTCTGTTAAAACACAAAAGTGAAGTGTTTGAAATATTCAAGAACTGGGTGGCCTATGTTAAGAGACAATTTGAAGTGAATGTGAAAGCCTTGCAATCAGATAGAGGAGGAGAATTCACATCACATAATTTGGCAGATTTCTTGAAGAAGGAGGGGATAAAACACCGGCTCACTTGCCCATACCAAAGTGCTGAGAATGGGAAAATTGAGAGGTTTGTGAGGAAGATACAAACTGTGAAGGATTCTCTGTTGGCAGATTCTGGTTTACCAGCCAACTTATGGGGAGAGGCAATGAATACAGCCAATTATTTAATTAACAGATTGTGATCTGAACCTATTCAGGAAACTCCTTATTTTCTTTTGTATGGTAAGAGACCTCCACTGGATCATTTGAGAGCGTTTGGGACTCAAGCTTGGGTTCTAGTGCCCAAAGCAATCAGAAGGAAAGGCCAGGATAAATCCAGGAAGCTGATCATGGTGGGATATGCTCAGGGGGCAAAAGCATGGAGATTCTTAGATGATGACGGGTCAATAGTCATTTCAAGGTCAGGTAATTTTGCATGTCCACAGAATTGGGACAAAATCCATGCTAACCATGAGGTATTTCTTCCTATCGCAAATGAGAGTACTCATGAGGAGGCACAAGCCTCAATAAGAGAGGAAGAAAGTGTTGCAACAACTTCTGAACGTATGAGTAGACCTCAGATAAAAGGAATGAAGAGATCTAAGTCATCGGATGAGGAGGAGGAACAAGATCCTGGGGTAGGAACTAGCCAAAACATGGGCTTGAGAAGATCAACTAGGAAAAGAAAAGCACCTGACTGGTTACAAATTCGGCAGGTCAGGGTGTGTTTGGTTAACAACGAGCCTCAAACTTATGAGGAAGTTGAGAGTTTGCCTGACGAAGAGAAAGAAAAGAGGCAACAGGCCAAAGATAAAGAATTAGTCGATTATTGTTTATTAGTACTTACACTCTTGTTAACATTGCTGATGTTGTACATGTAAAGCTTTTCATTAACACAAGGAGGGGTGTTACAATAAGTCCTTGCAGGACCAAGATTATGTGTGAATGAAAATGCTATGTATGCTATGTATGTGATAATGCTGTGCACCTGGGTTAACAGGCAATCAGCAACCTAGTGCCACACCCAAGGGCCTATAACTGCTTGTGTTATTTTCTGTGTGGTGTGGGGTGGTGATAGAGTAAAGGTCAAGAGTAAAGATTTGTTTTCTTCAATTTTACCTCTGCTGGTCTGGCGTATTTCTTCAGCTTATGAACATGAGCGTTAGGCGGACCACACCGCTGCATAACAGAGGAGAGCCTCCGATAAGGAGGGTGCACTCCAACATCATCCAGCCCCGATGGAGGGGCGGCACCAGGAGGAGAGCCTCCGATATGGAAGGTGCACTCCGATATCATCCAGCCCCAATGGAGGGGCGGCGCCAGGGGGAGAGCCTCCGATATGGTGGGTGCACTCCGACATCATCCAGCCCCGATGGAGGGCCGACATCATCCAGCCCTGATGGAGGGGCAGCGGCAGGAGGAGAGCTTCCGATATGGAGGGTGCACTCTGACATCATCCAGCCCCGATGGAGGGGCGGCGCCAGGAGGAGAGCCTCCAATATGGAGGGTGCACTCCGACATCATCCAGCCCCGATGGAGGGGCAGCGCCAGGAGGAGAGCCTCCGATATGGAGGGTGCACTCCGACATCATCCAGCCCCGATGGAGGGGCGGCGCCAGGAGGAGAGCCTCCGATAAGGAGGGTGCACTCCGACATCATCCAGCCCCGATGGAGGGGCGGCGCCAGGAGGAGAGCCTCCGATATGGAGGGTGCACTCCGACATCATCCAGCCCTGATGGAGGGGCGGCGCCAGGAGGAGAGCCTCCGATATGGAGGGTGCACTCCGACATCATCCAGCCCCGATGGAGGAGCGGCGCCAGGTGGAGAGCCTCCGATAAGGAGGGTGCACTCTGACATCATCCAGCCCCGATGGAGGGCCGGCGCCAGGAGGAGAGCCTCCGATAAGGAGGGTGCACTCTGACATCATCCAGCCCCGATGGAGGGGCGGCGCCAGGTGGAGAGCCTCAGATAAGGAGGGTGCACTCTGTATTCATCCAGCCCCGATGGAGGGGCGGCGCCAGGAGGAGAGCCTCCGATAAGGAGGGTGCACTCTGACATCATCCAGCCCCGATGGAGGGGCGGCGCCAGGAGGAGAGCCTCCGATAAGGAGGGTGCACTCTGACATCATCCAGCCCCGATGGAGGGGCGGCGCCAGGAGGAGAGCCTCCGATAAGGAGGGTGCACTCTGACATCATCCAGCCCCGATGGAGGGGCGGTGCCAGGAGGAGAGTCTCCGATATGGAGGGTGCACTCCGACATCATCCAGCCCCGATGGAGGGACCGTGCCAGGAGGAGAGCTTCCGATATGGAGGGTGCACTCTGACATCATCCAGCCCCGATGGAGGGGCGGTGCCAGGAGGAGAGCCTCCGATATGGAGGGTGCACTCTGACATCATCCGGGCCTGATGGAGGGGCGGTGCCAGGAGGAGAGCCTCCGATATGGAGGGTACACTCTGACATCATCCAGGCCCGATGGAGGGGCGGCGCCAGGAGGAGAGCCTCCGATATGGAGGGTGCACTCCGAAATCATCCAGCCCCGATGGAGGGCTGACATCATCCAGCCCCGATGGAGGGGCAGCGCCAGGAGGAGAGCCTCCGATATGGAGGGTGCAATCCGACATCATCCAGCCCCGATGGAGGGGCGGCGCCAGGAGGTGGGGCTCCAGCATAGAGGGCTTTCCTGCATTGTTCGGCCCGATGCATTGTGTAGCTTGGATGACAAGCTGTCCGCACAATGGCCAGAAGGGGGAGCTCCGCCTCTCCATCTAAGAGGAGGATGAAAGCAGAGTGACCCAACAGGAGAATTTCCCGCGCCTTTTTGAGGGGTAAAAATGTCAAGAAGGGTGGCGGCCATCTTGGTGTCCCTTTGCCTCAGCCGTTTCAAACTTCTTCAATGGCAGCCCGCCATCTTGGGAGTCAAAAATAAGCCCAATGCCCCTGAGAAAGCGGGGGAAGGGGGCCGGATGAGCTTGGGTTCTCGTTTATTCCTGTTTGTGGGTAAAAACCTACAAGTTCTACAGTTTTGAGAAGTTAGGTGATAAGAGAAGACTAAGACATGGAAGAGAAGCCGGCCATTGAGGATCTCAAGGCATTGGTGGCAAGTGACGACATACGTATAAAAATAAAAATGTCAACATCACAGGACAGAACAAAACAGAAAGCAACATAATAAATTTAAAGATAAATTAAATAATTAAATAATAAAATAAAATTTACGCAGTCCAGAATGCTAGTCAAAGAGAGAGAGAGAGAGAGAGAGAGAGAGATTGATTCCTAGCTGTCACAACGCAGCGGATAAAAGGATCTGAGGTGGCAGCCCCTCCCACTGGCTATATATACTCAAGGGGAGCGGGCGGGGCTACCATTTAAAGTGATAATAACTTTCTAAAAGATTCCGAACTGTCTGCGCAGGCGCAGGAATTACCATATGTACGTATTCACAGGGACCACGACAGGGAACTGCAACTACCATGGTGTGGAGCATTGAGCCATGACAGTTAAAGTGGAATAGAACTGCATTACTTCTATGTAGGTGCATCCTGGATACCTGAAAACCGCAGGGTCTGGGGAAATATGGAACTGCCAGCCACAGACCTGCTTTGTGGGGTGGAGATTTACCACAACCCCTCGTTAGGAGTCCCTATTTTACCTCCTCCTACCTTGTACTCCGTTGATGCCTACCTCCAGAGGGATCACCTGGTGATTTTCGTGCTCCTTCGACCTGTCGCAGACAACACAGATGGGGGCTTCGTCGTCCTTGCAGAAGAGATTCAGGGGCTGCTGGTGCCTCTGGCAGACTCTCCCCTTCTCTTCTTCCTTTTGGCTCTCAAGTTCCTTGGCGATCTCCACCATGTTCGCCAGCTGCCTATTTGGCATGGTGCCCCCTTTCTGCACTTTACCCTTGCACTGTGGGCAGGAGGTCAGCTTCTTCTCCCAGCATTCATCCAGGCAGGCTTGGCAGTAATTGTGCCCACAAGATATGATGGTCACAGGCTCCTTGAAATACTCCAGGCAGATGGGACAGGCCAGTTCCTTGCAGAGCTTCTTCACAGGGTCTCCAGAGGCCATGACTGCCGATGCTGATCTGCTGCAGAGACCAGACAAAGCTTTTAAACTCCCTCCATGAAATAAAGAGACCAGAGACAAGAAAATGGATCTAAAGGGCCATTTTCTGACCTACTTATTGAAAGAACTCGTAATAACCTGTAAAGGGAAAATCTATAGCAACTCATGGGTTAAATCCATGTAACTCATGGCGTTAAAGGCCACCTAGTGAGCCTTGTCCCTGGGCCAGGTGTCACTCCCTCTGACCACCTCCAAGGACATGAGTGCTGTCCATGTGACAAGGAAGGCGTGCCAGCGTGCACGCTCTCCCTCTCTGGGGAGGAGCCATGTGTCCCGGCAGCGTCGAAGAGCGGCTCCTATTTTTCCTCCTCCTCTTCTTTGATGTCGTCTTTGGGGAGAGAGTGCAGGAGGAGGCGCTCCTACTCCTGATGCTCCGCCTCTTCTTCGAGGTGGGGTATGTACCCCCTGGGCCTAACATCGATGCCGATCCAGCCCGGTATTTGGCAACTCACTCCTCAAGGAGTGAGTTGAGGAGTGTACATGGGGGCCCATGTACTTCGGGCCCCCTATGCCTTCTCCCATGCTTCCACAAGGTACTTTGCCTCCTGGACCTATTAGGAACCAGTCTGTTGCCCCTTTAATTGTTGTTACCTCGGGTGTTGTTCCTCTTCCTTCTTTACCCTCGGTTCGAGCTGCAGGACATTCCCCTGCCTTGCAGGCAGATCCTAATCATCAAGTGTTGCCCCTGCTTCTGCAACTGGGACTCACATTCAACTTCAACAACCCATGTCTACTTAGTTGCCCTCTTCAATTCAGCAAGCCCATATGCCTGATGTTGTCCATAGTGATGACTCTGATTCATCAGAGGCAGACCATGATTCTGGGCAGCAGGGCTTGAAATCCACTGAACAAGATTTGCCCTTGCCTGCTGACTGTAATAAGTTTATTTCCCTAATGGGACGTATGATGAAGGCATTAGACCTTCCGGGCCCAAAGGCCCCGATTCAGTTGATGACCCCATGTTCGCTTCTGATGAGCAAAATCCCTCTTCCTCTACGTCCTTACCTGTGTTGCCATATCTCCTTAAGTTAGCTCAGGTTTCTGATGTGTCCCCTGCTTTGGTACAGGCAACCCCTAAGCGGGTTGATTCTTTGTATAAAGTTGACCTCTCCTCGGCCGAATGGGTTCTGCGACCTCAAAAGCCTAACACTGTGGTCTCTGAGGTGGCAAAAACAAGACGCCCTAAAGGAGCCTCCCTAACCCCTATTGACAGGGAGGGGAGAAAGGTGGACTCCATGGGCAAAAGGGTGCACTTATCAGCAGGCCTCTTCACCCATATGGCACACTATGCTACATATATGAGTGGCTATCAAACTTTTCTATGGGCTAAGATCTTACCCTACCTTGATATGTTGCCGGTTGATGAGCAAAGGTTAGCGAGAGCCTTCCATGCCGAGGCTACGGCCCTCGCAAAGCTACAGAAAGACTTTGCTAAGCATCTTGCTGAGGCAGCTGGACACCTCTTTGCCATGGCAACATCAATTCGACGTCACGCCTGGCTTCACTCTTCTACGTTGTCGGAAGAAGGCAGATCTCTTGCGGAGGATCTCCCTATTCATTGGGATGGTGTGTTTAATCCGGAAACGGATGATAAGCAAGAGGTCCGCCAGGCTGCCCATAGATTTGGCTACACTTACCAGCCATACAACCAGCCAAGACTGCGCTGGCAAGGTAACTCTATCGCAAGGATTATGCCAGCTCTTTTTCTGGGACTTCTAGGCCCCACAACATGTCTTCCAATAAGTATCAGACTGGACGTTGACAACCCTATGGGAGGAAACCTAGGTTGCAGCCATTCCAATCTAAACCTAGATCTCAGGGTGCCTCCAAGCGTCACCTATGATGCCATGGATTCCTCTGCAGGTCCTTCCAAGACCTTGCAGTCTGTTGGGATGGATATCCCTTCTGTTTCAAGTTTTGCTACTTTGGAAAGTCTCCCCCCTAGTTTTATCCCAGTAGAAGGTGTAAGCTTCCCTTTGTTTGGGGATACGTTAAGGCCCTTTTTTTGATGTGTGGGCCAGTATCACTTCTGATGTGTGGGTGCTGAAAATCGTCAGGCAGGGCTATTCGATTGAATTTATGGGATCTCCCCCTTTAGGTCGACTCAAATCGACCCCAGCTTCCCCTGTCCTACTGGATGAGGTTCGCACCTTAATGCAAAAGGGAGCTATCGCCCTGGTTCACCCCTCTTTCTATCCTTAAGGTTTTTTCTCCCATTATTTTGTGGTTTCTAAACGGGATGGCGGTTTAGGTCCTATTTTGGATTTAGGGGTATAAACAAGTATATTCTGTCTAAAAATTTTCGGATGGTCTCCCTCGTCTCCATCCTCTTTTGAATAAAGGTGTTTGGTTTGCTACCATTGACTTGAGAGACGCATGTGTCCACGTTTCCATAGCGCCAGATCATCGCAGATTCCTTTCCTTTCAAATTGGGAGTCAGGCTTAATGTTTTAATGTTTTGCCTTTTGGCCTCACCACAGCATTGCGTGTTCTCACAAAATGCATGGTGGTGGTGGCTGCCCACCTTCGTACCAGAGGGGTTACGCTTTATCCGTACATTGATGATTGGTTAATTCTGGGAAATTCTGCGCCAGATTCAATTCATTGGCGCAGTTCTGAACTCAGTGGCCCAAAGGGCTTTCCTACTCAGCTACCGTTTCGGTGCGTTGCAAACCCTCCTTCATCAAGCTCTTTCCAGTGCGTCAATTTCAACCAAGCAGGTCCAGGTCCTTTTGGGTCATATGGCCTTTATTACGGCGGTAACGCCTTACGCCAGGTTGCGATTGCGCCCCCTGCAATCCTGGTTCCTCTCAGTGTTCAAACCCATTCAGGGATCGGGAGGAATCGTGCCTCCACATAAACACCCTAGAGCTCTTAGTGGTAGAAAGGGCCCTGAAGACTTTCGAAAGAGTGTTGGTAGGAAAGGTTGTACAGCTAGTGACAGGCAACACCACCACCATGTACTACTTGAACAAGAAGAGGGGTACTCACTCTCAGTGCCTTTTAAACCTGTCTCTTCAAATCTGGGAGTGGTGTATAGCCAGAGGGATTCACCTTGTAGCCTATCACCGCCCAGGCGAGGAGAATGTACTGGCAGATGAACTCAGCTGGATCCCCTTGCCCACCACGAGTGGTCTCTTATTCAGGAAGAGGTGTATCGACTCTTCTGTGCGTGGGGGACTCCAGAGATAGATCTTTTCACCAGCACGCTGAACACGGAGTGCCCATTGTTCTGTCCCTGCCAACAGAAGAACCTGTCTTGAGGTTGCCTGGGAGACGCATTCCTTCTTCCTTGGAACACTCACCGCGTGCACGCCTTTCGGCCCTTCCCTCTCCTTCAGAGAGTGGTGGCGAAAATCTACGGAGAGAGGGCACGTTGCATTCTGATCGCCCCATGGTGGCCATGACAAGCATGGTTCTCTCCTTCTGCAGCTTTGCAAGGGCGTGTTCTGTTGCGTTTGGGGCATCACTAAGGACATTTTCTTTATCCCCCCCCCCCGTTCTCCAGCAGTTTCTCAAAATTCTTCATGTTGCTCCCTGCCCTCTCGAGTTTGGGGTCAAGAGAGATCAACTGCCTGGGAATTTCCTTCGTCCTGTGTCTGTCACCAAGCTGCAAAAGGACGTAGTTGAGATAATCCAGGATGGTGGCTTTCATTGAAGCAGGAGAAATCCTTCTCAGCAATACCCTTTTCCCCTAAGGCTGCTTTCGTGCGGGCGCAGGAACGAGAAGACGTGACAACTGGGTTACTTCTCAGGAAACACAGTTTATTTCGAATCCACAGCTGTAGAGGTCTGCTCTTATGGCGCAACAAGATGCAAGGGACAGAACCCCTCCTCCTTCCAGTCATTCAGTTTTATACAATCAATGGAGTCGGTTTAAGCACTGCCTCGTTCATTCATTTCACTGGCTAACACTTATGATGTGCTCTGATTCTAACCAATTAACAATGCATTAGGTAATCTAATAATCCATTGGCTAACAGACATTGCGCAGTTTATTTTCCTGGCCAGTTATTAAAGCTTTGTCTATGTGCGTAGATTGTCCCTATATTGTTACTTTTCTGATAAGCGTTCCCACGGACCAGCCAAATGGGTGTTTCATTAGGCTAACATAGGTGATGTCTCCTAGACCAATCACTGACTAGTAAACAAAGAGCACATGGTGTTTCTCTAAACCAATTGTAATGCACCAGGACAACCAATGAGGTGGCGTCCCTTCTAAATCAATCACTGCTGTTCCCTAACGTGCATGCTAACTCTGCCTTCTTCTCTATGCCTATGCCTATGCTTGGGTAGCATTCTCTCCTGACGTTTCTTCTGCAACTCAATGAATCTCCTTCAATTTAAATGCAATCTATTTCACACTGTGGTTTCACGTCTTGTCAGGAGAGAGATTTCCACCTTTTATGAGCAAAGCTTGATGTCGTTATTGTCTGAGTCAAGAACGGAGCTGATGAACAAGCACTTCCGTCCATTTTCCTGACTTTGGTTGTGTTTCTTCTTTCGAAAAACCATTTCCCTCCTTTATTTCTAATGGGAATTAAAATACAATGAAGTTTTCAGCCTGAAGTTGTGTCTGCCGCCGTTATTTATTGATTTAAGTAGTCTCCTTGATCAGACAGCAGCTGCTACAAAACACAAAGTCTTGGTTTCACATTCACAAAAGAGGTGCCTTGCCTCATCGCCCTCAAAGCCGTGTTCGATTTGCCTGAACACGTAACATTGAACAACTACTCTGCCTTGATCCGACCACACCTGGAATAATACTGTGTCCAGTTCTGGGCTCCACAATTGAAGGGAGATGTCGACAAACTGGAATGTGTCCAGAGGGGGGGGGCTGAAATGATCAAGGGTCTGGAGCACAAGCCCTATGAGGAGCGGCTTAAAGTGCTGGGCATGTTTAGACTGCAGAAGAAAAGGCATGTTCGGGTGGAATCACCTTTCCTGTAGTTTGAAGCCATTGCTCCATTTCGTCCTAGTCTCCAGGGCAGCAGAAAGCAAGCTTGCCCCCTCCTCTCTAGGACTTCCCCTCGCATATTTATACATGGCTATCATGTCTCCTCTCAGCCTTCTCTTCTGCAGGCTAAACATGCCCAGCTCTTTAAGCCGCTCCTCATAGGGGTTGTTCTCCAGACCCTTGATCATTTGAGTCGCCCTCCTCTGGACTAGGGTTGCCACTTTTTGATATAAGAATAAGGGACAGGTACCTAAAAATAGGGAATTTTTCAGAAAAATAAGGGGCACTTCATAAAAACTTGAAAATCAATTGATAATTTTCAAGTTATTATGAAATGTTTCTTATTTTTCTGAAAAATTCCCTATTTTTAGGTAGCTGCCCCTTATTCATGTGGCAACCCTCCTCTGGACACATCCCAGCTTGTCAACCTCTCTCTTCAATTGTGGTGCCCGGGATTTATAGAAAACAAGGGCATAGTAGGGCGCAAGAGCATGGGTGAAAAGGAGCTTGAACAAACATGAGACGCAGAGTTTGCCTCAAAAGTTTCAAAAGGTTTATTAAACCACAAGGAAGTACATTTCTAGATAGGAAAGATAGGGTCTAGACTACTGGTTCTCAACCTTCCTAATGCCGCAACCCCTTAATCCGGTTCCTCGTGTTGTGGTGACCCCCAACCATCACATTATTTTCATTGCTGCTTCATAACTGTAATTTTGCTACTGTTATGGATCGTCGTGTAAATATCTGATATTTTAGGATGTATTTGCATTCACTGGACCAAACTTGGCACCAATACCTGATATGCCCAACGTTTGAATACTGGTGGAGTTGAGGGTGGGGGATTTGATTTTGTCATTTGGGAGTTGCAGTTGCTGGGATTTATAGCTCACTTACAATCAAGGAGCATTCTGAACTCCGCCAATCATGGGATTGAACCAAACTTGACACACAGAACTCCCTTGACCAACAGAAAATACCGGAAGGGTTTGGGGGCCATTGACCCTGAGCTTTGGCGTTGTAGTTCACCTACATCCAGAGTGGACGCAAACAATGATGGATCTGGACTAAACTTGGCACAAATACTCAATATGTCCAAATGTGAACACTGGTGGGGTTTGGGCGATATAGACCTTGACATTTGGGAATTGTAGTTGCTGGCATTTATAGTTCACCTACAATCAAAGAGCATTCTGAACCCCACCAATGATAGAACTGGGCCTACAGAGAACCCCCGTGACCAACAGAAAATACTGTGTTTTCGGATGGTCTTCGGCAACCCTTCTGACATCCCCTCGTGACACCCCCCCTCCCAGGGGCCCCGGCCCCCAGGTTGAAAAACTATGGTCTAAAGTCGACTATCTGAGAGGAAATAGAGACATTGCAAAATCCTCGTTTCTTCTAAGGGCAAGAAAGGGAAAAGACTCAAAGACTACAGCCAACTCTGACTCAAAAGCTTAGAGAGACTGAGCGCAGAGGTCTCTTTGGTGGGACTGAAAACCAAGGGCATGCAACCTGAGAACGATCACTTTATTTATTTATTTCTCATTTCAGAAGCGAACCTAGAGTACAGATTCCTGTATTTACAAGAAAAAAATCACAAAGTTTAAAAACTTGGCATTATACTCAAGGTCCTTTGACCCGTAGCTGGCCACTTGGAGTGCCTCTGGCGCTGCTATAAGCAGGTCCTCCATTGTGCACGTGGCAGGGCCCAGACTGCATTGTAATAGGTCATCTGTGTTTGCTTTCCTCCACCCTCACATGTCGTGGACTCCACTTTGTGGCCCCATTTCTTAAGGCTGGCTCTGCATCTTGTGGTGCCAGAGCACAATCTGTTCAGCACCTTCCAAGTTGCCCAGGAGGGAGTTTCATTTGGTATCAGCTATGGAGTGAGGTTCTGAGTTTTAGCTTGCCACTTTTGGACTCTCGCTTGCTGAGGTGTTCCTGCTAGTATCTCTCTAGATCTTAGAAAAGTATTTTTTTGATTTGAGGCATGGCGTGCTGGCCGATATCCGAACAGGGGATAGTTCGGAGACGTTACTGCCTTGGTCTTTTCATTACTGGCTGCTACTTCCCGACAGATAAGAAAACTACAAGGGTACGAGGCTGAATACACAACCCAAATGTATAAAGGTAGAAAAGAACTCAATATAATTCACATTAAAGAACAATATACATGTATATCATTGAAATGGTCTATCCCACAAACAGAATATATATCCATGAATTACATACATTCATAAAGCATGATATACACAGCAAAGAAAAGCATGCATATAAGAATGTATATGTATTGAAGGTTTGCCTTGCTGTGTATATCATGCTTTATTCATGCTTTTTTTCAATGATATACATGTATATTGTTCTTTAATGTGAATTATATTGAGTTCTTTTCTACCTTTATACATTTGGGTTGTGTATTCAGCCTCATCCCTTGTGGTTTTCTTCTCTAGTTCAGAGTTAGCAGCATTCTTCTTGTTACTTCCCGACAGATGTCAGGTGGTGTGATATCGGCTAAACAGATCGCTCTAGGTCAGTGTTTCCCAACCTTTTTTGAGCCACGGCACACTTTTTAAATTTCCAAAATCCGGGGGCACACCACCAACCAAAATTACACAAAATGACAGTCTAACACAGTAATGCATATAGGTAATAAGAATTTACCTTGAGTTTTGGAGTTGTAGTTCACCTACATCCAGAGAGCACTCTGGCCTTGGAACCGGCAAGGCAGGCAGGGGGGAAGGTGCCGTGGCAGCGGGCAGGGAGCCGGAGGGAGGCTGAGCGTGGTTTCTCATGCACCGGGGAGGAGGGAGGGGCGTGGAGCCGCGGGCCGGGGGGGCAGGGCTCCCCACGGGGAACAGGTCCTTCCTGGGAGCTGGGTTTGGGTGGCTCACGTCGTCTGGTGGAGAATGCCACCGGACAAACCCAACTCCCGGGCAGGGCCTGGGCCCCACAGCGAGCCGTTCCCCTGGTTTGTGGATTTGCCAGGCTTGGCAGAGCCATGAGCCGGGGCTCCCCGCGGGGAACAGGTCCTTCCTGGGAACCGGGTTGGGCGGCTCGCGTCTTCCAGCGGAGGATGCAAGCCGGACAAACCTGGCTCCCAGGCAGGGCCTGGGCCCTGCAGGGAGACATTCTCCCAGTTCGTGGCTCTGCCGGGCTTGGCGGAGCCGCGAGCCGGAGGTGGGGCTTCCTGAGGTGCCCAGGTTCCCGCCTCCTCCTCCTCCTGAAGTGAGCCCACAGGATAGACTCTATCATGTGGCTCACTTCCAGAGGAGGGGAGCGTCGCCCGGCCCCTCCCCTCCCGAGCCTCCCCTGCCTCTTTAGGTCCTAGAGAGGGTCAACTTTCCCAACCGCTGATCCGCGATCAGCTGGTGTGCCGCGGGTAAACCTCGGAGGGCGGAGGAAGGGGGGGGAAAGGTTTCTGGCGGCACACCAGCTGATCCCAAACAGCACACTAATGTGACGCGTCACAGCGGTTGAAAAAGACTGCTCTAGGTCATCAAATCTCCTGATTTCCAACATATTTATTTATCCAAACACAGTCATCCCATCTCCTATCCTGTAAGCTCATGTCACACTCTACATGATGAATAAATACCACTGAAATACTTTACAATTCACAACACATATAATTGAAAAAAATCAAAAGCAGATTAATTTCAACACATTTTAAAGGTTTTTAAGTATTTCATGCCAGGTGGAAGCAGATTTTAAAGAGTTTCAAGTACAGTCAAAACCGCCTCACTGCAGAAACAATATCTGTGGTAATTGGGACCAGAAATTGTTTATTTAATGTTTTCCTGAATTATCCATGATTTCTGGTAATCACTCTCTATCCCAGAATGTATTATTCATGAAAACAGGAGTCAAAGGCCCCGTCTACACTAATTGAAAGCATTTGGAGTGGGGAGATGGCTGAGCCTGGAAGTTTAGGTTACTGTTATATTTTTGTTCAGGCTTTGAAAAAACTTATAAATTTTTAATTTTAAAAAGGTAATACACTGACCATATACATTGCAGACATATACACATAAACATACATAGACAACCCGCCACCCGTAGTACAATTACCCTCAACCCACCCCAGGGCTACCCACCACCTTGGCTTCCATCGCTGATCCCCGCAGAGTTTGTGCGCGTTTTGCTTAGCCCTCTATACTTCTAGCTCAATGAATTCCTCTTGTTTTGATTTCTTTCAATCTCCCCTCAAGTATGCAAAGGCCAGGTTCCAGTGTTCAGGCTTGAACGATGCAGGTGCTTGGAGTGAAGCAGAGGGAAGCAGAGAGAGGCAAGAGTTCGGAGTGTGCTCTTGCTTCATGGGCCGCTGGAGGAGTTTATCCATGTGGACGATGAAAGGCTATTTTAAATCTCTCGTAAAAGGACATTATGTGAGTTGATGAGACTAACCACATTGTACGTATGTTGTTCTGAAGGCTATAATACAGGGTTTATCAAACTAAGGCCCGTGGGCCGGATGCGGCCCTCCAAGGTCATTTACTCGGCCTCTGGTCTAAACTTTAGATTTAGGGTCACCCTAAGGCTGAAACAACTTCAAGTCATGCAACAACAACAACAACAACCTGAATTAACTTGACTATCTGATCAGCCAAAAGCAGGCCCACCATTCCCACTGAAGTACTGATAAGCTTATGTTGGTTAAAATGGTTCATAGTTTTAAATTCTGTATTGTTCTCTCATGTTTTTTTGCAGTGCAAATAATAGATCTGCAGTGTGCATAGGAATTTGTCCATGCTTTCCTCAAAATATAGTCCAGCCCTCTGCTATAAAAGCCTGGGGACCCCTGCTATAATACATTCCCAGTATTTTCCAGTAGCAATGCCACTTACAAGCAAATCTTGGCTTTCCCGTGCTGTGTCTGCTTTGCAGGCCAGAATTTTCTCTCTCTCCTTCTTCAGAAAATTCCAGATCTGGTCCCAAAGAGGAAGACAAAGTCCTGGGTTACTTCTTTCGTTCATCGTTTAGAGTGGTTTCGCTGTCCGTGAGAGCATTAGCATAGCAGGTTTGTGCAAGGAAAACCAAGATTTTCTACATCAAAGCGTTTTCATTCCTACTTCCCTGGTCAGTTTAATTTAACCTAAAAGTGTCTAAAATGAAATGAACGCACAGCTGCCTTCCTGGTTGTAATATCGCAGAACCAGCTAAGGGGGCCACTGCAAACAACACAACAGTGTATTGTCAAAGGCGTTCATGGCCGGAATCACTGGGTTGTTGTCAGTTTTTCGGGCTGTATGGCCATATTCTAGAAGCATTCTCTCCTGACGTTTTGCCTGCATCTGTGGCCACTTTGATTAGCATTTGATGGCCTGACAGGTTTTAGGTGTGGCTTGTTACTGCCTGGGGGAATCCGTTGTTGAGAGGTGATCAGCTGTCCCTGATTGTTTCTTGTCCGGAGTTCCCCTGTGTTTGAGTTTTGTTCTTTATGGTTTCAGAGGTTTTTTTAAAAAAATACTAGAAGCCAGATTTTGTTCATGTTCATGGTTTCTTCCTTTCTGATGAAATTGTCCACATGCTTCTTGTGGATTTCAATTGCTTCTCTGTGTAGCCGGACATGGTCGTTGTGAGAGTGGTCCAGAATTTCTGTGTTCTCAAATAATATGCTGTGTCCAGGTTGGTTCATCAGGTGCTCTGCTATGGCCGACTTCTCTGGTTGAATTAGACTGCAGTGCCTTTCATGTTCCTTGATTCATGTTTGGAAAATGCTGCTGCGTTTGGTGGTCCCTGTGTAGACTTGTCAACAACTGCACGATATATGGTAGACTCCTGCCAAGGTGACAGGATCCCTCTTGTCCTTTGCTGAATGTAGCATTTGTTGGATTTTATTACTGGGTCTGTAGATAGTCTGTAGGTTGTGTTTCCTCATCAGCTTCCCTATACGGTCACTGGTTCCCTGGATGTATGGCAAGAACCCCTTTCCTCTGGGGGGATCTTTGTCTTGACTCACGTAGCTTGTTCTCGGTCTTGCAGCTCTTCTGGTGTTTGTGCAGGAGTCTCCATTAGCCTGTAAAGCCCAGTTTAGGTGGTTCGGTTCATCTTGGAGGAGGTGGGGTTCGCAGATCCTTTTCGCAATTGAAACATCCACACCTGCCTCTGACGAACAAGAGTCCTTTCTCCCACCCTGGACATTATTCCACAGAGATATAAACCCCATTTTCTTAGTTTCCAACAGACCTCACAACCTCTGAGGATGCTTGCCACAGGTGCAGGAGAAACGTCAGGAGGATGCTTCTGGAACATGGCCATACAGCCCGAAAAACCTAAAACAACACAACAGCACAACAACCGCTACTATTTCCAGCACATAAGTCCGACAGACACCAAGCAAGGAAAAGAGAAACACTAGCACTGAAACAAAACTATTCTTAAAAAATAAATGCCTGAAAGAGAGTTGTAAGACGTCAAGGCCTGGACCCAATTATTCCACTGTATGGGCCATCTCTAGGCGGGATCTCCATTTCTCCAGCTTTGCTGAGCTCGGCTCCAGGCAAGACGAAAGGGCTGCAGCAGGCAAATCTCCCGTTTAGTTCACCTACTAGAAGGCAAGTTTGTTCTCATGTGGAAGCTGTCCAAGAATTCGACTTCAATTGATTGAAATAGAACTGGGTTGTGGTGCAGCTGCATTAAAATCACTACTGACTAAGAGGTCATGAGTTCAAAGCCAGCCTGGGTCAGAGTGAGCTTCCGGCCATTGTCTAGCTTGTTGTCGACATTTTCAGCCCGAAAGACAGTTGCATCTGTCAAGTAGGAAATGTAGGTATCGCTAATTTAACTAAATTATGACACCATAAAAATCTCTCCAGCAGCGTGCAAAAGAATGAGGAAGTACTCTATCGGTGTCACAAGTGGACGGTGAAGCGACAGCTCCCCCGGTGGCCAGAATTCAAAAAGCATACCTTCATGAAGCTGGAAAGTGAAATAGCCTCTGTGTCTCTGTCTATATATGTTGTGTGTCTATGGCACTGAATGTTTGCCATGTATGCGTGCATTGTGATGCGCCCTGAGTCCCCCGTGGGGTGAGAAGGGCTGAATATAAATACTGCAAACAAACAAACAAATAATAAATAGCTGGATAGTAGGTTCCAGGCCAAAGCCATCAAAAGGCAGCTACAGGCTTGACCACAGCATGCTCAGCTGTGTCCCGCCCAGGTGCGCATTGGCAGTAGGATTTTGTCCAACCACATAAGGGGCTCAGGCCATAGGACATAGACGTTATTCAGGAGTGTTTGTATGTGTATTCAGCTGCTTCCTTCCCTTTCCATGGCCCTGCTTTGTATCACCTTCTGACTGGAAGAAGGTTCGCTAGTCCAACCTCATTCTGCCATTTAGGATCACACAATGAAAGCAACCTGCCTGACAGATGGCCATCCAGCCTCTGTTTAGAGAAGGAGACTCCAACGTGTTTGGAACCAGCACATTCAATTGTGGAACAGCTATTCCTATCAGGAAGTTCCTCCTAATGTTCAGGGAGATTTTTTTATCTGTTGCTCAAGTCTCAGGGTTCATCTCCACTGTAGAATTAACACACTTTAACACTACATTAAGGAGCCCCCAGTGGCACATTGGGTTAAACTGCTGAGCTACTAAACTTATTGACTGAAAGGTCTAAGGTTCAAATCCGGGAAGCAGCGTGAGCTCCCACGGTCAGCCCCAGCTTCTGTTAACCTAGCAGTTCAAAAACATGCAAATGTGACTAGATCACATTTGAGTAGATGAACCATCGCAGAGATTAAGATCCTCCGGGGAGGCCCTGCTTTCCGTCCTGCCATTGTCACAGGCGCGATTGCTGGGGATGAGAGACAAGGCCTTCTCGGTGATTGCCCCCCGGCTATGGAACTCCCTTCCTGGTGGGATCAGATCGGCCCCCTCCCTCCTGTCCTTCAGAAGGATGGTAGAAACTTGGCTGTGGGACCAAGGTTTCGGGACCAAGGGCAATAAAGCAGCAATAGGAAAGATTACCAGGCCAATTAGATTTGACGCTGATGACCAAGACAGTTTTAAATGGTGTATTTTAATATTGAGATAAATGTTTTTAATGTTTATGTACGCATATATTCTTGTCCCGGTATTGAATGTTTGCCGTATATATGCTGTGCTCCGTCCTGAGTCTCCTTTGGGGTGAGTAGGGCGGAATATACATGCTTTGAATAAATAAATAAATAAATAAATAAATAAATAGGTACTGCTCCGGTGGGAAGGTAACGGCGCTCCATGCAGTCATGCTGGCCTCATGACCTTGGAGGTGTCTATGGACAACACTGGCTCTTCAGCTTAGAAATGGAGATAAGCACCAACCCCCAGAGTTGGACATGACTGGACTTAATGTCAGGGGAAAACCTTTACCCTAACACTGTATTAGCTGCCAGGGCTCAATGCTATGGAAATTTGGTTTTGTGGTTTGGTACGGCATTGTCACACTTTAGCAAAAATGCAACAGACCTTGCACGACTGCAACTAGTATGGTTTTGGAAGGCCACCCATTTCACTGGAAAGCAAAGGTGTCACTCTCTCAGCTACCCATTTGCACAACTTTCTAGTAATTTGGGTTGTGGAATTTCAGATCTGGGATCTAAATTTGGCTGCTGTCCAACATGAGCAGTTTTGCAAGTATCTCCCCAGAAACATGCTATATGTCCCCTGGGCTGGAAAAAGCTTGTTGTCGACCCCCGGGTCACCACAAAATGGAACTCCAAGTAGGGCTCAGAGAGATGACCTAAGGAGGCACACCGGCTGCCATTCCAAAAATCCCCAAAAATCAAGCAGGGCCATTTCCCCATGTTGCCCCTCATTCCCCAATGCATAAGCACTACACTCCCCCTGAGTTGGGATTTCACAACAAACAGGGAGCAGCCATCAGCCGGTTTCCCTGCCTTACAAAGATCCATTCTTGACAGGCACCAGAAGCCCATCAACCCATCCTATTGTTCTCATCTCTGAACCCATTGGGACACCTGGCCACCCCTTGTCCCAAATCCGGGAGCATCGTGGGGCCTATATCGCCAGGGATGAACCCACCAACGCCCATTGTCCCAAGGTCCAAACTGCACTCCATTCTCAAACCCTTCCTATTACGCCCCTGCGGGGCTTGTTTGGTATTGCAGTATGTACCTGTTTGACCTTTACCTGCATAGGTCTTTGTTCTACTTTCAACCTTGTGGACCTTGTGGGAGGGGCTGTGTTTTGCCGCCATGATGATGTCACCACCTTAAGCCCTCCCCTTTCTGAGGTCATCTGAGGGGCAGGACTTCCTCTCTTTGGCCATTCCAGCAAAGAAGCCGCATGGACGTGGATGGAAATCCATTCATGCTGAGAAAAAGCATCTTTTGTTCACCTACAAAGCCAACCTGAAGCTTTCAGCCAAAAATTACAGTAAATAGGAAGGTCTCCCTTCACACAGAGACTGCAATCTTTGGGGAGCCAGCGGACTTTGCGAGCCAAGGTACCATTGAAGGCAACAAAGAAATCTGGAATCAAAGAAAGTACCATCACTCTACAACAGAGGCAAGTGATTGCATCTCTTTCCCCCCAAAGGACCTTTTGCCACCCCTAGCAACTATTTAAGCATCTGGATCGTCTATTTTACTGGCTGTAAATCAATAAAATCCTGTTTTGTTTACCATCCTGAGTCCAGAACTCATATTCAAAGACTTTCCAGATTTTTCTGTGTATGAGAAGGCTTTTCTCTGCCTTCAGGGCCCTAATCTTTAATGTTGGTCTATTAAAAGCCACTTTTACAGCCCTTAAAGGCAGAAGACTTCCACTTGTCAGAGTGGGAAAACACACCAGACAGAAGGCAGCTTTAAGGTTAAACAACACTAGTTTTTTTTCTACACTATGCACCAATTAAATGAATGTACTTTTGAACCAATGAGATTGAGGATCATAATTTGCATCCATCACAGCACATGCCCACTCTGTGTAATGACTGTAAATGTGTATAAAATATCCACGCTTGTGACTGGGAGGCACGTCAGATGTGAGATTGCACTGTGTCCCCCAGCATCCACTATGGCCATTGCTGAATAAAGTCATTTCTGATCCTGCCTTCAAACTCGCATTGTTCCAGTGGATCAATCAGAGCTCAGACAGACCTGAGATTTTGGACAAGTAGAACCACTGCATTGATCTTCCACGCATGAAACAAGTGATACTCAAACATTACCAAAACATGTATTTTACTATACAGAGTGAAAAATGCCAGATGTCCAAGCTGCGTTCAGAAAGGGAAGAGACACAAGGGATCATATTGAAACATAATAATAATAATAATAATAATAATAATCTTTACATCTCTGGAAAACGCCAGGAAAGGGAGGGGCAAAAAGACTTACTACTAAATTCCAATAAATGGAGTTCTTAACTAAATCAGGATTTGGGTCCTTCTTCATTCTTCTTGTTGTGGCTGGGCTTTCCAAATGGGAGGAAGAAGTCCCGGCTGATCCATGAGCAGAGCACAGCCATGAGGAGTGGGTTCTTCACTCACAAACCAGCCTCCCACTCAGGATTTCACAAATATGTATAGGGAGTGCAGAGAAACTTCGGAAAAAGAGCAAAAAGAATGAACAGTTCCAGATCTCTGGAGATAAAGCTCCTCTTGTGTCTCGGCTTGTGTGTGTCTATGGACTTTGCTCTCCATCCTTAGGGAGAGAGAGCCACTTTGGTATTTTCAGCCACATGAAAGAAGGGGAGGAGGGTCTCTCCTGAGAAAGAGGCTGTTGGGTATTCCACGATCAGGGCTGCTGAGCCTGCATCATAAAAGGCAACCCGACGCCCTTCGTAGTTCAGAGTCAGTCGGACTCTCTTGGGCTCTTCTCTCAGGGTCAGACACGGGTCCACAGATGGGGGGTCAACTCTATGCCACCACTTTCCCACTGACCAGATCCCATCCTCAGGGTGACAGGTAATGGCGCCTTTTCTCTGCACAGATTTTATAGCAATTCCCACATGCCATCCTTCCTTACTCCCCACAAGGACTTCCCAAAAATGCCTGCCTTCTGTGAATTCCTCCCGGCCCAGCACTAAAGCATGGTCACTGAATCTCTCAGGGTTGTCAGGAAGATCTTGCCATGTCTCTCCATGTGTCACACGCCTGCGATTTTCAGAGAGGATGAGCAGAGGATGAGCTGTGTCTGGATCCAGAGTCACTTGTGCTGTTGGTGGTAAAAGCAGATCAGGGGTAAAGTGAGAAAGAAAGAAAGAAAGAAAGAAAGAAAGAAAGAAAGAAAGAAAGAAAGAAAGAAAGAAAGAAAGAAAGAAAGAGAAAACTGATGGAAAATCAGCTTCTGTTTCTGATTCTAAAAAAATGACAGGGCAATATTTCCTCACCCTCTCAAACCTAGATTGGTTCTCCATTATGCTTCTCTCCCTCTTACGGGCAACACTTGAGCATGGGGTGCTCGGACTATGGCTCTGGAGACCAGGGCTGGGTTCCCCTTCCATCATGGAAACCCACTGGGTGAACTTGTGCCCATCGCACACTCTCTGCCCCAGAAAGCCCTAAGATATGGGATCGTCTTGGTTTGCTAGAAGTCATAAAGAATTTAAAGGCAGACTAGTCATCTATTTTATGCCAATATTAAATTCTCACATATCGCACATTGGAGAAGAGGACTTATTCTTTATCTAGGGAGGCATCATGTGTGCTACAGAAATAAGCTTGAAGCAAAGAGCCATAAAAAGGTTATTTTGACACTCTTTTTGGAAATCTATACTGAATCCAGACACATGCCATTTGTTTAGAGCTTTAAAAATCGACTCAGACAGGCGAACCACGCTCCACTCTCTCGGCCTCTATGCAACCCTCTGTGACAAAATCTTTTTGTTTGTTTACCTTTTTGCTGCTGAAGCCCAGATTCGAGAGAGGCTGGAGAGGAAGAAAAGAGAGTGAGGCTTCGCACAACATGGTGACCCTCAGAAACCCAGGAGGAACCAACACAGGAGGGCTGGGATCCTGCACCCAAGAGACGTCCTGTGACTTCTCCCACAGAGAGTTACATCTCATTGATCAAAGTGTTCTCTCTGGGAGTCTCCAAGTCCCCTCCAGAGTGACTCAATTGTCATGTCATCAGGGGGGACTAGAGATCCCTACAGAGAACACCTCTCGAAGAATCTCTTGTCCTCCAAGTGCAACTTCCTTCAAGTGGTCAACTTCTCACTGGGCAGCCTGAGTCCCCTGTACACTGCTATATATAAAATCCTGATTATTTATTTTGAATTGGATTATATGGAAGTGTGGACTCATATGTTCCAGCTCTGAGCAGATAGTGTGGATTATTTTGGGCCTTAAGATCAGCCAGGGAGGCCCTCCTACAGATCCCACCTCATCACAAGCAAGGTTGGTGGGGACGAGGAAAAGGGCCTTCTCGGTAGTGGCCCCCGACTCTGGAATGCCCTGCCCAAGGACATCAGGCAAACACCCCGTCTTTTACTTTTCAGGCGGTCCAGTGTTCATAGTCCCCTTTGAATCAAGATCACGATAAAGAAATGTGTAACTTGTACGCCACCAGTTCTCACATTTGCAGTTACATGAACCAGAGTAAGGCCTATCAGGGCCCTCTCCATTTTCATTTCATTTTGCTTCACATCTGAAATGTGATTCCACACTTGAAGTAAAATGGAAAATTGAAAATGGCCCTGTTCCATGATCCGGGCGGACTCCAAAATGGGGCCTAGACAGAGAAGGATGCTCCATTTTATGGGCAGGGGGAGGTTGGGGAAGTCGAAGGAGGAAAACCGTTTCCCCCATTTTCTCTAGTTATTTCCACCCCCCTCCCCCCATTTTGGCAACAGTGACATGGGTGGGGGAAATAACAGGAAAACGGGGAAATCGTTTAACTCATTCAACCCTCAAACCGATTTCAGTACCCATCGGGGGAGATAAAGCAGGATATAAATAAATAAATATCATCATCTTTCCCCATAAACTGGACTATCCTTCTCTGTCTAGCGCTCCCTTGTGGCCTCCGCCTGGATAACGGAACAGTACTGAAAAAAATAATACAGCAAATAATACAATTTGGTTTGATTGGCATTCCAATCTGCTGTTTTGTGGCCCATAAATTTCAAATGCGTTGAAAGTTTTCCCTCCCTTTGAGACCAATGTCCCATCTCATGAAAATCCTAGCAGACATTCTCTCGCTCGTTATTCCCACCCCCTTCACACGTGATGGTTGTTTTGACAGTGGCGACATGGGGGGGGGGATAACAGGACATCGGGGGAAAGGGTTGCTATCCTTCAGCCCTCAAATCGTTTTGATTCCCTTTGGGGGAGATAAAGCAGGATAGAAATAATAATAATAATAATAATCTTTTCCCGTAAAATGGCCCATCCTTCTCTGTTTAGCAAATAATACAATTTTGTTTCACATTCGAAATGAAACCGTTGTTTCGCTTGGCATCCCAATCTGCTGTTTTGTGGCCCATAAATTTCAAATGCGTTGAAAGTTTTCCCTCCCTTTGAGACCAATGTCCCATCTCATGAAAATCCTAGCAGACATTTTCCCTTACCTCTAAACTGCATCATGAGACCCTCCAGAAAGGGATTGATGTCACAGAAGTCCCAGATCTTCCACTTCAGGGCAGGAGGAAAGGCTGCAGAAGCCTCCAATTTCTCCTTGTTCTCATACCTGGAGGAGAAAGAACAATATCAGAGGGTGCATGCCTACTCTACAATGAATGCAGTTTGACCCCACTTTAACTCTCCCCTGGCTCAGTGCTATGCAATCATTTACAGGGCCTTCTCTGCCAAAGAGTGCTGGTGCCCAGATCCCACAGCTTTACATTTACATTCTATTGCCACTGGCATTGGATCCTTGCATTGTGTATTTTAAGATATGTGATTTGTGATGGTGTGTTGTCATGAACACATTTTATGGAATGTATTCATGGTGATGTGCTTTGGCTGGATTGTGTCTTGCCTTGAATCGTGAGGAGAAGTGGATAACAAATTAAAGTCGTTGTTTTTATCAAACTGCATGAATTCTACAGTCTAGATCAGGCCTGGGCAAACTTCAGCCCTCCAGGTGTTTTGAACTTCAACTCCCACAATTCCTAACAGCCTGCCACTGTTAGGAATTGTGGGAGTTGGAGTCCAAACATCTGGAGGGCCAAAGTTTGCCCAGGCCTGGTCTAGATGCTCCACAGAATCATAGAGTTGAAGGGATCTCATTGGCCATCCAGTCCAATTCTGCCTGTGAACACCAGCCAAACACAGACTCCTGCAATGCGCTGCTGCTTTTGAGAGTCACATATTCCATGTGGAAATCTGAGCTTTAGTGGGAGAAGGAGAGGAAAGACACTTACCTCTGTAAGGCGCTTCTGATATCCTGTAAATGAAGGGAAGAAAGAACTCAGCAGAGGCATTTGTATAGAGACCACTCTCAGCTAGCTGAAACAAAAGTGTATCCAACCAATAAAATCATTGAAGACAACCCAGGAGGGTGAAGCAGATCTCCCTCTACAAATGAAGGCGGAGACAGGTAGATCTATGTACCCACTGGAACTATTTTGCAAACAGCATTTTGGCTGAGCCACCAAATGCAAGGCCCAGTATATTAGGAATCTGGATCTGTTTAGTCCAACCAGATGCAATACAAGAATGCGCAATCAGAGCACTCCCACCAGATTGTCAGGGCTTGTGATTTGAAAGACCGACGAAGCCAATCCATTTGTAAAACTAAAAATCTATTGTAATAGAAAATAAACATGCTACAGAGCATTGCGGAAGGCGTCTGCACTCAAGCAGAAAAGCATGGCACACAGAGAAGTTCTTATCTACAATCTCCTCCCTTTCCTGCATTCCAGCAGTTGGATTGATGTCCGCTCCGGGTCGCAGTTCACAGCATGGTCATACGTCATCATATTCCTGTCTGGCATTGTACACAGTAGCTGTTATGCCCCCACGGGGCTTACTCTGTATCTGTATTATGTACCTGGTTTAGCCTTGACCTTCAAGGCCTTTGTCCCATTGTTCTGCCATGTGGACATTTATGGGAGGAGCTGTGTCTTGGCTCCAATCCTGGCATCACCACCCTGAACTCCTCCCCTTCCTGAGTATACCTGGGAGGCTGGACTTCCTTTCTGCCTCCATTCCAGCCCAGCACATGGACGAAGCACGCCGAAATCTAAAGCCTTCGCTTAGACAACACATCTTTGTCCACGTATAGCCTACCCAACGCTTCTAACCAAGACTACAGTAAAAGGAAGGCCAGCCCTTCACCCAAAGACTGTAATATCTGGGGACCCAAGGACTTCGTGAGCCAGAGGACCATTTGGAGCAACAAAGGAACCCTGGAATCAAAGAAAGGCACCTTCACTCTGCAAAGGCAAGTGGATGCAACCCCTTTTCTTAAAGGGCTTTTCCTAGCTACCAACTTCCAAGATTTTTGGGCCATCAGTTCTACTGGTTGTAATTAAATAAACTTGTTGGAGTTCACCCTTCTTGAGTCTTGAACTCATTGCTCAAAGATTCTCCAGGTTTTCTTCTTATGGGAAAGCTAGAACGCTACCCCCAGGGCCTATGGAAGCTTCTCCATTTCTTAAAGCCATTTTTCCAGGCCCTGGGTGGGGTGCCACAGTAGCTCTATTTCATTAGCCCGGTAAATGCTGACCAGTTACAATTCTAAGCATACACAGTACAGCAGTGCTTTCATATAACTTTAAGCATATACACACACAGGAATATTTAAATCTCAACACTTTCTACATTCATACTCCAACAACCCCCCTCTGAGATTTACAATGTTCCTGCCCTTACCTAAAACTAAGCATCTTGAAACAATCTTAACTCCAAGTCTCTTAGATGAACTTGAAACACACATTTAATCCTTAAACACTTCTACCTTCATATATGTCTTTCACACATGACAATACATAGCACCTTAGATTGCGTTCAGTCCTGACTGACGCCGCTGCAATCTGCCATCCTGCCACATCTTGCCGCCTGCATTGTCGCCGAGCTGCTGGGTTTTTATTGTTGGGAGCGGGGTTCCTTGGTTTAGAATGCTGTTTTATGTATTTTACCTGTTTTTATCTGGTTTTAATTGTTGTAAACCGCTCTGGGCTCCGGAGAGAGCGGTCTACTAAATCGAATTAATAAATAAATAATAAAAAAAATTATTATTACACTAGCTGAGGACCCAGCAGTGCCCGGGTTATTTGAGGAAGGCATTGTGTGCCAAGGTTGGATCCTATTAGATGTGTATGTGGCTTGCAGTGATCTCAGGAACTTAGTGAAGTTACTGCGAGTCCCATTGGCCATGGTCCACCCCCTCCAAACAGCACCAGAATGTAGAGTGGGTCATGGGGGCTGTGTGTGTCTTGATCATTCTCTGGATGAGGGTTGCAGTGCTCTCTGGAAGTGCTGGAAGGTACTGGAAGTCCCATCATCCATGGTCCCCCGTTCTCCAAACTGCACCAGGATGTAGGGTGGGACATGAGGGCTCTGTGTGCCAAGTGTGGTCTTGGTCAGTCATTGGATGAGGGTGGCAGCGGTCTCAGAAAGTGAGTGAAGGTACTTCAACTCCCATCATCCGTGGTCCATTCCACTCAAAACTGCACCAGGATGTAGAGTGGGTCATGGGTTCTCTGTGTGCCAAGTTTGGGCCTGGTCTCTGATTTTTAGGGGCTGCAGTGTTCTGTGGGAAATGAATTGGATGAAGATACTGCAAATCCCATCATTTGTGAGCCATCCTGCCCTAAACCACACCAGGTTGTGAAGTGGGCCATTGGTCCCCTGTTTGCCAAGTTTGGTCCTGATCGGTCATTGCTGTGGGCCGCAGTGGCTGACTGCCTGAGGCCTTTACTTTTCCCTCTGAGTCACTGTAGAATGGTGGAATGTGGTTGGCCAATCGGAGTCCTTTATACAAATACCATTGTAGTAGCAACCAATCCCCTCTGTCTGGGGCCGTAGAATGTTGGAGTTCTGAGGCTGGCCAATCAGAGCCCTTTATGCAAATAATCCCACAGTATCAGCCAATCGAAGCGCTGGCACATATTCCTCCCACCGCACCACAGCAAACACTGACTTTTATTATATACATAGATACATTGTTACACATCAGTAATAATACATTTTAGTTCTAACACCATGTTAAGCATTTCTTTTACACATATTTCTACTTAATAAAACCACTTCACATTCCTAAAGCCCTGGCTTTTGTGTATCTGGTTACCCCAATGTGCCTTACTCACTTGAAAAACATACACACTGTCTTCCTTGCCTTGTGTCTTCCAGTTCTGTCACACACAGCAAACAAACGCAAACTCTCAAATGCAACACATGAATTCTTCTGCAGATTCATTGCATTCCAAACACCACTGCAACTTACAAACATTCAACTCAAACACATACTTTTCAAATTACACAGCACACAGCACTTCTACACATGAGTTCTCAAATTACTTTCCAAATAACACTCTATGTGGTGGCCCTTTGTATATCTTTGACAAATTTGGAATGAGAATCGTTTCCTGTACTTCCTCTGTACTAACCTTCCCAACCTTCATTTCTTCTGCTGGCTCCTGCTTAACTTTCCGAATCACCTGCTTCCCTTTTGGTGTCTGGCTTTCTTTCTTAGGAGTCATGACATTCTCCTTTCTACCTTGCTTCTGTGGAGTCGTGATCTCTTCCTTGATTGCCTGTCTTTGCTCACTTCTGCCACTAGATCTCTCTCCACACACAGAACTTTCACTCGGCTTGGAAATACCATTCAAAACCTCCCTGTTTAGGTGAAGTCTATCCCAGTCGGTATTTTTTATCAAAATAAGACACCTTTGAAAGTCTAATAGTTTGGGGAGTATCTAGGAATTATGGGTTGCTTACCTGTAACCATAGTTCCTTGAGTGGTCACCTGTGAATTCGTACATGTGATATCTCTTGTGCTTGCGCAATCACTTCGGAACCTTCTAGAAATGACTTTCAGCTGAAGCCCCGCCCATCCAATCCCACCGTATATATAGCCAGTGGGAGGGACTTCAGCCTCCAATTCTCTCAACCACGCAAATGCAACCAGAGAAAACTAGAAACATGACAAGAGGGGATGTACGAATTCACAGATGACCACTCAAGGAACTATGGTTACAGGTAAGCAACCCATAATTACCTTTTCGTGGTCACTGTGAATATGTACATGTGATAGACTAGCGAGCTTTACTGACCTTGGTCGGTGGGAGTCATGCCACCATAGAAAGAAGGACTGCTCTGCCAAAATTAGCTTTCCTGCGAGATATCACGTCTAACTTTTAGTGCATGACGAAGGTCAAGGGTGAAGACCACGCAGCCGCACGGCAGACTGCTTCAAGGGAAACGTCCCTCAAGAAGGCCACCGATGTCGACATAGATCTCGTCGAGTGGCCCTTCACATGTTGTGGAGGTGTCTTGCCAGCCATCTGGTAAGCCAGACGAATAGTTGCAACAATCCAAGCCGAGAGTCGCTGAGAGGAAACAGGAAGGCCACTGGCATCCTTCCTGTACTTCACAAAAAGTCTGGGAGATTTTCACATTGGAAGTTGTTCTGTCAACATAAAAGGCAAGGGCTCTGCGGACATCCAGAAGGTGTAGAGCCCTCTCTGCCGTTGTGGTAGGGTTCTGGAAAAACGCTGGGAGAACCAGCTCCTGTGACATGTGGAAGCGGGACACAACTTTAGGCAGGAAGGAGACATCTGTGCGCAGAACCACTTTGTCTTTATGGAATCTCAGGTATGGAGAATCCGCTCCCAAGGCACAGAGTTCACTTGCTCGTCTCACCGAGGTGACCGCTACCAGGAAAGTCGTTTTCCAGGAAAGATAGGGTAAGTCCACCATAGCAAGAGGTTCAAACGGTGACTTTGAGAGTGCGGAGAGAACAAGGTCAAGACTCCAGGCTGGGACGTCCGGAGCAACTGGAGGCTTAATGTTGTGGATTCCTCTAAGGAACAGCTTAACTACGGGGTCAACAAAACATGAAGGAAGGCCCGCCTTCATCCTAAACCAAGATAAAGCCCCCAAATAGCACTTGAGGGAGGACTGGGAGAGGCCTGCCTCAGAGAGGGAAACTAGGAAATCCAATATGAATGATGTGGGAGCATTTAAGGGGTCCACGCCCTTAGATGAGGCAAATTTCGAAAAGCGGGTCAATTTGTAAATATAAGGATCTCTTTGTGGAAGATTTATGTGCAGCCTCGATGATGGTCAAGACTGGAGCAGAGAGATCGGCTAGAGGGGTTAGTTGGCAGGAAGAATATACCAGGCCGCGAGTTTGAGGCTGTGAACCTCCGGGTAAAGGACCCGGTCTTGTTGTGAGGACAGCAGGTCTACCCTGTTCGGGAGGCGAACAAATGTCCCCCCGGACATCTGGAGGAGCAGGGAGAACCACTGCTGCCTCGGCCACCAAGAGGCGATGAGAATGCACCTGGCCCTCTGTATGTTGAGTCTGGATACTACCCTCAGTAGAAGGGGAAAGGGAGGGAACGCATATAGGGTGTGTGTGTCCCACAATGAAAAACGCATCCTCCAGGCACCCTTGTGCGAGGTCCCTGTGCCTCCGGGCGCAAAACATTGGGCACTTTGTGTTCTCCCGAGTAGCAAAGAGGTCTATTTGTGGCTCCCCCCAAGCCCGAAATAGTTTGTTGGTCTCCTCGCAATTCAGGGACCACTTGTGGTGAGTTAGTGGTGCTCTGCTCAGGGAGTCCGCGAGAACATTCTCCTCCCCCGGGAGGTTCAGAGCTACCAGGTGAGTACCCCTGGCTATGCACCAATCCCAAACCTTGACCGACAGGTTGAGGAGTGTGCTGGAGTGGGTGCCCCCCTGTTTGTTTATATAGTACATTGTCGTGGTGTTGCCCATCACCAACTGCACGACCTTTCCCACGACTATCCTCTCGAAGGAGAGCAGGGCCTTCTTCACAGCCAGGAGCTCCAAGGCGTTTATGTGAAGAGCTTGCTCCTCTGGAGACCATTGGCCGTTGGCCACCATGTCCTCGGAATGAGCCCCCCACCCCTTTAGAGACGAGTCCGTGGTGATGATCACAGATGGGGATGGAGGATGGAAGCGGAGCCCAGCGCACATGTTTCTCTCCTCCAACCACCAACGGAGGCAATGTTTGACATGTGGGGGGATGGACAGGCAGAGGCGTGGGTTGTCCTGCAGGGGTCGGAAAGCTGAGAGAAACCAGGCCTGCAGTGCACGGATGTGGAGCCTGGCATAAGGGGTCACTGAGGTAGTAGCAGCCATATGTCCCAATATAACCTGCACTTGTCTGGCCTGGATAAAGGAGCTGAGGATGGCATCCTGGATCAGGGACCGGAGCAGGATAAAACAGTAGCTGGGCAGGAAGGCCCTTCCCTGTAGGGAATCCAACACCGCTCCAATGAATTGGATCCGACAGACCGGGTTGAGCTGCGACTTCTCCTCATTGATGATCAAACCTAAAGACTGGAGAAGAGATAATGTGGTAAGCACACTATCTTGCAGATGGTCCCGAGACTGCCCAACAATTAACCAGTCTTCTATGTATGGGTAAACGGTCAACCATCCAGTACGGAGGTAGGCCGCGACTACTGCCATACACTTCGTGAACACGCGGGGAACAGTGGAGAGTCCAAAGGGCAAAACATTAAACCAGTAGGCCCTACTGCCAACTAGAAAGGCCAGAAACTTATGCTGACTTGATGCTATGGACAGATGAAAATAAGCATCCTTCAAGTCAACGGTGGCTAGTCAAACACCTTTATTGAGCAAAGGAAGGATAGATGATAATGCCACCATTCAAAACTTCTTTGGAATCACATATTTATTCACTTCCCTTAAATCTAAAATAGGGCGGAAACCACCACCCTTTTTAAAAACAACTAGCTGTACCCGGCACGCGTTGCTGTGCCCTATTTAGGAGATGCGAGAAAGTCTGAGTATGTAAGGGTTGGAATTGATGTTACTTATGTTCTTTGTGGGGTCATGGCTGTGTCGTTGTGGGTTGTTCTGGTGGGTGGGATGTTGAAGTCCTATGGAGTTGTCGGTGTGTGGTGTTCCTGGCGTTCTGCAGAGCTTGTGGATATACAATGTTTTTTGTCTTTCCGTTTTCTGTGTTGATGTAGAGGTTCTGTGGTTTCCCAACTCTGGAGCACGCTACGTAGAGTTGTCCGTGGAAGAAGCATTCTGTGTCAAGGTCTGTGCCACAGGTTTGTAGTGTTTGTCCTTGAGCCTTCTTTATGGTGATGGCAAAAGCTAGTGTAGTGCAGTGTCTTTCTGTTCTGGCATTTGTTCTGCCCTTTTTTGTGTGATGTATGTAGCGTTGCGAGTGTGTCGTCCGATGCTATTCTTTTTAGGAGGCATGGCTTGTCTTTTGGGTCAGCTTATGCCTGTGTGGAAGGAAGGAATGGCATACAAATGGGTTGAGCAGTAGACGCAAGGTTGTGTTATGTGCGTATTGTGTTGTGTGTAGGTATTACTTTTGTGTTATTCTGGGGGTATGTGTTTGTCCCTGGTGCCCTATTTGTCTCCCTCCTAGATCTTGACCGTGGCAGTTTAACCCTCAACTGAAATCTCTCAGCATTCTAAGTGGCTTTGCCCACCATTACTATGGTAACTGATGTTGGCCAATGGGTTTCGCTGGCTGCCGCAGAGGATGCTGGGAAATGTAGTTTTATTTTTACTCGTGGTTTTGGGGGCCTTTTAGGTTTTGTGGGGGAAAGTTTCTTTGCTACAAACATACCTTGCTTGAGGCCTATTTCTGTTGGCAAGTTTTGTGTTTCTGCGTTGTAAGGTTTCTCTGTTTGAGGTAGTCTTCACATGACGACTCTTCCTTTATATAATAGATAACGCGAAAACAAACGCTTTCTGCAGAAGGGTGGTAACCTCTTCGGAAAGCACAGGGGAATTAGGAGTAGGGCGAACATGGCCCACTGGAGGTACAGTCACAAACTCAATCTTATACCCCTCCCAGACCACCTTGAGGACCCAGGAGTCAGAGGTAATTTCTGTCCAACTATCAAAGAATAACTGCAACCTGTCCCCAAACGTGGGGGAAATAAGAGAGATGGCCCGGCTATGGCCTTGGGAACCCTCAACCCTGCAGGCGCAGAAGGAATGATCGCCGGGCCCTCCGCAACCGTGGCATCAAAGCCGCCGCTTGGAGGCACGCTAGGTCTTGGGGTTAGCCTGGAAGGGCTGCTGCTTAGTCTTAGCTGAGTAGTTCTGCCTACGGTAAGACTGGTACCTCCCAGTTGACCAGGGGCAATATCTAGACCCCCCCCCCCCGAAATTGTTTCCAAAAGTCTTACCGGGGGGTCTGTGGCGCTTGAATACACGGCTTTGGTTGCTAAGGTTGATAGGTGTAGCCAAACTGCTGTGCGGCCTGTCTGACCTCCTGCTTATTCTTCGGACTGGTGTCGGTGGAAGGATGAAACACACCATCGTGGTGCATCGGCAGGTTTTCGGCGAGGTTTTTCCACTCCTCCGATAAGGTGGATGCCCGGAGCCACGCACACCGCCTGATAGAAGTGGTGGCTGCAAAAAGCTTGCCTGCTGACTCCGCCATGTGTAGTTTTGACATCTTTCAGCTTGGTAACATCATTTATGATGTGGTGAGTCACTCCTGAATCAAGGACCCACTTCTTATTTACAGTTCCTCTAGTTGCCGCCATCATCACTCTAGCTTGAGATGAAGATGTTGATGTTGTTGTTTCACCACCACGGCCTTTCCCACGGGAACTGCCACCTCTGGCACCCCCTCTAGTGCACCTGCAACCACTGGACTGTCATGGTAGTCTCCAGCATCCGACTCCTGCTGCAACAGCGCCCCCTCTGGTTGGCAATGCCTCTTCTGATCTTCTTCAAAACACCGTCTGTCCATCTCCTCCAAAATTCGGCTACAGACCAAATCCAACGACAGATCTTGTGGCCTTACACTTTGTAGAGAATGGAGCAGAAAATCCCACGACTCCGGCATAGAAGAAATTAGGATGTAGGCTTTGTTCTCCTCATCAATCTGGACAACTCTCACATGACACTCAACAAAGAGATGCTTCATGAAATCAACATGCCTCTTTACATCCTCTCCTTCCCTCAGCTTGGCAACATAAAGCCTCTTAGACCAAAACAGCTTGGTTAAAGAACTTTCACGTTGATGCACAGCTTTCAAGGCATCCCACACATCCTTAGCTGTATTACGCCCCTGCACATGGATAAGTTGGTCTGGCATCAGGCACAAAACCAATGTTGATTTGCCACGCAGATTCTTGTCTGCATCCTGTTCAGTGCCCAAAATACTTTTTCCAAGCCTTCCCTGGCCAGCAAATTTTCCATAAACACTGACCACTGGACATAGTTCTTATCATTCAACCTGTCAATCATGCTGATTGGAAAAAGACCAGCCATTCTGTGTCCTCCAACGCCCCAGAATTTCTGGCACAACTGGCTCTGCACTTCTCCGTGGACCCTCGACTTCCCCCGAGATAAAGCTCAGCCACTTTAATCACAACTCAGTGCAGAACTTGATGGCTTCTAGCGGTCTCACTCCCATGTGTCTGCCCTCCGGAATCTGGGTATCATCTTGGTTACTCACAGGCTGTCAGTCGGCTGTTGGTTTCGGCACCTTCAGTCATCAGTCACACCTCAGTCACATCTGCGCATTGGAGGCTGTCTCCTTCCACCTCAGGACTTAGGTTCCGGAGTCCCGGAGCCACCGTCAGTCACATCAGATCCTCCTCTCTCCGATCCGATCCTGGCACTGGTTCTCGCTCTAGCTCTGAGCCCATAAACACTGTCAGGGCTTGTGCCCCATTAGTGTGATTCGAAAGACTGATGAAGCAAATCCATTTGTAAAACTAAAAATCTACTATAATAGAAAATAAGCAAACACACTACAGAGCATTGCATCTGCACTCAAGCAGACAAGCATGGCACACAGAGAAGTTCTTATCTACAATCTCCTCCCTTTCCTGCATTCCAGCAGGTGGATTGATGTCCGCTCAGGGTCGCAGTTCACAGCATGGTCATACGTCATCATATTCCTGTCTAGCATTGTACACAGTAGCTTTATTTCGTTAACCCGGTAAATGCTGACCAGTTACAATTCTAAGCATACACAGTACAGCAGTGATTTCACATAACTTTAAGCATATATACACACACACAGGAATATTTAAATCTCAACACTTTCTACAATCATACTCCAATGCAGATGGCTATCCAGCATCTATTTCAAAATCTCAAGAAAAGGAAATTTCACCACGTTCTGAGTTGTAGAAACAGAATGGTAACATATCCTCCCCCTCTCTGATAATTAATAAAGCATAAATCTAATTCAAAACATAAGAGAAGCCTATAAGGGAGAGAGGGCCGCTGTCTTCTTGGGATGGGCACTGCCTATGGCCTGTGGGGTTTAATCCTCCCAGGAATGTTTGGGGCTGGGCTTGGGCTGAGACCCAGCTAAGATCTATAAACATATGTCATAAATGTATACTTATGACTATTATTGTTATCATTAAAGGAGGGGGTCGTTTTTAATAACCCTTGTCCAAGAAATAACAACATGGAGCATATACATGGATTCTGTTGGACAGAATCCATGACAGTGGACTATATGGCAAATCATTGGCAAATCAGCCAGGGCTCTGCCTATGTAATAATCTACAACAAACCTGGGTTTCAAAGGTTTGGGCAAGATGGGTGTATAGAAAAACAGGGAGATTATACAAATATGATGTATTTGGTTTTTTCTGAAAGTTGATTAAAATAAATTCTACAGCCACACTGCATCCAATTTTTGAAATGTTTTTGTGATCTATCTATCAATCTGATCTCTTAGAGACAGAACCCAAGTCAGTCTTTTTGTTTTTTAATAGTTTTAATTGAAATTTTCCAATTAGGTAAAAGAGGGGGGAAGGGAGGGAAGTGAGGGATGTGGTGGGATACTGCGTGAGGTGTGGGGAAGTGGGGACAGAGAGAAGGAGTGAGGGAAGACTAGGGGTGGGGAAAATTGGTAGGATTCCCATCCTCTTCACCGTGGATTGAAAAAGAAAGTAAAATATCCTTTATTTCTTGTTGTTATTATTTACTCACTTCCAAAGTCTAATTCTTTCTCTTTTTCTTCTCATTTATAATATTATCCTTATCTTCTCTTGTTTCATATAATTGATCAAAGTCTGTTTCTTTTCTGGGATTATTTTGCTGATATGAAAGTTGTTGTGTTTTTTTATCCATACTCATGATTTTCATTTTTTTGTCAACCATTCATTGATTTGTTGTCGAAGACTTTCATGGCTGGAATCACTGGGTTGTTGTAGGTTTCTCTGGCTATATGGCTATGTTCTAGAAGCATTCTCTCCTGATGTTTCGCCTGCATGTATGGCAAGCATCCTCAGAGGTTGTGATGTCCTCACAACATCTGAGGATGCTTGCCTCACAACCTCAGACCTCACAATCTCTGAGGATGCCAGCCACAGATGCAGGTGAAACGCCAGGAGAGAATGCTGCTGGAACATGACCATACAGGGCGAAAAAACCACAGCAACCCATTGATTCAAATCAATTCTAAAGCCAGACTGCACATAATCTCTGACATATTTGTGTGATCTATCGATCGATAAATCAATCTGATCTCTTAGAAATGGACCCCAAGTCTTTGTGTGTTTGTTTGTGTGTCAGGAGCAACTTGAGAAACTGCAAGTCACTTCTGGTGTGAGAGAATTGGCCGTCTGCAAGGACGTTGCCCAGGGGATGCCTGGATGTTTTGATGTTTTACAATCCTTGTGGGAGGCTTCTCTCATGTCCCCGCATGGGGAGCTGGAGCTGACAGAGGGAGCTCATCCGCGCTCTCCCCGGATTTTAACCTACGACCTGTCAGTCTTCAGTCCTGCTGGCATAAGGGTTTAACCCACTGCGCCACCGGGGGCACCTTAGCCCAAGTCTTAAACCCATTTATGTTTATGTTTCTTAATTGCCTTATAAACACAGCGCAAAGGTAATGTCATACAACAGTTTGTGTACATAGAGCCCTGAGAAGACTGAAGTGTCACTGTCTCGACCATCCATGGGGACAATCTGGGCCTTACCTCCAGGAGTTCACTTGCTGGCTGCTGCTGCTTCTCCTCCATTTCTTGGATGAGTTTTGAGAGAGAGGAGAGTTCTTCGGAGAGTCTGGCCAGATGTTCCTCCCCTTTGGCTGAAATCTCCTTCTCCAGCTCTTCCATTTTTGCCAGCAGATTCTTTTCTTGTTCTTCTAGGAACTGGCGCATGAGCCTGAACGCAGCCACAGTCTTCTCCTTCTCTCTCTGGGTTTCCTCCTAGCAAATAGGAAAAGAGAAACAGGAGTGAGAGGCAGACAGAGGGTCTTTGGAGTGAATTTGCCCCATTCTTTTGGAGTGGGGCTTACATCTCTTCACAAAGAACATGTCCATTCAATATCCAGTGGTGAAAGTGCCTTGTGAACACCTGCAAGGCCACTGGAATGGGTTTGCGTCAATATTTTCTGTAGGCCATCAGGTCTGCTATAATGGGAGATACCTTGGGATGTCAGACTTGGCCATGGTGGTCCATGATCTCCTCAAATCTAGGTTAGATTACTGCATCACGCTCTGCGTGGGGCTGCCTCTGAAGACTGCTCGGAAGCTTCAAATAGTCCAGCGAGAAGCAGCCAGGTTAATAACTGGAGTGGAGTACAAGGAGCACACAAGTCCCATGTTACGCCAGCTCCACTGGCTCCCAGTTTGCTACTGAGCAGAATTCAAAGTGCTGGCTTTGGCCTATAAAGCCCTAAATGGCCCCGGCCCAATTTAGCTGTCCGAACGCATCTCCCCGTATAATCTTTTGGGGAGGCGATCGGAACTCTTAATATGCCAACCAAATTCTTTTTGGATGTGGAGACAGTTTTAGCTAGAGGACTGTAATGTCAAGATAGGTGATTTTAATGCTTTTGTATATGTATGGTCTAGTATGTTTCGACGTTGAATGTTTGCCATTTATATGTTGTGCTTCGCCCTGAGTCCCCTTCGGGGTGAGGAGGGCGGCATATAAATGCTTTGAATAAATAAATAAATAAATAATATATTTGACAAAAGGAATACATGGGTTGCTTACCTGTAACCATGGTTCCTTGAGTGGTCACCTGTTAATGCATACATATGATATTTGCGCTTGCGCAGACAAACTTCGGAACCCTCTAGAAAGAAATCTTGATAGCCCCGCTGAAGCCCCGCCCATCACTCCCCCACCGCCTATATAGCCAGTGGGAGGGGCTTAACTCACTCGCGCGTCTGGCTGACGTGATTGTTACAAGGAACACAGTCTTCCAAGATAAAAAGGAGAAGTCAGTAGACACCAATGGTTCAAAAGGCTGTTTGGTCAACGCTGACAAGACTAACTCTAGGTTCCATGAAGGGGTAACAGGAGCAACTGGGGGATTAACATTGCGAAACCCTTTAAGGAAGAGTTTAACTACCAGGTCCTCAAAACAGGAGGGGAGGCCCGATCGTCTACGGTACCAAGAGATGGCCGCTAGGTAACACTTCAAAGAGGAGTGCGACAATCCCTTCTGAGAAAGATCAAACAAGAAATCCAAAACCACAGAGATGGGAACCTTCAAAGGGTCCAAGCCCTTAGGGGAAAGAAACTGTGTAAAATGAGTCCATTTGTCCCTATAGGCCTTTTTTGTGGAAGTCTTGTGGGCAACTTTCACAATGGCCAAAACTGGCGCTGACAAGTGCGACAGGGCTGTTACTCGGGAGGCAGGATCCTCCAAGCTGTCAGCCGTAGCTTATCGACCTCTGGATATAGCACCTGGTCTTGTTGTGCCAGGAGAAGGTTGACTCTGTGAGGAAGAGGGACAAACGCTCCCTTGGACATCTCCAACAACAGGGAGAACCACTGTTGCCGGGGCCACCACAGTGCAATGAGAATGCACCTTGCCCTCTCCCTGTGGAGCTTGGCCACTACCCTGAGAAGGAGGGGAAAGGGTGGAAAGGCATACATCAGGTCCATGTCCCACGGGATCAGGAACGCGTCGCCCAGTCATCCCTGAGCAGGGTTCGCGTGCGTCCTGGAGCAGAAAGTTACACACTTCCTGTTCTGTCGAGTGGCGAAGAGATCGATCAAGGGGGTGCCCCAAGCTTGGAAGAGCCGATCCACCTCTTCCTGATGAAGTGACCACTCGTGGTGGGTGAGGGGGGCCCGGCTTAGCGCATCTGCCAGGACGTTCTGCTCGCCCGGGAGGTATAGTCCTAGCAGGTAGATGTTCCTTGCGATACACCACTCCCAAATGTCGAGAGTTAGGTTCGATAGGGTTTTGGAGTGTGTGCCCCCTTGTTTGTTTATGTAGAACATGATGGTCGTATTGTCTGTCACGACCTGGACCACCTTCCCATTGACCACCCTCTTGAATGAGAGCAGAGCCTTGTGGACCACCAGCAGCTCTAATACGTTGATGTGTAGAGCACATTCCTGCTGGTTCCACATTCCTTGGGCAACCAGGTTGCCGGAGTGTGCCCCCCACCCCGTCATGGAGGAGTCCGTAGTGATGGTCACCGACGCCGACGGTGGGTCGAATGAAGTCCCTGCACACACATTGGCCAGATCCAACCACCATTGTAGGGAGGACTTGACTAACTGCGGGAGGGACAGGAGCAATGACGGGCTGTCTACTTTGGGGCGGAAGGCACCCAGGAACCACGACTGCAAGGGCCGAAGTCGTAGCCTGGCATAGGATGTCACTGCCGTCGTGGAAGCCATATGGCCCAAAAGGACCTGAACCTGCCTGGCTGGAAGCATTGGGCTGCTGATGGCCTGCCGTATTAGAGTCTGAAGGGCCAGGAACCTGTCGTAAGGGAGGTAAGCCTTGCCCTCCATCGAATCCAGTACCGCCCCTATGAACTAGATCCTTCATGTAGGG
This sequence comes from Anolis apletophallus, assembly GCA_030556195.1. Taxonomy (NCBI): domain Eukaryota; kingdom Metazoa; phylum Chordata; class Lepidosauria; order Squamata; family Anolidae; genus Anolis; species Anolis apletophallus. The sequence continues at coordinate 192,034,275 of JARBWK010000001.1, read as the reverse complement.
GTCAATTGGGACTTGTCCGTGTTCACCACCAGACCTAGGGACTGGAGGAGAGACAGCGTGGTGAGTAGGTTATTCTGTACATGGATATAGGAATCCCCTATAATCAACCAATCGTCTATATAAGGATAGACCATAATCCTTTGGGTGCGAAGAAACGCAGCCACCACCGCCATGCACTTAGTGAACACGCGGGGGGCAGTGGCCAAACCGAATGGAAGGACGTTGAATTGAAACACCCTATCACCCCCCATGAACGAGAGGAACCTGCGGTGATAAGGGGCAATAGCAACATGGAAGTAAGCATCTTTAAGGTCCACTGTGGCGAACCACATGCCCTTGCTGAGAAGAGGAAGGATGGAGGATAGGGTGACCATCCTAAATTTCTTAGGGACGATAAACTCATTAACCCCACGTAGATCCAGGATCGGCCTGAAACCGCCATCCCATTTGGAAACTACAAAGTATCTAGAGAAAAAACAGGTCTTATACAGGTAAGGTGAAACCGGGGATATAGCCCCCTTCTTTACTAAGCTCTCAACTTCCTCCAACAAAACAGGGGAGAGAACCGTTGCCTAGATCTGGCCCACAGGGGGAAGGCATACAAATTCAATAAAATAGCCCCCATAAACAATACTCAAGACCCATGGGTCCTGCGTAATGGAGGCCCAAACAGGGTAGAAGCATCTTAGCCTGTCTCCAAACAAAGGAGAGTCTTGGGGAAGAACTAGGCCAGAGTTCAAACAGGAAGGTAGACCGCATTCCCCGGCTCCAATGGGAGGTGGGGGTTGGTCATCGGACTCCTCGCCGCTAGATGCATCAAAGACGCCACTTGGAGGCAGGTTGGGGCTTGGAGCCCCCTTGGTAAGGCTGTTGACAGGGCTTGTTGGTATAAGACTGTCTGCAGCCCCCTTGGTAGCGGTTGTTGAACCACGATTGGTTCCTACTCCCGCCACGGAAGTAGGAACCAAGACTCCTGCTTGCCGAGTCTGGTGCTTTTCCTTCAGGTCAACATCCGTCCCAGGGTTGAACACACCATCGTGGTGCATCGGCATGTCCTCAGCCAACGACTTCCCCTCTTCGGACAGCGTCGAAGAACGCAGCCAGGTGAAAAGGAGCATTGCTGTTGCGTTGGCAAACAGCCTGCCCCCGGAGTCAGCCATGTACTTGGCTAAGTCCTTTGGGAACTTAGCCAGCTGGAAGGCCTCCGTGGAGAAGGCCCGCAAAAACCTTTGTTCGCTTGGGGGAAGTAGGTCCAGGAAGGGGACAACCTTCTCCCATAAGTACACCTGGTACCTTGCCATGTACTGCGCATAATGAGCGATGCGCGCGAAGATGCTCGCTGACAAATGGGCCTTCTTGCCAATTGTGTCGATCCGCCTCCCTTCTTTATCCAGTGGGGCGAGAGCGGAGCTCTTCGACCGCTTGGTCTTTGCGACGTCCACGACCACTGTATTAGGCTTTTGTGGTCACAGAACCCAATCGGCAGATGTCCAGTCCACCTTGTATAGGGCCTCAGCCTTCCGGGGAATCGCCTGCACCGAATAGGGGGGTACCCCCTCAACGTCCATCAGTTTAATGAGAAATGGCGATGGAGGGACGGAGGTGGACATAGACACCCCCTGCTCCTCAGGAGTCCAGCTTGGGTTCTGGACCGAGTCTACGGCCGCAGTGGCCGGGAGCTCCAAAGATTTTATCATGCGGCCCATGGTCACCATGAGCTTGGCGAAGTCGGAGGGGACCCGTTGATCTTGTTCAGCTTCCTTGAGCTCCTGATCCCCCTCTTTGTCAGTATCAGATGATGCTAATTCATCATTGGGGCCTTGAGAGGCTGTGGCCTCATAAGCTAAAGCAGCAGACCTGTGAGCCATCAGTGGCATGGCTGGGCCACCAGGGGGAGCCGTTGAGGCAGGCAGGACAGTAGGCAGGGAAGGCAATGGCCTCAGTACCGAGACAGGCACTTGGGTTCCATAGCATCCTCCTGCTGCAGCCCACTGAGCACCCAATGGTGGTGCAGAGGGAGCATAAAACACAAGCTAACCCTGTGGGGTCATTTGCCAAAAGCCTTGGTCATTGAGAGGGAATGGAGGCGCATACTGAGATGGTGGGGGGGGGCAGCCCAGGAACTCCTGGATTCCCCTGCAGTTGAAAGCTGCCAACTGGTGGGCACCACATGGGAGCTGCTCTCGAAGCTTGCCCTGCGGAAGCAGCTGATGATGGAGGGAGCATTCCTGAAAAGAACACCGGGGGAGGAGCCCCAGAGACCGCCGAAGATGAAGGCATCGGGACCGCTGGGATCACCGGGGGTGGAGCTGCAGATCCAGCTGGGAGAGGGAGTAAGGTAGCTGTCTCTGCCGCTGGGCGTGGTACCGCCGGGCCTGGCATTGGGGAGCGGCACCTCTTCCTAGCCCTTCTATCCGGAGATGGAGAGGAGGGGGAACTTGACCGCTCCGATTCTGAGCGGTAGCGCTGATACCGAGGCGCTCCTCTGCCTCCAGAAAGGGCTCTTGGACGGCGCTCCGAAGCCCCGCCTCTCCGAGGGGAGGGGGGAGGAGCCGCCGCTGAAGGCTGCATCAGTGGAGGCGAGGCGAGGCGAGCTCTGGCTCCGTGGCCTCTGTCAAGGCAACCTGCTGCATCAGCGGCGGAGGCGACAGCAGCGGCCTCGCTGGGGAGCGCCTCTCGTCCTCGAGAGGCGTCCCTGCCCTCAGTGAGTGCTCCTGCGCCTGCGCGGGCTAGGAATCGGCAGGCACCATGTTCTGAAGCTGCGCCACAGCCGAAGACGGCGAGGGAGCCGTTCCCGCCAAGACATCAACGGCTGCAGCCGGTAAAGGAGGCTGGGTGCCATTTTGGGGGCCCTTTGCCTTAGGCTTTCTCGCTGTCTTCTTTTTTAGAGCGGCAGCCATCTTTGGGGCCATCTTTGGAGCCGTTGTAGGCTCGTCCTGAGGCCCCAAAATCGCTGTATTTTCAGGGAATTGGTGGGGGGTCAGGTAACGAGGCAATCAGTCCAATTAACAGTAGTAAATTACTACTAAAGCAAGAGGGTTTTCTCTGTCTGCTTTTTCCGAGCGCGGAAAGAGAGAAGTGAGGGCTGAAGCCCCTCCCACTGGCTATATAGGCGGTGGGGGAGTGATGGGCGGGGCTTCAGCGGGGCTATCAAGATTTCTTTCTAGAGGGTTCCGAAGTTTCTCTGCGCAAGAGCAAATATCATATGTATGCATTCACAGTTGACCACGAAAAGGCAATCAGTTTATTCAGACTCACATTTAGGGCTATAATACATACTCGTTTTCCAATGCCACTTACGAGCAGATCTCGGCTCTCCCGTGCTGTATCTTCTATGTAGGCCAGGATTTTTTCTCTTTCCTCCTTCAGAGGCTCCTGAAACTGCCAAATCTGATCCCGAAGAGGAAAACAAAGTCCTTGGTCACTGCTTTTCTTCAAAGTTTAGAAAGGTTTCAAAGATCATGCCGTCAACCATACTGATAGGGAACATCAAAAGCCTCATTTCTGACAGCTAATCTGGCCTGCAGCAGGGAGTTCCACAGTTCCTGAATGCCCCGTTGGGCCAGTATGGCTGAGGAGTGTGGCCACAGCAGCAGCCTCTGCAAAAGATCTGTCTCTGCCTCGCCTTTCTTTCCCCTTCCTAACATTGTAACAAGTCCCCCAATAAAGATTCAATTAACTGTAACTTTCACACTCTCCATAGTGATACATTGTGTCCTTTACTGTCTCCTCTGACTATAAACCAAAAAACCTAACCTTTTCCAGGCCGCGGAACAGTGCGGGCCTGCCCGGGATGCCTTTCCGGGATACGGAAACACCACCACCCCCCTCCCCAGTTTCGGTATTTGCAAGTTAACAGATCGACTCTATTTTGGTGTCATATTTTTCCTTGACTAATTCTAAGCCTTTCATCTATCTCTGATTTCTCCCTTGGAACTCTCCACCCCTGGAATAAACCTGTTTGTTTAAAGTAATATTTTTGAAGGAAAACAGCTGATCTGTCCAAAACGCCGGTTCCTGGTCTCTCATCGCCCCTGCTTCTCATCGTTCCCGCGGCTGTTCCTGGACATCGTGAGGCCTGAGTCCACGGGCTCGCTATCCCTAGGAGCTGCATGAAGACAGGCCAGAGATGACCAGCCCAGGAGAGTTTGGGATCTGTAGTTTCCCTTCTACCTCCTACGACGAGACTTCTCCTCAGCGCCTGGTTTAAATGGATATTTCTCTCAACTTCACAAGGACTCTCTAAAGACTCAGCTACAGCAACGTTTCCCTGGTTCTATGACTCCAGCTTATGGAGTATCATAAGCATTTCCCCAAACCCTTATGGGCTGTCATGGACTCTTTTCATGAACTTTCCCCCAAACACATGGACTTATCTAAAGGATCCCTCCTTTCTGGAAAGGTTTCCTAGACTTTCCCAGCTCTCATGGACCCTTTTCACCCCAAGATTCATCAAAGACCCCTTTTCCTTTAGGGAAGACTACATGAACTCTCCCTTGCTAGGGACATTTCTTTTCCCTTTTAAGGCTTTAGGGACTCTTACTTGTGAATCTAATAAACTGTATATCGCTTTGGTGGGTAGGCAGGGCTAATCAGGATGGTATATTTCCCCATAACCCTCAATGTATTTTCCCCTATGTTTTCCCATGTATGTAATATGAAAATATTATTTATTTATTTCATTAGGCTTCTATGCCGCCACTCCCGGTGGGCTCGGGGCGGCTCACAACACAATGAACAAGATAAAAACAACAATACAAGATACACAATAACACAATAAACATTAGCACAATAAAACATTTAAAACATTTAAAATGGCAATATACAGTGCGTAGCGACCTAATCAGGCTGGGTTACATAGGGGGTGTGACCCAAGGCCTATGTCTGGAAGGCCAGCTTGAAAAGATGGGCCTTGCACGCCCGCCTGAAAGGAAGCAGGTCGCGGATGGCACGCGTGTCCGCCGGGAGGGCGTTCCAGAGAGTCGCCGCAATTACTGAGAAGGCCCTGCGGCTGGTCGCAGTTAGCTTGGCTGTTTTTATAGGGGGAACCGCCAGGAGGTTGGTATACTCTGAGCGGAGGGATCTCATAGGGCAATATGGGGTGAGACGGTCCCTCAGATACGCTGGCCCCAGGCCGTGCAAGGCCTTAAAGGTAAGAACCAACACTTTGAAGGTGATCCGGTGCTCTATTGGTAGCCAGTGCAGATCCTGCAAGGTGGGTGTTATGTGGCAGCCTGCTGGGGTGCCAGACAGGAGCCGGGCGGCAGTGTTCTGCACCAGCTTGAGCTTCCGGGTCACCGACAGAGGAAGGCCAACGTAGAGCGCATTGCAGTAGTCTAGCCTCGAGATGACCGTGGCTTGGATCACCGTGGCCAGATCGTTCCGGGAGAGATAGGGGGCCAGCCTCCTTGCCTGCCTGAGATGGAAGAAAGCAATCTTGCTGACCGTAGAGACCTGGGTCTCTATGGTCAGCTGGGAGTCCAAATGGACCCCCAGACTCTTTACGGATGACGATGGGCATAACGCCACACCGTCCAGGGTCGGAAGCTGGACATCCCTACCACCCGGGCGACCCGGCCACAAGATCTCCATCTTCGCCAGATTCACCCTCAACCTACTGGGTCGCAGTCATCCAGTAACGGCCTCAAGGCAGCACTGGAAATTATCAGGGACGGATTCAGACCCGGCCCCCATCCTCAGAATGAGCTGGGTGTCATCAGCGTACTGGTGACACTCAAGCCCATAACTCCGCACCAGCTGTGCAAGCAGCTGCATGTAGATGTTAAATAACAGAGGGGAGAGAATGGCCCCCTGCAGGACCCCACATGGTAATGGAGAGCCCTCAGAGGCCCCCCCCCCCCTCACACGCTGAGACCACTGGTGGAGGAAGGAGGACAACCATTTAAGGGCTGTCCCCCTAACTCCAGCCATGGCCAGGCGGTGGATCAAAAGATTGTGGTCGACCATGTCAAACGCTGCCGTGAGGTCCAATAACACGAGCAGCGCAGACCCGCCTTGGTCGAGCTGGCAGCGGAGTTGGTCTGTGATGGAGACCAGGACCGTCTCCGTCCCATGCCCCGAACGGAAGCCGGACTGGAAGGGGTCAAGCCATGTTGCATCATCTAAGAAGGACTGCAACTGCTCCATTACTGCCCTCTCAACCACCTTTCCCAGGTACGAAAGATTCGACACTGGTCAGTAGTTGGAGGGAACCGCGGGATCTAAAGACGGTTTCTTCAGTAATGGAGCCACCACCGCCTCTTTTAAGCACTCTGGAAAAACTCCTTGCTCAAGGGAGCTATTTATGATGAACAGAGGCCCACGTAACCCCTCCTTGATGCCGCAAAGCTGACATAAAGTTACATTGGAAATAATGCTATTTTTAAAGGGTTACAGAGCTGTCAAATTCAACTTTACCGCCCGTCCCTCACTGGCCGGCTTCGTGCTGATCATGCACATTATGCCATGTGTATGTGACCACCAGCCTGGGCGAGGCTTGCCAGCTGCATTCTTAGAAAGCCGCACCTGAATGGGCCATCAGCGAACCTTTTGCATGACTGTAAACAGGAGACCACTCTTTGGAAAGAGTTCTTTCCTCTCTTTCCTTTGTCCTATAGATGGGGTCCTCTGAGATTTGCCTCACCCCTCATCTCTAGGCACAGGGCATATTATATCTATTCATCACCAAGCTGTTTTTCCTGGCTTCGGACCCCAGGGCTACAGCAAACTGGACTTCTCTTTGTTTATTTTGAACTCTGTCAAAATCAACCATCAGCTGTTTGAATCAGATCTTGTCCTCAGGAAGATACTGATCTTGGCCAGCAGTGTATTTCCATCTCAAACAAAAGAAAACACAGGTTAAGAATCCCAGGGTGCTTGGACACTCAATTTGCATACTGTAATTCAATCAAGAAAAACTCCAGCTTCATTGTTTCGCTCAATCTCCCGCCTCCCTCCTCCCATTGGCCAGAATCCGGAAGCGAGGAATTCTCCTGATTGGCCAGAACAGAGGCGGCGTTGAATCAACATTGGCTAAGAGGAGTCGACCGGCGTTTGCCTCACAGCTGGCTGCAACGTTCCATCCAATCAGCACGAAGCCGGCCAGTGAGGGACGGGCGGTAAAGTTGAATTTGACAGCTCTGTAACCCTTTAAAAATAGCATTATTTCCAATGTAACTTTATGTCAGCTTTGCGGCATCAAGGAATTGCAGTTGCCATCCTTCTCAGCTGAGTCGACAATAAAGACATCGGTGGCATTTCTTCAACTTCGGTGAGATTCTCATTGGGAAATAACGGGGGGAAGACTTGTGTCCTGCGAAGCTCGCCAAAGTAGCGAACCCTCTTTTTGGGCGCTAGGGCTCTCGCCTCTTCTGGGCAGAGCTATCCCAAATTCTGCTCGATAACAATTCCACATTGATTGGGCGTTTTGGACAAAGTTGACGACTACTGGCAGCCCTCTCTGCTTTTGTTATACTACTTCCACAGGTTTACTTTATTTATTTATTATTTATTTACCGTATTTATATACCACCTTTCTCAGGCCGAAGGCGGCTCAAGGAGGTTTCTGTTGGGACATGCAAGGGATCAGTTAATGTGCGTGTGTCAACTGCAAAAGAAGATTCATGAAGCTGATTGGTCGGCCAATGCTCAGGGAGCAGGCTAAGCCTACAACTTTTGGATACTTTTACATTTTTGTTCAGGCTTGAGCTATGCAAACCGACAGTTTGAAGAGAGAAGCAGACAGAGACAGACTGATCAGCAGTTTCTCCGGCATCACTATTACACAATTCTTCCTAACGTTTAGTGATTTTTTTTAACTTTTTGTTCAAGTTTCATGGTGCATCTACACTGTAGAATTAACATACTTTAACCATACTTTAACTGCCAGGGAATTTTGGATTTGTGGTTTGGTAAGGCACTGGCACACTTTGGCAAAAATGCAAAAGATCTTGTACAACTGCAAATACCATGGAATGTAGCATTGAGTCATGACAGTTAAACTGGAATAACTTCTACAATGTAGATGCATCCTGGATACCTAAAAACTTCAGGGTCTGGGGAAATATTGAGCTGCCAGCCACAGACCTGTTTTGTGAGGTGGAGATTTACAACAACGCCTTGTTAAGAGTCCCTATTTTACCTCCTCTTACCCTGTACTCCGTTGATGCCTCATCCAGAGGGATCACCTTGTGGTTTTCGTGCTCCTTTGACCTGTCGCAGACAACACAGATGGGGGCTCTGTGATCCTTGCAGAAGAGCTTCAGGGGCTCCTGGTGCATCTGGCAGACTCTCCCCTTCTCTTCTGCCTTCTGGCTCTCCAGTTCCTTGGCGATCTCCACCAGGTTCGCCAGCGGCTTATTTGGCTTGGTGTCCTCTTTCTGCACTTCCTCCCTGCACTGTGGGCAGGACGCCTCTTCCTCCCCCCAGCATTGATCCAGGCAGGCTTGGCAGAAATTGTGACCACAGGAGGTGGTCACAGGCTCCTTGAAATACTCCAGGCAGATGGGACAGGCCAGTTCCTCGCAGAGCTTCTTCATAGGGTCCCCAGAGGCCATGACTTCCGATGTTGCTCCGCTGCAGAGACCAGACAAAGCTTTTGAACTCCATTCATGAAATCAAGAGCAGAGACAAGAAAATGGATCCAAAGGGCCATTTTCTGACCTATTTATTGAAAGAACTTGTATAGACCCTAAGGTGGGGGGTGCCTATAATGACTATTTAACCGTCATGATGCCACTAAAAGGGGCAGGTGTAAGGAATGGATGTTTGAATGCATGCAGAAGAGCAGAAGAAAGAGGCCTGAAGAAGAAAATACAACATGGAGTTTGAGCAAAGCATGATATGGGTCGGACTTGGCAGTCGAAGCAAGGAGGCAGTAAGGCATAGCTGAACAACAATAGACAATAAGGTGAGCGACCAAGCATGTAAGGAGTGCAAGGAGTGTGCAGGAGGTACCCCATAAGTCATATGGCCTGGAAAGAGGATGTCCTGAACTGGAACGGACTTGAAAGAACAGAACAGCTTGTTTAAGTAAAATGGATTTTGGCCTATAAATGCAGGGGACCCCAAGAACATGCACGCTTCCTGATCCGCGGCAACGGAGCATCTGCACCTTCTCAAGGGAAAGCTGATCATGTTCATCTGGAGAAGGCCTGAGTGTGCATGCATGTGTGAATGTATGTGTGCACGAGAGCTCTCTCTTGATGTGATTCTGACATGATTCTGTGATTACTGGATTTTAAGCTGCACATCACAAATGTTGAACCTGAGTCAGCATGTCAAACACGGTTTTGAAAGGCAGATTACAGGAGCTGTCTAATAGATCTATCAGCAGTTCATGACACTGTAAATCATCGCCTCCTGAGAAAATTTAGAGTATCACAAAGGACTACCACCTCACCCACTTCACAGGAAATCTGCTACAAAACAGGAGCTTTTTTGTTGAATTCCAGGGCCAGAGAAGTAGATGGCAAAAGGAGAAGAACGGCCTGCCTCAGGGGAGCATGCTTGCTCCATCAATGTTTGATGCATACAATCTGACCGATCCCAGATCTGGGGGTTGTTGCACCCCTTTGAACCGTTATGAAAGGAATGCGGACCTTTGCGTAGTGAACATTTGTGCTTAAACCGGCACATCCTTCTACTGTAATTTCCTTGAATCCCAGATTCCCAATCTTTTTTATCGACCTCCCTATGTAATAAATAGAACAGGGCTGTCCAACTTCTACTGGCCCAAGGGCCGGAATTCCGGTCACTGATCACCTGGGGGGCTGAAGGGTCTGCCTCTGCCCCAGCTCCGCCCCCTCCCTGGCTCCGCCCCCTCCCCAGCTCCAATTTACTTACAATTGACCTTGAGTTGTGGAGTTGTAGTTCACCTCCATCCAGAGAGCACTGTGGACTCAAATAGTGATGGATCTGGACCAAACTTGGCATGAATACTCAATATACCCAAATGGGAACACTGGTGGATTTGGGGAAATGTTTCCTAATACCTTTGAGTTATTTGAGTCCACACTCAAATTGGGACACACCAAAAAAAACCCAAACACCTCAATGCAGTCGCAGGGCTTGATGGGGCCTCCTTTCCCACAGGTGGGTGCAGGAGGCCCAAAGAGCTCCCTTCCTCCCTGAAGGGAAAACAAGCCGCGGGGGCAGGCGCAAAGGAAGCCACGTTGCGCCCTGCACGCGGGGGAAGGCAGCACAAGGGGGAGGGGGCGCGGGGGAGGGGAAGCGTCGCCAAGGAAACCGCCACTGAGGGACCCCTCACCCCCCCTCACCCAACGTCCCACTGTTTTTAGATTGATTGATTCGAGCCAGGCCCTTCCTTACCCATACTGCGGGAGCCCCGCCACAGGGCCGAAGCGCCAATGCCGCCGCCGTCCCCGTCCCCGAAGAGCCCCGCTGGAGTTGAGGCCAAGCTCAGCCCGGGCGCGGTGGCTCTCCCACCTGCGGGGCGGGAAGCAAGGGCCCTCCACAGGAAGAGGACGGATCCAGGAGGGGCTTTCCCTGCCTCACTCCCCTCCTCCCTCTCTCTGAGGGAATGGGGGCTGGCCTGGAAGCAGCCGCGAGGGAGGAGGAGGCGCGTGCCCAGGCCGGCCGCAAATCCCGCGGGACCCGAGATTTCGGCAGCTATCGCGAGACTACGCAGCCACAGACGGGATTTTGACCTCCCTTGAAATCTCGTCTGTGGCTGGCGTAGTCTCGCGATGCTTGCCTAAACCCGGAAGTAGGTATTTTTTTTAAAAAATTAAATTTTATTTTTAATTTATATTTTATTAAAACAAGTTATGGGACCGCAGGGAAGGGGCTCGGGGGCCGTGTATGGCCCCAGGGCCGCCTGTTGGACAGCCCTGAAATAGAATATAGCGACATACTGTCAGGATGCGCCCAAGGGCAATTAACATAAACAAACTGCCTGGACTCAACCGACAATTGTTACATTTGATACAGCAGAGAAGCTGCCATTGCTAAGGTACCAAATAGAGGGGGGAGGGGGGGCCAACTGAAGGAGGGAGTAAGGATTTTGGCGGGAAACTGTTTGAGCGTTTGAGCGGGAAACTCTTCAGTTCTCTCTTTGTCTTGCTGTGAGAAGGAAGAACAATAAACCGCTTATCCCAGCACCGTCTGTGTGAGCGTGGCTTTTGTTCAAGAACCTACCAGCTGACACATACTCTCCTTTCTATATTTTATCAATGGTGCCCTGAGTCAGGTGATCTCTTAGCTCCATAGTCAGGTGACGTGACGGGGTGGCCAAATAGGCTCGAAAGGTGGGCTATTGTCCCACAGAGCCCCCCCCCCCACACACACACACACACACACGCCAGTAGTCCTGGCTGAGTACCCTCAAATGGCCTGGTGTATGCACAAGTTGGGACTGCTAGAGCATTTCCAACACTGACTGCCCCAGGGCCTGCTACCCTGGCTATTGGTGCAGGAACTGAGGGTGTAACACCTACACGAGGAGGAGCTTGAGGTACTGGTAATGCCTCTTGAGCGTAGGTAGTGGCCTGGAGCATCGGTGGTGCCACTGTAGAGGCCATTGTGCCAGAAAAAGGGGGTGCCTGAAAATAGGCAGGAGCCCGAGCCACTAGCGATAGTACAGTAGAGGCCCGAGTACCAGAAGAGGCAAGTACATGAGGCACCAGAGATAGGGGCCATAGTGCCAGAAATGGCAAGAGACTGGGGCACTGTTGGTGCCGTTTGCAAATAGGAAGGAGCCTGAGACAGTGACGGTAGTGCTCTAGAGGAGAAGGCAGGAGCCTGAGGCAGCATTTGTGCCCCCTGAAAATAAGCAGGAGCCTGAGGCATCTGTGATAGCTCTGCAGGGACCGCAGGGACCCGTAAACTTGCCTAAGGCCCCAACCATAGCTCCTGGGCTCCCTAGATACTAAGAGGGCAATGGAGGATTTAATTTTGCTGGCTCTGCAGAGGACTACTGCTGTGAAAGTGTAGCTGCACCCACACTCACCCACTGATTGTCCTGTTGCAGCATTGTGCAGGCAGCTGGGGTACTGCTCTACCCCGGCGCCCCTACCTGTTGAATCACTGGACCCTCCTGCTGCCTGGCAGCTGGTCAGATGCAGAAGTGACCACTTGTCAAACAGCAGGGGCTACTTGTTCCTTGAAAGGGCTCGGGCCACAACAGTGCTTACCTGCTGAAGCACCAGAGCCTCCTGTTGTTGGGAAACTGCTCCAGCCCCCCGTGGTGGCCCCTGCTGGATAGCCAGGGCCCCCTGTAGCTCAAACATTTCCTGTTGTCCTGGGGTTCCCTGCTGTTCCCTACTTGATGATAATGTCACCTGTTCCATGGGTTGAGGAGTAACGCCCACATTGGCCAAGGAAGGCATTGCTTGCCCAGGTTGGCTACAAACGCCAGATGGTGATGGAACCACAACACCTGATGTCTGTCTCCAGCAATCCACTGGGGCCCTTAGGCAAGAGAAAACCATGCTGTGAAATGCCTCTGTCAAATCTGGCATCCAGCTCAAAGCCTGAGGAGAGGAACCAGGCCTCCTTTCAGGCTCCCCCATTTTGCGCCAATGTAACAGCCCCCTCGCTGGCAGCTGTGCCCTCCTCAGTTGTGGCCAATCAGGGGGTCCACCCCCAGGCAGTTGACCTTCTCCCCAAAACAGGCCCTCCCCCAAGAGCAGTGGGCACCCTGCTGAAAGGCCCCCAAAAGGCCTTCTTGGGGGGGGGGGCTGGCACCGCTGAGGGCGAGCCAAGATCCCCTTTTTGGGGGGAGGCAGAGGAGGACCAAGGGGCCCCTCCAAGGGAGCCAAGGCCAAGCAAAGGAGGGCTTCCCCCTCCCTGCCCAGCACCACAAACCTGATCAAAGGAGGGGGCCGGTCTCTCTCCAGCAGCCTCCTGGGCGCGTGCAGAGGGAAGGAAGGCGAGCAAGAAGGAAGGCGGCCCACTAGCCAGGAGCCTCCACCAGCAACCTCCTCCCACTTGTGGCCCCTCCCCCTCACATGCATGGGGCAGCAAACCATCTGCCCCCCCCCCCCAAGTCTGGCTCCTTCATGGGGCCATTAAAACTGCCCCCCAACACATCTTAAGCTTTGCTTGGCTGTGGGTGGGGCGATCCCTCGTAGCTCGAGGATGATGGTCCTCCAAGTGATGTGTCGTGGCGGTGGGTCTGTAGGTGACTGTGGAGCCTATTCTTGACCCACACCTTCTCCTGCAGTAAGGCCATCGGTTTCTAAGTGGAAGATGGTCCTGCTCAGGGTTGGCTTCCTCTTGGCACGTTTCTCCCTTCTGCACTCCATTCGTGCCTCTTCGAATTTTGCAGCACTGCTGGTCACAGCTGACCTCCAGTTAGAGTTCTCAAGGGCCACGGCTTCCCAATTCTGGTTGTCTATGCCACAGTTTTCAAGGTTGGCTTTGAGCCCATCTTTCAATCTCCCGGGCCTTTCATAAATCCAATTATACGTTGCTAGCTCTCTTGTGTTTGGGGCATCACTAAGGGCATTGAAGTCATTGCTCCATTGCATCCTAGTCTCCAGGGCAGCAGAATACAGGCCTGCTCCCTCCTCCCTATGACTTCCTCTCACATATTTGTACATGGCTATCATGTCTCCTCTCGGCCTTCTCTTCTTCAGGCTAAACATGGCCAGCTCTTTAAGCCGCTCCTCATAGGGCTTGTTCTCCAGACCCTTGATCTTTTGCGTCGCCCTCCTCTGGACACATCCTAGATTGTCAATCTCTTCAATTGTGGTGCCCGGGATATAATGTTTATATGGAGATGACCTTTATGGTCACCTTGCTAGCTGTAGCGAGGTTAGGCTCCTGTTTATCTCAAAATAGATAAATCACCATGGAGGTAAAGCTCCGACTGGGAGAGGAAACGTTGCAGGCAGGTGAACATCTTTGGCATCTCCATCCCGTTGGCCTACTAATCTTCTCATTTAGATAAATACATTTTGGTCCTTACCTCTGCCTGGGATTACTTGCCTATCTCACGGACTAGAGACATTATTTTTGGAACTTATTTTGGACACGTATGCACACTTCATGGAAAAGGATATTTAATCCAAAGTATCCACTATTGGGATATTGCGCATTTTGTGTACTACGTCGTGTGCTTTCCTGTATCCAGCAATGGGTATAGTATGTGCTTAATCTTATCTATGATACTCTAGTGCTGTGCAATATACTGTATATATATATATATATATATATATATATATATATATATAATATGGAATATTGCCTTGCTTGTGTAATACTTTAGCGTTTTATGCAACCCTTGCTCTGTTTACTTTGCACTTGGCTCAAGGCCAGGCTCCATCTCCTTCCAAGGAAGAGAGCTTAGAAAGGGGTTGTTTCCCTTGTTCTCGGCCAGGCTGTGTGTCTCCGCGTGGGTGAGTGAGGAGGCCAAGCTGTGTGTGAAACCGGCCTGGGCCCACTCCGGCCCTCCCTCCCTCCGGGTGTTTTGGGCTTCGGCCCCTCTTTGGCCCTTTGGAGAAGGAATGGGGAGAAGACTCCCCAGGAGGAGAGGACGGAGGAGAAGAGACAGGCTGCAAAGAGGAGGAGGCCAAAGGGGCCAACTCGTCTCTTCTGTCCCAGCCAGGCAAGGAAGGGTGGAGGGAGTTTGGGTCCTAGAGGGGCAGGAAAGGCGGGTCTGGGGAGGAGGCCCACTTCCTTCCTGCCTCTCTGGGAACCAAACACACCTGGCCCAGATGACCTGTCCGGACGTATCTCCTGGTACGAAGCATGGGAGGAAGGTGGCGGTGTGGAGGAGCGGCCTTTCCTCCTCTTGCCCTGACCGACCCTCCTCTGCTCAGGCCCAGGCTCAGGGCGCCCCCTCACCTCCACAGGGGGGCAGGAGGGCCTCTTGACACGGTCTGTCCCAGGAGGCCGACGGGTCCAGAGTGGGAGGATTTGGAATGGTGGGCTCACTGGAGAGAGAGAGAGAGAGAGGTGTCAGCAGCCGATTGGCTGAGAGTGCCAGGGGCCAGGGTTCTGATTGGCTGCTGCCTCTGGCTGGCTGGCTGGCTGCTGAGGCCAACAGTCCTAACTGCCCTTCTGCCCTTTGTGAGGAAACATGGCTGGCTGCCCACGGCCTTGAAGCCGGATCCTTTGGAGGCTGGAGGCACCTTGGAGTTGCCCACCTCTTGCCCACAAGAGAGACATATACTGCCTGTCCGTCCATTCCTTTCTCATTTAAATGCAATCTATTACACACTGTAGTTTCACGTCTTGTCAGGAGAGATTTCCACCTTTTATGAGCAAAGCTTGATGTCGTTATTGTCTGAGTCAAAAACGGAGCTGATGAACAAGCACTTCCGTCCATTTTTCCTGACTTTGGTTGTGTTTCTTCTTTCAAAAAACCATTTCCCTTATTTATTTCTAATGGGAATTAAAATACAATGAAGTTTTCAGTCTGAAGTTGTGTCTGCCGCCATTATTTATTGATTTAAGTAGTCTCCTTGATCAGACAGCAGCTGCTACAAAACACAAAAGTCTTGGTTTCACATTCACAAAAGAGGGGCCTTGCCTCATTGCCCTCAAAGCCGTGTTCGATTTGCCTGAACACGTAACATTGAACAACTACTCTGCCTTGATCCGACCACACCTGGAATAATACTGTGTCCAGTTCTGGGCACCACAATTGAAGGGAGATGTCGACAAACTGGAATGTGTCCAGAGGAGGGGGGCTGAAATGATCAAGGGTCTGGAGCACAAGCCCTATGAGGAGCGGCTTAAAGTGCTGGGCATGTTTAGACTGCAGAAGAAAAGGCATGTTTGGGTGGAATCACCTTTTATGTAGTTTGAAGCCATTGCTCCATTGCGTCCTGGTCTCCAGGGCAGCAGAAAACAAGCTTGCTCCCTCCTCTCTAGGACTTCCCCTCACGTATTTATACATGGCTATCATGTCTCCTCCCAGTCCCCACTTCTGCAGGCTAAACATGCCCAGCTCTTTAAACCGCTCCTCATAGGGCTTGCTCTCCAGACCCTTGACCATTTTAGTCCCATTTCAGGTGGGAGCCCCTCCCCCCAGCACCAAGTGAAGAGAGGGGCCAGGAAGACCGTTAACACCACCTTGTCTCCTGCACTCTGCTAAAAATATAATATAATATATTGTGTACACATATAATATTGATAATATTATAATGTGATACAATATAATAATAATACCATATTTTAATTATATATTTTATGTTACATGTAATATTACTAAGAATATTACAGTATAATGGTACAGTACAATACAGTACTATATAATACTAATATTGTGCTATGGTAATCTATATAAATAAAAATGTAACATTTGTTTGTGGGATTGACCTAACTCAAACACGAATGGGTGAATTGTCACAAAATGTGGACACTAGACCCCTAATGACCATCACTCATAAAACCCTTCCAGAAAACAGCGGAAAGGAGTTAAAAACCCAAACAAGCTAAACGATGAAAAGCTAAATGACGATACAGAACAAAGGGAAGGAAGAGGGAGGGAAGGAAGGAGAGAAAGAAAGAAAGAGAGAGAGCGAAATAAAGAAGGAAAGAGAGAAGGAAACATTGTTGTTATTATTATTTCCCACATTTCTAACCCGCCCTTCTCAACCCCCGAAGGCGGACTCAGGGCGGCTTACACTGGCAACAATTCGATGCCAAGATAATACAAATATAAACAAATATAACAGTTTAAAACAGTAAATAGAACATTAAGTTGAAAACGCATTGAAAACATTGTCACCAATCCATAAAGCCAATTCCAGTCCCATTCAACATCTAAAGTGCTGTCGTGCTTGGTATCCAAAGGCCTGGTCCCAGAACCACAATTTAACCTTCTTTCTGAAAGAAAGGAGGGAAGACGCCAACCTGATCTCTCTGGGGAGCGGGTTCCACAGGCGTGGGGCCACTGCTGAGAAGGCCCTGTCCCTCGTCCTCGCCAAGCACACTTGCGAGGCTGGCGGGACCGAGAGGTGGGCCTCCCCAGACAATCTTAAACTGCAAGGAAGGAAGTAGAGGGAGATACGTTTGGACAGGTAAGCTGGGAAGCATGGAAGCAAAGAGCGAAGGAAGGAAAAAAGGAAAGAGGTAGAGAAGGAAGGAAGGAGAGAAGGAAAGAAAATAAGGGAAGGAAGGAAGGAGGGAGTGAAAGGAGAGAAGGGAGGGAAGGGAGGCCGCGTGGCAGGTACAGCTAGTCCGAACGTATCTCCTTCTACGTCCACCTCGCAGTTTATAATAATAATGATGATAATGATAATAATGATAATGATTATTTATTTGTATACCGCTCTATCTCCCCGGACTAAGGGCGGAAACCTAAGGGCGGTTTCCAAGCAACAACATCAAAACATACAGAGTCACAACATGAACAAAAAATATCAGTAACAGCAACGTAAGCATGGAATTACCCATCAACACATAAACATTAAAAGAAGAAGTCCCGCCTGTTTGTGAGGGCAGGAAAAGGAATGGGTGAGGACAATTATAAAGGCTGGGTCAAGGCTGATACAAATTGAAATAAGGTGGGACTGGCATTTGGGTTCAGTACTGTAATAGGTAAACAGGTTAGCTGGCCCTCCCAACAAAGGATCCCCTAGGAAGCAATCAGCCAGGCTTTGAAGCTACAAGGTGATTCAATGCTATTCCAGAGATATATAAACCTTGCTTTGCTAGTTTCCAACAGACCTCACAACCTCGGAGGATGTCTGCCGAGTCCCTTCAGGGAGATGGAGGCGGGGGAGAAAAACAAAGTCTTCTTCTTCTTCTTCTTCCTGCCAGAACAAGGTCAGGCTGCAATAAGAATAACACAAAATGGCCGCCTTACTACCAGGCAGGATCCTTGCTGCTGACCACGAGGTTAGGCCCAAAAACAAAATGGCCGCCCTACCAAGGAAAATTATGAAAAACAAAATGGCCACCCTACTACCAGGCAGGCTTCTTGCTGGCCATGCGGCTAGGCCCAAAATCAAAATGGCTGCCCTATGCAGTGTCCGTAGGGCCAAAACAGAGGAAGCAGTAAGAGACAGGTCCAAAGTCCTCTGAAAAGGCGACCAGAAGAGGCAAGCCAAGGGGGCTCCGACTGGGGCTGAATCAGCAGGGGGCAACTAGAGTCACAAACAGGGGCCCAATGGTAGGGCCAACACAGGGGGCAACTAGAACAGCCAATCAGGGGGCCCACCCCCCAGGCAGTGAACCTTCTCCCCAAAACAGGCCCTCCCCCAGGAGCAGTGGGCACCCTGCTGAAAGGCCCCCAAAAGGCCTTCTTGAGGGGGCCCTGGCACCGTTGAGGGCGAGCCACATGCCCCTTCTGGGGGGGGGCAGAGGAGGACCAAGGGGCCCCTCCAAGGAAGCCAAGGACAAACGAAGGGGGGCTCCCCCCTCCCTGCCTCCTGTGCACGTGCAGAGAGGGAAGGCGGGCAAGAAGGAAGGCGGCCCACTCGCCAGGAGCCTCCACCAGCAACCTCCTCCCACTTGTGGCCCCTCCCCCTCACTTGCAAATTTGGCACAAATACCCGATACGCCCAAATTTGAATACTGGTGTGGTTGTGGGGAGTAATGATTTGGATTTTGTCGTTGGTGGGTGTAAAGATGTAAGGTTTACCATTCACCTTTTTCTTTTTTTTCTTTTACTGTGACAGGGCAGGCTATCCCACCGCTGCCACCAATTTGTAAAGACTCGTTATTCGCACGCCAACTTTTACACCATGGCAGGGTAGGCTATCTCACCCACTGCCACTAAGTTGTGAAGATGTCCCACCTCTGACACCAAATTTGCGACGACACAGCTTTTAGCTGGCGTCACTATGCGAATATTTGTTTCTTTAAACTGCTGCCACCATTTTATGAGAGATCAACTAGACCAATTTTGTGAGGAATGTCAGCAATTTGTGAGGATTAATGAGGGTTCAAGTTGTGAGATAGGATGAAACTTTTAAACTGAGGCTTGACTTTTGAAATCAATGGCACAGAGAGAGGTTTTCAGATGAAGTAACAATAAACAGTTTATTTTGGCACAAAAGCTTGGTTTGATACTTTTATAACACTTCCGAAGAGGCACGACTTGAAAAGGTTACAAAGTTTAACTATTGCTATTATTCAGCTAGATCAGCCTCTAACTCTTTCAATACACAGGCACTCTGGCCTTTTACAGACACTTTGTCTATATTTAGCCCTCAGGCTTTACATAAAACCAGCTGGCTCGCAAGCTCAGCTTATTAGAACTGCTACAGGTCAGCCTCTCAGGCCTAACCTACACTGGAAATTGTCTTTTCTTAAGACTAACTGCTTCTCTGCAGTTTCAATAACGTGATTCCTACTCCTCTCCTCAGAGTAGAATCTAACAGACCCTTTTGGCTTGACAGCCAGGCATCATCTGTCAAAATTCAAAACTTCCCCAGAATTCTATTCTTGGCTTCTGGCAGAAAGCTGTTGACTCCTCCCCCTTCTGCCTCCCAGCCACGTTGCTATGGCAACTCTGCTCTCCCTGCTGAGACGTGCCCTTAATACTAGTTCTCTCTCTGGTTCACATTATCCTAACATTTCAATACATATTCAATCCTATAATAAAAAAATAAACACTTCAGCACAGTGGGATTTATAGTTCACCTACACCAAAGAGCATTCTGAACTCTACCAATGATGGAATTGAAGCCAACGTGCCACACAGAACGCCCATGCCTTGAAGGGCTTTGCTGGCCTGAGCCTCCCTCCAGCCCAGGCATGTAGCCAGGGGGGGGGGGCTAAGGGGGCTTCAGCCCCCCCCCCCCCTGAAATTCTCAGGGTGGTCCGCGAAAAGGCCTTTCTGGTACATTATTTAAACTGTTATGTTTATTCATATCATGATCTGATCACCATGCTCATTATATCCCACATTAATGGGGTTATTGGGATAACAATACAAAAGGTTTGCTAGGGTAGACCCTCTTCCACCCAGTCTCAGCCCCCCCCCCCCCGAATCAAAATCCTGGCTACGGCCCTCCTCCAGCCTCACACTCTCTTCCCTTGCCCTCACGTGCGCACCATGCTGCCATGCGCCGAGCATGCCTGCTCTCCCCTCTCTGCTTGGAGTCTCCGAAACAGCCCTTCCCTTGGCTGCGAGGCCGGCTGAGAGGCCATAGAAATACAGCGGAGGAGGGCTTTTAGTGGGAGGATTTGCCATCTGGGATTGCTGCACATTTCCAGCTGTTTTCCGTAGGTTTTCATGGGAGTTTGTGGTCTTGCTGCCACAGTTTGAAGGTAGTTACGGCCTGCGTTCAATGGTCAGTGGAGATGGGGGCTTGCTGCATCTCAGACTTCACATGTGAAATAAAGCTTCACTGAAAAAATTTATTTGTATGCAGTATTGATATGAAGCCAAAATCGGCACTCAGCAAGGCTGCATCTACACTGTAGAATTAGTATATCTTGAGACACAACTGTATTGCCACAGCTCACTACTATAGAGTACTGGAATTTGTAGTTTGATGTGCTACCAACACTTATTGAGAAGGCTAAAACTACAACTCCCTTAATCCCATATCATTGATCCATGGCAGTTAAAGTAGGTTATGAGATACTTTGGAGATGGGACCCAGGTCTAAACACAAAAATTATTTATTTATTTGTTTGTTTATAGTATTTTTATCTCACTTTCTTCAGCCCGAAGGAGGCTCAAGGCCAATAGCCTATAGGTTGCTTACGTGTTTCCCGAGTGGCAGGTGGGGGCCCACCGCCTCTGTCCTTTCGATCCGCCGCTCTGTCAGCAGCAAAAGGGCCTTCTCTTCCACAAGCGTATTGGACTGACATGGACTGAACGTGGCTAACTAATATTAACCCTCTCCCCCTGACTTTGTCGTTCTCGGAGTGAGCGGTGGCCCCCCCACCTGCTACTTGGGGCCAACCACCAAGGTTTTCAAATCTCTCTAGAAGGTTCCAAAGCTGTCTGCTCAGGCGCAGAAACTACCATATGTGCCATTCACAGTTGACCACGATGGGAAAAATACACATTAGCCACAATTGGATGCCACAACATACATAAATACCAGTTTAAGACATGTAAACCTAGCATAATAAAAATCCATATAAAACTATGTTCATCAGTGTCTTCCAGTTAAACTATTAGCCATTAGCTTTATTAATTAGCTATATTATGCTCCATGTACACCTACGCAAAGCCTGAAGGGAACTTCGTACGCAAGATTTTAAATAATGTTGTGCCTGAAACTAAGTTGGTGTACACTGAATCCTCCGAAAGCAAAGATGTCACTATCCCACTCACCCTTGTGGACACGTTTGAATTTTAGCGTATTTACTATTTCCTGATAAAGGTGCTCAATTAATGTATCTCCATGCACATGATTCCCAGCACTGTGTGCGTGTGTGTGTGTGTGGGGGGGGGGGGCTTTTTCGTGGGTCTGTAGATAATCCGTAGGTTGTGTTTCCTCATCAGTTCCCTACACGGTTAGTGGTTCCCTGGACGTCTGGCAAGAACACTTTTCCTCTGGGGGGATCTTTGTCTTGACTCCCGTGGCTTGTTCTCGGTCTTGCAGATCGTCTGATGTTTGTGGTGGAGTCTCCATTAGCCTGTAAAGCCTGGTTTAGGTGGTTCGGTTCGTCTTGGAGGAGGTGGGGTTCGCAGACGCTTTTTGCAATTGAAACATCCACACCTGCCTCCAACAGACAGGAGTTCTTTCTCCCACTATGGACATTATTCCACATATACTGATATACCCATTTTCTCAGTTTCCAACAGGCCTCACAACCTCTGAGGATGCCTGCCACAGGAGGATGCTTCTAGAACATGGCCATACAACCCGAAAAACGTACAATAACCCAACAACACAACAACCGCTACTTTTTTCAGGACATAAGTCTGAGAGACACCAAGCAAGGAAAAGCGAAACACTAGCACTGAAACAAAACTCTTCTTAAAATATAAATGTCTGAAAGAGAGTGGTAAGACGTCAAGGCCTGGACCCAATGATCCCATCATATGGGCCATCTCCAGGCGGGATCTCCATTTCTCCAGCTTTGCAGAGCTCGGCTCCAGGCAAGACGAAAGGGCTGCAGCAGGCGAATCTCCCATTTAGTTCACCTACTAGAAGGCAAGTTTGTTCTCATGTGGAAGCTGTCCAAGAATTCAACTTCAATTGATTGAAATAGGACCGGGTTGTGGTGCAGCTGCATTAAAATCACTACTGACCAAGAGGTCATGAGTTCAAAGCCAGCCTGGGTCGGAGTGAGCTTCCGGCCATTGTCTAGCTTGCTGTCGACCTTTTCAGCCCGAAAGACAGTTGCATCTGTCAAGTAGGAAATGTAGATACTGCTTATGCAGGGAGGCCAATTTAACTAATTTACAATGCCATAAAAAACTCTCCAGCAGCGTGCAAAAGAATGAGGAAGTACTCTATCGGTGTCACAAGTGGATGGTGAAGCAACAGCTCCCCCAGTGGCCAGAATTCAAAAAGCATACCTTCATCAAGCTGGAAAGTGAAATGGCCTCTGTGTCTCTGTCTATATATGTTGTGTGTCTATGGCACTGAATGTTTGCCATGTATGTGTGCATTGTGATCCGCCCTGATTCCTCTGCGGGGTGAGAAGGGCTGAATATAAATACTGTAAATAAATAAATAATAGCTGGATAGTAGGTTCCAGTCCAGAGCCATCAAAAGGCAACTACAGGCTTGACCACTGCATGCTCAGCTGTGTCCCACCCAGGTGCGCATTGGCAGTGGGATTTTGTCCAACCACATAAGGGGCTCAGGCCATAGGACATAGACGTTATCCAGGGGTGTTTGTATGTGTATTCAGCTGCTTCCTTCCCTTTCCATGGCCCGGCTTTGCATCACCTTCTGACTGGAAGAAGGTTCGCTAGTCCAACCTCATTCTGCCATTTAGGATCACACAATCAAAGCATCCTGCCTGACAGATGGCCATCCAGCCTCTGATTAGAGAAGGAGACTCCAACGTGTTTGGAACCAGCACATTCAATTGTGGAACAGCTATTCCTATCAGGATGTTCCTCCTAATGTTCAGGGAGATTTTTTAATCTGTTGCTGAAGTCTCAGGGTGCATGCACACAGTAGAATTAACACACTTTAACACTACATTAAGAGCCCCCAGTGGCATAGTAGGTTAAACCGCTGAGCTGCTAAACTTCTTGATCGAAAAGTTAAAGGGTCGAATCCGGGAGTGGCGTGAGCTCTCGATGTCAGCCCCAGCTTCCTAGCAGTTCAAAAACATGCAAATGTGAGTAGATCACATGTGAGTAGATGAACCATCGCGGAGATTAAGATCCTCCGGGGAGGCCCTGCTTTCCGTCCCGCCATTGTCACAGGCACGATTGGTGGGGACGAGAGACAGGGCCTTCTCAGTGATTGCCCCCCAGCTATGGAACTCCCTTCCTGGTGAGATCAGATCGGCCCCCTCCCTCCTGTCCTTCAGAAGGATGGTAAAAACTTGGTGGTGGGACCAAGCTTTCGGGACAGGGCAATAAAGCAGCAATAGGAAAGATTACCAGGCTAATTAGATTTGACGCTAATGACCAAGACGTTTTTAAATGGTGTATTTTAATATTGAGATAAATGTTTTTAATAGTTTTTATAACATGTTGTGAGATTCCCCGAGCCATTGGGAAGGGCAGCAGACAAATATGAATAAATAAATAAATAAATAAATAAATAAATAATGGAAATAGCATGGATGAAAAGAATTCTGGAGCTTAAAGAAACATGATGTGCAGAGTTTACCTTAAAAGCTTCAAAAAGTTGATTAAACCACAAGGAAGTCCATTTCTAGAGAGGAAAGATGGGCCCGAGACTCCCTAATGGAGAGTAAATAGAGAGATCTCATAGAATCCTTGTTTCGTCTAAGGTCAAACCAAGGGGAATGATCTGAAGAGTACACTCTGCATCCAAACTCAGACTCCAAGGCTTAGAGAGACTGAGCAGGGGGTCTCTTTTGGGGAGGGGGGAGGGAGGGGGGCATGCAACTTGGGAATGATCATTCTAGGTCAGGGGTCCTCAAACCTTTTAAACTGACAGCCAGGTCACAATCCCTCCAACTGTTTGAGGGCCGGAGTAAAATTAGAAAAAAAACCCCCATGAATGAATTCCTATGCACACTGCATATATCTTATTTGTAATGCAAAAAACCCTTTAAAACAATACAAAAATTAAAATGAAGAACAATTTTAACAAATATAAACTGATGAGTATTTCTATGGGAAATGTGGGCCTGCTTTTGGCCGATGAGAGAGGATTCTTGCTGCTGTTGTGTGCTTTCAAGTCATTTCAGACTAAGGTTGACCCTGAGCGAGGGCCAGGTAAGTGGAGGGCCATATCCAGCCCACAAGCCTTAATTTCAGGACCTTGTTCTAGGTCATCGTATCTCCGGATTTTCAACATATTTATTTATCAAAATACATCATGCCAACTTCTTTCCTGTAAGCACAGGTCACACTCCACGCGAAATAAATACCAACGAAATAGTTTAAAATTCACCAAAAAGAAATAAATAAATGAAACAAATCAAAAGCATATTAATTTCAACACATTTTAAAAGTTTTAACTATGTCATGCCAGGTTGAAGCAGATTTTAACAAGTTTCAAGTGCAGTCAAACCTCCTCACTGCAGGAACAAGATCTGTGGTGTGCTGGGACTAGAAATTGTTTTTTAAATGGTTTCCTGAATTAATCTTGATTTCTGGTAATCGCTCTCCATCTAGGAATGCATTTTTCATGAAAACAGGAGTCAAAAGCCGTCTACATTGATCATTTCATGCAGTTTCAAAGCAGTATTGAATAAAGTGGGCTTGCTGCACATTTATGGCTTTTTCCGCATGTTTTGTGGAAGATTGTTTTCTAGCTGTCACAGTTTGAAACCAGCTTTGAACTGCATTAAATGGCCAGTGTAGATAGAGGCTTGTATTTCAAACTGTGCATGTGAAATAAAGCTTGACTGTAAAGCCATGTTTGTATGCAGTATCGAAATTAAGTCAAAACTGGCACTCAGCAAGGCTGCATCTACACTGTAGAATTAGTGCATTTTGACACACTTTAATTGCCACGGTTCAATACTGCAGAGTCCTGGAGTTTGTAGTTTGGTGAGCTACCAACGCTCTTTTAGAGAGGCTAAACTCTCTCAACCACAGAGGCCAAAATCTTTGTGGCGAAGGAATTCTGGGAGTTGAAGGCTAAAACATCTGGGGACCCCCAGGTTGAGAACCACTGGTCTAGACACACCTTATATGCAAAGGCTGAAGGTAATTTCATATGCAAGATTTTAAATCATGTTTCACCTCAAAGAAAGTTGGTGTTCCCTGAACCCCCTGAAAGCAAAGATGTCAGTATCTCAGTCACCCTTGTGGACAGTTTTGAATTTTGGAGTATTTCGTATTTCCTGGTAAGAGACGCTCAATGCAGGCCTCTCCATGCCCATGGTTCCTAGCACTGGGTGTGTGTGTGTGTGATTTGGAAGGCCACCCGTTTCAGTGGAAAGCAAAGGTGTCGCTCTCTCAGCTGCCCATATGCACAACTTCCTAGTTTTTCGGATTGTGGAATTTCAGATCTGGGATCTGGAAAAATTTGGCTCCAATCAGGGTCATAGACGACCATGAGCAGTTTTGCAAGTATCTCCCCAGAAAGGCACCAGAAGCCCATCAACCCATCCTTTTGTCCTGATCTCTGAACCCATTGGGACACCTGGCCACCCATTCTCCCAAATCCGGGAACATCGTGGGGCCTATATCCCCAGGGATGAACCCACCAACGCCCATTGTCCCAAAGTGCACCCCATTCTCAAACCCTTCCACTTGTCAGAGTGGGAAAACACACCAGACAGAAGGCAGCTTTAAGGTTAAACAGCGCTAGTTTATTGTACACTGTGCACCAACTACAAACTGTAAATGAATGTACTTTTGAAACAATGAGATTGCGGATTGCAATTTGCATCAATCACAGCACATGCTCACTCTGTGTAATGGCTGCAAATGTGTATAAAATATCCACGCTTGTGGCTGGGAGGCACATCAGATGTGGGATGACGCTGTGTCCCCAGCATCCACTTTGGCCATTGCTGAATAAAGCCATTCCTGATCCTGCCTTCATCCTCGCATGTTCCCAGTGGATCAATCAGAGCTCAGGCACACCGGGAGACCCGAGATTTTGAACAAGTAGGACCTTTGCATTGATCTTCCATGCATGAAACAAGTGATACTCAAACTTTACCAAAACAACTTTTGACCATACAGAGTGACAAATGTCAGATGTACAAGCTGCGCTCAGAAAGGGAAGAGGCACAAGGGATCATAAATCTCTGGGAAACCCCAGGAAAGGGAGGGGCAAATAGACTTACTTCTGAATTCCAATAAATGGAGTTCTTAACTAAAATGATTTGGGTCCTTCTTCATGGTTCTTGTAGACGGTCTTCCCAAATGGGAGGAAGAAGTCCCCGGCTGACCCATGAGTGGAGCACTGCCATGAGGAATGGGTTCTTCATTCACACTCCAGCCTCCCAGTCAGGTTTTCACAAAGATGTAAAAACAGAGCGCAGAGAGGATTCAGAAAGAGAGCAAAAAGAATTAACAGTTCCAGATTTTGGAAGATAAAGCTCCTCTTGCGTCTCGGCTTGTGTGAGTGTTTGGACTTTGCTCTCCATCCTTAGGGAGAGAGCGTCAGTTGGGCTTTTCCTTTCACACGAAAGAAGGGAAGGAGGGTCTCTCCGGAGAAAGAGGCTGCAGGATATTCAAAGATGAGGGCAGCTGAGTCTGCATCGTAAAAGGCCACCTGACCTCCTTCGTAGTTCAGAGTCAATCGGACCCTCTTGGGCTCTGCGCTCAGAATCAGAGATGGGGGCTCAAACCTACCGCCCCACTTTCCCACTCGCCAGATCCCAGCCTTAGGGACAAAGTCAATGAGGTCCTTTCTCTGCAAAGACTTTCTGGCAATTCCCACAGCCCATCCTTCCTCACTCCCCACAAGGACTTCCCAGAAATGCCTGCCTTCCGTGAATCCCTCCTGGCCCAGGACTAAAGCATAACGATTGAATCTCTCAGGATTGTCAGGAAGATTTTGCCATTTCTGTCCACGCATCACATGCCTGCAATCTTCAGAGAGGATGAGCACAGGATGGGCTGTGTCTGGATCCAGAGTCACATGTGCTGTTGGTGGTAAAAGCAGTTCAGGGGTTAAGGAGAAAGAAAGAAAGAAAGAAAGAAAGAAAGAAAGAAAGAATTGATGGAAGATCAGCTTCCGTTTCTGATTCTAAAAAAATGACAGGGCAATATGACCACACCCTCTCAAATCTAGATTGGTTCTCCATTATGCTACTCTCTTTCTTACGGGCAACGCTTAAGCATGGGGTGCTCGGACTATGGAGACCAGGGCTCGATTCCCCCTCCATCATGGAAACCCACTGCGTAAACTTGTGCCCATCGCACACTCTCAGCCCCAGAAAGCCCTATGATGGGATCGTCTCGGTTTGCTAGAAGTCAATAGGACTTTCCAAACCCCGAAGGGGGAGGGAGAGAAGTTTGCCTCCCCCTATGAAAAATGGGACGATGGTTCCTTCTTGGAACCATCTAGACCAGGGGGCGTGGCCGGCTCTTAGCCGCCCCGCCCCCTGGTAAAGCTCATTCAGAAGAGAGGTTCGGAGGGAGAAGGACGTGCTCCCTCGAACCTCCTGTTGAGAAGAAGAGGAAGACGACGAGTGAAGACCGAGGTCGGTATTGGGGGCCTAGGCGGGGAGGGGGCTTTATCCCCTCCCTGCCTTCACCCCCCCCCCCGCCCCTCACCACGGCCTGGCTCGGGGAGCCCTGGTGGGGGCCAACGCAACATCGAGAAGCGGCGCGCTGGTTGCGGGCGCGGCCGCTTTTCCCTGCGGCAGGGCTGGGCCAGGCCCATTCCGGCCTGGCCCGGCCTTCCACGAACCGAGGGTGGGGGGGGAGGCCGCTCCCATCCATGCAGAGGCGGCAGCGGACCTGGGCCTTCCCCCTCTTTCCCCTTGGCCCTGCGACACTGTGGGGTGGGAGGATGCCAGCGGGCCTGATCCCTTTGGCCCCCTCCGCAGCGCGCTGGTAGGGGTGCCGCCGTGGTCCGGCGGCCCGGGCCGCTGGGACCACTGCGGAGCGAGGCGGGCGCCATGAGTGCGCCCCCTCTTTTACCTCCCGCGTGCGCGCCTCGGGCGGCCGTGGGGGAAGTTGCTCGAGCCGCTTGAGGGTGGGGGTGAGGCGGCTGGCGCCATGGCGGCGCCTCCCCCTCTTTCTCGTGGCGTGTGAGCAAGTAATGTGATTGAGGAGCGTGGATGTATTAGTTTGATGGGGGGGATGTGGGGTTGCCGCCTTACCCCCTCATCCCCCCCTCTCTCTTTCCCCCCTTGCCGATGGGAGCGGGGCTGGCCTCCTAGGGTCCTGGGGGGGGTGTTTAGGGGATCAGATACTTCGAGCCCCCCCCCCATCCTCCTATCCTGGGGCCCCCATTTTGGCACGGGTGGCCTTGCAGCCGCCTCGTGACTGCTACAAAATGGCGGCCCCCATGGCCAGCCACATGGCACGGTGGCCATTTTGTGTGAGTGAGGCCCAGTTTTTCCCAATGGGACAATAGGGGGCTTTGGGGGGTTCGGTCAGGACTAATTTTAAGTAGTCACTGCCCCCCCCCTTTTTTCTTATTAGGCCAGGGAATGGTTGTTAGACGGTCACTTACAGGTATTAATTACTTAATCTTAGTTGGGTGCTGGTTGGGTAAGTGAGCTTCTGACTTTCGGTCTGGCTGGCTGTTGACCTAAACCTTGCAGTTGCTGCACATTGGGTAATAGGTTCAATGTTTTTGGATTTAGCTATGAGGTTGTGTATTGATAAACTGGTAGTACTGATTAATAACGATTAGATTAATTTAATAATGTTACATATTAAATAATATTATTATTTATATTATATATATATATATATATATATATATATATATAAAGAGGGATAACACTGCATTGAACGATAGCAACAACTGTACTTGATTGTGTATGGGGTACATACTGGTTTATATAGGAAGAATAATTAAGTTACGAGACGCGTGATTAGCCACGTGGGAATTTGCTGGGGGATGCCCTTATTGGGGCCCAGCCTGCAACTGAAAATAACGCAGCATGGCACTGTGCGTGGGGCCCTCACAGCTAACTAGCCCCGGGGATGGGGCTAATTTGGAACTGGTATTTAACAGTCGCTGTGTGTTATTTTCCTAGGATGGCTCCCAAGAAGAACATACCAGGCCCGAAGGGGAAGGGCCCAGCCGAGAGGACCGCCGCTAAGCGCCCCCTGCCCCCGGATGTGACGTCTTCGGACGATGACGAGCCGACCCCAGCCGACTTGAATGCGCTGATGGCGCGAATGAGGGATTTTGAGAATCGCTTGGGGCTGGGGGTGGGGGAGGTGAGCCAGCGGCCCGCACGGCACGCTAGCAGGAAGTTGTTAGTGAAGCATTTAATGTCTCGCATGTCTCGCCTAGAAGCCAGTGTCGGTACAAGAGCGCAAGGTGAAGGACAACCCCCGCAGGAGGCTCCGGTTCCAGAACACCAGGACGAGCCGCCGGCCAGCGTGGAGCCCGTTATCCCGCCAGCCGCGACAGGGCAGTCGGGTCCGGTTTCCGTTCCAGCGCCGGTGACGTTGCAGGAGGAAGTCCTTCAGATGCCGCTGACTGAGACAGCTACCACCTCTACGGGTATGAACACCAAACTTACATGGCCCTGGGATAAGGGACACATACATCACTCAACTCCAAAACGCAGCACTCAGTCGGAGGCGGGCACATCAGGGTGTGAGGCCAGTACTAGTTCATCAGTTCTGGCTGTGCCTGCTCCGACGTTGGAGGCTGCTAGGACAGGGCCGGCCAATCAATTTTGGGGAACAGATAAGTGGCCCCAAGAGGCGACTCCGGTTTTGTCAGTCGCGGAACTGGCCTCACATGTAACTCAAAAGGTTATCGATAAGGTCCGGAGGAATGAATATGTGGACATATTCCCTCTCTATTACAGGGACCTAGACAAAAAAGAGAAGGAGGATTTGGATGAGGAGGCTAAAGAAAAGCTTAAAAAATGAAAGGTTGAGCAAACATGGGAGAATTGGCTGGCCTGTTACATGATTTACATGGCCTTGATAGTCGATGTTTCACCTTACAGGGCTGTGTTTTTAGTGATATATCAAAATATTATTTATAATGCCCACTCTGAGTTTCCAGGTAACATATGGCTCGAGTATGACAAACGCTTCCGTTCTAAGGCGGCGAGCCGGCCCAACAAGCGCTTGGACCTTATAGATAATCAGCTCTGGTCGGAGGTGATGCAGTCGACCAAGACTGCATTCAGCCAGAAAGCGGATAGTGGGCACACAGTCCAAAACTTTTAAAAGGGTCAGCCCTTTCGGCAGGCAGCTCCGCAATCTCAGCCCCAGCGTAGGCCGATGTGCTGGGAGTTTGCATCCCAAGGGGCATGTAACAAATCTAATTGTAAATATCTACACGCCTGCACCATATGTTTGGGAATGCACTCATCCAAACACTGCAATAAACAAAGGCCCAGTCGGGGCAACAACCGGGGAGGTCAGCCGCCCGGAAAAAACACAACATCGCCTTCTTTTCCAAAAGGGCCCCAGTCCAGTTAAATTAGATCAGTTGGTTTATTGGTTGCAGTCGTACCCCGACAGGGCGGCGGCAACATATTTATTTGAGGGTTTTAGTTATGGATTTCGTATTCCAGCTCAAGGACCACGCATGCCAAGGATGGCGCCAAACCTTAAATCAATAGTGGAAATGGAGACAATTGTACAACAGAAAATTGATAAGGAGCTTAGTGAAGGACGGGTGTTGGGTCCTTTCGCGTCACCGCCCACGCCTCCCTTTAGGGTTTCCCCGCTAGGCATAGTACCCAAGAAGGCCAAAGGGGAGTTCCGCCTCATTCATCATCTGTCATATCCCAGAGGCAGATCGGTGAATGACGCAATTCCAGAGGAACTCTGCTCTGTTCAATATACATCTTTTGACAGGGCAGTTTCCACTGTTAAGAAATTTGGTTCGGGCACTGAATTGGCAAAATCTGATATTAAGTCTGCCTTTAGGCTGCTCCCAGTGCACCCCCTAGACTTTGAACTGTTGGGTTTTTGCTTCCAAGACTTATTCTACATGGACCGTGCTTTGCCCATGGGTTGCTCCATATCGTGCGCAGCCTTTGAGACCTTTAGCACATTCATTGAGTGGGCTATTAAAAAGAAATCGGGACAAGCGGGTGTTGTGCACTACCTTGATGATTTTTTGTTCGTCGGGAAGTGCGGGTCGGGTGACTGCCTTTCGCTGTTACAGGCCTTTCAACAACTTACCGCGGAAATGGGGATCCCGTTAGCTAAAGAGAAAACCGAAGGCCCACAGCAAGTGTTATCCTTTTGGGGGGTAGAGCTAGACACAGTTCAACAATTTTCCCGGTTGCCTCCGGATAAGGTGGCAGACCTGAGTCAGAGAGTTCAGCAATTTTTAGTGCGTAAAAAAAAGCAACCCTTAGGGAATTCCAAACATTAATTGGACATTTAAATTTTGCATGCAAGGTGGTGGCACCGGGAAGGGCCTTTTTACGCAAATTGTGCGACGCCATTTCCGGGGTAACCTTGCCCCATCACCATATTCGAGTTACACGGTCTATAAAATTAGACTTGGAAATTTGGCTTAAATTTTTATCCAAATTCAACAGTGTGTCTTTTTGGCGGCAGGAGCTGATGGTGCGTGATGCTCTAAAAGTTGCATCCGATGCATCTGGCTCAATAGGTTTTGGCGTATATTTTAACGGGCACTGGTGTGCTCAGGTTTGGCCCCAGCAGTGGCATGCGTTGGGTATAACAACTGATTTGACCTTTTTAGAATTTTTCCCCATCATAGTGGCGGTTACACTATGGGTGGATAGTTTTGCAAATTCAACAGTGCACTTTTGGTGCGACAATATGGCCACAGTTCAAGTGATTAACACCCTTACTTCTAAATCGCGAAGGGTTATGGCCGCTTTGCGTATTTTCACACTTCACTGTCTAGAGCATAATATTTTGTTCCGTGCATTTCACATCGCTGGGTTAGATCATTCATTGGCCGACGCTCTGTCTCGTATGCAGATGGAGCGGTTCTGGCAGTTAGCACCCAACGCGGACGCCCGGCCGGAACCCATGCCAGACCATCTCTGGATGGTTGGAGCGAGGAGGTGACCTTGGGTATGGCACACGCACTGGCTCCTAGCTCTAGGAAGTCCTATTTGAAGTGTGTTCAGGAATTTTCTGAGTTTCGAAAATATTATGGTTTACCTGTTGTATTTCCAGTCCCTTACAAGCATTTGGCGCAATTCTGTGTATATTCCAGAAGGTGGGGGCTAGCCCCTCATACAATTCGAGTCAAATTGGCAGCCTTGGCCTATTGGCTGAAGGCTCAGGGCCTTCCCGATGGGACCAATGATTTTCGGCTACACAAATTGATGGCAGGGTGGTCAAACCAATACAGGCGGCCCAAGGATGATAGGGAACTTTTAACTCCCGGTATCCTGAAGGGTCTGCACCACACCTGGCCAAAGCTGTGCTCATCTGATTACGAAAAATTATTATTCCATTCAGCGGTGCTCACAGCCTTTTTTGGGGCGCTTAGAATAAGCGAATTGGTTGCCAAGTCAAAAACTGACGCATCCTATAATGCTCTCCTTTTTTCTGACGTGACGTTGGTACAGAACACCTTACAAATTGGAATTAGACTATCTAAAACGGATTAGCAAGGAAAAGGGTGTGTGATTAGTTTAGTTAGCTGTAGTGATGTTAACTTGTGTCCAGTAAGGGCCATGTCTCAATACCTGGCTGTTCGAGCATCCAAGCCTGGGTACCTTTTTTGTCATTTTGACGGTACGCCTTTAACTAAATACCAGTTTTGGACGGTCACGAAAAAGCGTTAAAGCTTTTGGAGTTGGCGCAACACAAATTTGGCACCCACTCTTTTTCGTATCGGGCGGCATCAACGGCATCTGAGATGGGATACGATGTCGACAGAATTAAGGCTTTAGGCAGATGGAAGTCAAATGCTTATAAGGGCTACGTTCGTTCAAAGTTAAGTTAAAAGTGTTATATTGTTTCAGATCCGATGCAGCCGGCGCATAGGCGAAACGTCCTGGTATGTGGTCATAGCTACATCCACTGGGCAGGGCGGCATGCCCAGCGGACTTCCTATGGCCGGCATTTGGGTTTTTCCTCCACCGCTGTGGTCGTGTGGAGAGATATAAGTGGTATGTGTTGGGAAGGTTTGATCCCATTTCTGTTAGGCGTCAGGGGCTCACAACCGCCTGACGTCTTGGTCATCCACCTCGGTGGAAATGACCTGGGTCTCCTAGCAGGTAGGCCGCTCTACCAACAGGCTAGAGATGACATTTTTCGAATTTGGCGGCACTGGCCGCATGTTCATATTGTTTGGTCGGCCATCATACCACGGCTCAGGTGGGCCGGTGGTGGTGACGTTCGTCGACTGGAGCGAGCACGGAAACGTGTGAACTGGGCCATGCGAGACTTTTTGTCGCATGGCAATGGTTCATACATTGGTCATAACAATATTTCACACCAAAATCTAAATTTGTACCGGGCAGATGGTATTCATCTGTCGGAGGTAGGTAACGATTTGTTTTTGTCTAATTTGCAGCTTGGGATTCAGTTGGCGTTAGAGAGCTTGGTGGGGGATGTGGACTAGGTGGACACCTGTCCACATCGGTGGCGGAAAATAGAGAGGAGTTTGCAAGTTGTCTTCATACAAGCCCCCCCCCCCCCCAGTTCAGGATGGGGGGTGGGTCATTTGTTCAAACACTCACTCGGATGGTAGATTCGGTGAGGCAAGGCTTAAGGGCATACAATGACAGAGTCTGATTGGGACATTTTTCAGACATAGACTTCTGTCCACTTGTTTAACTGTTGCTTAGTTTTGGTTAGGGACAAAAGAGGTTTTTGCCACTGATAGCCGAAGGGTATAGCCGACTGGGATACCTCCTCGGCTTTGTCACCAAGTTCCTGATTCCTACTAGTTTAGGTTAGGACTTATTTAAATAGGTAACAATTTACAATAAAAGTTGCCCATAATTTGAACCCAACCGTACTTGTGTGGTCTCGTTATTTCAGGGGTGGGCAGGCAAAAGAATTTAAAGGCAGACTAATCATCTGATTTATGCCAATATCACATTCCCACATATGGCACATTGGGGAAGGGGACTTATTCTTTATCTAGGGAGGCATCATGTGTGCCACAGAAAAAAGCTTGAAGCAAAGAGCCATAAAAAGTCAGTATTCAGGTTATTTTGACCCTCTTTTTGGAAATCTACACTGAATCCAGACACATGCCATTTGTTCAGAGCTTTAAAAATCGACTCAGACAGGCGAACCACACTCCACTCTCTCGGCCTCAATGCAACCCTCTGTGGAAAAATCTGTTGTTTGTTTACCTTTTTGCTGCTGAAGCCCAGATTCCAGGGAGGCTGGAGAGAGAGAGAGAGAGAAAAGAGAGTGAGGCTTCGCACAACATGGTGACTCTCAGAAACCCAGGAGGAACCAACACAGGAGGGCTGGGATCCTGCACCCAAGAGACGTCCTGTGACTTCGCCCACAGAGAGTTACGTCTCACTGATCAAAATGTTCTCTCTGGCAGTCTCCAAGTCCCCTCCAGAGTGACTCAATGGTAATGTCATCAGGGGGGACTAGAGATCCCTACAGAGAACACCTCTCGAAGAATCTCTTGTCCTCCAAGTGCAACTTCTTTCAGATGGTCAACTTCTCACTGGGCAACCTGGGTCCCCTGTACAATGTCGTATATAAAATACTGATTTTCTGTTTTGAATTGGATTATATGGAAGTGTGGACTCATATATTCCAGCTCAGAGCAGACAGTGTGGATTATTTCAGGCCTTAAGATCAGCCAGGGAGGCCCTCCTACCGATCCCACCTCATCACAAGTAAGGTTGGTGGGGACAAGGGAGAGGGCCTTCTCAGTAGTGGCCCCCGACTCTGGAATGCCCTGCCCAAGGACATCAGGCAAACACCACATGTCTTTTATTTTTCAGGCTTTCCAATGTTCATAGTCCCCTTTGAATCAAGATCACAAAATACTACGGATAGCTGATAAAGAAATGTGTAACTTGTACTCCAACAGTTCTCACATTTGCAGTGTGATTCCACACTTGAAGTAAAATGGAAAATTGAAAATGGCACTGTTCAATGATCCGGGCGGACTCCAAAATGGGGCCTAGTCAGAGAAGGATAGTCCATCTTATGGGCAGGGGGAGGTTGGGGAAGCTGAAGGAGGAAAACCGTTTCCCCCATTTTTGCTCGTTATTCCCACCCCACCCCCTTCACAAGTGATGGCTGTTTTGACAACGGCGACATGTGTGTGTGGGGGGGGGGGGGGATAACAGGAAAACAGGGGAAAGGGTTTCTCTCCTTCAGCCATCAAATTGTTTTGAGTCCCCTTTGGGAGAAATAAAGCAGGATATTATTATTAATAATAATAAAATGGCCCATCCTTCTCTGTCTAGCGCCCCCTTGTGGCCTCCGCTTGGATAATGGAACAATACCTGAAAAATTAATGCAGCAAATAATACAATTTTGTTTCACATTTGAAATGAAACCGTTGTTTCGCTTGGCATCCCAATCTGCTGTTTTATGGCCCATAATTTTCCAAATGCTTTGGAAGTTTTCCCCCCCTTTGAGACCAATGTCACATCTCATGAAAATCCTTGCAGACATTTTCCCTTACCTCTAAACTGCTTCATGAGACCCTCCAGAAAGGGATTGATGTCACAGAAGTCCCAGATCTTCCACTTCAGGGCAGGAGGAAAGGCTGCAGAAGCCTCCAATTTCTCCTTGTTCTCATACCTGGAGGAGAAAGAACAATGTCAGAGGATGCATGCCTACTATACAATGAATGCAGGCTGACCCCACTTTAACTCTCCCCTGGCTCAGTGCTATGCAATCATTTACGGGGCGTTCTCTGCCAAGAGGCTGGTGCCCAGATCCCACAGCATTGAGCCATAGCAGCTCAAGGCAACTGTAAACTTTACATTTACATCCTATTGCCA